>OZ026518.1:99519527-100152139 GCA_964019695.1 Loripinus fragilis
TACACTAAGGATTTCAGCTTTAAAACTACTCTTTTGGTTAGATATGATGTTACGTGACTTTGAAGGAAGGAAGAGAGGGCGGGTTTCTTTGCTCTTATTGTCTTGTTACTGTTAATGTTCTGTGATCTTGGTCTGCAGGGTGTGATTGTGGTATTTCCTGATCAAACTCACTTTCTTTTAGTTATTTCTTATTTAAGCCTACCCTGTCACTTTCAATAACTGATTTAAGACCTTATATTTACATAGAACATTGAATTGCCCTGTCATCACTGGGTATTTCTTTCATCACTTCTTTCATTAAACATACAATAACGTAGGTTCATTGAGGCCTTTCTAAATATTTGCTTTGCTTCTGTGTAAAATCAGCAGCCTCTTTTTCAGTGTTTTTACCTGTAACATCATTGTCAACATATATGTTTACTGTGATAGTTTCAACCTCAGAATTGTCATAATCCATTAAATGGTGACACAATGAAATCTATAAAAGTAAGTTAGAAGGCAAAGATCAGGAATCGAAACAATCAAGTACCACACCTGACCTAGGACACCATCTGGGAAAGTGACAAACCCCCCAAAAAACATTACACACAAGAGAGCCAAGAGGCCAGCTTTCTCTGAGCAGGTGACCACAAGGCTGTTGAACAGACAAGAAAGCATGACAAACACGAAACATAAATAAAAAAGGGTCCATATTGTTATCAACTTTAAATTTAGGCAGAAAAATGAAGCCACATCTTTTGCATCTTCCAGCAAGCCTATTTATAAGAAAGCATTTTCTGTATCTGAAACGATTGCAATTTTATTCTGTCAAAATCAAAGCAAAATTCCAGTTAGATATTTTAACAAGACGGATCCTTGCTACAAACATTTATTCAGACTTTTCTGTATATTGTTTAATTTAGCTGATGCGTCATACACAACCCTAACCTTTGCTGGTGTTTTAGCTGGATTTACAACAACATTATGAGGAATGTAGTGCGAAGTTGTATCAATTTCATTGCTTGTCACTTTTTCCATGAATCCAAGTTGAAATTGGTTTTGAATAAATGCATAATATTTGTCAACAATTTGAGGATTGTTTTCATTTTCTTCATTAGTGATTTCAGTCTCACAAAAGTTAACTAACACTTTTCTGGCAGACATGATTTGTCTTCGTTCCATAGCCATGTATTTATGTCTCCCCCTTTTATGTCTCCCCCCTTTAGGGGCGGGAGACATATTGTTTTTCCCCGGGCGTCCGTCTGTCCGTCTGTCTGTTTGTTTGTCCGTCTGTCTGTCCGTCTGTCCTTCTGTCTGTCTGTCACAAATTGTGTCCGCTCTGTAACTTGAAAACCGCTTAAGCTCTATTATCAAATATCAATCAGCATGAGATGACGTGCAGAGTGCAAGAATGGTAACTCTGCCTTTTATACTTTTTGAGTTATTTCTCTTTGAACTTTGTGCATCACAAAAATCGTGTCCGCTCTATAACTTAAAAACCACTCAAGCTATATTCACGAAACTTTATACAAATATCAATCAGCATGAGATGATGTGCAGAGTGCAAGAATGGTAACTCTGCCTTTTATACTTTTTGAGTTATATCCCTTTGAACTTTGTGCATCACAAAAATTGTGTCCGCTCTATAACTTGAAAACCACTTTAACTATATTCACGAAACTTTATACAAATATCAATCAGCATGAGATGACCTGCAGAGTGCAAGAATGGTAACTCTGCCTTTTATACTTTTTGAGTCATTTTCCTTGGAACTTTGTCCATCACAAAAACAGTGTCGGCTCTATAACTTGAAAACCGCTTAAGCTATATTCACGAAACTTTATACAAGTATCAACCAAGCTGAGTTGACGTGCAGTGTGCAAGAATAGTAACTGTGTCATTTATACTCTTTGAGTTATTTCCCTTGGAACTTTATCCATCACAAAAACAATTATCTATATATGACTATTTTATACCAGGTTATGATTGTGTAATAGTTAACTACATTGACAGATATCTTTACTAGATATGAGCTGATTGTCTGCATGAAATGACTAGAATTTTGGTTAGAAATTGTATTTAATGTTTCTGTTTGTGATTGTATTTAATGACTCATGCTTTTGACATCAAAAGGGGGGAGACATCTGTTTTTTCGTAGAAAAACAATTCTAGTTTTTAATTGAAGTTGTTGGTTTCTTGTTTCAGCGCTACCAGACTTCTTAGATGCCACCAAAAGTGGTTGTAAAAATGCGAATTTCCAATTGTACTGTTAAAGGCTGGTTTCATGTTTATAATTTAAATGTAGTGGAAATACACAAACTATTGTGAACCAAATCTCTCTTTAAGTAGTGATTTTGTTATCTTACAATGTTCATTTGAAATCAATACCTGAAACTGTCTGGTTTGCTTCTCCTGTTAGTTTACTACTCAGATAGCTAAGTTCTTCAATAGTTAATTAATCATTATTTTGAACCACGGTAGCCGCAAGTATATCCCAAAAGACTGACCAAGGAAATGGACTTTCATGTTTTGGAGGTTAATCAGTAAAGTTATGTGATCCCCGAATTCCTAATACTTGTGATTTTGTCATTCAGCCATGAGCTGCTCTAGTTCTGTCTGCAACTGCACCACCTGTTTTGTCAGTGCAGGTTCTGCAAATTTTCCCGATACAAACAATTTATTCACTACCATTTAATGCCTTTCTAATGCATTTATACGTTTAAGAGATACATGTACTGCGATAAGTCTATTGCCTTCTATATTTTTTTTTATTATTTTTGATCTCTTGGGCAAGTGAGTATGGTCAAGAAATACAACAATCAAGACCATGTACCCACCCATCGCACCATGAGGAAGATCCATTAAAACACTAACAAAGGCGTACAGTAAAAAATGTGTAAAACGGCCACTCAAAAATAGACAAAACAAAGATCGTAATGACACATGTTAGCTTAATGCAGGATGCTCCCCTTGGCGCATTCTGCAATACTTTTGACCTGCATTAAGCGATAATTGGTCTTGAAAACCAATTTTCGGTCTTTTTGAGATTTGCCGTTTTACACAGGTTTTTACTGTACACGCAGAGGCAATAACCCAATTAAAGTGAAGCAACCGACTCTACTTTCCTCAGCAAGATGGTTGCAAAACCAGAAGAACACAAAGAACTAAATTGCAGCGCATTGGCTCAGTGGTAGAGTGCTGAATCGAGACCCAGGGGTTGCGGGTTCGAGCCTCACTGGCGTCACTGCGTTGAGCAAGACACATTAATCATTGCTTAGTCCTTGGTTCAACCGGGTAAGACCCATCCCAACATAAGTAAACAAATTGTTGACTGGGACGTAAAGAATCAAATCAAACAAGCAAAATAAAGAACTAGATCACAAAACCAGGGCCCGAGTTTATAAAACTTTTTTCATGCCCAACTCAACTGAGCATGAAATTTCAACTGCTCATAAAAACTTAAATACTGACAAATGAAGAATATTTTGCTGTAAGTCTCTCAGATGATGTATTTATCATGCTGATAAATGTTAATATGCCAACAACTGTTGTCATTTTAACATGTATGAGCAGGATATTTAAAATTTTGTGCTCAGCTGAGTTGAGCATGGAAAAGTTTTATAACCTTGGGACCAGGACAAAACACAAGACCCACCTTTAGAATAGGAGAAACAACAAACAATAAAAGCTACGGCAACAGAATCGCCGTCTCAGAATGGACAGCAGTCATAGCCGATTTGCACGCCTAACCTTTGCCCTCGATTCTGCTGTTGTTAAAACACACATATTGTTTAGCTCCGATGGAGGTCTACTAATTTTTTTTTAATGTTTCATTAAGTCATCAATGAAATCAAATGATCTAACTGTGATGAAACCAAAATAGTGCTCATGTTATTGTCAAATCACATTTACCTCATGCTATCAGGCCTAAACGCAAACATTTGAATAGGGGGTATTGATAGTTTATACAAAGGGGAAAAAGAGTGTTGCAAATCTTACGAACTTTCTGATATTTAGGACGAAATTATGAGTGAAAACTGCATGGTGATCTTTAATTAGTTTTCCCAGGTAGGGTGGGGTGATATTACTAGTAAAAGTTAGAAAAGGCGTCAAAGGTCAGGAATAGATACAATCAAGCACCACACCCGCTTAATCCCCACTACCCCTACGTAAGAGCCTGTTTTCCAATGAGAACGAAGTATTCACCAATAAATTGGTAATACTCTTACATTTTATACGGTTCATTTGTAAGGGTCCCGCCAGAAAATTGTTGGCGGAGCTCTATTGTTTTGGCTTGTCCTTCCATCTGTACATCAGTCTGCCGTCCTCTTTTGTGGACACGCTTACTTAGTCATTTATCACCTGATTTCTTCCAAAGTTTCATATATGGAGTACTTCCATCAAACTCTCGCCCAAGTTCGAATATGGGTTTCGTCCGACGTACGATAACCAAGATGGCAGACATAATGGCCGCCACTGCCTGTCGGTTTGCGCTTGTAAACACTCTTGGATTCTTCCAAATTTCATATGAATATCCTTTATCGAACTTTTGCGCAAGTTTGAATAAGGGTTTTGTGTGACGAACGGTAACAAAGATGTCGGTTTGCATGTGTGTACACTAATACTCTAAATAAGCCGTTTATCATCCGATTTATTCCAATTTTCATATTTATACTCGTTCCGAGGATCGACTATGTGTTTTTTCCGATGGAAGGCTAACCGGAATGGCCTCTAATATGAGCGCCAGCTGTCAGTTTGCATTTGTAGACACTCTAGCTTGGTCATTTTTCAACCGGTCTCTTCCAAATTTAATATATGGACTACTTTCATCAAACTACATGTAATATTCAAGTTTTAAGTGGGTTTTGTGCGAAAACGATAACCAAGATGGCCGCCAAAATGGCTGTTCCCTTTTCACTAAAGGTTATTATGTGGGTCCCTTTGTTGGAGTCTGACACTGTACTAGTTTTGCAAATATATAATTTCTTTATGATGGACAATTATTGATACAGTCCAATGTTTCCATAATGAAACAAGCATCTCTATGTTCATAGAATAGACGTTAGACGTGTTCTGACCGCAGGTCATCGTGTTGCCAGTGCCTGTGTTGAATGATGCACCAGGACGTTACATCATGTGCGAATCCAGAAAGTGTTTTAATACCACTATAAGCCGGCCATTATCGGTTCGCTAGCGAAACACCATTTTAATGGCGTTTCGCTGGCGTACCAATTATGGCCCAACATTGAATGCTGGCTTGGTAGTTTTGTCATTTTTCAGTTTTGCTAAGAGACCCTGTATTTTGTGATTTTAAACGTGGGAGGGGTCCGGACCCTCTAACCACTCCCCTCTGGATCCGCGCATGTTACATGAAATAAAATGACAATAATCATAGAGTTCAAATGTAGGATTTTGTTAAGTTTCAGTCATTCCAAACTGCAGATTATAAAGGTATTCTGGGTTGAGGTAATATCCATTTTCTATTTTACAAATTATTTCGGTTCCCCTTTCTTTATCTTAACTTCTCCATAAAGAGATTTACAAGAGAACATTCGTGCATATAAGGTAACAACAAACATGCTATTTATAAGGGCATACAATAGGAATGCATCGCTTTTCGAATGCAAGACGTCTTGAAAGATAGATTTACAAAGATAGGATCAATTTGTACAAAAGAAACTAATGATAAAGTACTCCCAGCGATTACTCGGATCAGCCTGGTCACATGCCAAGTCTGATTGGAATCTTCACAAGCTCTTCACACGACGAAACTACGTGCCTTTTTCTATTCATTGAAATGACTATGCGCCTGAGTATTATTGTTTTTTTTGTTTTGTTTTGTTGCTTTACGTCCCAAGTCAACAGCTATGGTCATTGCAGGACGGCGAGTATTATTGTTATACATTGCATGTTCTTGGTCTTCACGGGCATAAATAAATTTGTATTAGTTTACTACACGTATAATACTCTTATAAGCTATCCTTTAGTTGGCAAATTTTGTTGTATAATTGTATGGTACTAGTGATCACTAGTATATAATGGCAGACCGGGTTTTACCGACTGCATCATATATCGGACCCAGTATATGCAGGGATGGCATTGTGCAGACGAAATTGTCAAGTCGATCCCTGCGAGATTGAGCACTAAAAATTTAAACTAATCAAATGCCCTCGATTCTACTTAATACGACCTGGCGTGGATAATGGCGGGCATCAGCCACAACTCCTTTCTGAAAGCATACGTGGGTACATAAAACTGGGTGTACTGTTTAGAAAGTTTGACCTATGACCCCTTAAAGTACTAAATTGACAAATCCTGGCTTATTGTATCAATCTGTATGGGAAAATCCATTAGAATGAAAAGGGTTAAATTATGATCAAGCGCTTATATACTTTAAGTACATCATAGATGCCATATTTGACTTTCTCCTTAACCCCTTTTGCATACTTTCATCCATTGCACGACCCGTAAGTGAATGCATTTCAACATTATCTTACAACAGGCATGCGTAACAGCCTTTTTTAAAAGACGAGGCTTTGCTGAGCATCAATCCTACCGGTTGTTGTCCTTTTATTAAAATGTTCATAACTTTTGAACCACGTGATATATTTAGGTTCAAATGTTGCATACTTGTTTAATTAAATATTGTCCAGCCACTGGTATGCAAAACAATGACGATCATTGGGCTGGTGAGGTGTTTTAGTAAAATTGATCATAACTCTTGAACCGCATGGTATATTGTGATCAAATTTTGCATACTTATACATTTTAACATTGTCTAGACACTGGTATCCAAAACATTGTTTGATCTTGACAGATTAGCATTATTTGGAATGTACATATTAGCTGAAGCTTTGCAGAACTTTATCAGTGTCCATGCTGCAAGAACCCATGCAGTTCTAACACAGGTTTCTTTGGAGAAATCCAACCATCTTATAATACACGGCCTACAAACAAAATCACTTTATAGACATTTGAAAAGTCAAATCATCTTATAAACAGAAACATGTGAGTCCGTCTGTCGGTCCGTCCATCCGTAGTCAGTAAGTGAAAATGCTCATAACACTTGAACAACATGGTATATTTTTTGATCCAATTATGCATCATTCTGAAGGAAATGACCAAGGACCTCGGACAGTCTTAATGAAGGATTGCCCATAAAAATGACCAGAGAAAAGTTATAAAGAAAATGATATTTTTTCTATGAGAAGGATAGTAGGTTCAATCCTCGACTTATCCACAAAAGCCGTTTTCTCATTGGACAAGTACCTATTGAAAGATATGGGCTGAAAACTCTGTTTTTGCTATCCAACGTATAGAAAATAGAAAAAGTTTTACTGAAGTGCTTTCCCCCCCGTGACCAAACTAATCCTTTTGCATACAGTTGTAGTTTTACATTTCACACATCATATAAAAACGGCATGATTGGTCACGGGGGGGGGAACGATGTCAAAATGCTCAAAAACGCTTTATTATAAAACCTTATTAGAAACTTATTTTGTAAAGACCTGTAGGTAAATGGCATGTATCAGAGCTTTAGTTATGAGTGCTTACAAAGTAATTAATTGTCTCATTTCTCAACCAAAACATATGTTGTGGGTACTCAAAAGAACCGTCGCAATGAGACAATTCTTTTAAGCACCAAATTGTAGATAAATCTGATGTGTAAGAAAAATATTAACGATTTTACGCTCAACTTCTGTGTTTATCTAGACTATGATTTATACAGTATGCAGATATGATACACCTCAGTGCACAAGTCAACTGGATGAACTTGAAACATTACAGGTAATAGTCAAAAGTCATTGACAGCACACTTCTTTAGATGAAACAATGTAATCTTCTCAACCCGAATTTTATGCAAACCCATCACTTTCGCCTCAATTTTTATGCCGCAAACATAATATTTACATGTATTTAGGTGAATACTCGACGAATCTTTGACTTTCTGTGAAATGAAATTTGGTCACATAGATTACCCCCACCCCCTAAACCCTAACTTCCTGGCATAGTTATGCAATATTTTCAAAATATTTTTATATTGCTAGGTTCACTAAATGCAAGGGTTTGGTTTAAGCACAAAACTATAGTTGTCAGTTATGCATTATCCTAGCCACAGGCTGTCAAAATTTGGGCAGATTGAATAGGAAACTGTCCGAGGTCCTTTGATTTCAACACATTCCTTCTATTAATCTACATTCACCATTACGGTTAGTTTATTGTATTATGATTGCATAAAAGTATCGGAAAAGGAGCCAGCACACGTACTTTTATACTTATGACAAGGCTTACGGCAAGCTTCCACACAGTCTCGCCACCCAGGGCCAAAGGTTATAAAACTTTTTAATGCTCAACCGAGCTGAGAACGAAATATCCTGCTTATAAATGTTAAAATGCCAACAATTGTTGGCATTTTAACATTTATTAGCATGATAAATAGAACATCGAAGATAGACAAAGTAAGATACTTCATTTTTGTTGGTATTGCAGTTTTAAGAGCAGTTGAAATAACGTGCTCAGTTGAGTTGAACATGACGAAAGTTTTATAACCTCGGAGCCGGGTCTCACCAGAGCCTTTGCTTCTCGTGTACAAAGTATGGGTCTGGACACAGACACAACTTTTATATTTAGACTGCGTCAAGTTCGAACCCCGCTGGATACGCCAGCATAGGCGCCCAAAGGAACTAAAGCGCATATGTGATAAGTACCAAAATCTAATATGCCTGGCTAATTATAATTGAGCCGTGACATGTGATTTACAACAACGTGGCATTTTGAAAAGTGTAGACTCAGACGAGCCTGTGCTTCCTCCTTTTAAGCTAAGAAACTCCAAGTGATGTTCAGTCAGTAGCTTGACAATCATAGAAATTATTCAAGCATACGCGCAGTCTGATCTGAGCATTTGCTGGTCGCACATACCACATTTTTGGAAATCTCATGTCGCGACTCAATTATTGTTTATTTTATAATGCGTATGCACTCTTTATCTTTTAAGCCTCTGATTTAAGAATAAAAACACTAGTGCAACAGAGAGTGATGATTGGTCACTATACAAATGCAGACGAACGCAGAGACGAACACAAAGACACCAAAGAAAGATATTGCAGGCGTACACTGGTTGTCATCCCGTACGAGACACCGGACATAGCTGAAATATGTGTCCGAGTTTACGAGGGTGATGAAGATAGCCCCGACTATGAGGAGTATCTGGTTGAAAATATCGGCACAGAAATGGCCGAGGGTTTGTACGTTGAATTCTTGAAGAAGCCTCGGATAATCCGACTGAACGAGGGTGAGGCAGATGCCGGGGTCGGAAGAGACAGATCTGAGGTTGCGGTTGTTGGTGAACCCTCAGATGAACCGCCGCCGCCCGTTCCTCCCAGAGCCGGACCAAGAGGTCGCAGCTTGCGTAAGTACAGTGAAATCTGTGTAAAACGGCCACTCTCAAAAATACCAAGCTCAAGACCAAGTATCGTTTAATGCAGGTCAAAAGTATTGCAGAATATGGAGATCATTCTGCAATACTTTTGACCTTCATTAAGCTACCAATTATCATTATAAGATCTTTGTTTTGTCTATTTTTGAGTGGCCGTTTTATACAGGTTGTTCTACATACATAGCTTATACATTTAAGCCACAACAACTTAAACCTTGATAGCTCGAAAAAACATTAATTTAACCCATTAATGCCTGATGGAGTTTTCCACCCTTATCAATTTGACGAATCCATTTCGAATTTAAGGCTAATTGGGTAGTAATTTACAATTTCGTTCAAATCCTAAAAGTGCATTCTGTAAGCTAACGATGCAAAGCCTGACCAGACGCTACGTTTTGTGCCGTCTGATCTGTTTCTGCGCTGTTTGAAGATGTTCCATCAAATTAACGCTAGGCTTATATAGGTTAACTAATTTAGAATTCACTGGATTCAGATTAGGGTAAAGTCGGTTAACTTCGGACATCAGGTAAATTCGGACATGCATTTGCAAACAGTGGAAATCCAGATGAGACGGCTCACTGTTTGCCTAGTTAATTTATTTTCTATTCCAATAATCAAAATATGAAACAAACAAGGTCGCTGTCCGAATTTAGCCGACCGTCCGAATTTACCAGACTTTACCCTATAAGGCGTATTTCTGAATTTCTTTCCTTATTTCCTATCAATAATGATCACGGAGATGGTTCCTTTAAGCACCCAAAACGTATGTTCTGACAAGAAGTTGTTAATATTCCATCGGAAACCTGACCCCAAGGTTATAAAACTTTTTTTCATGCTCATTTCAACTCAGCATGAACTTCATCATGCTCATAAATGTTCAAATGCCAACAATTGTTGGCATTTTAACATTTATTAGCACGATAAATATAGCATATGAGAGTTTGAAATTAAGAAAAACTGCATTTTTCAGCATATTGGTCTTATGAGCAGTTGGCATTTCATCCTCAGTTGAGTTGAACGTGAAAAAAGTTTTATAACCTTGGGACCTGTTGACCCTTTCAATGTGTGCCCAACGAGGAGTCGGATCAGAAAGGAGAAAAGGGTATTAAAGTACATCCAATGGAAGTTCTTTTTCATGCAGATAGCAGCTTCTGGTCAGACTAGGCGGATGCCCATGGTGATCTGAGTCTTTGCTGGGCAAACATTTTTTCATGCATGGTTATATGGCTCTAATTGGTTGCCATGGTTTGTCCGTCTCTACGAGGGGATAATATACGAACTTAAGCGAGTGGATTATCTCACGTACAGGTGGAAGTCTATGCTATAGCGTGTGTACCACCCCTTGTTCCGTGGGTGGGATAACACAGTACCATTTAATTTCAGCAATAATAAAGCCAAAGCCCAAACAACAACCACCAGCAAAACTCGAGAGCTCCACGGATGGAAGAAGTAAGTCGATGGTATAGGGATTGAATAGTGCAAATGCGATACATTTATTGATTCTTTCTTATGATTTGATACAATAAACTAATGGCGTAGCCAGAATGCTGAAAAAATTACGCACATCAAAGTGGGGCTACTGGATCAAGCAGTTATTCTCTTCAATTGCGTCCCTTTTTAAAATGGGATCTTTTATTAAAGGGAGCGAATTCCTTACTTTAAGAGCTGTTCCTTATTAAACGGAAAATCATTTATACCACATTAGGTGACCTCCCCTGAATGTTGCTATTTCTATTACGCACGTGCGTAACTGCATACTGGGAGCTACGCCAATGTGAATTTGAGACGGTCCATTGTATAATTCAAGCGGTGTCAATAGTTAATTTCCTATTTTTTGATGGAGACGTGCCTCGTCCCCTTCGTATGGTGTATCTTTTGTTTTATAACTCATTCGTTTCGCGAGGGTATGATCTAATCTTAGTGACTCCAACAATAAAAACCAATTTATAGACTGCTTAGTTACTACACACAGACACCCAAGAGCTGATCGTTAAATACTATACTGACTTGAAAACTCTTCTGCAACAAGGCATATGAGAGCCAGTGCCTTAGTGAATTAGTTTATAAGTTCAAAAGAACTGTCGGAAAGCCTTCGTTACCTTATCAGTTCAAAAAGATCACCAAGCGTGATAAAAGAGTGGAATATAATATGGATAAACTGAGAAGTCTGCATGCCTGGTTTTAAACACACCTCTGATTATATATGTAGCTTTGGTTTCCTCTTTAATTGCACGACGGTGCCTCAGGCCTCAGTCTCAATGATGAACCTGACCTAAAACTTTCATTGGTGGGTTGGTGCCTGATGGGCTCACCGTGACTCAACTAGGGATTTTCATTAACCCTGACTGTCTGTAAGTTAAGAGCCTTTTTCTTGGTTCATCAGAGCATTGGCGTAGCACCAATTACGCCAGTTACGCACATGCGTAATAAAAATAGTAACATTCAAGGGAGGTCACTTTACGTAATAAAAGTAATTTTCCGTACTACTAGGAACTGCTTATAAAGGAACAAATTCGCTCCCTCTTGGAGCAAATTCTTTCCTTTAAGAGAAGTTCCCATTTTGAAAAAGGATGCAATTGAAGAGAATCATTGTAGTCTCCCTTTGATGTGCGTAACTTTTTCAGCGTTCTGGCTACGCCATTGCAAAGTATGCTTTGATTTGATTGGTTACCTATGATGATACTTTGCAGCCTTCACGCGAACTAGACGAAGATTTGGCAAGTAAAATATATTTAAGCCCCCTTCTCTATCTACCATTGCCCTCGGCTGCTGGTGGTTCTGTTACTTGATTCATTGTTTACTGTTGCTCCCATTGTTAGTTTTGACTCGAGACCGAAGGGCCGCGGGTTCGAGCCTCACCGGCGTCACTGCGTTGTGGTCCTTGAGCATGACACATTTATCCTAGCTTAGTACTGGTTCAACCCAGGAAGACCCGTCCCGCATAACTGAAAGATTGTTGAGTGGACGTAAAAAATCAAATTAAACAAACAAAAAAAAACCCATTGTTTGCTGGCGTTTGTGTTTGACCCTTGTTATGTAATGCAGTACTTAGTGTCTATTCTACCTTTGCAATCATCTGGTTGAAGAAGAGAGAGCGGATTGCATTACTTTAAAGACTGTGTAAAACGGCCACTCAAAAATAGACAAAATAAAGATCTTAATAACAAATGGTAGCTTAATGAAGGTTGAAAGTATTGCAGAATGCTCTACTTGGAGCATACTGCACTACTTTTGACCTGCATTAAGCAATAATTGGTCTTGAAAACCAATTTTGGTCTTTCTGAGAGTGGCCGTTTTACACATGTTTTGCTGTACTTTAAATGTGTTATTGCTGTCGTCTGTGATTGTGGCATTTCATAGTCATTCTTACTGCCGTTGTTTTTCGGCGAAGTACAACTTAATTTTAAGTTAATGCAACTTTATTGGGCAATACTCACTCAACATCCAAGACCAGCGTATATAGTGCAGCTACGGCATGGTAAACATAGTTCTAAGTTGCCACTTTTCAATTTCTTTTTTTCTGACTAAGCCCTAGTGATATAGAAATGAATTTTTGCCCAAGTATGTGCATTATAATTGACTAAAGCTAAGCGGTGTTTTGGAAGAGTTTTCTGTCACTTCACGAATTTTGGGTTCAAAAATGCAAAAATCAACTTTTTGAAGCAAATAAGCGTTTAGAGTGCAGTTTTTATCGAATTCAAGAACAGGTGATTGCAAATCTGCTTAGTCGACTTAAAAAAAACACCAAACACTTGACATTTTGCTTACGACAGATTTTTTATGAATTTTTAAAAATTGATAATTTTCCGAATTTTCCGAAATTTTTGGAAATCATCAGCTGTACATACTAAAATCATTGTGTGTGTTTTATTTTATATTAATACGTTTGACAAAACACCATGCAGCTTGTTGAACCCATTTTCCAACGATATATTTTTACTAAGAACTTCTAGCGATAAGGCGTATATTTTCCCTAGTTGACATGATTACAAACACCAAATTTTCAAATTGCCCTAATGTTTTTTAGAATTGGTGTAGCTTGGCAGTAAAATATGCACAGCAGGCAACAAAATACGTTTCAAAGTGATTCACCGTTTACAATACTGTGAAAACGTGCACTTTCTACTCCCACCCCTCATTTTACGTCTTTATACTGGGTGCCGTTTAGGCCAAACTTTGAGAAAATGCATTGCTAGTTTAAAAAAAGTAAAAGTGCTAAATTGTTAAGGATAGGAGTGCTCCTCATTTCCTAAGCGTAACCGTATTCCTTCTGCGCATGCGTACGAAATACACCTAAAATTGTGTCGTTTGTCATAAGAAAGATGAAATTGGTGTCTTTCAGTTTGTTTTTAGATGCTTTTCCCCCCTATTGTCCGGCAGAATTTGAGCGAATTTTAGGAGGACCTGGAACCTGATTTTAAACTTTTTTTCTTTATTGATTCTGGTAGTGCATATATTGTCCTTGAAAAATCCGAGTGATGCCACTCTGGCATCATTGAGCATTTCGATAAATTCGAGATGGCTTCCAAGATGGAGACCAATTATAAGTTACAAAATTGTGTTATATGGAAAAATGTCTCAAACCTATTTTTTTCCTTATATCGTTAGCTATGACGTTGGAATCTAGTTGAAAACACTTAGCTTATAACAAAAATGTAAAAAATAAAGTAAGAATTTAGAAAAAAATTGCCGTCTAAATGGCAGTTTATTACAAAACATATAAGAAAATTTTCATTGAGTCCGGCAAACTCCAGGGATTCGCATGCAAAATGCTGATTTTACTGATTCTTGAGTTAGACATCATCCTTGTAACATCCCAGTGATGCAGCTAATGCATCACTCAAAATTTGATATATTCAAGATGGCGTCCAGGATGGTAGTTGATAAGTTTTACAAACCCGTGGGAGCCGCACCTAACCTGTAGGCATGTCTGGTGGATTTGTAACGTACCAGATTTCTTGCCTGATGGAGAAGCACTTTACAAACACGTGTATCTGAATAAATGAACCAAGCATGCATGTCTGATAGAGTTGCACTGTACAAGCAGGCACATCTGAGAGTGGCACCAGATCAACAGACATGTCTGATGCAATGGCACCTCTGAAAGAGTAGCACCAGACCCCTCTTCCATCTGCACTCAACTAGTCAAAATGTCGTTTGAAGTGCAAAACGGACCAGCAGGCATGGCCTATAGTGAGGTACCACACCAGAAGAAATGACCTACAGTGAGGCACCACACCAGAAGGCATGACCTATAGTGAGGCACCACACAAACAGGCATGGCTGATAGTGAGGTACCAAACCAAAAGGCATGATCTATAATGAAGCACCACACCAGCAGGCATGGCTGATAATGAGACACCATACCAGCAGACACGGCTGATATCGAGACACCATACCAGCAGAAACGGCTGATAGTGAGACACCATACCAGCAGGTATAGCAGATAGAGATGCATAACCCCTTTAGGCAAGCAATATTGAGTGGCAAAAGGTCAGCAGGCAAGCTGATTGAGTGGCCACGGTCCAGCAAGCATCCATCTTACAGTAGCACTCAACCAGCAGGCATGTTTGAACAGGAGCGATGTTTGTGACAGTAACACTAGGCCAGCAGGCATATATGTTGCAGCTGCAGCGACATAACAACTCTCTGCACGGTATGTATGTTGTCTTGGTAATGTAGCACTATTGGCTGATACAGTTTCTCAGTCTTAGTTGGCATCTTAGTTGGCATGTATGATGGAGGGGCATCGGTCAAGTAGCTTTTATCTTTGATTTCCAGTGGACCAGAAGGCATGTTTGGTTGAATAGTACCAAGTCCACAGGCATATTTGTTGAAGTTTCACTGAACAGCGACCATGTAATGCCACCAGTCCATCATATCCGACATCCTTAACATCAGACTTGTTTAATAATGTGCTACTGAACCAGCACACATGCCGTTTAACGAGACTCCGGGCCAGCAGTCATGCGCATTAGTTACATCGCACCAGCAATAATGTATGTTACAATTGAACTCAACTAACAGCGATGCTGGGTACTGTTGCACTGGATTAGCGGGCATGCCTGTTCAAATTACACCCGGCCAGAGCGCATGTCTGTTTCTCCCGACCAGCTGCCCAAGTATCATTGCCACAGGGTCAACAGACATTTTTACCATTATGTGACAATGGACCAGCACACATGTCTGAAACCAAGCAGGTATGTCTGTAACAACTTCACGAGACTAGCAGACATGTTGCAGTACCCATGTTTTAACCGTTGCTTTGAACCAACAGGCATGTTTGTTTCAGTAGCACCCGTCCATCTGGCACGTCGGTTATAATTAAACTCAACCAGCATGCATGTATGATAGAGTTGCATCTACCAGCAGATATGTTCGAATCAGTTGCAACTGACTTACAAGCACATCTGTAGTTATGTGGCTGAACCAGCAGGTATATATGTTACACTTGCCCCAGATCCGCAGTTATGTCTCTATGATTGTACCCAACTAATGGGCTGGTAAGCACAATTGCACTAGACCATCATGCATGTATTTTACAGTTGCACCTTACTAGCAGCCATGTCTTTATAAGTTGCATACTATGAGCATGCATGTCTGTTACAGTTTCATTTTATCAGAATCCATGTATATTATTGCATCTAACCAGCAGTCATATCTGTAAACGTGTGCCTACAAGCATGCATGTCTGATACAATTGCACCGGAACAGCATTCATATTTGTTATAGCAATATCCAACCATCTGTGTTGTCTGTTGCACTTGCAACAGACCAGAGAAGCAGTCATGGTTGTTACAATTGCACTGGGCAAGAAGGCCCATGCCAACCAGCAGTCAAGATGGTAACGAACATCTGCAGCATGAAGATACCTTACTCAGGGGTTGTTTTTTGTGTTGATACACTACACTCCATAAGTATTTTTTGTCAATTCATCCATCCATCCAACTGACTTTTTTCCGCATATTGATTCAAATAAAGTTTGTACTTTGATCAAAGACTCTGTCACAAAGTTTTCAGTGATATCGTCCATTCAGTATACCCTGTAATTTATCACTTCATTTTTTGAAGAAATGTTTTCCCAAAGTAGGAATTTTTATGAGAATAATATGATGGTATTATCAGTTCCGGCCAAAGGTGCTCCGGATAGTGCATGGTGCATCATGGATTGATGGATACGATTCCCAGAACAAAGACAAAATATTACAATCGCAAAAAATAAGTCTGTTACTTTTCCGTGCAGTGTATCATAGCAAAAAACATGTGATTCCCTACCCTGGTATTGATGCCATTTTGGACGTCAACAATAACATGCCAGTCAAGTTTCATATATACAACCAAAAACTATCAGAAAATAGTTACTAACTGCGAATTTGATTTCAGGTTAAATTTTGCTTTAAATGGCGGCCATCTTGGACACCATCTTTAATATTTCGACCTTGTGAATCAAACCTGTGAATGATTCATTTTATCGTTTGTATTATTAGGCCTCTAAACATTGATAAAAAGTCAAAATTAAAATGCTTATTATCGAGTTTTTTAGTCAGGTAGGTCTTAGGAACCTAACTGATGGTCATTTTGGACGCCATCTTTAAAATTTCAACCTTCTGAATCAAAACCATGTTCTTATATGATCGTTTGTATAATTTAGCCTCTAAACATCCATAAAAAGTCAAAATTAAAGTGTTTTAATCGAGTATGTCGGCCATATAGGTCTTAGAAGCCTAACTGACGGCCATCTTGGATGCCATCTTTAATATTTGAACCTTTTGGATCAAAATAATGTTCCATTTTAATTGGTTGTAATATTTAACCTCTGAAATATCCATAAAAAGTCAAATTGAAATGCTTTTGATCGAGTATGTTGGTCATATATGCCTTAGGAGCCAAACTGGCGGCCATCTTGGACGCCATCTTGAATATTTCAAAACGCTCAATGATGCCAGAGTGGCATCAGTTGGATTCTTCAAGTACAATGCCTCATCAACAAGAATCAACAAAGAAAAAACTTTAAAATCAAGTTCCAGGTCATTCTGGTTTTCTTCCGGACTACTAGACCCAAAATGCCCTTTACATATGTTGTGAATGTTTATAGCGACATGTCGTTGTCCAAAGGGCATCTTGGGTCTAGGGGGGAAAGCATCTAAAAATAAACTGAAAGGCACCATTTTCATCTTTCCAAGACAAATGTCACAATTTTTGATATTTCATACGCATGTGCAGAAGGAATACGGTAAGGTTAGGGAAATGATGAGCACTCCTATCCTTAGCATTTTAGCACTTTTACTTTTTTTTATAACTAGCAATGCATTTACTCGAAGTCTGGTTTAAACGGCACCCAGTATAAAGACGTAAAATGAGGGGTGGGAGAAGAAAGAGCACGTTTTCACGGTACTGTAAATGGTTAATCGCTTTGAAACGTATTTTGTTGCTTACTATGCATATTTTACTGCTGAACTACACCAATTTTAAAACATTAGGGCAATTTGAAAATTTGGTGTTTGTAATCACGTCAACTAGGGAAAATATACGCCTTATCGCTAGAAGTTCTTTGGTATCCACTTCCGATTTTAACGTGAAACTTTTAAGGTCATTTAAATGGCATTTGTGAAAGATTTAGTTTAATGATTAAGCAGAACAGTGAAGCCAATTCAAAATGAAGAGCCCCTGAAAATTGCACTGCTGTACCGCAGATAATGAAGCATACAGAGCAATGCAAAGATAGTATTCAAACTGGATGGTTAAGCTAAAAATCCTTTGATAAAGTTGTTGACCGTGTCTGTCTTCATGTTAACGTAGAAGAGAAATGGGGAGTTCAATTTTCAAAAAAAAAACCCTTTTGATTCTTTTCATCTTATATCACAGCTGTTATAAACATCTTCAAACTAATTAAAATATAAATGGATAACGTATCTGATGAATCGTTTATATCACACAACAAAGTGTGACTTTTTGAAATGAAGGTACCTTTCCTCGGATCTCGTCTGTGCAAGATCTACCCGTCATTTTGAAATGACATAATTTTCAGTGTCTCGACAAAGCCTTGGACCTTTTTATAAAATTTAAATTTTGTAAAAGCGAGTTTTACTTTCTGAACGGGAGCAAAAATTGTATGGTGGCTACTTATAACTTCGGTTCAGTGTATATGTATATGTATCGTCTGTGCAAGATCTATCCGTCATTTTGAAATGACATAATTTTCAGTGTCTCGACAAAGCCTTGGACCTTTTTATAAAATTTAAATTTTGTGAAAGCGAGTTTTACTTTCTGAATGGGAGCAAAAATTGTATGGTGGCTACTTATAACTTCGGTTCAGTGTATATGTATTTAACTCATACAATATCCTTTTATCAGATTCTGACTTGAAATTCATATCCTTTTATCAGACACTGACTTGAAATTCCTGTCTGTACTATCACCAGCCAACTTAGTATCCTAATTTGAGTATTGGACTTTGTGTTACTTACCATACTACCATGTCTGTTTCTTCAGCATTGTAGTCATCTGTTGGAAAAGGGGAGACCTCTTGACTCTCTTATATGTGATGTTTTCTTGTGTTTTTGTCACTCCCATGCGGTTTCCTGGGTCAGGTGTGGTACTTTATTGTATCGATTCCTGATCTTTGCCTTCTTTCTTAGTTTGTAATTTTCTTTTTTTAAACGAAAATGTTGAGAGGATAGTGTGATTCAGGCGATCAAGTCTGCCCTGTGACATTTCTTATTGAATTTCAGAGCCACCAAAAACAGCTCCCAGACCACAAAAACAAAATGAATATTTAAGTATGGAATCAAGTGAACAAAAGGGAGAAGTTAAATCATCTTCGGACAAACTTAAGGACAATGGCCATGTATTTGAAGGTAATTATTGGAGTCCCTTGCTTTTAAGCATTGTAAAACTGGTTCATATATAAACCCAGGAAGCATGCACATGTGAGCCTATCTTATGTGTGGTTGTCCAGACGGGTCCCATATGGGCTCAACATAACAGCCACTTAAAAAAGTACAATGATATATTTATTTAAACTTATTTTATTGTTTATAATGTATGACTAGCAAGTTGATCGAAACTTCCACTATTTATTTTACTTCATCATATTGTATTTACACGTGGAAACCCATATGGGACCCAAGTGGGGCCTGGTTGCACTCCCTTTATGGGACCAATATAGGTGCCCATATAGGTCCCATATGGATCCCATATAGATTGCTAGCTGAGAAATAATAGATCAAAATAATACAGAAATAAATCGGTCAGATTATAAAACATGGTCCTTATAGTAGTCCTGGTAGTCTTTTTTCTAATCTACTGCGTACAGACAGGCCGTCAGTTAACACAAATGAATGGACAAATGAATGGATGGATGGAAAAACAGATGCGCAGAAATTCACACACAATGCCGACTGTCACACACACAAACACACACACACACACATACACACACACACACACACACACACACACACACACACACACACACACACACACACAGAAGATAGTAAGTGAATATGATCAGGAAATACATGTACCACAATCACCAACCGCAGACAAACCCATGTAACCGCGAGGAAGAGCCACACAACAATCACAAGACACCAGGAAGACAAACTAAGCAAAGCAATCAGCTTTCTCTTCCCCTTCAAGATGATTGCAAAACTAGAATGGACATAAAGTAACGTACATCAAAACATAGAACAATTACAGACTCCCATGGGAGTAACAATAGAGAAAAAGTCAACAACAGAACCACCGCTTTAGAACAGACAGCGGGGCTAAGCCACCGGGGACATCGATATGAAATCGATCTATTATTTTTTGTACAGATATCATTGTATATTGACAGCGGTGCCCTCTCATTATATATCTTTGTGAATTGTTTTATATAGTGAGTAAATTCTAGCCAGAATGCAATACCCACCAACGAAACTCCATTTGAATGACGTTTTCTTGCGTGCTGATAGTGGCCTGATTTTTTGTTCTACTCTTTCCTTCAATGTTACCTATATGTATTGTTGCTTTCGTGTCCCACTAATGCCCCACACTTTCACTTAATGCAAAATAGGCGTAGGTTAAGGGCAGGATACAGCCCGAATTCCTTTTTGAAGCCATAGTGGGTGCAAAAAACTGGGTGTGCCGTGTGTGCTATATATGCCTAGTGCGCAGGGACCGCGGCACACTGTCACAATAACTGAAATATGATGATGACTTTCGTGTCCCTGATGTTGAACTATAAAAGGTAGAGGAAGAACATATTCATTTTCTTAATGATACACTGAACCAACTGTTGCTTTTGCCCCATAAGAAAATAGCTTTTTCTCCCTGCTTTGGCAATCATATCCATAAATCGACGTACCATTTACTAGCTCTATGTTTATCTGATGGTATAATTCCATATTCATCTAAAACCGATTTGCACTTGTAGCAAAAGCTTTGTCGCAAAAATTCCAGCGATGCCGTCTGTGCAGTTTAAGCTAGAATTGGACACTACACAGTTTGTGACAGAGTGTTTGGCCAAAGTAGGAATCCTTATAAGAATACAACGGAATCATTAGACAAATGCGGTCTGGAGTGTGACGCATGAATAATTCGACACGACTTACAGAAGAAAGAGAAAAAATAATTTCCTTTACGAAATCATCAACAAATAGTGTATTCCATTTTATCCGTGGAGTGTACCGTTAATTCGTGCTGTGTATCAAAACAAATACCACGTGATTCTTCACCAATACAAACGCAAATATTTATTATGCGTTTGAAGGCCATTAGTCTATAATACACTATACATTCCAATGCAAAATGTCAGAGCCACGGACAGCTTGAGTTTTAGTAGATATTATATACCACATAAATATGCATTGATAAAAAGTATGGCAATGCTTAGCATGTATTAGACCATCCTTACCAACTTTAGCACGGGCCGCGTAGCGCAGTCGGTAACGTGTCTGGCTACAGATGCGTGTCTGACTGCAGATCCAGGGGTCGCGAGTTCGATCCCGGCCCGGTCCCATACTTTCTAGGAGATTGATCATGAAATAATTTCTACGGTCTTTCTCCTCCCTTCCGCTGATTCATTCAAGAAGGGTTGTTGTCAGTTACAAGCGAAAGTATGGGCACAAATTACTGGTTAACAGCTTGTTCAAGCCTGCCCAGGAAAAAGTGTGGTTAGGTGAACTGACTGTCCCGCAATGACCATAGCTGTTGACTTGGGACGTAAAGCAACAACAAAACCAAAACCAAATTTAGCACGAAATATCTCGTGATGTGAAGGTCTTTACTTTGGTATAAATAGTTTACCATGTTTGTCCACATGTACGTAAGATAATCCACTCGCTAAAGCTCGTAGATTATCTCCACGTACAGGCAGACAACCCATGGTATAACTATTACTTATAGTATAATAGTAACGTTACATATTCAGACTGTATGTGTTTCAGATTATGAGGAAATGGACAAGGCACCAAGAAAGCCACCTCCTTCACACTATGATTATCCACCAAAGCATTCCAACACCTTACCAAAGACAGAACCGATATCGGTGCCTCCTTTAGCAGAATTCACTTCGTCTCTGGCAGACATCTCCTTTGATCAAGGTATTTGAGTGCAATTTTAAACTTTGTCCCATAAAACCAACAGGTGCCTTGCGTAGGCCCAGATAGACAAACGTTCTTCGTGTTCATATATGTATATTGTATTACCAATCAGTTGACATTTGTTTAAGGTGCCCAAAAGAACTGTCCTGTTGAGTACCCTAAACATCTGTTGACTGAGAAATAGGAAAATTGGTTTTTAAATACGCACTATATATCTGTAGGTCCGGATGTGTGCCCAGCGAAGACTGGTTATCATAGGATCTTAGGAAACTGTAACAAAGATCAAGGGGCACGACAGTTACATATCTGGGCATAGTTCATTATGTGGCTGAAGACAAACCTTGAATAAAAGATATAATGCAAATATAGCTGCTGTCTCATAGAAAAGAAAACAATAAAAAACAAATAGAGCTGAATATGTATTTGGCTCAAAAAACTTCCTTGAAAAGATTTTGCACATTGCTAAAACCGTGACATATAGAGTATAATTAATATCCACACCGATTGCCTTGAAGGTTTCTCCAACAAGTTGGCTTCATTCAAAAAAAAGAATCCAATACGTCGGGCCGCAATTGGTAAAAATTTGGAATTCATAAATGTGATTAAATTCAGTTTATTTATCTATTGTTATTCAGTGGCAAAAAAAATATAGAAAATTAATGCATATTGCTGTTTCTTATTCAAAAGGGATACAAAATACTTCAATGAAGTCAGTGGTTTTGTTGTTGTTGACTTGTTGTTTATTGTTACTCCCATTGTGGGATTCTGAAATTTGTCTATATTTTGTTGTACGTTACTTTATGTCCCTTCTAGTTTTGTAATCATCTTGATCGGAAAGAGAGAGCTTGTTGCTTTGCTTAGCTTGTCTTCCTGGTGTTTTGTGATTGTTGTGTGGCTCTTCCTCGCGGTGCCATGGGTTTGTCTGCTGTTTGTGATTGTGTTATTTTCGGATCAGATCATACTCACTTACTATATCTATAGAAATTCTACCCGTGAAAGTTTCAAGTAGATTTATACAAACTATTAAGATCTATTAACCCATGGTTACTTTGGCAAACAGGAAAGATCTAGATGAAATACAACATAATGCAATATTTCACCAGGGTCTGCACTGTTTACTAGGACTAAAGCAATACTGAGATAAAGCAATTAAATTTATGTTGGGAATTATAACCAGTTACCCCTTATATGTACAATGAACACTCCCAATCCATCACAATAACTATACTTAGGGTTATTAGCGATTCGAGATAAAAGCAGTTTGTTTGGAAATAATATACTCATGTCCAATGAAAACTCACCTTTTTTCAGACGCGCATAGTTGTGGCCTATCAAAAGTTGTGCAAAAGTGTGTTATTTGTTTTTATTATTTAGGACAAATGCAATGTTTGCGCACAAACAAAATCAATTCCAGTGACTCCGTTAACACATTACGTAATGCCAGCCTCCAAATTGTGTTAATCACATTTTTGGTGTAAACAAAAAGACCCCCAAAATCTCGTTTAAATTTTTTCTGTTTGCCAGTAGATCCACCGTCATTTCACCATGACATTGACAGTTGTGACGCAACACATAACACTTACGTGCACAACGTCACTAAGTAAGCTTAAATATGGCTTAGTAAGACAAAACTCGGCGTAAAACATATAATTGCGGTATCTACAGTTCTACAGAATACTAATTTTGGTCGTACAAACGCGCACACATGCAAAATCCTCTAAAAACTGGTGGTGCATCATTGGCGTCATCTTTGAGTGGGCTGCCAGCCCTTGTTCGCAAGGCTAGCATTTTAAATTAAAATTTGTTTCTGTCTGTTGGTGCAAGTATTATCTAACATGAAGGTCAACACAGGTACTCTTAGTTTTGTATATACGATCTTTTAGAGACTGACGTTTATAAAAAAAAAAAAAAAAAAAAAAAAAAAAAAAAAAAAAAAAAACAATGAAAAAAAAAACAAAAATCATTGAAGCCTACATTGAAACATTGATGTAAACGACCCACTAAATGTGAATGAAAATTCTTGTTAAGACCTTGTCGTAATTTTGCATCAGTAATATTGCACACTTACTGGCGTTTTTACAGTTATTTAAATACATTAATATATAAGCATGATGTTTTTCATTCTTTTTGCGCCAAGGAGAATTGCAGATCTTATTAAAAAAATAGAGGTGCAACGAAAAACCGTGCCATTATGATGAAGGCGTAAAAGGATGTTGTTTAGCTTCCATTTGAATGTACTTAATAATTTGTTGTGTTTTTATTGGAATTTATTCGATATGTATATACAATGTTGTTTGATTAAACGTTTTGATATGATTAATAGAAATAAAATGGCATGAGAATAAAATTAAAAATATGGTAAAACATACACCATTAATGTATAATAAAAATGTGAAAAAACTTTTGAAATATTGCCTAGTGAAATAACTTTTTTAATGGACCTGTACAATGTATCATCACGGCGAAACACTCTAATCAAATTAACACACTATGATAAAACAAAGAAAATGGCTCACAACACACAGATAGTCAGAGCTAAAGAAAACCTCAAGTTGAGCCACGGTGGGTCCAGCTACAGATAAGCACCAGGCACCAACACACCTATTAAAGCTTTAAGTCAGAGCCATCATAGAGTCTGAGAGCTGACCCACCGTTGTGCAATTATAGAGGAAACCATAGCTATAAACTGTGATTGTGTTTAAAACCAGGAATGCAGACTGTCGCATGCCATCCAAGTTATATCCAACCATTATATAACGTTTGATAATCTAAATGAATAGATCACTAAAATTAGTTTTTACAACAATTCGTTTGTATTTATAAACTAAATCACCATAAAATATAGGTTCTGATATGCCTTGTTGCGGAAGAGTTTTTAACCCAATGCTGTATTTAACATTAACTCTGAGTGTCTGTGGTAGAATTTAGAAAATGCTTTTCGAATTTTATGATATCATTAACCTTGCTTTAATAGTTTAGCAGTTAAAAATAAGTTTCTTTTGTTGAAGTCATCAACATTGGAACACATTCTTGCAAATCGAATAAGCTGAGAAAGGTATACACCATAGGAAGGAGAGCAAGGAACATCTCCATCAAGAAATGGGAAATTAACTATTTCAAAATTAAACTCATCCAGCTTATCATAAATTTTAGATAAAACTATGGCATTTGTTATTGACAAGTTCAAGTACAAAACGGGAGCTTCAGTTTATGAAGAATTCGCCTTATTTACTGAAGTTCCGTAGGATATATCTGACTTACCTCTTGTTCAAAATAAGGATTATCAATATCAAGTTAGTCATATAAATATCTTGAGGTGGAGTTAAAAGCTTCAATGATATCAGATTGATTATTGTCTGACAGAGACAACATGAAGTACCTCTCATAACAGAACAAGAACAAATCTACAACAAGAGGGTCACAATTAGTACCCATTGGGATACCTACAATTTGTCTATATAATTTCGAGCCAAATCTTATACATATATTGTCCAAAAGATAATGGAGAGCTTCAGAGATTTTCTGACATGACCACAACTTATATCATTTAGGTTTATCATTACAAGCCAAATAAAATGAACCCTCTCTGTTTAATGTTTGTTCAATTAATTTTGTTAGTTTTTCTTTGATCAGACTATGAGGCAATGTAGTATAGAGAGTAGAGAAATCATATGTCGACAATTAGATGCTAGAAAACCTCTAGACTTTAATTTATTAAGCTTTTCACCTGAATTTTAATAGACCAAAATAATTTTTTACCATTCCTTTCATAAACTGTTGTACAATATTTAATGACATAGTTTGTAATCGCAGTGAGGCAAGAAGTCAAAAGAATAGACAACTCGGTAGTTGTACATGAACTAGAATTAGAAATAGAATGTGACTTTAAGGACCGTTTATGAAGTTTATGTAACCAGTATAACGTAGGAAGCTTGTTATGGTCCTCATCAACAAACACCCAAACTAAGCTGCTTATGGCATCGATGCCTATCTTATCAAGCCTAAGTTCTTGCTTTAGGGTGTTAATATAGTACCTTTTTCAAACGACCATATCATTGTTAGCAGCCTTATCTGCCTATGAGTATAAAAAACCTCCTATGGTATTCCTGGATCCCCTTCTCAATTGTATAAAAGTGAACTTAGTTTAAGGTGGTAGAAAATCTAAATTGTTGCAATAAAATGAAATTCTACCATCAATAATCTTAAAAATATTTAGTTTCCAACTATTTAAGGCATTGGACTCAACATATTCTCGTTTACACCAGCGCTTTTCTAAATTCTTGTAAGGCGCCTACGATTTTCTCACGACGTGATTTGAAGTCTATTGGCAAAGGAAACCTATATTTAGGTCCCTTACATAAAATGGACCGAATTCTAGAATCAGTTATGTTTTTAAATCACCCCTGACTATATGACCAGCTGGTTAATAGCAATACTTAGAGTCTTCTTTTCAGGAATATAATTTGCAATATCAAGTTCTGATACTAATTTGTTTTAGATAAATAGGTTGATTGTACTTATAACAAATGATAGGGGATTCCTTATTTTCAAAATAAGTAGGGATAGTAGAGATAACAGATTTATCTTTAAATATGCTGGGTAAGTTAATGAATTCAATTCCCTTGTTGACAAATCGAATTTTGATATGATGTCTAATATGATACTTTTGGAGTCTATGTATGGCTGAAGAGCATGTTGAGTGTAGCACCAGGTAAGTAGTGCTGCACCATAAAGTCAATGCGCTCTATCATAGACTTTTTAGCCTCAATATCCAAATTACAAAGTGAAGAGATAGAAAGAGTATTAAATGTGAAAGTGCCATATGTAGACCTGAATGTTTTAAGGTGATACTTAAATCTGAAAATGTTAAAACTTTTTAATTTTTGCGTTTTAAATTTCCATTTTTGCATTTACAATGCGATCGCTTATTGCGTTTGCGGATATCTAAAAGAGAAAAAAACATCAAAATCAGGTAATGTAGAAATGTAGCTTTCATAGTAAATGTTATTATTAAAACCAAATGGATGTGGCGTATGTAATAATTTCATCCACTTTAATTCTAATTCATGCCTAAATATATTTCTATATCTTTTAGTTGAATTATCATCATAAGTAATCTTTTCAACAGGCTGAATAGAAATACTGCTTGTAGAGTGATTAGTTTGTTTGAAATGCCTGTAAAGAAAATTATCAATTTTGCGAGTCATTTTTGTTCGACTACAGTGATCAGAAATTCTATTTTTTTTTAGAAATCTACAAGTTTGGCCAACATATTGCATGCCATAATCCTTCTCTTCTCAAACTAAAACATAAATAACATCAGTTGATCTTCAATCAAGATCAGAATTAGTAATTTCAGGAAGTTGTCTACCATTAACGTTAGATTTAATAGTTGATTTACAACATAAATGTTTGCAACAGCTACCCCTCTTGGCATTGCACTTAGAAATAGAGGGATACACTACAATTCTACTATACTTACTCATAGAGTTCCTAAGTTCAAGTGACTTAAGTGGAGAACGACGAACTTTTAAGTGGTTTCTAAAAAGAACAGAGTCAGAAACTAGAGGCTGAATGAAGTTTCAGAGGTGAAACGTAAACAGATGGCAACAATAAGAATTATATCTATTGGTGGACTGCGGAATCTGTATAGAAGAAGCAGAATGTAAATGTAGAGGAGAAAGTCAAATTTTAAGTGTTTTTAGGCTATTCATAATTGAGTTTTAAGTTTATACCGTACATTGAAAAGCAGCAGTCATATCGGTTATTTATAGCAATATCCAGCTGCTGCATTTGAGAAATAGCTAAAGCTCCTAACATATAACTGTTACACATATGACAGTTATAGCACGTGAAAACGACTGACTTAAACCATGTTTTAACCAATCAACTACATATGTGAAGCAGTATTGGGTGCTCTATTGATCAAGCTATTTTCCGCTAACTTTCTGACCACCAGCTTCCTAGCAAAGATTTTCTTCTTAATGAGAGACGTTAGGTATAAGTGGCTCTTTTCTTTTTGTTAACATAATAATATGGGTGGTAAAATTTCAGTTGCTGATTAAATTTATTAGACCAATGCTTTATATCCAATAAACATGACTTTAATTGAAATTACTAGTTGACAGGCACTCAGTGTGACTGAAATACAATTGCAAGGTAAAGTACCAAATGACCAAAGTAGTCTTAATGGGCTGTAAGGCTGTAGTTTTTGACAGTATCTAGATTGAATACTGTGCATTTATTACTAGAGCATTTGAAGATATGAATTAATTGGTTTTGCTACTGTCTTTCAAAGATTCATTTAATTACGAGTTGTTAAATTATTACCAACTCGGCTCTAGCCTGCGTCGCCAAAATACTGATTGACATATCTATAAGGGGAGAGTATGTTATTTAATTTACACTCCTTGCCAAGGAACTTTAATGAGACGTGTATGTGTTGAAGCTTTGTATAAAAGGAATGGAAGATGTTGGTGTTACATATTACACAAAGCAGGCGCCAGCGTGAAAATTTCAAAAGTGGTTCTTGAGGATCTGAACTGTTACGAAAATCTCAAGATACATTAAAGATTTTCTAAAAGAAAATGTAAATCTATAACAATAAACCTGGCTCCACGGTAATATAACATCTTTCATGCTTAAGTCAATAGACAACTGCGCGTAAACTTTTAATTGCTAATAAAAACTAAAAGAACTGAAAAATGAATATTTATTTTGCTTTTACACCCTCATATGTTGTATTAACCTGCTCAATAAATGTTAATATGCCAAAAATATAAGCAGGATAAAATTTTATGCTCAGTTACATTGATTATAAAACAGGTTTATAATCTTGTGGGCAAGCTGTATATGCATCACTATGATTAATTACTTGGACCAAGATTTTCAGGGTCCAAGTTTATTAGTATTATTATTGTAAAGTAGATGGTGATGACTTAATTTAACGATCACTTTTTTTTAATTTTTATTTTAATTTTCAGGAACTTTTCAAAAAGACAAATCAAAGGGAAAGGTAAGATTTATATTAACTAAAAACATATCACTTGCTTCAACACTCCCCACACACCTGATACTGATACAAAACCAAGAATAGAACATCAGATTAACCACAGGCCTCTGACTCTCCTTGTATTAACCTTAAAAATCCCACAAACTACTCGTATTTACCTAATTTCCTGTTCTAGTCAAGTAAATCTTAGGTTAATAAATTGGCATTTTTACAGCTGTAGCATAATGTCAATGACCTGTGGATTAACTAACATATATCATATACGATACATGTTTACTTAAGAAACTTGACGTGTTTCAATCGCTGACAGATATACTTTTCATCTTAAATTTAATGTTTAACGTGTCGTAATGCGGTTGATCGTTGACCAATCAATAGAATGTTTTATCCTCTGATAGTAATAAATAGTCAAGCCCTCAGAGTTTAAGCCTCATGTTCAGCATATGCTTAATAGTGTCAGGTACACATGCCTATCTAGAGTTTTGTCAGAGGAGGTTCAACTTAATCCTTGACAACAATTTTTTGTTGATGTGGGGAGAGAAGAATCCAAATGCCACTAGTGACTAAAAGCTGGCCATCTAGGACCCGCCAGCAAAAGGCTGATAATGGCTAAACATTGAATGCTGGTTTGGAAGCTTTGTGATTTTCAAGGGGGGGGGGCGGTGGCAGATCAGCATTGCTAAGGAACCCTATAGCTTTATGGTTTTCCAGAGGGGTCCCTCAGAGTTCAAGCCTTATTTGCAGCATATGCTTATTAGTATCTGGTACACGCACGGATCCAGTTTTGTCAGAGGAGGTTCAACTTAACCCTTGTCAACGATTACTTTGTTGATGAGGGGAGAAAGGAATCCAATTGCCACTAGTGATTAAAAGCCGGCAATCATCGACCCGCCAGCGGTCAAACATTGAATGCTGGCTTAATAGCTTTGAGATTATCTAGGGGATCCGGACCAGCATTGCTATGGAAACCCTGTAGCTTTATGATTTTGATTTTCCAGAGGGGTCCGAAACCCCTGTCCCCGTTTGGATCCGAGCATGGGGTATCAGAATGAACTTTGAGAAAAAAAGGAATAAGTCACCTTCACAAGAATGATTGTGGTATAAGGATTAACTTGAGGCTAAAGTTGAGGTTTTCTTTAGCTCTGACTATCTGTGAGTCATGAACTCTTTTCTTTGTTTCATCATGGTGTATTAATTTGATTAGAGTGTTTCCCCATCATGATACATTGCATTAGTTAGATGGCCTCCATGCGAGCTGAATGTTTCTTGTACTTCAACAACAGCAGAATCTAGGGCAGGATTTGCTCGGCACTCCTCGCCTTTTATCGCTTTTCCCCAACTCGTTTATAGATTCAATAAAACATGAGCACTCATGTAAGATCCTCTATATAAACCAACAGATTGATGGTTTTCCAGGGGAGGTCAAGTTTCTAGATTAGCGCATACATAGAAGATCTTATATGAGTGCTCATGTTTTATTGAATTTATTAAACGAGTTGGGGAAAAGAGATAAAATGCGAGGCTTGCCGAGCATTTTATCTCTTTTTCGCAACGAGTTAACAAATTAAATAATACAGGAGCACGAATATTAGATTCTTTTTATCATATGACATTAAAACTATTTTAAATTCATATTTTTGGCGTAAAAACGTTGGTGATTTGCCATATGCCTGACGTTATAAGCGTAATTTCATAACGTTTCCCGTAAACCTGTAGACCACTAGTGGTTTATCAATTTTATTACATTGTGTTATTTCACTCCCAGAGGTCATATAATAAAAACCTTGTTCTTTTCTTCTCTAGTTTCAGAAAGTACTAGAAAAAATACCTGGTATGTTCAAAGGGAGGAAACACAGTGCAGAGAGAGACTTGGAGCATCGCTACGATAACAATAACCCAGATGAACATGATGAAGAGGAATCCTATGGCGAAAGGCTTTATGATGAGCCAGATGATAGCTTGCTTGATTACGAAGTACCAAAGTCTCCCTCATCTACAGTGAAAGAGTCTGTAATGAGCAAAGGCACCATGATAACAACATCAGTAGGAGATCCAAACCGACCAGTTGCTCAAATCCGACCTCAGACAAATGTAAATAAGCCTGCCCCGCAAGTGAAGGCGTTCCGAACACTCAATAAGGATGAATTAGCAAAGAGACTAGTTAGATGCGGAATGCCAGAGTTTGCTACATTCTGCGCTAAAGAGAATCTGGATGGTGAATTTCTGTTTCGAATGGACAATGAAACTTTTAAATCACTGGGTTTGTCAGGCTTTAATGAGCAAAAACTGAAACAATATATCTGGATGGATACCATCTCCGTAGTATTGCACTGTAGTTAATGCCGTGTCTTGTCGCACTGAGAAATCAACTGACAGTATATGCACGACCCACGTTGAACGTTTGCTAATTAGAATGAAACTCTCATTTAAATTAAAAGCAATGTTTGGGTAGCCGAACTGAGTGTTTCAATATAGTTGTTCTGAAATAGCTTCCATGCGAAACAGATTCTAATACATTTTAACATTATTGAGACACAGGTATACAAAACCGTGACTAGGTTTTGCCACAAAAAATTCTGGGTTAAGCCTAATCACCGTTTCGCATACTTGTATCTCGATAATGTTAAAATGTACAATGTATTTGTATGCAAAATTTAGTTCCAATATACCATGCGGTTCAAGAACTATGAGCTTTTTTCACTAAAAGACCATTACCGGCCAAAATGATGCCCAGCAAACTCTTGACACCGTTTTGCATACCAGGGTGGCTGGATAATATTAAGATAAATAAGTATTCAAAATTTGATCAGAATATCCAATAAGGGTCAAGAGTTATGAGGCTGACCTCTTGGCTCCCTTTTTTGGTGTATAACTGTGAGTTTGTCACTTTCCAATTGGTATCCTGCGTCAAGTGTGGTGCTTTGTTGTATCGATTCCTGATCTTTGCACCCTTTCCTACTTATCACTAACTGACCACAACAGGCTGGACAATTACATAGCAAACCCATATTCTATCTATCAAAAACGGGTGCATGCTAGTGGTTAAGTAATGTTGACATGCATATGTTTGCAACATGTAATAAAAATATACCATGTGGTTCAAGAGTTATGAACATTTTCACTTACTGGTAATGGACGGGCAGACGCAAGGATCATGCAATATTGATTTGTTGGAATTGCAGTTAAAACATATGTATAGAAGCAGTTTGCACAAATATCTGTTCTTTGTTATTCATTCTATGGAAAGTACGTCAGCTCATGGGGGGATCGGGGTTAGGGTGGTCCTGAAAGCAGTGTTTTAAGCAACAGCGTATTTTACAGAGGGCCATAAGGATCTACCCCAAGAAGTGAATTGGCCCAAGGGGTCCAATTGCTTCTTGAGGGAGGTCCATACCGGTATTTCTATGGAAACATATAGCAACGTGAGGGTGGGGAGGGTATCTTTCCTCCACGAGGTCTAATTGTCTTTTTTCCACAAATTTAAAGATGACAGTCTGTTTGAAAAACTTCAACTACCATCAGTATTTTTCGCGGTATATGATACTTTACTGGTGGCAGGGTTCACAGCCATGCTTCCTGCTTAGATTGTCTGTACAAATTGCAGGTTGTTTAATTTGGTCCAATAATTAAACATGATCTGCTAAGACTTTCATAAATTAAGTCTGGTCATAGAGTCAGAGCAGAATTATGCAATTAAGATTTAAGAAGGGCAAAGCCTCTTCAGGTAATATTGACATCAAAGTTGATGGTGAATGTCTTTTGATAAAGGTTGCTGAAAAATTCATTTCATTTTATACTACAGTTGCTTTAAAACTTGTGGAGAAGCTACCGCAGAGTTTTAAAAAGTTTGGAAAGAACCTTGTAGAAAGCTTTTATCGCAACAAAGGTGTTTTTCCAAATAGATATTCATTTTCAATTGTTTCTGAAAACACAATTCTAAAGTATCTGAACAGTCTAGGCATTAACAAACCTACTGGTTTGGATGGCATACCATCACATTTTGTGAAAGTTGTTGCTTCGATTATAGCATGTGCTCTTATACATGTTATTAATTTATAGTTGATTCAAAGTGTTATACCTGATGATTTAAAATCGGCAAGAGTAGTACCTCTTTTTAAAAAGAGTGATAAAACAGGAGCAGGTAATTATCGACCAGTACCAATTTTGACGATTATTTCTGAGGTGTTTGAAAGAGTCTTTTTTTGACCAAATTGAATCATATCTTGATCCGAAGAAATTTCTTTATAAATTTCAGACAGATTTTATAGGTAAATATTCTACAGGCACTTGTTTAACCCATTTAACAGATTTTATCAAATTTCAAATGGACCATGGTCATTTTGTTGGCATGGTTCTGTTAGACCTACAAATAGCTTATGACACAGTTGATCATGGCATTTTGCTAATAAAACTTAAAGCCCTTGGCCTCAGTCAAGACGTATCCAGATGGTTTTGGTCCTATTTATCTGATCGTCAACAGTTAGTGGATGTATCTGGAACTCTATCCTCATATGCAAATATTTCATGTGGTGTTCCCCAGGGATCAATACTGGGACCCCTTTTTATTTTTGATGTCAATGATATATCGAGCGCTGTCAGTAATAAACTTTTGTTGTATACAGATGAATATGCAATTTTAGTAGCAGATAGATGTTTATCTAACATTGAAACTGTCTTACAGAATGAGATTGTAAGTGAATGACTGGTCGACAATAAACTTTCCCTGCATTTAGGCAAGCCAGTATCTATACTGTTTGCATCTGGACCAAGGTTAAAGTCACAATCAGTTTTAAGCATTACTTGCAAAGGTATCGTTATTGAAGCAAAAAATACTGTAAAGTATTTGGGTGTAGTGTTAGAACAATGTCTTTCAGGTGCTAATATGGCGTTTTCTGTAATTCAAAAGGCAAATGCAAGTTTGAAGTTTTTTTATACAGAAAGAGGAAATTTTTAAATAGAACAACCAAAAAGCTTTAAGTAATGTCTTTGATACATTGTCATTTTGACTATGCATGCTCTTTTTGGTTTCTGGTCGTATCTAAGTTTTGAAAAGCAAACTTCAGGTTACCCAAAATGAAAGCATACGGGTTGTTCTTAACATGGACTCAAGGGCACATGTGGGCTCTGAAGTTTTCAAGTCTCTTGGCTGGTAACCTGTTTCAAAAAGAGTTGACAAGATTATTTTGAACCATGTTTTTAAGGTTAAGTTGGGTCAGTCTCCAGATTATATGGTTGAGCACTTTATTCCGGCAAGTTCCATACACTCATATGGAACAAGATTTTGGGTAACTGGATGTTTTTCTATTCCTAAAGCAAAAAGTTTTGGAAAGAAATCCTTTGGATATAATGGTTGTGTTTTATGGTGATATAAGAAGCTTACAGAGATATCCGAATTTTAAAGTAGCTGATAAAGAGTTCCTTTTAGCAAGATTGATTGGTAATGTATGTTCTTACAGTATCTTAATAAATTCTACTTTCCTTTTAGTATCAATCTTTACGGTTTTAAGGTATTTATGCCCATTTTTCATTATTGTTTTAACTCTTAATACTTATTTACTTAGTTTTTAACAAGTGGTGTCTCACTATGACCTGAAGCCGGTACAAAAGGGACACAATGGAAATAAGAGAAATCACTCTCTCTTTTTTGTGTTATCCTTGGTATGGTTAGCAAACCATAGAACATTGCAACTTGTGTATCTTAAATGTATATTTTATGTGTAAAATTAACATCACTTTGTGCTGTTTTATTTAATTGCTTATCTGTGATACTGAAATCAATCAATCAATCAATCAATCATTGGAAATTATCAAAGAATGTCTGTTTCTATAGAAATCAGTGCAAAATGCAGATAATTTACAGTTCAGAACAAATACACTATTTTTCAAAACCTAATTCGTTTATTCATTGGGAAAACACCATCCTTTCATTTTGTACTGTTTTTTGCTTTCCAAAATGTATTCTGTGGTGTGCAGAAACGAAAGAGCAATATTTTATCTGTAGACAAAATATCAAACCTTATGAACTGTATAATTACAATAATTGAAGCTGCAATTAGATGATGCTTTGAAATATATGCCATAGAAATCCAGTATCGCTAGTCTACCGAAATAGGAACTTTCAAAATATTTCGCCAGAACGGAAAAAGGCTCCCTTACTTTTTGCCATGCGTATATATAATACCTTTCTTTGCAACAGTCAGAACTATAGCCATCATTCCCTTGGTGCTGTGGATGACCTGATGCACTGGGTACTCAGCCTGCATGTTCGGGCAACGGTAAAGGGGGTCATCCATAGGACATCGAATTGATAGTTTTGACTGTCGTACAGAACGTATGAAATAGTTGTTTACTGACTTATATGTATACTGACGGACTTTAAAAACGCAACACTAGGATAACAGCTTTAATTCATGTCTCCAAAAAGAAGGCGGAACAATAATTTTGATTGTATGTTAAAGCGCATTCATTTGTACGTAAAACATGGAAAACTTGTCCAACTAAGATGAACGTAATGCATTAAAATGTAAACTTTTTGAGATAGGGGTCAACTGTTTCATGCGACCAAATGTTATGAATGAAAGATTCTCTACTTCATTAAATCAAGAAACACTAGAAGCATCAAAGTTGCATCACGGACTTTGTTAGTCATCGAGAAATCACTGTCATATTGATTGGCAGTACTGTGATACAGCTTATTTGCGTATATGACGTTTATCTGGGTGTACCCTTTCATTCAATAGCTTAAAATCTCCTCTTCTTAATAAATGTTTAAATGGCTAAATTCATATGGAGCAAATAACATCGTCCAGTTTAGTTGTACAATTAAAACTAAAGTGTTTGCTGAAGAAGCCAACTCATGATGACATTATCGAAGCAAAGGAAGTTTACATTCAACAGTCTTTTGGAAGATATAAGGGGAAGTTAGTGTTGCGTAATTAAAGTCCGTCAGTATACATATGGGCCTCGACGCGACAAAATCTGTCTTAAAATATTTTACTGACCGTTCCAAGGCGAAATTTCTTTTGGGGATGTTTTATGTTTTTTTTTCTGTCTTGTGTTCAATATGACTTTGTGCGCGTCTGTTTATTTGTGCCTTGTGGTCACCTGCTGGGAAAGGACTGACCTCTTGGCTCTCGTTTGTCGTGTATAACTGTGAGTTTGTCACTTTTCCATTGGTATCTTTGGTCAAGTGTGGTACTTGATTGTATCGATTCCTGATCTTTGCACCCTTACTTACTTTGTAAAAAGCCTGGACTAGCCTGTACATCCGCGCAACCTGATCAGCCCCTTTGTTAGTCGCTCTATACATGTTACAAGCGAAACTTTAATTTTCTAGCTAGTCTTTGTAGCTGAGCAGACCGTTTTGTGTATGATCTGGTTGAAAACCCTCAAAAACAGGGTTTCTTGCGATGCATTGTACATTGGTCTCGTCACAAGAAAGCCTGTCTTTGAGGTCTGCTATCAGGTAAGGCTTCACAACCTTTATTATTCGCAGACGAAAAATCAGTTTTTCTTGCGATGGTGCCATATTATATCAATGAGCCTCGTTGCAAAAAAAAAAAACCTGTCTTTGGAGTTCCGACAAAGCAATGCTCAAACCAGTCTCCTCAACCACAGAGACTTGCTAGAAATTTAAAATTCGCATGTAGCAAGTTTAGTTATGATACTTTCTAATCAGTGAATTACAAAGGTACTGATCAGACTGCGAGGAAGCGCAGGCTTGTCTGCACCTTTGTTGTTAGCACACCCGAAGACATAATATTATGTTGATAGAATGCATCCACTGGCTCTGAAGATACCGTACATAAAAAGTTACATAATCTGAGAATTTAGTTTTGTTGTGACTCTGGATTTGAGAACGAAGCGCTATCATAGACACCACAAGGGACTGTGTTCTCCAGAACATCCGGACATCATTTCAAGGATCATGGTAATGGAAGTAAGGAAGACTGCAAATATCAGGAATCGATACAATTAAAGGGGACGGCAACCCTGATGATTACTATATTTTTTATGAAAGATCTTAATAAACCATGCATTTTGATACCAGTTTCATCGAAATCGGTTGAAAAATGTGGAAGTTGTTGGCGTTTGAATGTTTGCAAATTGACTGTAATGGAAGTGGCCATATAATAGGCTTAGTGACGTCACACAGCCTAATTAAATATGCGTAATCAAAATAAAAGACAAACCAATGGATTATTTGCATTAATCTTGAATGAAACAATTTCCTCATGTATAAAGCTGCATATCTGCTGAAACACAGATGATGTGAAAGTAGTGATAACTAAAAATTAAGCAGTTGAAAAAAATTCTGAACACTAATTAAATATTCAAAATGGCGGCTAAATAATGGCCATATTGAATTCTTTAAATGCCCATAATGTGCTCATTTTTCAACCGATTTTGGTGATACTTGTATCAAAATTCATGGTTTATAGAGCTCTTTCTGATTAAATATAGTTTTCATTAGGGTTGCTGTCCCCTTTAAATACCACACCTGACCCAGGACACCATATGACATCGATGATAAAATACATCCACTGGTTCTCAAGACATCGTTCACAAAATGTGTTATAAACTGAGAGTTTTAGTTTTGCTGCTAGTCTGGAATTGAGGTCATAGACACTCCAAGTGACTAATCCCCAGAACATCCACAGGCGACTGACACCAGTTGAAGGAGCATGGTATTGGCAGCCAAGTTTAAAGATAATTGAGCCGCGACATGTGATTTCCAACGATGTGGCATTTTGACAGGTGTAGGCTCAGACGAGCCTGTGCAGCCTCCTTTTAAGCTTAGAAACTCCAAATGATGTTCAGTCAGTAGCTTCACACTCATAGAATATTCATACGACTAGCAAAGGCTCTGATCAGACTGCGCGTATGCTTAGGCTGATCTGAGGCATGCGCAGGCTGATCTGAGGCTTTGCTGGTCGCACAAACCACATTGTTGGAAATCTCATGTCGCGGCTCATATGTTCCCGTGACTTAACCATAGGGATTTCTGGAACTGGTTGATTAACGAAAATCGATAGGATATTCTTGCGTTAACATGATTATCACAACTGAAGCAGCCTGATTGAAGCAGCGCAGCAAACACTTATACTGGGATAATCGAATTTCGCCAACGTAAGCAGTTATGGCTCTGCAGGAAGAAAAAATTAAAAAAATAATCCCACCAGAAAATGAGTTTATGATCAAATTTCAACCTCTTATAATGATATGTGATAAACAAGACCATCAAAATAATTTGGGCATCAAAAGTATTTCAGTTATGTCTTTTTTTCTATATTCAATTCAGTCAGATTGATGTAAGCCCCTAGGATCATAGGGGGTGCTACCACACAGACAGTAAATGAGAAAGGAGACAAAAGCTTTCTTATATGTACTTTAGGAATATATCAAGCCATTCCTGGTGAAAGATTAGTACAATGTATCGGTATTATGATTAAACAACAACTTTGCTTTCCTCTTTAATTGCACGCCGGTCGGTCGGACTTCAGACTCTGACGGTTCGGACTTAAAGACTTACGAGGAACGTTTTTTTATGTTCGTAGAATGGTGGATAAAATGAAAACAGCGAAAGTAAATGCATACATCATGTATATATTTTGAAAGATTGAGCTTTTATCTATTCATGCAGCCTAAAATTATTTCAAAATGCATTACTTTAATTATTTCAAGAGGCAAAGACATACCTATATATCGGACACAGGAAATATTGTAAAAATATGACATTTTATGGACTTAGTCTCTGACAGAACGTTAGTGAAAATTGCATGAAAATGAATCCATAGCCATACACAGCTTCTGAAAATTTGGCTGCAGATAAAGGACACAAAGTGCTACAATATTACATGACCATTATAGCATATACACAAAAATTATTCGATATGGAAGATTTATTTGGAACCTCAGCAAATAGTACAGTAGGCATATAATCGTTTATTGTAAAAAGTTGACACAAGTAGAAGTTGGATACAGGTTTTGAATGTGGTTTAATGTGTTAGCTGTAAAGTACTATTATATTTTTTCTTGTTTATATGGTAAATGGAAGTGTTATGGTAACTTTCGTCTCAAAACAAAATTAATACTTTTGTTTTATTAGAAATGAACTGCAAAATAAATAGCATAGAGAGTCCTAAAATCCCTTATTTTGTGCATAAATGACGTCATGGAGCGTTACTATATTTAGAAAATATATTAAAACTGTTTTTGTGCCTCTTAACAGGTGTTGGGATTACTGAAATAAGAAAATTCTGCAGACCTGATTGTTATTTTTTTTTCTATGCGGGGTTGATTTACCCCACCCACTTTTTGTAACATGGGAGTATGACGGTTCCTGAGGTTACTAGGTACACGTTTAATCAATACACCAATATAACTGCTGTCGAATGATTGAGTATATAATGTACTATGCAAAACAAGAAGAAATAAAAAAAAATGTTCATAATTGTAATTTTTACAGATATAATGAATAGCACTTGACTGTTATTATTTTGGTATATTGATGGGTGTTTTAAAATTGTTATAGAAAAGCAAACAACATATTTTTGCTGCACTTGTCTACGATTAGTGTTTGAATAATTAATGTTGATTGTGCAAAAGAACAATCGGCCTGACAAATGCTTATATCACCATAGCGAATGGAACTTAACAGTCTCTAATTCACTAATGTCAGCGTGGTTAAAATTACATGGACTTTGGCCAGTGTCCTTTACTATAGTCATGCCGCAATAATCAGAAACGCGAAAAAACGCGGAATATTATTTTACTACTTGCATTTTTCCGAATATTAAGCTCAAACCTGGATTTAGAATACCCTGCAGTGTCAGAAGAAAATCGTTTGAAGAATCTACTACCACTGCCCTGACCCCTTATCTCTTGGGAATTTCGACATTTTTGGGCTTTCTGATAAGTGGGGGGAATTCAAACGGTGTAACAGCCATGTGCCAGCCTATATATCTGTACTTAAATTTCTACAGGTAAGTGTCAAAAGCATCACACATTTTAAAATCGTGATTGCTTTGAACATGCCAGTTTTATTTTTAAGCACTGTCATTGAGTGCATAGTATCGATTCAATCAGCGTAGACAAAGATCCAACTGATCCAATACGATCAGTTTGATCCGGGTAAATACTGTTTGCTATGTTTGTAAGGACATTTTCTACTAAAACAGCGTGATGTGGATATTGTGGGCAGTTTAAAAACAACTTTTACAGTTGTAGACGGCCTAAACATTATCAACTACATACGTAATTTTATAGTCAACCATTCATTTTCTGTAATTAGTTAATTTGAGCTGTTTACATACATTATTTTAATGGTAACAATCAAGTCAGGGATAATCCTAGACCAAAATGATGGTGGGCCCTTAAAATGGGCCAATGACCCATATCCCATTCACATACATACAGATTACATTGTTTTAATGGGCCTTTTGAAATTTCTATGGACCCTTTGCAAAATTTGATGGGCCCAAGAATCCTTAATATCTATATTAGAGCATACTTGACATGAGATTAGAATATCTTATATATGGGTCCAGCCAAAAATAAAGTCCATTTTAGCAGAACAATAATAGTTTTCCCACCAAATGGATTAGGCCTATCCCAGCATTATCCCTGTCAAGCGTCAAACAAGTGGAATAAAATGCCTAAATGCAACCATCAGAATTATAAGAGCAAAAAATAGCCGTAATATCAGGCGATATCTTTTTGAAATGATTTACGATTGTTAAATGGTCAATGTGATATAAATTGAAAACGTACATCTAATCATTTTTTTCACGATTCTAATTTATGCAGCAGTACTTTATATGTATGATACACTTTATGCTATACTGGACAAAAGTGAAACGCTACGCTACTGTGAGAAATATTTGCTAGGCTTATGAAAGAAATGGTAAAAATTTATTTTGGTCTATTAAAAATTCAGGTGAAATTCTTAATAAATTGAAGTCTAGAGGTTTTCTAGCATCTGGTTTGTCTACATATGATTTCTCTACTCGCTATACTACATTACCTCATAATCTAATAAAAGAAAAACTAACAGAATTAATTGAACAAACATTTAACAGAGAGGGCTCACTTTATTTGGCCTGTAATGATAAAAATGCCTTTTTTACTTCTGAACAACCTAAACGATATAAATTGTGGTCATGTCAGAAAATGTGTGATGCGCTCCATTATCTTTTGGACAATATATTTATAAGATTTGGCTCAAAATTATATAGACAAATTGTCGGTATTCCAATGGGTACTAATTGTGCTCCTCTTGTTGCAGATTTGTTTTTGTTTTGTTATGAGAGAGACTTTATGTTATCTCTGTCAGACAATAATCAATCTGATGTTATTGAAGCTTTTAACTCTACCTCCAGATATTTAGATGACTTACTTAATATTGATAATCCTTATTTTGAACAAATGGTAGGTCAGATATATCCCACTGAACTTCAGTTAAATAAGGCGAATTCTTCTGATACTGAAGCTCCGTTTTTGGACTTGAACTTGTCAATAACAAATGGCATAGTTTCTTCTAAAATTTATGATAAACGGGATGATTTTAATTTTGAAATAGTAAATTTCCCATTTCTTGATAGAGATGTTCCTCGCTCTCCTTCCTATGGTGTATATATTTCTCAGCTTATTCGTTTTGCTAGAGTATGTTCTAATGTTGATGACTTCAACAACAGAAACTTATTTTTAACTGCTAAATTATTAAAACAAGGTTATAGATATCATAAAATTCGTAAAGCATTTTCTAAATTCTACCACAGACACTCAGAGTTAATTGCTAAATACAACATTGGGTTAAAAATTCTTCTGCAACAAGGCATATCAGAACCTATATTTTATGGTGATTTAGTCTATAAATTCAAACGAATTGTTGGAAAACCTAATTTTAGTGATCAATTCAAAAAGATAGTTAAACGTTATATAAGGGTTGGATATAACTTGGATATCATGCGACAATCTGCATGCCTAGTTGTAAACCCAATCACGGTTTATAGCTATGGTTTCCTCTTTAATTGCACGACGGTGGGTCGGGCCTCAGACTCTTTGACGGCTCTGACGTAAAGCTTTAATCGGTGGGTTGGGGCCTGATGCTTATCTGTAGCTGGACCCACCGTGGCTCAACTTGAGGTTTTCTTTAGCTCTGACTATCTGTGAGTCATGAGCCCTTTTCTTTGTTTCATCATGGTGTAGTAATTTGATTAGAGTGTTTTTCCATGATGATACATTGCATTAGTTAGATGGCCTCCATGCGAGCTGAACATTTTTTGTACTTCAACAACAGCAGAATCTAGGGCGAAGATTTGGTACCAGTAAAATGCATTTAAGCCCCCCGGTGGCTTAGGCTGCTGTCCGTTCTAAGGCGGTGGTTCTGTTGTTGTTGACTTTCTGTTTATTGTTGCTCCCATTGTGGGAGTCTGTAATTGTTCTATGTTTTGTTGTACGTTACTTTATGTCAATTTTAGTATTGCAATCATCTTGATGGGGAAGAGAGAGCTGATTGCTTTGCTTAATTTGTCTTCCTGGTGTCTCGTGATGGTTGAGCGACTCTTCCTCACGGTGCCACGGGGTTGTCTGCAGTTTGTGATTGTGGTATTTCCTGATCATACTCATTTACTATTTTTAAAATGTTTTCCAGACATCTTGCAAGCGATTCGTCGAAATTCCAACATTTTGTCTCTTTTGAGTTATGTTCTTTTTTGTGTTTAAATCTTTATTCATTGAATTTTGAACTAGTGCATGCGCAAAAAAGATTGTTATGTTTATCAGAAATTTGTCATACTCGTGTTGCATTAATACACAAGAAGACTGTCTTATCACTTGAAACAAGCTCAGAAATCTATTTCGAATTCATGAAATTTGTAAAAAAAAAAATGTAAAATGTCTCCCTTTGACAAAAACAAATAATGAATATTAAATATTTGGTTATCTTCGATTTATTACGGTTTTCGATAACTTTCGTTCTTTGTCCAAATTTGGTGGACCTATCAGCACACTGTTACTACTATTTCTCGACCAGTAATGTGCCCAGACTAAGATGCAACAACACATTGATTTTCTTATGGAAATTTCAGTGATATAATTTCAAGCTTGGCCAATTTGATGAGAACCCCACTTTCTAAGGTAGCTTTTCTAAACGATCAAAACACATTTCTGTTTGTCACATGTCTTAAGGCCCTGCCACACTTTAACGTTTTAGCCAATGTATGCCGACGTATGAATAATATATCCAGTACGCTGGCATTCGCTGAAATCGAATTAAAAAGTCGGAGAAAGCCTCTCTCTGAACTTATACAAAGCGTAAGCTAAACGAACATAGAACGTGTGTCTAATGTATGAGTAACTTATTCATAACTTATTCCTGGCGCAACATAACTTATACTTGTACTAGTGTGTAACAGCGTATGCACAGCGCATCACTAGCGCTCTTGACTTATGAGAATTATATGCATAACGATCGAATAACTTATGCTGAATTGTGCATATAACGTTCTTTAACGTATGCATAACTTACATGTAGCGTATATCCAACGTATGTCTAACTTATGTCTAACGTATAAGAATGTACAAAATTGTGAGACCTCTTCGCCGGATGACAACGTATACCACCGTACTGTAGCGTGTTCGTAACGTATTGAAAACTTATCTCTAACTTATTCAGCGTACACTAACGTACTTGCTAAATATTGCATACGTTCGCTTCCGTTGGTGCTAACGTACCCTAACGTATGCATAACTTACCTGTTGCGTACATCTAACTTCTGCCAAATGTATAAGCGATACGTCAGCATACGCTGGCGATTGTTTATGCAAGCACACAATTTTTGGATCTCTTCGCCTTATGTCAACGTATACCAGCGTACTGTAGCGTGTTCGTAACGTGTTTAAAACTTATGTCTAACATATTCAGCGTACATCAACGTACTTGCTGAGTTTCTCATGCGTTCGCATACGTTGGTGCTAACGCACCTTAACGTATGCATAACTTACCTGTTGCGTACATCTAACTTATGTCGAACGTATAAAAGCAATACTATACGTTCACGTACGCTGGCGATTTTTATCCAAGCACAAACTTTTGGTCCTCTTTGTCGTATGTCAACGTATACCAACGTATTATAGCGTGTTCGTAACGTGTTTAAAACGTATGTCTAACGAATTTAGCGTACACCAACGTACTTGCTTAATTTCTCATACGTCGGCATACGTTGGTGCTATACGTCGTAATGTGACAGGGCCTTTAGACTACCGTTTCGTTCAGTCGGATCTGGTTGGCAGTGGATTTCTGAAGGCCTAAACTGTGTGAGATTTCTGTTCAAAGTTGTTACCTGAAAAATTGGACCCCTGTCACATTTACATGACTTTCATGTGTTTCCTCGTGACAACATCCGTAAACCTTTTATTTGTTGCATTACCCAGTCTTTGAACATTCAAATACACTTTCATTTGCTTAACTGGCTTGCATCATTTTGCATATAAATGACAAACAATTCAGGTGTAGCGTTTTCACTTTTGTTCAGTATATAACATACACGGAGATCACTGACATGAAACGACATCGAATGATTCGGTCAACCGTTGCATATTTTTAATAAACTGTATCAGTTTATATCCATTCTACCAACAGTGATACTCCCCCGTTGAAAAGAACCAAAAATATGCCAAAATTCCATCTAATTACAGTAAAACACAGCAAAAACATCAGGTTGAAAATTTTGTCAAAAAATACTGCAGCTTTTTCTACCTGCATATCCAAAAGTTCAAGAGAAAATAATGTGAAAAGATGCACTTAAAGTCGATTTTTCGCGTTTCTTATTAATGCGGCAGTACTTTTTTTACGCTTTTTCAAAGCTATATATCTTGACAGTACTAAGAGCTAATGATGTAAAATTTATATCAGTTGATAGACAGAAGCTAGACCTAAAAAAAAGATCATTTTTGTTTAAGAACGTTATTTGAAACTCTGGTCAATTTCAAACAAAGTTTGTTACCTCATATTGTGACAATACGCCTATTCGACTAGCATTTTGTGCTTCACGACTTTTTAAGTACATTTATGATTATTTTCTTTATGCTTGTAGATGCACTGTTTATATAATGTGCTTTAAAATGTAAAACAAGAAAAGAATGCCAATTTTCTAACTACTTATAGTAATGATTTTGTACTTGGAAAAGCCCTACTATCGCTACTTTTTTCATAGTTTTTCACTTCTTTTTTCCAATTTTCAATCCCTTCTTTTTTGTTGAAGGGCACTTGACTGCCTGATTACTGACTTTTTTTTATCATAAATTATGTATTTGAAAGTCCTTCTATCCCCACTGTTTTACATCCAAAGTCACTCCTTTTTCGCTCATGATGTTTCAAAACTTTTATTCCTACTCTTTCCCTACTTTTTTATGAAGGGCACTTGAAAACATTTTAATCTGCAGCTTAGTACTGGTTCAACCCAGGAAGACCCTTCTCGACATGACTGCAACATTGTTGACAGGGACGCAAAGAATAAAAAATGATAATCATTATCTCATATTTAAAAGATTGCTAATGTTTCAAAAAAGGTGGTAAAAACTTGTCAAGATTTAGAATTTAAGCTCAGAGTACCATAGTTCCATGCTAAGCATAGCAAAGTGCTTCTAGAGTCATTCACAGCGTAACTTGGAGTTATGGTTCTGAAGTTGAGTTCTTGCCTATTTCTAAACTACATGTACCTTTATATGTTAAGCATTAACCTAGCACTAGCGCATTTATGGTAACTGACAGAGTATTAAAGGCATTTTGTAAACATCCAATCTAACTACAGGACTATGAAAACAAAATAGTGCATTTTGGCAATAGAGTGTAAAATGGGAAGGGGGTCAGGTTTTATTTCTTGCGGTTTCCAGAGGGGGGTAGGGGTCATTGTAATTACATCTTTTTAGGAGGGGGGTCATCCAAATTTCGGATAATGGATCGAAATTTCAGCCGGCCCTCCTGACACTTAAATTATGAACGGTCTTTACCATAGCAACGGTCAAATGTAGATAAATGCCGAAATTTAACATTTCAGTTATTCTTCTAATAAACCAATCAAAAGAATTGGTGATAAGCATTTTTTCAGTTTTATGTTTAAAAGGATCCCAAAATAGCCCCTTAATGCACGTACCCCTTAGGATTGTCTACTATTTTTTACATAAAGGAATGGAATATACTGAGTGCATTGTTGCGTTTTCTTTTTTTTTGCTCATGCATTCACAGGTAACCCCAATTGTGGATGCAACACATCTGCCTCGTAATAAAATTCTTAAAGTGCTAAACGACTGGTAAAATAGCTGCTTTCTCTATCCACATCAACAAATTTAATTTGGCGGGACATGTTTTCATTATTGTCAGCATGTTTTAGCTAAAATCATAATACTTGCGAGAAATGTTTAACCTAATGAGACCATGGTTTTATATAAGCTGAACTGTGACCTTATATTCAAGGCCATTCATTTGGACTGCAATATACCTATCTTAACATCTTTTTCAAAGAAATTACTAATGAATTATTCATTCGATTGCTTAGGTCACTTGACCAAAATGGCTGCAACTCCCATGTCTGGTATAACAAAATATGTTTCATTATAAGCTGTAGTTGACCTTGACCTATTTTAACGTTATCACTGATAGAGGATGATGAGTTGATTACCTGGTGAAAATAACTAAAAGTTACTTTATTTTTTGAGTTATTGCTCTTTGCATTTTTCGAGTAATTGCCCTTTGCAAATTTTGGACATCAAAAATTTGTAATAAATATATCTCGAAAAAATATAAAACTAGTAACCTCAGATTAGGTCAGCTGATAGAAGTTGGTGCGTAGAATAACTTGTGAAAAGGATGGTGGTGAGATCATCCTTATCGACAAGCTAATGTTTTATCACAATTTCTAGTTCCTACGTCCGGGTAGAAAAACGTTTACCGTTTTTGACTTGATAGGCCAGTACATTTAGCCGAAAATGACCCTTAACCCAAAACTAATTCCTTGAGAAATTTTATTAACAGTTTTAGTATCAGGAAGGTGTCCTGTATCACAGAAAAAAAGTCCTCAAAAAAAATCTGTGGGGAAATGGTATTTTTCGGGGATGAAAAGAATGTGAAAAATGAAGAAAAATCGCTGAAAACAGGCAATTAATATCATGTTAGTGGTACCCTGGGATCTAATTTGACCTACCTTGCTACACCAGGGCAAGTTTTGATGGGTGTCAAATTGTTCATTGGGACCCTAGGTATGCCCACTAGAAATGTCCACAGCTAAAAACCTATTCTGGCTATGTTTAAATGCATGGTTTCCATGGCAACCCATAATCCTATTCTCCTGAATGGGGGTGTACCTAGAAAAACAACCATATCACGGCTGCTTCTCAGTCTAGACTACTAACCTTGGTACCAAATTAGAGCTTAGATATAGGCCTTTCATTACATGGTCAGATATGCAAATGTTCTAATTTGAATAGTCATGAATATTAATGAGAACTTTAAAATGTAGGAAAATCGTGGAAAAGACCAGTAGATTAACTGATTTCTGCCAAAATCATCACTGGTGTATATTGTATACTGTTATGCATCATAAGTGATGCAATTTGACAATTTCTTTCATCCAGTGTTCGTAGATGTTCATAGATGTCAATTACTTCATTTGCATATGTTTGTTTGTTTGTTTGGTGCTTAACGACGCATCAACCCTTGTGGGTCGTTAGCGTCAGACGGTATTAACTAAACATGATGAGGATGGAAAAAGTTAAAAATTTATAAGATAAAATAAAAGGAATGGTGATGATGAGTTTGTTTTATGTTAATAAGTTGCAATACGATTGTTGACAGGAGAGACCACGTACAATATCTGACAGTTTCAAAGAGCTATTCAGATAACTGTACATGTTCTTTAACTGAACAGAAAACAACATAATATAATCTGTATTATGGTCTGATACAAATGTAAAACAAAACATGATTTTAAAAACAGCAATTAGATTTTGTTAAAAAGATTTATTTGTCTTAAAAATGTCATAATACTATCAATATGTATATCTTGAAATAATTCTTTCATGTTATTAACATGGAAGCAATTATTTCTTACTTGTGCAAAATCGCCACATTCCAAAAGGAAGTGACGTACAGTGAAAGGTGCGTCGCAACCAACACATTGAGGATGCTCTTCACCTTGTAGTAAGTATGAATGAGTGACTCTTGTATGACCTAAGCGGAGTCGAGCTAAAACTACTTCTTCTCTTCTAATGTTTCGAACAACCGATTGATATTCACCAATAGTTGGTTTGATGTCAAGAAGTTTATTACCAATGCTGTTATTCCATGAAGTTTGCCATTCTTCCAAGATATATTTATTGATAGAGGGCTTAAAATTGGAAAATGGAATTTTAAAAGAAGTTGGTTCTAATGAAAGCGATGTTTTTGCTTGCTTATCTACCATCTCATTCCCTTGGGTACCTATATGACTAGGAATCCAACAGAGAACAATTTCTTTATAAGTTAAAAGCTCATGACATTTTTCTAAAAGTTTCTGAATCTGTGGATTCTTTGAACTGGTATGGTTCATTGCTTTCAATACAGAGAGCGAGTCAGAAAATATAATAAATTTATTGTTTGCATCACAAGTGCTAATGAAATCTAGAGCTAGATCAACTGCTTTGGCTTCAGCAGTGAAAATTGATGAATCGTCAGGTATACGTTGCATATTACTATGGTTGTCTGATATAACAGCACAACCAACCTTTGAGTCTTCCTTTGACCCATCAGTATAAATTTGTTGGTAATTCTTATAACGACTTTGCATTTTTCTGAAATCATCTTTTAATATGTGTGGATTTGATTCAGATTTTTTCCCGGAATGTAAATCAAAAAGTATTTCTGGTGGTTTCATGCATCAAGCTGGAATATTTGGTGTAAAATGTTTTTCAATATTTTGTGGTTTGATATTGGCAGATTCTAAAAGTGGTGAAATTCTGATGCCAAATGATTTAATAGCTTTAGGTTTTTGTTCATACAAATTAACATAATTTGGTGGGAATGTAACTTCATGAGCAGGATTTGATGGGTTAGCAGCAAGTCTTATAGCATATTGCAAAGAGAGTTTCTCTCTTCGTGAATATAGTGATGGTTCATCTGCTTCCACATAGAGACTAGCAACAGGAGAAGTTCTAAAAGCCCCTAAAGCTAATCTAAGTCCTTGGTTATGTATAGGATCAAGCATTTGAAGATATGATTTTCGTGCAGAGCCATATATGATACAGCCATAGTCTAATTTTGACCGGACTAGAGACCGATACAGCTTTAGAAGTGTAGTTCGGTCTGCACCCCAAGAAGTATGGGAAAGCACTTTTAAAAGATTCAATGCTTTTAAACATTTAGCTTTGAGATATTTAATATGGGGTATAAAACTGAGTTTTCTATCAAATAAAATGCCAAGGAATTTAGATTCCTCAACAACTGGAATAGGTGATCCATATAAATGTAAAACCGGATCATCATGTTGCTTGCTCAACTGACAGAAATGTACACACTGTGTTTTTGATTTGGAAAACTTAAAGCCATTGCTTGTTGCCCAATTTTCAATCTTATTCAAATTTTGTTGTAGTTGACGTTCAATTGTTGCCATGCTTTTCGAGCGATAACAGATACAGAAGTCGTCAACGTATAATGAGCAATCAGTAAGATTACCTAAACATTTCACAATATCATTAATTTTGATACTAAAAAGTGTTGTAGATAGCACACCCCCTTGAGGTACACCTTGCTCCTGGTCATAATAGTCAGACAGAGAGGAGCCAACTCGGACTTGCATGGCGCGGTCTGCAAGGAAGTTTTCAATGAATGTAGGAAGTCTACCTCTTAATCCTAGTTTGTGGATATCTTTTAAAATGCCATATCTCCAAGTGGTATCATAAGCTTTTTCCAAATCAAAAAACACAGCAACTACATGTTCCTTTTTAATAAAGGCATCACGTATGAAGGTTTCCAATCTAACTAAATTATCAGTTGTACTGCGGTCAGATCTGAAACCAGACTGAAACCGCGATATATGATTATTGGATTCTAAAAACCAAGTAAGTCTTTTATTTATCATTCTTTCAAGTGTTTTACATAGACAACTTGTTAAAGCTATAGGTCTATAATTATTAGGTTCCGCAGGATCTTTCCCAGGTTTGGGAATTGGGATTATGGTTGCTAAGGTCCAATCGTCTGGAAATTTACCAGTAGTCCAAATGTAATTAAATATATTCAAAAGGGTTTCAAGAGAATTCTCTGGGAGATGTTTAAGCATTTGATAGTGGATCTCGTCAGGACCCGTGGCTGAGTCATGTGATAGTTGAATAGCTTCAACTAATTCATCTAAATTAAAATCTTTGTTATAAATTTCATTATTTTGTGATTTAAAATTCAATTTAACTTTCTCTTGTTCAGTTTTAATCTTTCTGAAGGATTCAGAGTACTTGAATGATGATGAATTGTGACAAAAAGTTTCTCCTAAAGTGTCAGCAATGTCTGTTTTTGAAGTTGCTTTGCTGTCAGTACCCACCATGTTTAAATGTGTGTAACTGGGGGATTTGTTTTTTCCAGAGATTTTTCTTATCATATCCCAAACCTTTTTAATAGGTGTTTTATGATTGATTTTCGAAACATAAGATCTCCATGACTTACGTTTCGAAAGTTTAATTGTTCTGCGGGCTTTAGCTCTAAATACTTTAACGTCATTCAAGTTGTTGGAATTTGGACATTTTTTAAATTTAGATAGAGCTTGTTTACGTTGTTTAATTGCCTCTTTACAGTCGTCGTTGTACCATGGATTACTTTTAGTTGGATTTGTCGAGGTTTGAGGAATACATTCTTTAGATATTTCTATAAGAGAAGAAGTAAAGTCAGATATGGGATCAGAAGATTCTTTGAAGTTTTCTGGTATTAATTTACCAGTGCATAGAGTATTAAATAGATCCCAGTTGGCTCTATTTAATTTCCACTTTGGATTGTGGTCCTCGGTGGAAAAAGTGTTCTGTTCAATGATGATAGGAAAGTGATCACTATTATGTTGGTCTTTACTCACAGACCAATTATAATCAAGAAAGAGTGATGGGTGACAGAAGGAAAGATCAATAGAGGAAAAGGACTTTGCACTTGTAGAAAGATAAGTGTATGATTTATCATTCATAATACATATATCATTTTTTGTTAAGAAATTTTCGATAAGCTCACCTCTGGAATCATTGTTCTTACCACCCCAGAGGATATTGTGACCATTGAAGTCACCTAATATGATATAAGGAGAAGGAAGTTGTTGTAGTAAACTGTCCAGGTGTTGAGAATTAAGAGAAAATGATGGGGGAATATATACAGAACATATGGTTATTTCTTTGTCAAGAGTGACAGATACTGCAGTTGCTTGTAGTTCTGTTTGTAAATCAATCTTTCTTTGTGGGAAAGATGATTTTACAAACACCGAGGCACCACCAGAGGGCCTCAGACAATCAGTATGAACATAGTTATATATATTAAAACCTCTTAATGAGATGTTATCATCTGGTTTAAGAAATGTCTCTTGAAAACAAAATACAGAGGGATTATATTCGGAAATCAATAGAGATACTTCATTAAAATTAGGTTTCAAACCTCGACAATTCCATTGAATAATTTTATGTTTAAAATCCATACTTGAAAATAATATTAAAAGAGATACTAAAATAATGGTTAGATTGACACCTTCCATTGTTTAAGTTGTTGGTAATCGTGAAAGTGTGCCTTTAGGGAGGTGATCACTGGAGGAAGAGTCTGTGAAAACCACAGAATCATCGTCCATGTCATCTTCCTCATCATCCTTTTTAAACACAGAAAATGGATTCTTCTGAGCTAGTATTGCTTTTTCTGCTTCTTCTTTTTCTTTCTGTGCTTTTTCTTTGATATATTGTTGTCGTCTTTCATCTTTTTGTTGTTTTTTGAGTTTGTCTTTCTCTTCTTTTTTCTTCTTCTCTTCATCTTTCCTAATCATCTCCAGGGTTGCTGGCTTAAGGGTTTGCCCTGGACGAGATGGATTACCCTTTTCTTGGGGTTTTCCTTTAGAGGGTTCTTGTTGTTTTTCTTGTGATTGTTGTTTTAAATATTCTGTAAAACTGTCGTCCGTCTGTGTGCTGTTGTTGTGAGTTTCTGTAGATTTGTTGCAAGTGCCTGGTTTCACAGCACTTGCATATGTCCTAGCTTGGTAAAATTGTTCGAATTGCTTACGAGCTTCTGGAAATGACAAGTTGTTTTCACATTTTATTTTAAGAATTTTTCTCTCTTTCTCCCATTGGGGGCAATCTTTTGAGTTAGCAGAATGATCACCTGAGCAGTTGGCACACTTGGCAGGTCTTTGACACTGGCCAGATGCGCAATGTTCAGGCATACTGCAGTTGACGCATATCGCTTGTCTGCCACACTTATTTTCGTGGTGGCCAAACACTTGACATTTATAACATCGAAGTGGATTTTTTTTTTTGCATATTCATGAATATTTCTGAAAACTTGAAAAATGACAGGAAAATCATGGGAAACGACTAGAAACTTGGACCCTGTGACAGTAGACCTACTTACACCCTGATGACAATTTCTATTGGATACCAAATTATTAATTTGGACCACCAAACTGCAAAATTATGGTCCTCAAAATTTAACCCATTTGGGTTATGTGAAATTACATGGTTTCCATGACAACCTATGAAATAATTCTAAAGTATGGAATGTACCACTAGAAATTCTCATATCTCAGCAGCAACTCATCCAAGAATACTAAAAAACAACAACAAACTTTTTGTGGCTCTTCCATGGGTAATTACCAGTACTGGGCCGGGAGGGTTTATATATTGTGTGTGTATTTTATGACGGGAATTCCCGAAGGCTCAACCAAAAGTGGTTTTATGGAGAAGCCGGGAATCGAGCCTGCGACCTCTGGTTTACAAGGCATAGGGCTTATCCACTACACCACGGGGGCTTCTTTCCAACTAAAATTGGTTTCAAACTAATTCTTTGTTTTTGTGGCCGTGTTCCTTGGCTGTACCAGTATTGGCCGGGTGGGTTTATACTTTTTGTGGTTCTATGTTCAGGAACTCCCAAAGGCTCAACCGGCAGTGGTTCTGGTTTTAAAGCGTCTCAGAAGACGGGGCAACGGCTTAAAGTCTCATCCGACAGACTTGGAGAAGCCGGGAATCGAACCTGCGACCCCTGGTTTACAAGACATCAAACTAATTCTTAGTCATAGATTTTTCCTGGCTGTCCAGTATGAAAACCTGAGCAATTTAAATTAGAGAGAAATTTCAGGAAAATGGGGTGTACATACTGCTAATTACTCTAAAATACAAAACTGGTTCCAAATTGATGGTGAGACAAAACCCATCTACTCTGGTTAAATGTGTAAATTACCTAATTGTCATATCCACCAATATTAATGAAAATTATAGAAGTAAGAGAAAATTTGTCAAAAAGAAACACAAGAATAAAAGTACAAGGGAGTATACTCATATCTCAGAATTATTTTACCAAGTTATTCAACATTCAAATGACTAAAGGACCTGGGACAGTCTCCTGTTCAATCTGCCCAGATTTTGAAAGCCTGTGGCTAGGATAATGCATTATTTATAACTAATTTCTGTGTTTAAATCAAACCCTTATAGAGTGCACCTAGCAAAATAAAAGTATTTGGAAAATATTGCACATTAATGCCAGGACTTCATGGTGTAGGGGGTGGGGTATTTTTGTGACCAAATTTTATTTCACAGAAAATCAAGGTTTCCTCAGGTACTCATCTAAAACACGGAAATATATTGTTTGCAGCATAAAGCTTTTGACATCGTCCCCCCTTCAGTAAAACTTTTTTTCTATTTCCTATATGTTGAATAGCAAAAACAGTAAGGTACTTGTCCAATGCGAAAAAAATTTGTGCGTATTATTCGAGAGTTAAAATTACTATCTTTTTCATGGAAAAAATATTATCTTCTTTGAAACTTTTCTCTGACCATTTTTATGGGCAATCTCTCATTAAGACTGTCAGCGGTCTTTTAAATATTCATGGATATTATTGGAAAACTATTGGAAATGATAGACAAATCACAGAAATAAATAGTGGGTATACCTTTAAAACTACTCATATCGTAGTTGCTAGATGCCCTTAATTATCAAACTTGGCTCTTAATTGTTGCTAAAACATATTCCTTATACCCTGTGGTTCAATATGCATATAATCTAATTTTATTTTACATATATGAATTTATGAATCATTGGAAATTATAGACAAATCGTAGAAAAAATAGGAGAGATAAGGTACAAACTTACTTAGACCAAAATAAATATGTGAGTTAACTATTGCATGGAAAATTAAAATAAGGTTAGTCGGTCTGATTTGTTTTCCAAAAAGAATTTATATGGGATGAATAGGAAAATGGCCGGAAAGGGGAATCCCCATATAATATTAAACCTCTGAGGGCAAATTTTGGGTGGCCCTGGACCGCTCACCTGAATTGTTGCCCTGGAGGCACTTTTGTTAAGCATAGTTGTATAAATTTGAGCAAACTAAGGAACATAGATCATACAAAAACATTCTTTGTAATTATTCTGGATCAGATATTGTGTAAAGAGTTCTATTTTAGCTCTGTAGACTATTTTGTTCAGCGGAGCAAAACTGGTTGTGTAGTTTTGGTAGAAGGCCTTACGAGGAATGGCATTTATATGAAATTATTTCTAATTTGGAGATGTTTAAAATATTTCTTATCTAGAGCTCTGGTGACCATTTTGGCTGGCACAGCGGAATCATTTAGGCATTTTTAGAAGTCTAAGAATTACAGCAGCTGAGTTAGATCTATGGTTTATTGTGGGTACAACACTATTAAAGTTTCAACATTTTTCTCTCATTTCTAAAATTTGTGTTAATATTGGGGATTTTGCAATTCATATATTTCTTCTAATGAACATATGATTAAATGATTAATGCTTTAGCATTATTTTGGTACCATGTTTGCTTTTCTATGGCAATCAACAGCTGAGTTATTAGTAATTTTAAATGTATACCTTCTTAATTTTCTGCGATTTTTCTATGATTTCTAATATTCTCTTTAATAATCATAACTATCAAAATCAAATTACTCTCAGTTGAACAAATGCATAACAGAAATGTGTCTTACCATCAATTCAGAAATATATTCGGTAACTCAGGGCAAATAGCAGCTGTTATATGAGTAACTTTGTTGGGATACCCAATTAATTTTTCTGTGATTTTTCTATAGTATCTAATGTTGTTATAATAGTGATGGATATTTAAAGCTTATTATTTGCATGTTGAAACAATGGGTAAAAGAATAGTATCTTGGTATCAATCTGGTATGGTGTTTGGTAATCTAGGAAAGTTAGTAGCTGAGATATATTCAATTTCGTAGGTATACCCCCTCAGTTTTGTTTAGAATTTTCTCTTATTTCTAATGTTTTAATTTATACTGCTGGATATAATAATTTGATAATTTGCATCTTAAACCACAAAGTAAAGGGGCATTGTCTCAGCGTCATTTTCGTACCAAGTTTTGACCTGTACTTCAATTAGCAGCTGAGATATATGTTATTTTGTAGGTATACCCCCTAATTTCTCTGCAATTTTTCTCTGATTTCTCATGTTCTCATAAATATTCATGAATATACAAAATAGATAATTGCATATCGGACAGTCAGGAGAACAAAAGACAACACAGAATTAATTTGATACCAAGTTTAATATTCTAGGATGAGTTGCTGCTGAGATATGCACAATTTTGTTGGCACACCCCCATTATTTAGATATTATGGGTTGCCATGGAAATGATTATGCTCTCTGTTGACCACTTGGTTTACACACTTATAGTCTTAAAACCATCCTCACCTGATATATTCAGCATTTACTTAAAAAGAATGTGAAATATATAAGCATTATTGGTCAAAAATGATTATTTCCATTTTTCAGGTACCCCACCCACTAATGATAAAATCTTAAATCTTAATTTTCTCGAATTTGGCACCGATATTTTTTGAGGACTTTTTTATGGTTATTTACATTACACAACCCTATGATTTGGCGCTAAAATAATTTCTCAAGGAATTAGTTTGACCTTAAAGGTTAAAGTTCCTTGCCTATGAGATATGTTGACCTCAAGTTAATTTAATACGAAAGCAAGTATTGTGTTATGCTAAGTGCATTGTATATCGTATATAGCTGCCCAAATATGTATGATAATTAAGAAGGCATACTGAAGTGACCTTTTCATTTAGGTAGGGAGCACATTCTTTTTTAGCTCACCTGAGCCATTGGCTCTTGGTTACGCTCACATGTCCAGCGCTTTCAATGTCTACAGTTGTTTCATTTTACGCGCTGACCCAAGACTCTATCGTTCTTGATAATAACATCAAAGGTCATGACCTTAGTTGACCAATCAACACTTAAAATCGGCTCTCAGCCGAACATTCCATAACACGATTTTCTATTGGCTGTTTTCTCTGACGTACAATGTTACTAAACTATGCACAGCTGCAGCTATGTTATCATTGTCCCATGAAATAACATCCAAAAACGATTACTACTCTCTATTTTTTTCTATGCAGAGAAGGCTCTGGCGAGTCTTTACATTTGCACAGGCTCACCTGAGTCTTCGTCAAAGTACTGAAATAACATGTGCTGACTCAAAAAGTGATTTGTGTACCGTTTATAAGAACAGTGAATGCTGTGGTGAGGCTGTACCAGCAACCATGGCACATCTAGGCAACCATCAGTGCGTTGTATCAATGCGTCAAAAATGCTCCCAGTGCGTTGTAATAAAATTCCTCAATAAAACATTTGCTAGTTTACCAAGAAAAAACAAACAAAGTGGTAATCGTTTTTTGGATGTTATTTCATGGGAATATGACAACAGCTGCGCTTAGACATGCAGATTTCCCTCAATTTAGGCAGTTATACCAGAAAAAAGCACCTGTCATGGCAAAACGCCAGAACTGTGTTGGATTTGCAGTCCAAACCATGAATTAAATCACCAGTTGCTTGGCAGAGCCATAAACTGCAATGTTACCGTTGGTCTGTGCGCCAGGTGTCATCACAAATAAAATAAATGCAAGCTTATAAATAAATCATAAAGTCAACAGGTATAGATTTTTTTACCTTTTAAGCCACCACCAGTGCGTAAAAATGCCACCACCAGCTCGTTGTAGCAACCACCGGTGCGTTTACATTGACCAGTGTGGTATCATCCGATGTCTACAGAGAGAATAATTACCGAAGAGCTTAATTTGAAAATTTACCATCTGAGAAGAACACCATTGTGCAGAGTACAGCCTGTAACGGCGTTGAAAGAAAAGAAAAGAGTTCAGCTATGTATATGTAAGTCCTGAGCAAGTGGTGGCGGCGACATCTATCGATCTATCTATCTATCTTATATGGAGCCCTGTAAAGCTATTTTCTAGGGCCAAATGGGATGTATCTGCTCAGCAGGGCAATGGTTAATTCAAAATCAATTAGGTGGTTCCTCTGAGCATGCAGAACACTCGGATAGGAGTGCTTGTTGAATAAAAACATGTTAAATCAGAGTCCATGACTTTGGTGCTCTAAAGAACCGTCTCAATGAGGTGGTTCTTTTGTGCACTCAAAACCGACACTCTAATTTACTGATTTTAAGACTATCACAATGCTTTGTGGTTACTACTGTTCTATAATTCATACTCTCATTCGTAAATATTTCGGAGGAAATATTTCAAAGAATGGACAATCAGGGTTATGTTAACAGAGGATGATGGGAGCGGTTATTTTTACCATAACAGTGTCCTCTGACACCCTTGGAATACCGTATCATGCATTAGGGAATATTATGGACAATGGAGCATCTGCTCCTTAGGAGCAGCCGCTCCACTCTCCACAATATCTTCAAAGTATTCAAAAACAAATTTTAAAAAAGGATTATTTCGAGGTGGTATGATTACTAATGCTTTTGAAATATCATGTATTTTGGAATATTGCGGAAAAAGGAGCACTGCTCTCCAGGAGCAACCGCTCCATCCCCAACAACATCTTCAAAAGTATTTGGGAACACTAAGGAAAGTGGAGCGCCTGCTCCCTGACACTTTCGAAATGTCATGCATTCAGGAATACTATGGAGAATGGAGCATTTGCTCTTTGGGAGCAACTGCTCCATCCTCCACAATATCCTCAAAAGCACTCAAAACTTTTTTTTTTTGTAACATCTAAAATAAGCACATGATGTCATGATCCAGAAGTAGCATGTGGAGCAAAGGGTTAAGTAAAGGATTGTTTCGAGGATGTTTTTTAATTACATGTACCATTTCAATGTAATATTTATTTCAAGGAGGTATGCAAGATGGATCAATAAAGAAATATTTCAGTGTATAGAGGGTATTGGAGAGGGAGAAATTGCGTTCGTTTTTTCTTGTTTTGTTTTTTACCGAAAGTATACTCATTTAATGCGAGTATTTAAATTAAGTATTTATTTCAAATATGCCTTCGACCAGAGGTACCGTAAATGAAAGAGATATATATAATATATGTTAAGGACATATGCTACTAAATACTTCCCATATTGAAATATTTTCAATACTTTGCATACAGTTTGTTTTATGCATGGGCTATCCATTTATGAAATAAAAAGGATATGTCACCGTGCTTATTTTTCAGAATCTCATATTGAAGTTTACAGCATTTGACCAATTTTCTAGAAATATAAAATAATAACACTAATGTATTTCCAGGTTATAAGTGACCCCCGTTTTTCTTTTTTTAAACAGCTTTAAATTGAACTTAGAAGAACGGCACTTAGCATGTGGATTTAAATGCACACCGCGTAACTAAAACTTATTTTTGGGAGACGCCCTTATTTGTAACTGAAGCCCCAGTCCCTTGTACAAAAGAATATCTTTGTTGTTTTTCCCTGTGAATATACCCATGTGTACCCCAAAAGATACACGTGGTATATTTGCATTGCTTTGATGATATGTACTAGCCTACAGGACAATCTTTATCAGATGATTCAACGAAAATCTATTCAGCAAACCTCACTCGTCATCATTTTGACACACACACGCACGCACACACGCAATTGTAAAAGTCTATTGGGGTCCTGGACTGTGCCGTATTGAAAGCAGGCAAATTTAAGGCTTAAGCATGAAACATGCATGTACATGTAGCAACTTCCATTTCAATTCATTGGCTCTTTTTGCCTACCAGGTAATTTGGCATGGTTTTGTCGTCTGTTGATATTTTTTTCCAAAATCAGTTTGTTTCTTGTTGTTTTTTCTCTCTAAAATGACCTTTCAGGAATATCAGTAGAGTGCCAAGCAGTTTGGATCCAGATCATGCTCGACGTTTTGTCGGGCCTGATCTGCGTCCAAATTGTTTGCAAAGGTAATCAGCAGACGACACTAGTAAGTAAAGAGTTTATGACGACAATTCAAGCAAATTAGAGAGTTGACCAGAAGTAGCGAATCAGGGATATACATTAAACTTCAAGAGCATCAAATATTTGTCTGCTAAAGCTATTTCGCTGATAAGCTTTGTCAACAGCCGAAGGCAAGTTCAGGTTAAAATGTTAGGCATTATCTGGATCCATACTGTTTGATAACCTACTTGTATTCCAGAAAGACATATTTTCAGGAAACAAGTGTCTCGAAAGAAAATTTAGCCATTATTTAGGTTCAAGCAATACTGTTACTCGAATCGTTTTTTTAACACAGGCCATTTCAATGCATCGACTTTAGATGTACAGTGAAGTTTATGAGTCAGTATAAGCAGTGAATCATAGCTTAATGCACGAAGATTGGGCCAGTTAAGCAATTTTAGCGTGAATTTGCGATTGTCTTTATCAGTTTAAACACGTGTTTTGGGTGCTCAAAAGAACCATTTCATCGAGACGGTTGTTTTGAGTACACACAACATAAATTTTGGTTGAGAAATAGGAAAAATACTTCTCTGTTACGCACTCTTATCTGTGGGACTGACGAAATACCTCCACTGACCTGTATAAGCCATGTTTTATTTATATCGCTAGGTTCACTTGGGGACTAATTTAAAGAAGAGCAGCAAAAACACACAAAAATTCCATCTAATCCCAGCCTATGCAAAAACTCATATTTATGTGGAAAAAATAAATTCAATTACGCGGTATATATCTAAAGTCATTTCTCTAATTACTTTTTCAATTAAAATCACCATTAAAGAATAATTAGCAAAAAACGGAGGTCACTTAAGTCCTGGAAACACTTTAGTCCTAATTATCAAGCTAAAACGGTTGTAATCTTCAGCCAGCTTCTTTTTTTTAACTTAAATTACTGCCCATGACCTCAAACTTTTAAGAAAATGTGCATGTTTACTTGTTATCCCATGCTGTGACAAGATACTGCATGATATATTTTGACAATGCGTCGAAAAATGGAATTTGTTTTTAGAATAAATCATGTATTAAAAAATCTGATATTGAAAATCTTGAAAATTTATTTCTAATTCATGGACTTTTATAATACCTTTCAGAAAAAAAGAATAAAAATCTGGGGTCACCGAACTACTTCTCTTTCTAGAGGGCCAAATTTAAACCCACCCCCATAGGTTTCATGCGTAATTCAATATAAAGAGTTCGGGGATGACGATTTCGGTCGTTTTGATGATGCCATTTTACTAGTATATGAAGTAGTTTAGCATTAAAATATTAAAAATGAAAGAAAAAACACACTGAAAATATGTGCGCATCCGGGAATCGATCCTGGTCCTCTGGCTTTGTAGCCAGACACGCTAACCACTAGGCCACGAGGTCAGGTCGTGCGCCGCTCTAAATAACCATACAAATAGTATAGACTCGGCCACTATCGTATTCGTAGCCAGGGTTGTTGGGTACGTCGTTTGATTTCGACTGAGCTACATTTATCGTGCTGAGACGATCAGTTCTGAAAAGATGTCAATAGATATTTCGAACACACTTTGATTGTTATTTTGTGAAGAAAATGTCGGAGCACCGATATGACATAAGAATATCGGAAGCTGTGTTGATCCGAATCCGTTAAGGGTCGAAAGACAGGACCCAGACAACTTTCCCAGTTTGCAGACGCGGAAAAGGTGCGCATTGGAAATAGCCGCATATGTCTTTAATACAGTTTTTAAGGAATGCTATTTTAATTGATCATTTCTTGTTTCTGTTTAGTTGTCAGTTGTTTATACCAGTGCAATAGAAAAGTGTTTAGAAATTGGCAAAGGTCACAAATTTAACATACAAGGGAGGACCTTTCTCTAAGGCAAACCCATTGAGAAAGGAGAATGATACAAGCTGTTTCATTTCAATCTTCCAAACTTTTCTTAGAAAGCTCAGATTTTGACAAGTTGGTATAGTTCAATTGGCAGAACAGCCTCGGGTTATGATATGTAAGCACCTGGAGGTATGTCTGGGTTCGAACCCCAGTGCTAGCAGTCATGATCTGATGCTTTGTTTTTATTCAAAGATATGAATAACATAAAAATGATCAAAAATTCAGTCAAAATATACCATTTTTGAAAAGCATTTAGGAAGTGAAAAAAGTTGTCCCCCATGTAAATTAAGGTCAATCTCTGAGGAACAAAACTCAGAGTTAAAATAATTGATAACCTTTGATTTGATCAAAATGAAAGGGGTTTTATAAATGTACATGTACCCCTATAAAACAGTAAGATTCTGTGTATAAAGTGGCTTTAAAAGTCTTCTTCTCAGAAAAAAGTCTGGTCTGCTGATTGTATCAAAACATGATAATCTTTCTTCAAAATAATTTAAAACAGAATGATTTTATCTCAAAAAGCCACAAAACTAGAGCCATAAAACTCATGATATGAAATAGGCCCAGATGTGATAACTGTCTAGTGCTAAATCTGAAAATGAAAAAGGGATCAGTGCTAGCTATATTAATGTGTAAAGCCATATATATCAGCAGATGCTTAAATACATGGGTGAGTTTCAGGATTATTCCTGAATTCAGGATTTTGAAGCTGAATTTCCTAAACACTGAATCAGACAGATTAAAGCAGCTTATCCGGTTTGAGTTCAGTTTAGAAAAACAATTCATTACTGACCATTTAATATTTTGTAGGTAGATTGCAAGTTTTGAGATTTTAATTTCTTAAGTTCAGGATTTTGAGAGTTTGGAACTTTCACACCAACACTCGAAATAACTTAAATTAAGCACTTGCCTTGCATCACAAAAATTATTGGCATATATGGGAAATTATTTTATTTTCATTTAATAGAAATATCAAAATTTGTATAACCTAACAATTTTAGTCATTTTGTTAAATGGGAAACTTCTATGGCAATATGGGTCTGACTTAAAATGCCAATGGCAAAACTATATCACTCGGTCAAATGTTGTTTACAATATCTTGTCGATATGCATGCTTTATGGATTCAATGATGGTAAAGTATTGGCCTGCTGACTAAACCGATATCAGTCCTATAGTTGACCAATGTGTGTCCAACAAGATATCAGTACAACCTTCACCCTATGGGCAAAATGATATCGCTCAAATAACTAACTGATACCCAGACAATATCCATCTATTGGTTTACTAACTAGGGTAGAGACTGTGGCATGCTTGAGGGGCCATCTCTTGTCAGGTCATTAGGGATCATCATCTTGGCTTCTCTTCAAAAAGACTCTGGCTCTTTGTTGACAAGCAATTGAACTCTGCTTACAGCTGAAAAGTTAGCAGGTCATCACATAGTGTCCAATATTGTACATGTCCCGACCCAGGGGTTGGGAGGGGGAGCATTCCTTGAAAATCAAATGACATTTTGAGCTTTTGATGCTGCAGAAGTGACGTAAGGACCAAATTTAAAGCTCCTGTCTGCAGTCACTACCCAAACCACAGATTTGATGGCTGTCATTTAGGCCTAAAATAAATAAAAGTGTTTCAGGTTACCCGACTTTGCCTCATTTTTAGTGTTTTTTCTTGGAAGGGGGATTCTCCCAGTTTTTGAAAGATCCCCCCACCCCTAAATTTAAGGAGAGTGGGTGTGATATATTTTTATATAATCCCAAGAAAAAATATTCTAAAATTTAAGTAAACTACTCACTTTTCTTTTTTTTTGTTTTCAAATGGTAGCATAAACACTATTTTTTTTGTCCCTAAATGTTTTTATATTTTTTATGGGATTTCCCAGTTCAATCAGTCTCCCCATGTAAACACTTTTAACAAAATAAAAATATTTTTGTAGATCTACCTAATGTCCCTATTTCAAAAATTCATGTAACCTGAAACACACATTTTTTTTCTTTGGCCTAAGTAAACACGGCTAAACCTTTTCTTTTTAATTACAACTGGCATAATGTTCAAAATAGAGCTAGAGAGATAGATACATAAAACTTATATAAGTATTGTATGGATTGGTGGATGGAGGGAGAGAAACTTCAAAAGTGCTCATGTCCACATCTAGGTAGTGCCTAAGTTCACATTTGCTAGGGGTCTACAGAAAGGTGGTGAAGTGGCATGCGCGGATCCAGGAATTTTCGTCAGGGGGGGGGGGGGTCCAGGTCAGTCTGACAAAAAAAGCTCTGACGTTTTTTGTTTTTTTAGGCCTCAGCTTATCAATCTATCATTTTTCAAGGTTCCAGAGGGGGCCAACATTTTCCAGGGGGGGGGGGTCCAACTTTTTCCAGGGGGGGGGGGGGTCCAACTTTTTCCAGGGGGGGGGTCCAATTGCTTATTCCCTATAGAAACCCATATAACTTGTGATTTTCCAGGGGGGGGGGTCCGGACCCCCTGTCCCCCCCCTCTGGATCGACACTTGAGTGGCGTTTAGACCAGAATTTTCTGAAGTTGGTGAACTAAGGGCATTGGTGCCATCCCTATCAGTTATGGCTCTAACAGCATCAGCAAGCTCGAAAGTGAAACATCTCCTAGTTTTAAAAGATATTAAATAAGTTATTGAGTCTCCTGGTAGAGATAATATAGTTCTTCCTGTAATGCACCAGTCATTTGTATCCACTGCCCCCCCCCCCTACCTACAGGGGATGGGCGGGGATAATGATTTTTACTTTTCAGAGCCCTGGTATAAACTCCGCAGTGTGGGGACACGCTGAGGGGCCCCCCAGGGGTTTGGGGGATCTGAGGAGAATGGCTATTTACTTTCAGGGAGCTGGGGAGCACTTGTAATTAATTTCAGAGATTTGGGGAGCAAACTCATAGTTTTGGGGATCTAGGGAGCCCTGCAAAAAATAATAAAAAAAATCTCACACTTTGAGCTAGATATCATGCATTCCATTAAAATAATTATATATTATTTATTCCGTGGCCAAGGACTCTCTATTTATAGAGAGTTCCTGTCCTTGGCTAAGCCCTATCTTTACATGTATAATGTTAAATATTAAGTGAATATTAAGTAATCTGCTCATGTATAGTAGCCTGGGTCCAGTCCTCAATATTTTCTAATGCTAATATTCTAAAATTACAACATCAAAGGTATCGGTTGTCCATTATTGATTCGATTAATTTTAGGGAGAATTGGCTTATATTTTTGGGGATTTGGGGAGAAGCGGAATTAATTTTAGGGATTTGTGGAGCAAAGGAAAAATATTTTCAGGGAGCTGAGGTACTTTCTTTCAGGGAGTTGGGGAGATCAATGCATTATTTTCAGGGATCAAGGGAGCACAGACCCCCCCTGGGGGAGCCTCAGCTGATTGTATCTTGTAACCCTGCAATTTGCCGCGCCCTACACAACAGAAAATCCCACTTGGGTAAGTGTCCCTATGTTATAAGGCCGGCACCTCCCCGGCACTGCGACTAGACGGGATCAGTGTAGAATATAATGCCGAATACCTCAAATAGGTAGAAATTCTGGTTGCTTTTTTTCTGAGTATCAACTTGTCACCTTGAAATTGGTTCCTGCTGTAAATTTAGTTTAGACCACAGAAAACAAAATCAGTGCTGGTCAAATCAGTCTATAATTCTTTGTAAGAAGGACACTAGGAAAAAAGTAAGAATGTATGCAATGATCAGTTGCATGAAAAAATATGTTCTATTGAATGGTAAACAACATAAGTTATTTATTGTTTACTAAGTAATAATGCTAGAAAACAATAGGCAAATTAAATAGACAAAATATTTTTTAATCGCGGCAGCTCGGGCCGCCTTTTGCTTACACCGTCGGAAACACAAGACAATCTTGAAAATGCTGGGAGAAAATTGAAACGGTAAACCTTATCACCTAATGTGCTTTCATTTGTAGTAGCACGAATGTGTTCCACGATTGACTCGGGGAAAAAGGGGAACAAGTTGTTTGAACAAATTTTGTTCAATTTTCTGGTATTATTTCCTACACTGAGATGTTTGCTTTTTTCTTGGCTGGAAGCTGGTAAACTTTGCCGATAAAAATTTCGAACGTTTACATCACGTGGTACGAAGGTACTATCAACAACAGAGTGTAACAATCGATATGATTGGTTCTTTTGAATTTGAGGATTCCCTGGATTAAAAATAGATGCTGGGTGTAAATATCGAACAACGGTTAATGTTGTAACAGAGGAACGACGTTAGCAAAGCTCTGTGCAAGAGAGTAGCTCTTGGTGGGCTATTGTAATCATTGGATGTCCGTCGTGCGTCGCCCGACATCAACAATTAATTCAAAGGACATCTCCTCTTAAACTACTGGCTGGATTTTAACCAAACTTGGGAGGAATGATCATTATATGGTCTTCTTTAAGAATCGTTCAAATGGTTCCGGTCCATTGCGTATCTAGGTCACATGGGATAATAATAGATTTTCAAGATATCTTCTCTGAACCGGAAGGCCTAGGGCTTTGATATTTGGTATGTAGCGTCACCTAGTGGACCTTTACCAAGTTTGTTCAAATTATGCCCCTAGGGTCAAAAATGGCTCTGGCCAGGAGGTCACATGTTTTACGTAGGAGTAGTAGGGAAGGATTCTTTATAAGCTACTTTTTCCTGTTGTTCCTGTTGTTCCAAGATGGCGGCCCCCATGAAAACGATTGCACAACATCTGGAAATGATGCAACGGCTATTACGGGGATATGGTGTCCACGATGACATCCGGTTCCTGTTATTGCACCACATTGCGTCAGACGGTAAAACAATAGATCTAAGATGGCCGCCGATTTCACAACATTGCGCGAGATCGAAAAAAACAATTAATATCAGTAGCGCAACTGATCAGATTTTATGATTTATAAGTATTATATATATGATCATCGTCACAAAAAATCCAGTTTAATGTCATTGCAAAGAATTAAGAATAAAGGCGCTGATCAGCTTGCGAATTTTAGCACCTTGATCATTTGCTACTTAGATAGTATAATACCTATGGTTTCTCTTTTTAATGTAAACCATGTGTTATATTCAGCAGGCTGGTTTGAGTCTTTAATCAGTCCGAAACACCCGAGACGGTTTTCTTGCTACACTGCTGTCATTGTTGTTGAAATACTGTACACCTGAATGAACTTTAACTCATTTTAACCTTGTCTCGGATGTCATGATAATTGATGCAATCAACGAGATTGTATTTTTATCGAAAAGCTTCATGTTTTGACAGTGGGGACTCTGATCAGGCTAAATATTATTATACACTGAAGAACCATTTTAAGCCCCCTTAACCATATTGCACGCTAGCAGAGCGGGTTACAAGAGTATTTTACTATAAAAGAAAGAAAGAGGGGCAAAAATTTGTCTTGTTTGTCTATATACAGTGACTGATACTTTTCCTTTCATCAGCATATCAATTACACAGGGTAGATACCATTGCACTATGGTTTATGACTCTTTCAACAATATTTGAGTTGTATTGGGGTGGTGATGCATGTGTATATTTGGCAGATTATGTTGGTCAGACTGCATTTTAGTGAAAGTTTTTGTACAAACTCTTACGAGCCTTCGCTGCTCACTGACACAAAGTATGGATGTAGATAAAGACTCGGTCAAAAAGTCAGACCTATAGCCCCACTAGATAGCTTCGCGTAGCATGACTATACGGATACGCGATAAGTACCGTGGTTCTTTCATGATCTGGTCCCAGAAATGCTTAGGCGAGCCTACGCAAATGCGCTATCGCCCTCAGATCCTTCGCTGCTGGCATACACAAAAAATGTATGTAGATAAAGACTAGTCAGAAAACTAGTCCCCACTAGATAGCTGCGCATACACGTTTTTGTTATCGGGTTTGAAATACTGCCAACTATTGTATTGAAAGTTTATTTATATCGTTGTGCAATATTTCAATTGAAAAAAAATTGTCTTGTGTCAATAATAGGGCTCTCAAGTAACATGATATGGCTGTTTTGTTACTAAATATAGAATGACTCATCAAAATGGCTGCCAAAAGACAAAAGATCTAAGCATGACGTAGGATATCCGGTTTTTTACAAATATAAAGCAAATGAAAACGCTTTCATACTAATTTCAGTAACGCAACTGTAAAGACTACGAAAAATTATCCGCTTTATTATGGATAGAAAGGGTAGCTGTGCCACACTTCTTAGACTGCCGCTCACGCAGAATAATAAAAGAAAAATAGCAGACGTTGATGAAAACGCCAGCGATGGATACGACCAGCCTGGTCGTCTTGTGATAGACACTAGTAACAACTGTTCGGAGAACATGCCTGCTAATGACTGGTCAGAACACTGGATGGAAACTGTTAGTGGCCGAAAAGGAGACCAACAAGAACAATTGTGCCAAATAGATCTCGGGAATCAGTGTTATGTTGTTGGTAAATTGTTTAAGGGGCAAATGTTCATACATGTAAGAAGGTATGACAGAAGAGACGATGGGACATTATTTCCAACTAAAAAAGGGGATTGCTTTAAATCTTGAAAAGTGGAAGAAACTTCAATATTGTTTCTTAGAAAATGTTGACAGTGCTGTTGACCAATACCAGGATTCTAAGCCGGTGGACTTGTTTATACACTTGGGTGGAAATTATCACGTTTCTGTGAAAAGTGGATATCCCCTGGTAAACATCAGACGCTGGTTTGTTCCAGAGGGCCAGGAGACACTAACCCCAACGAAAGCTGGCATAGCCCTAACGTTTCTACAGTGGGAGAAACTAAAATCGGCTATGCTGTTAGTAGAAGAACTTTTTAACGGTGAACTGGACAATGTAAATTTCTGTGAGGAATCTCATCAGAATCAAATAGGGGCTCTGGCATGTTCAAACTGCAACCCCAATGACTTTATGAACCATTGAGAAAGAGTGACAATATATCAGCATTTACAAATATATGTCTGTTTTTCATATGTTTTAACCCATATAAGCATTGCGCCCTTTTGGCGGACATAGACAAACAGTGCAGACTCAAATCAGACACTACAGTAAGTGGCGTCTGATCAGGGTCTCATATGGTTGCTTTCAGAAGGTTCTATTAATATTTGGAAAAAATTAAAACTACCTACTGGAAAACCCATAAAATGAAAATGGACTAGTCCAAAAATGTGAAGAGTATGAAATTCTATTTTGGCTTAAATGAGTTAGAATGATGATCAATTTAACCTGTATTTTATTGTCGTATATATATGCTTACAAAAGTTACATGTAAATTGTATATATGCAAAATCGAATTAATGATATCTTATATTTTTGTTGATGTCTTATTTAGCTTGCAATAATGTAACAAGAACACGAACTCTCGAAAAGAAAATACGAATATGCGCGTTTTAATTAGTTATGACACTCACGATTTTAATGCGCAGTAAGATTCTTTTCGATATATCATGTTTTTGTTACAAAATATCCCCCACCCCCAAGAAATCGCTGGTCTGGCCATCACACATCACAAAATCATACTGATTATTAAACACAACAAAAACACCTTGAATAGCTTAACTCTTGGTATCAGATTGGGAACATGTATATCCGAAATAATGATGAGAGGTCATAGAATGCATTCAGACCATCTCAATCTTTTAGTCAAATATTATGCATACATCACTTTCCCAATGTAACTGAAAAAACTGTTGAAATGGTCATAAAACCACATTGAAAGAAAAAAAGTCACTGCATACTGTTGAAAGGGCCATTAACATAAGAATGAAGTCCAGAAGATCCATAACTCTGGCCTGTAAATTTATTCAGTTATTCTCATTGGAACATTAGTAAATGGAATTTCATGTTGTGCGCTCTATAAGTTAAAAATCGTTAAAGCCATTTGAAAAATCTTTGTATACTTGTAAACCACGATGAGACCATGTGTCATGCATAAGAAACATATCTCTGGCTTATATATTTTAGATTTATACCCCTTTGATTATTTTAATACAATTCTATGTCTACACAGAAGATATTTGATGAAATTTGATAATTTGTAAAGAATTATGAGAAGACATGTCATGCAAAAGAATTATAACTCTGACTTGTATCTTTTTTCGAGTTATTTCCCTTTGATCAGTTTAAACGCAATTTCGCATCTTGTCTATAATTTGAAAATCGTTCAACGATACTTTGGTGAAACTCAATACATTTTATAGGCGCGCGAGTCAACTGGTCATGCACAAGATCTATAACCCTGGTTTGTACATTTTGGGTTATGTCCCATTGATCATTTTAATTGCAATTCAATGTCCTCTCTAAAATTTGAAAACAGTTGCTGTGCAGATATGTTGATGAAACTTCATCCATATTGGAAGCATTATGTGATGATATATGATGTAGAAGAACTATTACTCTGCCTAAGATATTTCTATCCTTCCAACAACAAAATGGAGAAACATCTTATTTTCTTAATTTGGAGGAAAAAAAGCAAGTTCTAATTTCACTTACATCTGGTATATACCTCATGTTCTGTTTTTAACGGCCATCTCAAGAGCATTACATTTTTATGAGGGAATCTGGCTGCAATATATTGTTTTAGGTTCTTTTAAACGTATTTTGATTACCTTTTCAGCCCTCTCAACAGTGTTTTAGTTGAATGGCACTAGTACTGGGCACGTTCATGTTATGATTAGAGGTGGTGGAGGCTATGCTGTAGTGCTTACAGCCAAAAATCACTATGTTTTGTCCTTGAGCAAGACATTTATCGGCTACATAATACTTATTCAACCCAGGAAGACAAGAAACCGTCCAGACATGACTGAAAAAATTGTTAAATAGGACGTAAATAAACATAAAAAAAAACGAACATATAATACATATCAAGATTTTTATCAAAACTAAAATATTATTTTTCCAGAATGAAAAATACTTCTTTAAAAAGCGAAATTAGTTACTTTACATATGAAAGTTATTTTCTTCAAAAATAAATACTTTTTATTTTGACAATGAAAAACAACAAAATCGTTTGTTTGAAACGAACTGCCATATGATAAAAACATGCAAAATTAAATTGCATGCAAAGAGTTAACCCTTTAAGCCAAGACTGTTTAAGTATTTTACACCAGGGAAAGGGGCAAATACTGTAAAGCTTCTGCACTGGCTGGAGTGGACAGCGCACAGACATGGAACAGGCTGCTTCTAGTAGGTGCGCTTGAATATTAACGCAATATGTTTGTTTATCTTCGAAAAAGCTATCATTTGCCAAGTTGGGCACATGATATATGGTAAGTGTGATTACAGAATGGCTATAAAGGTTGTTTTCCCATTGTGCAGCTCTTTCTTTACACTTCTTTTGTATAATTTAGATCAAGTTGAGACATGTTTTGCTAAATATACCAATTACAACACTTTCTCACCTATAAAAGTAATATATTTTTTCAATACTTGAATCCAAAGCAGACGAATTTTCTTTCTATACAGGTAAATCTTTGGTACCCTGTTCTCTAACGTCGCACAGGTATTATCATAAAAGATGGGGTATCAAAGTCAAAGAAACAGTTTCGCTTTCCCCTATTGAATTTAACATTTAACAGAAAAAATAGTTTTTTTTTCTTGGATCAGACAGCTTTAGAATGTGTAAAATAGATTTGCCTGCAAAATTTTGTTAATTTTATACAATAAACGTGTTGCTTGAACTCTTAGCGTCGCCTGCTGATAATGTTTGCAAACAGTTTGGATCCAGATCAGACTGAACAAAATGTCAAGCCTGATCTAGACCCGAACTGTTTGACACTTGAAAAAAACATCAGCAGAAGACAAAAAGGCTTGAAACATTTCCTAGGGGCAATCGTTTAAGTGGGGGAATCCCAATATTCTAAAAATAAAACATTTGTAAAAAGAGAATTTTCATTTGTGAAAAAACTAATTTTCATTTGTAAAAAAAAGTATTTTCGTTTGTAAAAAAGCATTTTTATTTGTAAAAAAAGAATTTTTATTTGTGAAAAAACTAATTTTTATTTGTAAAAAAAAGTATTTTCATTTGTGAAAAATTAATTTTTATTTGTAAAAAAAGTATTTTCGTTTGTAAAAAAGTATTTTTATTTGTAAAAAAAGAATTTTTATTTGTGAAAAAACTAATTTTTATTTGTAAAAAAAGTATTTTCGTTTGTAAAAAAAAGTATTTTCATTTGTGAAAAAGCTATTTCAAGCATATCCGGAGTATATCTCCTATATTATATGTATTATATTTAATGGATACCACAAGATGAAATGGATTGGTTTGACCATAGTTATGTGACAGAATCGAGCTTCTACCCCATCTACTACTAAAAACATCATTTTAAAAGGGTTATAAGCATCAGAGCATAGCCACCACCACCTCTGGTCATAAAATGAACATGTCCTCCCAATTTTGTGTTGTCAGAAAGATCGCATTTTAGCCAGAGATATAGTTCTTCTGCACATATAATGGTTATAATATGGATGAGGTTTAGCCAAACAATCTGCTACAGTGTTTCAACATTTATAACATAACTGCACTTTAATCAACGAACGTCAGTTCCTATATTATGGAGCATATGTTAACAGGAATTACTCAAATCTGCCTACACTGTTGAGAAGTCAAAGCTTTCGCTTGCTTTGCTCTAAATAGATAAGACACTTAAATGCATAGGCACACAGCGAATTATTACACAGATTATATGGATTAAACCCATGACCCTTCCACTTTTGTTTTCAGCAAATCAGATCCTAAGAAAAAAAGCATATGCATTTGCCCCGCCCACTTCCTTTTGTTTTCAGCCAATCAGGTGCGAGAAAGAAAATTGTATTGTTCAATTGTAATACAATACAATTTTCTTTCTCGCACCTGATTGGCTGAAAACAAAAGGAAGTGGGCGGGGCAAATGCATATGCTTTTTTTCTTAGGATCTGATTTGCTGAAAACAAAAGTGGAAGGGTCATGGGTTTAATCCATATAATCTGTGTAATAATTCGCTGTGTGCCTATGCATTTAAGTGTCTTATCTATTTAGAGCAAAGCAAGCGAAAGCTTTGACTTCTCAACAGTGTAGGCAGATTTGAGTAATTCCTGTTAACATATGCTCCATAATATAGGAACTGACGTTCGTTGATTAAAGTGCAGTTATGTTATAAATGTTGAAACACTGTAGCAGATTGTTTGGCTAAACCTCATCCATATTATAACCATTATATGTGCAGAAGAACTATATCTCTGGCTAAAATGCGATCTTTCTGACAACACAAAATTGGGAGGACATGTTCATTTTATGACCAGAGGTGGTGGTGGCTATGCTCTGATGCTTATAACCCTTTTAAAATGATGTTTTTAGTAGTAGATGGGGTAGAAGCTCGATTCTGTCACATAACTATGGTCAAACCAATCCATTTCATCTTGTGGTATCCATTAAATATAATACATATAATATAGGAGATATACTCCGGATATGCTTGAAATAGCTTTTTCACAAATGAAAATACTTTTTTTTACAAACGAAAATACTTTTTTTACAAATAAAAATTAGTTTTTTCACAAATAAAAATTCTTTTTTTACAAATAAAAATACTTTTTTACAAACGAAAATACTTTTTTTACAAATAAAAATTAATTTTTCACAAATGAAAATACTTTTTTTTACAAATAAAAATTAGTTTTTTCACAAATAAAAATTCTTTTTTTACAAATAAAAATGCTTTTTTACAAACGAAAATACTTTTTTTTACAAATGAAAATTAGTTTTTTCACAAATGAAAATTCTCTTTTTACAAATGTTTTATTTTTAGAATATTGGGATTCCCCCACTTAAACGATTGCCCCTAGGAAATGTTTCAAGCCTTTTTGTCTTCTGCTGATGTTTTTTTCAAGTGTCAAACAGTTCGGGTCTAGATCAGGCTTGACATTTTGTTCAGTCTGATCTGGATCCAAACTGTTTGCAAACATTATCAGCAGGCGACGCTAAGAGTTCAAGCAACACGTTTATTGTATAAAATTAACAAAATTTTGCAGGCAAATCTATTTTACACATTCTAAAGCTGTCTGATCCAAGAAAAAAAAACTATTTTTTCTGTTAAATGTTAAATTCAATAGGGGAAAGCGAAACTGTTTCTTTGACTTTGATACCCCATCTTTTATGATAATACCTGTGCGACGTTAGAGAACAGGGTACCAAAGATTTACCTGTATAGAAAGAAAATTCGTCTGCTTTGGATTCAAGTATTGAAAAAATATATTACTTTTATAGGTGAGAAAGTGTTGTAATTGGTATATTTAGCAAAACATGTCTCAACTTGATCTAAATTATACAAAAGAAGTGTAAAGAAAGAGCTGCACAATGGGAAAACAACCTTTATAGCCATTCTGTAATCACACTTACCATATATCATGTGCCCAACTTGGCAAATGATAGCTTTTTCGAAGATAAACAAACATATTGCGTTAATATTCAAGCGCACCTACTAGAAGCAGCCTGTTCCATGTCTGTGCGCTGTCCACTCCAGCCAGTGCAGAAGCTTTACAGTATTTGCCCCTTTCCCTGGTGTAAAATACTTAAACAGTCTTGGCTTAAAGGGTTAACTCTTTGCATGCAATTTAATTTTGCATGTTTTTATCATATGGCAGTTCGTTTCAAACAAACGATTTTGTTGTTTTTCATTGTCAAAATAAAAAGTATTTATTTTTGAAGAAAATAACTTTCATATGTAAAGTAACTAATTTCGCTTTTTAAAGAAGTATTTTTCATTCTGGAAAAATAATATTTTAGTTTTGATAAAAATCTTGATATGTATTATATGTTCGTTTTTTTTTTATGTTTATTTACGTCCTATTTAACAATTTTTTCAGTCATGTCTGGACGGTTTCTTGTCTTCCTGGGTTGAATAAGTATTATGTAGCCGATAAATGTCTTGCTCAAGGACAAAACATAGTGATTTTTGGCTGTAAGCACTACAGCATAGCCTCCACCACCTCTAATCATAACATGAACGTGCCCAGTACTAGTGCCATTCAACTAAAACACTGTTGAGAGGGCTGAAAAGGTAATCAAAATACGTTTAAAAGAACCTAAAACAATATATTGCAGCCAGATTCCCTCATAAAAATGTAATGCTCTTGAGATGGCCGTTAAAAACAGAACATGAGGTATATACCAGATGTAAGTGAAATTAGAACTTGCTTTTTTTCCTCCAAATTAAGAAAATAAGATGTTTCTCCATTTTGTTGTTGGAAGGATAGAAATATCTTAGGCAGAGTAATAGTTCTTCTACATCATATATCATCACATAATGCTTCCAATATGGATGAAGTTTCATCAACATATCTGCACAGCAACTGTTTTCAAATTTTAGAGAGGACATTGAATTGCAATTAAAATGATCAATGGGACATAACCCAAAATGTACAAACCAGGGTTATAGATCTTGTGCATGACCAGTTGACTCGCGCGCCTATAAAATGTATTGAGTTTCACCAAAGTATCGTTGAACGATTTTCAAATTATAGACAAGATGCGAAATTGCGTTTAAACTGATCAAAGGGAAATAACTCGAAAAAAGATACAAGTCAGAGTTATAATTCTTTTGCATGACATGTCTTCTCATAATTCTTTACAAATTATCAAATTTCATCAAATATCTTCTGTGTAGACATAGAATTGTATTAAAATAATCAAAGGGGTATAAATCTAAAATATATAAGCCAGAGATATGTTTCTTATGCATGACACATGGTCTCATCGTGGTTTACAAGTATACAAAGATTTTTCAAATGGCTTTAACGATTTTTAACTTATAGAGCGCACAACATGAAATTCCATTTACTAATGTTCCAATGAGAATAACTGAATAAATTTACAGGCCAGAGTTATGGATCTTCTGGACTTCATTCTTATGTTAATGGCCCTTTCAACAGTATGCAGTGACTTTTTTTCTTTCAATGTGGTTTTATGACCATTTCAACAGTTTTTTCAGTTACATTGGGAAAGTGATGTATGCATAATATTTGACTAAAAGATTGAGATGGTCTGAATGCATTCTATGACCTCTCATCATTATTTCGGATATACATGTTCCCAATCTGATACCAAGAGTTAAGCTATTCAAGGTGTTTTTGTTGTGTTTAATAATCAGTATGATTTTGTGATGTGTGATGGCCAGACCAGCGATTTCTTGGGGGTGGGGGATATTTTGTAACAAAAACATGATATATCGAAAAGAATCTTACTGCGCATTAAAATCGTGAGTGTCATAACTAATTAAAACGCGCATATTCGTATTTTCTTTTCGAGAGTTCGTGTTCTTGTTACATTATTGCAAGCTAAATAAGACATCAACAAAAATATAAGATATCATTAATTCGATTTTGCATATATACAATTTACATGTAACTTTTGTAAGCATATATATACGACAATAAAATACAGGTTAAATTGATCATCATTCTAACTCATTTAAGCCAAAATAGAATTTCATACTCTTCACATTTTTGGACTAGTCCATTTTCATTTTATGGGTTTTCCAGTAGGTAGTTTTAATTTTTTCCAAATATTAATAGAACCTTCTGAAAGCAACCATATGAGACCCTGATCAGACGCCACTTACTGTAGTGTCTGATTTGAGTCTGCACTGTTTGTCTATGTCCGCCAAAAGGGCGCAATGCTTATATGGGTTAAAACATATGAAAAACAGACATATATTTGTAAATGCTGATATATTGTCACTCTTTCTCAATGGTTCATAAAGTCATTGGGGTTGCAGTTTGAACATGCCAGAGCCCCTATTTGATTCTGATGAGATTCCTCACAGAAATTTACATTGTCCAGTTCACCGTTAAAAAGTTCTTCTACTAACAGCATAGCCGATTTTAGTTTCTCCCACTGTAGAAACGTTAGGGCTATGCCAGCTTTCGTTGGGGTTAGTGTCTCCTGGCCCTCTGGAACAAACCAGCGTCTGATGTTTACCAGGGGATATCCACTTTTCACAGAAACGTGATAATTTCCACCCAAGTGTATAAACAAGTCCACCGGCTTAGAATCCTGGTATTGGTCAACAGCACTGTCAACATTTTCTAAGAAACAATATTGAAGTTTCTTCCACTTTTCAAGATTTAAAGCAATCCCCTTTTTTAGTTGGAAATAATGTCCCATCGTCTCTTCTGTCATACCTTCTTACATGTATGAACATTTGCCCCTTAAACAATTTACCAACAACATAACACTGATTCCCGAGATCTATTTGGCACAATTGTTCTTGTTGGTCTCCTTTTCGGCCACTAACAGTTTCCATCCAGTGTTCTGACCAGTCATTAGCAGGCATGTTCTCCGAACAGTTGTTACTAGTGTCTATCACAAGACGACCAGGCTGGTCGTATCCATCGCTGGCGTTTTCATCAACGTCTGCTATTTTTCTTTTATTATTCTGCGTGAGCGGCAGTCTAAGAAGTGTGGCACAGCTACCCTTTCTATCCATAATAAAGCGGATAATTTTTCGTAGTCTTTACAGTTGCGTTACTGAAATTAGTATGAAAGCGTTTTCATTTGCTTTATATTTGTAAAAAACCGGATATCCTACGTCATGCTTAGATCTTTTGTCTTTTGGCAGCCATTTTGATGAGTCATTCTATATTTAGTAACAAAACAGCCATATCATGTTACTTGAGAGCCCTATTATTGACACAAGACAATTTTTTTTCAATTGAAATATTGCACAACGATATAAATAAACTTTCAATACAATAGTTGGCAGTATTTCAAACCCGATAACAAAAACGTGTATGCGCAGCTATCTAGTGGGGACTAGTTTTCTGACTAGTCTTTATCTACATACATTTTTTGTGTATGCCAGCAGCGAAGGATCTGAGGGCGATAGCGCATTTGCGTAGGCTCGCCTAAGCATTTCTGGGACCAGATCATGAAAGAACCACGGTACTTATCGCGTATCCGTATAGTCATGCTACGCGAAGCTATCTAGTGGGGCTATAGGTCTGACTTTTTGACCGAGTCTTTATCTACATCCATACTTTGTGTCAGTGAGCAGCGAAGGCTCGTAAGAGTTTGTACAAAAACTTTCACTAAAATGCAGTCTGACCAACATAATCTGCCAAATATACACATGCATCACCACCCCAATACAACTCAAATATTGTTGAAAGAGTCATAAACCATAGTGCAATGGTATCTACCCTGTGTAATTGATATGCTGATGAAAGGAAAAGTATCAGTCACTGTATATAGACAAACAAGACAAATTTTTGCCCCTCTTTCTTTCTTTTATAGTAAAATACTCTTGTAACCCGCTCTGCTAGCGTGCAATATGGTTAAGGGGGCTTAAAATGGTTCTTCAGTGTATAATAATATTTAGCCTGATCAGAGTCCCCACTGTCAAAACATGAAGCTTTTCGATAAAAATACAATCTCGTTGATTGCATCAATTATCATGACATCCGAGACAAGGTTAAAATGAGTTAAAGTTCATTCAGGTGTACAGTATTTCAACAACAATGACAGCAGTGTAGCAAGAAAACCGTCTCGGGTGTTTCGGACTGATTAAAGACTCAAACCAGCCTGCTGAATATAACACATGGTTTACATTAAAAAGAGAAACCATAGGTATTATACTATCTAAGTAGCAAATGATCAAGGTGCTAAAATTCGCAAGCTGATCAGCGCCTTTATTCTTAATTCTTTGCAATGACATTAAACTGGATTTTTTGTGACGATGATCATATATATAATACTTATAAATCATAAAATCTGATCAGTTGCGCTACTGATATTAATTGTTTTTTTCGATCTCGCGCAATGTTGTGAAATCGGCGGCCATCTTAGATCTATTGTTTTACCGTCTGACGCAATGTGGTGCAATAACAGGAACCGGATGTCATCGTGGACACCATATCCCCGTAATAGCCGTTGCATCATTTCCAGATGTTGTGCAATCGTTTTCATGGGGGCCGCCATCTTGGAACAACAGGAACAACAGGAAAAAGTAGCTTATAAAGAATCCTTCCCTACTACTCGTAGGCTTATATCACCCAGGTAAACCGCATGTGTAGATCTCGGAGGGTGTTGGCTACCGGAGGTAAACAAACAGAATATGGATGGACAGGGTCTGTATTTATCCATATTTATTTCTTATAGAGAGTTCCTTGGAGACGAAAGCAGCAAACAGGTTGCTTCTTTATTGAATGATAAGGACTCGGAAAGTGTTAAATGCTTTTGATATATGTCCGTAGTACCCAGAGCGACTTTTCAAATGACAATTGCAATATTTTCAATGAAAAAAGGCTATTCTTTTGATCATAGCTGGAATTACACCAACCTTTGACACAAATTGCATGTGCCGCCACAATTCTATATCATTCTCGTGCATGATATATAAGAACCATGTCCCCAAAATGCTATTTAAATATCAATACTTGAAATTTGCTTAAGGTCATATCATTTTGATGGTTAGCAAAATGTGCAGAGGTTACTTGACGGCTGGCATGCTTGCTATCGGAGTGACAGTGGTTTTGATTTCGGAGATTGATACATACTGCCACACACTTAGTGCCTGAATCTGATATAGTTTAAGCGTGCCAAGTTACAAAAAAATGCTACAAATGGAAGACTACTAGGGAACGAAATTCAGAAGACAAATTGAGAGGTTTTGCAGCTGTTAAGTGTTGTGAAAAGCGCTCATCTTCAGTCAGGGGCATGCATGTTTTGTCTACAGGCTTCGCACAGGCTTGAAAAGTACTTGAATATACAGGAGTGTCTTGAAAAATCCTTGAAAATTAAATTTGCCTTGAAAAGTATTTGAAAAACACTCAAAGACCTTGAAAAGTCCTTGAATTTTATCAATTACAGGAGGATTCAACAGTGTTTTGGAGACCTATAATAGTATCTAATTGTGGTGCCTTTATTTGGTGCAGCATATGCTGCACCAAATAAAGACACCTCAATTTTGTTCTAATTTTCTTGAACTAATATCTTTAGTAATGGACTCTAGCATTTTCGGCGTAGAATTTTAACGTGTAAATCAGTATTTTTCTTAAGTTTTCAGTCCTTGAAGACAGTAGAAAAGTCTTTTATGAGTCCTTGAAAAGTCCTTGAATTTTACACAATCTTGTCTGTATGAACCCTGGTCTAGTTGGTCAGGGAAAACGTGTTTTAATTCTGCACTGATACATTTAAGGTGAAATCAGTCTGCTTGAATTAGGAAGGGAATATGATAGCAAGGTTGGTGGGGTGGTGGTGGCGAAGGGATGGTCCCTGAAGGAAGATAAGAACAAGTGCCAGATCTATACCCGTTTTCTTACCTGGCAACGCAGTGTATTAACAAAATGCGCCAACAGGGTTACTAAATGCAGGGTTCACATTGCTGCGCCCCCGCCCACCCTCTTTATTTATTTATTTTCATATGTGACATAGGGTGTGCCCATTTCTTGTACCGACATCTAGCTTTGCACTGATACGCTTTCTTCGATTTTGTAAAATTTTAGTGAGAAAATGCACATACTTATACAAAAATACCAAATGTTCCCGAATGGGCAAGCTAATGTGATGTTGTTATCATTAATTAATCATGCGCAGATTCAGAATGTTTTGTCAGAGGAAGTCTAACTCAACAGACACATTTCTTTTAGATGAAATGGAGTGAGGAATCAAAATACCACTAAAAGCGGACCATCATCAGCCCAACAGCAAAACGCTGGCGGGGCGAGGAATACTGGCTTAGTAGCTTTTAATTTTCCAGGGGATCTGGACCAGTATTGCTAAAGAGCCCCAAAGGTTTCCGACTTTCCAGGGAGGGGCCCAGGACCCTCTGCCACCCCTCTCTGGATCCGCGCATCTTAATCTTAGTTGAATGCGCCGACATAACTGAAAAATTGTTTACTTGGATGTTAAGAGTAAGATAAAAAAAACACGTAATAATGAACCCTGTACAGTTTGCATACGTTTTATAGCTGTACTCTTTTCGCCATTGCGACAGTAAAATAAAATACCACACGTATTTAAAAGCAATTTACCTTTTTGGTCTGTTGTCACTTCATTCTTAAAAGCATTAATAAACATGTAAGCTTATCTGGATTTTCACTGCGTATTTGTATAGGTGGACAAAGTAATCCATATAACAAATACCCGTGAAATATTGAAGATATTGCAGTTTCGGTGGTACATGTAATCCGTTCTGTTATTTTATCTTGTAACGTTTTTAAACTTTACATAGTAGTACAGGGCCCGGAATAACAAAGCCTCCTTAAAGGCATATATTTTGTGATATATGGAATCATTAGTGAATTTACTGATAAGGGACAGTTTCAGTATCTCACAAACTTAAAGGGGCCTCAAGAGGGGATTTACTTGTATACAGCACAATTTCTTTCACTAAGATAAAGATCAATATTTTATCAGAAAATACCAAATCCCTTCATGGGACCACTTTATTGCCCCTGTAAGGAAGTCATAATCACCTAATAAAGATAAGCCTTTGATCTGTCCAGTATGACCCCTGGAGAGAATCATAATGAGTGGTACCAGTATTATTGCTAAATTTTCTATGTCTTGTTAAGGTCCGCCCTTGAAGGTATTGAACGTTTTATCTGTAAAACTGTACTGTCTTTTTCCCTGCTTACTAGTTCACATTGAGATATCCTTGTATGTTTTATCTCAAGGAATTCCTGTCGCATTTATTTACACCTTTTGCATGCTTCCTTGTAAAATGCCGATGCATGCATGTAATATGGATAGGCCTGTTCCCCCGCCCTGTTGTCTGTGGGTGATGCGGTTATCCCGTCATCACTGCCGTTTGGTTGGACCCTGGTTGTCCTGGCGGGCCATTATCAGCCCGTGACCCTGGTGGGCCGTTGGCCCCCTTCCTGTCATGCTTGGCCCGATGCTTGGTGATCCAGGCAGGCCATGTGTCCTGGGTCCTCTTGAGTCTCCCTGTCCCACTGGGTAGCCCTGTTGAGGGGCTGGCTAGTTTCTGTGGATGTGATGTGCTTTAGGGGCCATCATTTCCTTATTATCTATTACACTGTAATTCATGGTGATCTGGATCCCTTTAGTAGTTACCTAAAGGCATCCATGTGCCCTTCACCTTAATGCTTTTGTGCTTAATATAGTACACATTTTGCTCTGCTATTTTTGGAGGAAATATATTTTTAGAGTATGAATCAAGCCTGGTGGTTCATTGATCATTACCATATTAGGGGTTCAGCCACTGTAGCAGAGCTGTTCTGGGAGTATAAAAGAGCACCCACTGCAAGCTTCGGGGCTTTCATGGTTAAACTTCTGAACTGTTGGGGTTTCCTGTAAATTTGGGACTTAGCTATGATTTAGTCAAGTAAAAGAAATGATTTTGTTTGGGCGGATTATGGGGATATTTTCTAAGAAGATAATTATGGACATATTCCATGTTCGTGTGTCTGTGTGCTTCGACTATATACAGGACTAGATTAATATTTAACCTAATACATGAGTAATATTATGTTGGACTTAGTAGTACTTTTGCTCGGTCACATGTGAATCCTCTCATGTGGAAATAGACTATTCTAAGAAGCATGAGACGATTCCAATGAGTAGTTAACATAGTTGAATAAAGGAGAAAGCGTCAGCTTATTTTCTTTACACTGGTGACAAGCGGTGGGATAAAGACTTTGAATTATCCAGTTGCGCAGTCTTGTCATTTTGTCAGCGTATTTTCTTAACACTGGCGGCAGCCTATGGGATTTTTGATTGATTTTGAATTCTACCTTCAAGATTACGGACTTTAACATGCTTGCGAAGAGTATGGAGCCGTTTGTTTTAACAATTGTGCTGATAGGATTTATCATATTTACGGACAGACCTATGTTGGAGTACACAAGTTACTGTGCAGGTGTGGAGTTCGGATCCCCTCTAGTTTATGAATTTATCGGTTCCAGCTATATTTGTTCTGAACTTGACTTCAAACAGGAATATGGTTGGATATCTAATTTAGCTGGGAAATTTGTGAGAAAAAGGGCCTAGTTCATTATGGACTGTTTAACCCGATTTTTGGCCCTTGAACTGGAAACGGACAGTGCAGGTAAATGCTTTTGATTCAATGACTTTTTGAGTTGCCGACTTGATTATTTTATGCCGCATATTTCTGGTGAAACCTCACCCTATTCAGAGACAAAGTCTATGGAGTTACCTACATTTTTCTCTTGGTAACTCAAAGCTCAAGGGACTGGAGATTTACTTTGAGTTAACAGTATTTTGAGAGAAACGGAGCTGATTGGTACAGGATATACGGATCGTACGATTAACAGCCTGGGGATGACGTTGGCGTCAGTACGGGTAAATAGTGCTGGCATTCGTCGATGTTAAATTACAGAGATATTGTTGCGGTTGGTGGTCTTGTGACGCAAGGTTTGGTGGATCGATTCCGTGGTCTAAGCTAGGAAGTGGGTTTACGTAGCTTATGGAGAGAATCGTTGTGAACACAAGAAGCGTCGTTGGGAGATTATTTGAGTTTCCAAAATGCAAAAGGCTTTTGGATAGCATGTTATGTTGTATCACCCTGAGCGTGATATTCCATAATTTGGCTAGGTCAAATTGACAAGTAGCCCTTAGATGATTATTTGTCAAACTGGACCGCTAAAATCTCAGAATTAAGATCATGTGAGCAACATAGTTGATTCGATCTTGTGAGTTATTCTGTATCATGAAGAAAATTTGGATATAAAGTGCTAAGTGCTTAAAGTAAGGTTGAAAGGCCATAAGTTGTTTCAGAATAGTGTGGGTAATTGTTTTCTGAAAATTAAGGGTTTCCTCTTACTTGGCAGTGAGGCATATCTTGAAATAATTAGTTTTCGCTGATAAGCTAGCCAGGATCATGATTGTCATAGAGGCATGTGTCAAAGCTATCTTGAGAGGCATGAATTATTCTCTGCAGGTGTGGAAAAATTGTTTGGTTTTGTAAGCAATTTCATTGTTGGATAAAGTTGTTGAAAAGTAAAACCATTTAGAGAGCATTTTCTGAGAAAAATCGGAGCTTGTTTTTTCCTGTGAATTTTCTAAAAATGGCAATCAGTTGTAAGGTTTTACATGATTTAAGATAAGGTTTAGCCTAAGATTTGTGAGAGGTGCAGAGTTTGTCCTTTCTCCCAAAATACATATATTGTGGGGTACTGTGGATTTATCTCTGTGTAAGGATCTGGTGCTATCAGGTTACGCGGTCCCTCTAGTGATGAAATAGCAGTAAATGAATATCTTTAATTATGTGGTGATTGTACCATAGAATTTGTGGGTAAGCTATTTTCATCCGACGTTGTTCTACTTCCATACTTTGGATGGTACCCAGTCAGATTCTAATTTTTGGAGTATACGTCGGTTAATCAGTGCCAGTATTTAGTATGAAAGTATGGTTAAAATCTTTCAAATATTGTGCAGAGAGAAATATTTTTGTGCTTGCAATTTGGCAAAAATATTTACCCATTATGGCATTTTTACCAAAGGCAGATTCCCCTATAATGATGGATGGGTGAATTCATTATTTTTGGGAACATGTCTTTGCCCTATGAAAGTCTGTGGATTTTTCCACTCAATTGTGAAATCTTTTGGGACCTTAGTTGGGCGACGTATATATTTACGCCGTTTTTTTTGGCTCCAATGAGTTTCCTAATTATTAACCCCTGTTTTTGGCTACGCTTTAAGTGAATGGGTTAATAATTTTGATAATTAAGAAACAAGTGTTTAGTTTGTGTCAGATTATCAAATTGGAGTATATTAGCACTGGATAAAATTATTCCTTACCTTGTGAATTCTGTCGGATTAATATTATAGATAGTGATGGTGAGAATATTCGCCCATTACGTCGTCTTTCAAAAGCATAAATTTCAAGTCGATGGATGGGTCAGTCTATTTATTGATAAGAGATGTATACTTTTGTCCGGGAAAATGTGGAACTTTCCACTCGAATTGGTAATCAGTGAAGTCCTTTGTTGGGCGATGCATTTCAGTTGTTTGACTTTAAGTATTTCACAGATTATCAGAGTTTTGAATAAAATGGGTTGGTAGTCTCGCCATGTCATTTGTGTTAGAGCAATTATAGTTATAATAATGCTTGAATTTAATAGTGATGAATTCATAATTCACTGATTCTAATATTAACGGATTATTACGCGCGTTCAGTCTGAATTCTGTTGGGATCTACACGCGAAATCAGGAATCACGAGTACACAGCTCAGGGATTTACAATCAACGTTGGACACAAGCAGGATGATCGGCGATCACACCTGCTTGTCAGTATCCTCATGTCGATTACATTGGGCGTGGCCGGCGATGTTACCCCGCGGTCACAAAACTGCCAGAACCAGAAACAGAGGCATGAACCTATGCTCTTGTTATGATTGATCAGAAACGTTATATCGGCGGTGCACTTTGTACTACCGTACAGTGCTGGTTATGGTGAATTTACGCACGCTGCTTACGTATACGAACAGTTTTGAACTTTATGTACACGGTAAAGTCACGAATACTGTCTAATAGACATTGACGCCATGGATAATCCTTGTGGTCGAAGAATATGAACTTTTTAGCCACACAGTCAAACCTAGAACCGTTTGGGAAAACGAGTTTGCGTGAGTTAAACCAGATTACGCTTCATGCACTTGTTCCGATCAGTTAGAACATTTTAGTTCCAGATTTACGTTCAACCGTACAATGTTCCCTATTATGATGATACCGGACTATTTGTTTCGTAAAGACGAACTGATTATTACGTGAACGGACAGAATTAGACTTTTCGTACACGATAAAAGTCATAAGTATCGTGTAACAGAGACTTATTACTACGATGTGACGTTGGTTTAGACGTTTCTGAGCCTTTTGGCTATTATACCCTAAGCTGAACTGTTGATGGTGTTCCAGTTATGCGGATTAATCACAATTGGTGCATATGACGGAAACATTCTGTGGAGTTCCAGTAATTTGTATGAATCACGAAGAGACTGGTGCCTCTTTTATTTTAAGCATTTATTAGATCTTAGCATTGTTCTTTGTTAATATTTCATACAAATATGTAAAGTCAAATTAATTTAACTTCATGGGCACCCTAAAAGACGGTTTTAGCCTGTTCATGAGTCTCAAGTGCATGTCGCTTGCACATGGTTAAATTTTGGGTAAATCATGCGCTCCTTTTAAGCAGTAAAATTAGCATTTTAGCTCTGTCGATGCGAACGGCTGTGACACTGACGAGACTGTGCGAATGCGCAGACTCGCCTGCGTCATAGATTATTCACTTTATGTGTAGTGCAATAATCTCATGAACTGGCCCATTTGTTTAATCAAGTGATTGCACAAGATTGCAACCAGGACCCTCTTTTCTATGACTGTTTCTGCCTTACATATTTTCATGTTGGGCTTAACCAACATATTTTCGTGTTGGATTTAATTCTGCTATTAACTGTAATCAAAATTCAAATTTTGGTTGGTACAGTTATGAAAGTACAACTGTCATTTTGGAATTTTACTGTTATATCGTATGTCAGATTAAAGAGGGTATGCTTGTTTGATTCAAGTCGCATCAACATTGATTCAACGTTGTTACGTTGGATGGATATTGATTCAACTTAATTACTAAAGTTGTGCGCTCACTGGAATTTTGTGAAGAGTGTGATTCAAGACTATACAAAATACCATTTTAAGATGGACTAGTGGTGATTGTGACAATTGTGAACATGGAATATGTTATCTGGATTATATAAATTTATGGATTATTATAATCGGGACGATTACTTAAGCTTTGGAGGGGAGAGTGTTAAGGTCCGCCCTTGAAGGTATTGAACGTTTTATCTGTAAAACTGTACTGTCTTTTTCCCTGCTTACTAGTTCACATTGAGATATCCTTGTATGTTTTATCTCAAGGAATTCCTGTCGCATTTATTTACACCTTTTGCATGCTTCCTTGTAAAATGCCGATGCATGCATGTAATATGGATAGGCCTGTTCCCCCGCCCTGTTGTCTGTGGGTGATGCGGTTATCCCGTCATCACTGCCGTTTGGTTGGACCCTGGTTGTCCTGGCGGGCCATTATCAGCCCGTGACCCTGGTGGGCCGTTGGCCCCCTTCCTGTCATGCTTGGCCCGATGCTTGGTGATCCAGGCAGGCCATGTGTCCTGGGTCCTCTTGAGTCTCCCTGTCCCACTGGGTAGCCCTGTTGAGGGGCTGGCTAGTTTCTGTGGATGTGATGTGCTTTAGGGGCCATCATTTCCTTATTATCTATTACACTGTAATTCATGGTGATCTGGATCCCTTTAGTAGTTACCTAAAGGCATCCATGTGCCCTTCACCTTAATGCTTTTGTGCTTAATATAGTACACATTTTGCTCTGCTATTTTTGGAGGAAATATATTTTTAGAGTATGAATCAAGCCTGGTGGTTCATTGATCATTACCATATTAGGGGTTCAGCCACTGTAGCAGAGCTGTTCTGGGAGTATAAAAGAGCACCCACTGCAAGCTTCGGGGCTTTCATGGTTAAACTTCTGAACTGTTGGGGTTTCCTGTAAATTTGGGACTTAGCTATGATTTAGTCAAGTAAAAGAAATGATTTTGTTTGGGCGGATTATGGGGATATTTTCTAAGAAGATAATTATGGACATATTCCATGTTCGTGTGTCTGTGTGCTTCGACTATATACAGGACTAGATTAATATTTAACCTAATAAATGAGTAATATTATGTTGGACTTAGTAGTACTTTTGCTCGGTCACATGTGAATCCTCTCATGTGGAAATAGACTATTCTAAGAAGCATGAGACGATTCCAATGAGTAGTTAACATAGTTGAATAAAGGAGAAAGCGTCAGCTTATTTTCTTTACACTGGTGACAAGCGGTGGGATAAAGACTTTGAATTATCCAGTTGCGCAGTCTTGTCATTTTGTCAGCGTATTTTCTTAACAGTCTTTAAAGTTAAGGAAGACTTAAGTTAAGTATTGATATTTCAACATGCTAAATAAATTGTCTGGATAGATGCAGTACTTGAGGTCAAAAGATATCATTGTGATCTAGAGAAAAAAATGAAACTATTTTGATTTTAATCAGTTTTAAACATTATTTTTCGCATCCTGATAAATCAATACTTAAGTAAGTAAGTAACTCAGTAAGTCTTCCTTAACTTTTAGGAGGCAGTGTAATTTCGGGCCCAGGTCCTCATATCCCGGTAACAGCAGCCCAAGCCCCAACGATGGCATCTTTTAAAGCAATATTATTTGAGCCACGACATGAGATTTCCAACAATGTGGTATGTGCGACCAGCAAAGGCTCAGACCAGCCTGTGCATACGCGCAGACTGATCAGAGCCTTTGCTTGTCGCTTGAATATTATATGAATATTAAGCTACTGGACGAACATAATTTGGAGTTTCTAAGCTTAAAGGAAGGCTACTCAGGCTCGTCTGAGTCTATTCATGTCAAAATGCCACATTGTAGGAAATCACATGTTGCGGCTCATTTATTTATAAAGATGAGTTGTATATCTTTAAGATATTTTTAAAAGTTTCACACCGGATAACCGGCAACCGAAAAAGTTAATACTATCGACGAACGTAGATCAAAAATCGTTCGAAACAGGGTTTTCGATAGCCATTTGTCGCCCGATTTTTCGATTGTCATTTGTCGCCCGACTGGCGACAAATGGCAATCAAAAACACTGTTTCTAGCGATTTCCATTAGCATAAAACAACATGTATTTATAACATGTAGCTTCCCATTTCTGTAAAATCGAATGTTTAATTAGATCTTTCTGCAACTATTTGCAGTACGGCTTTAAATTATCTTTAGTTCAATAATTGTACCTGGGTGACGTCCTTTTCAGAAAGAGATGGGCAATCGGATTGTGAACTAGCTGTTACTCATTTAGAGTTTGGGTACAATATATTTTAAACAGATCAAGTTTAGTAGTTTTATAGTTGTGATGTTTGTTCTATTATCTATAATAATAGGCTCTCCCAGGAAGTATCTGTTCCCTTGTTCTTCTTAAATATTGACTTGTTTCCATATTTCATGTTTTATTTATTTCCCTGTTCTTTGACAATCTTGTTCCCCTCAATTTGGCATTTTCCCTTTCCCTAGAATAAAATGGCTTGTACAAATACACCCTAACTCGTGAGAGGGCCTCATTGTTAAGGCATCCTCTCTCAATTCCATGATAAAAATGTTTCCCTGCTAATAGCACGTTATTACAGTTCTTTACCATCGGATGACATACTTGGAATTTGACAGAGGAGGACTGAACATGGGAGTCGAACACTCATTTCATTATATTCCCGTACTGCTCATGATATTTTAAGTTAATTACCAAATACATTGGAGAGAGAGTAGAGTGAGTAGAGAGAGAGAGAGAGAGACAGAGACAGACAGACAGACAGAGACAGACCAATGACAGAGAAAGACAGAGAGAGAGACAGAGAAAGAGATAGTAGAGAAAGAGAGAGAAAGAGGAAGTAGAGAAAGAGAGAGTAGAGGAAAAACGAGTAGAGTTAGTGCGAGTAGAGTAGAGAGAGAGAGAGAGAGAGAGAGAGAGAGAGAGAGAGAGAGAGAGAGAGAGAGAGAGAGAGAGAGAGAGAAAGAGCAGAGAAATAGCCAGTAGAGGAATAGATAGTAGAGAAAGAGCGAGTAGAGGGAGTGCGGGTATAGAGAGTGTGAGTTGAGGGGGTGTGAGTAGTGGGAGTGGGAGTAGATGGAGTGAAATTAGAAAAGGAGAGCGAGTAGAGAAGGAGTGCGGGTAGAGAAGGAGTCCGAGTGAAGAAGGAGTGCGAGTAGATAAGAGAGAGTAGAGAAGGAGTGCGAGAAAGAAAAAGAGAGTAGAGAAGGAGTAGAGAAGAGAGAGTAGAGAAATAGATAGTAGAGAAGGAGTACGAGCAGAGAAAGAGAGTAGAAAAGAGGTGCGAGTAGAGAAGAGGGAGTAGAGAAGGATTGCAAGTAGAGAAGAAAGTGTAGAGAAGGAGAGTAGAGAAGGAGTGCGAGTAGAGAAGAGAGAGTAGAGAAAGAGAACGTAGAGGAGGAGTGCGATTAGAGAAAGAAAAATTAGAGAAGAAGTGCGATTAGAGAAGAAGGGGGTAGAGATGTGTGCGAGTAGAGAAAGAGAGAGAAGAGAATGAGTGCGAGTAGAGAAAGAGAGAGTAGTGAAGGAGTGTGAGTCGAGAAGAGAGCGTAGAGAATGTAGAGAAGGAGTGCGAGTAGAGAAGGAGTGCGAGTAGAGAAGAGGGAGTAGAGAAGACGGGCGAGTAGAGAAAGAAAGAGTAGAGAAGGAGTGTGAGTAGAGAAATAGAGATTTGAGAAGGAGCGCGAGTAGAGAAGAGGGAGTAGGGAAGGATTGCAAGTAGAGAAGAAAGTGTAGAGAAGGAGAGTAGAGAAGGAGTGCGAGTAGAGAAGAGAGAGTAGAGAAAGAGAGAGTAGAGGAGGAGTGCGAGTAGAGAAAGAAAAATTAGAGAAGTAGTGCGATTAGAGAAGAAGGGGGTAGAGATGTGTGCGAGTAGAGAAAGAGAGAGTAGAGAATGAGTGCGAGTAGAGAAAGAGGGAGTAGTGAAGAAGTGTGAGTAGAGAAGAGAGCGTAGAGAAAGTAGAGAAGGAGTGCGAGTAGAGAAGGAGTGCGAGTAGAGAAGAGGGGCGAGTAGAGAAAGAAAGAGTAGAGAAGGAGTGTGAGTAGAGAAATAAAGATTAGAGAAGGAGTGCGAGTAGAGAAGTGAGAAAAGAAAGTAGAGGAGTGCGAGAAGAGGAGAGAGAGTAGAGAAGGAGTGCGAATAGAGATGAGAGAGTTGAGAAAGAGAGAGTAGAGAAGGAGTGCGAGTAGATGAAGAGAGAGTAGAGAAGGAATGCAAGTAGAGAAGAGAGAGTAGAGAAAGAGGGAATAGAGACAGATTGCGAGTAGAGTAAGAGTGCGAGTAGAAAAGAGAGAGTAGTGGGAGTGCATGTAGAAAAGAGAGAGTAGAGAAAGAGTGCGAGTAGAGAAGGAGTACGAGTAGAGAAGAGAGAGTAGAGAAAGAGTGCGAGTAGAGAGGAGAGAGTAGAAAAGGAGGGCGAGTAGAGGAGAAGTGCGAGTAGAGAAGGAGTGTGAGTAGAGAAAGAAAGAGTAGAGAAGGGGTGCGAGTAGAGAAGAGAGAGTAGAGAAGGAGTGCGAGTAGAGAAGGAGTGTGAGGAGAGAAAGAAAAAGTAGAGAAGGGGTGCGAGTAGAGAAGAGAGAGTAGAGAAGGGATGCGAGTAGAGAAGGAGTGCGAGTAGAGAAGGAGTGTGAGTAGAGAAAGAAAGAGTAGAGAAGGGTTGCGAGTAGAGAAGAGAGAGAGTAGAGAAGGAGTGCGAGTAGAGAAGGAGTGCGAGCATAGAAGGGTCGCGAGTAGAGAAAGTGAGAGTAGAGAAGGAGTGCGAGTAGAGAAGAGAGAACTGAGAAAGAGAGAGTAGAGAAAGTGTGCGAGTAGAGAAGAGGGAGTAGAGAAGGAGTGTGAGTAGAGAAGAGAGAGTAGAGAAGGAGTGCGAGTAGAGAAGGAGTGCGAGTAGAGAAGAGAGAGTAGAGAATGAGTGCGAGTAGAGAAGGAGTGCGAGTAGAGAAGGAGTGCGAGTAGAGAAGGAGTGCGAGTAGAGAAGGAGTGCGAGTAGAGAAAGTGAGAGTAGAGAAGGAGTGCGAGTAGAGAAGGAGAGCGAGTAGAGAAGTAGTGCGAGTAGAGAAGGAGTGCGAGTAGAGAAAGTAAGAGTAGAGAAGGAGTGCGAGTAGAGAAGTAGTGCGAGTAGAGAAGGAGTGCGAGTGGAGAAGGATTGCGAGTAGAGAAAGTGAGAGTAGAGAAGGAGTGTGAGTAGAGAAGAGAGAGTAGAGAAGGAATGCGAGTAGAGAAGGAGTGCGAGTAGAGAAGAGAGAGTAGAGAAGGAGTGCGAATAGAGAAAGAAAGAGTAGAGAAAGAGTGCGAGTAGAGAGGAGAGAGTAGAGAAGGAGTGCGAGTATAGAAGGAGTGCGAGTAGAGAAGGAGTGCGAGTTGAGAAAGCGAGAGTAGAGAAGGAGTGCGAGTAGAGAAGAGAGAATTGAGAAAGAGAGAGTAGAGAAGGTGTGCGAGTAGAGAAGAGGGAGTAGAGAATGAGTGTGAGTAGAGAAGAGAGAGTAGAGAATGAGTGCGAGTAGAGAAGGAGTGTGAGTAGAGAAGAGAGAGTAGAGAATGAGTGCGAATAGAGAATAGAGTGTAGAGGAGTGCGAGTTGAGAAGAGAGTAGAGAAAGTGAGAGTAGAGAAGGAGTGCGAGTAGAGAAGAGAGAGTAGAGAGAGAGAGTTAAATTTATGCATCTAGTGAAAACTGATTAGACCGTACAGGTGCTCGTCTAAACATCTGGTATACTAATTGCATTGCTACTTGATCCGTCACCTTCACAAAAAGGTATGTGTCCATTTCTTAGTATAATGTTCTGGCATGTTATGTTACTGCACGGTTACTTTAATGTGATGCAAAGGGCTAAATAGATATGGTAGGCTAAAACAAACAAAACAAACTAATGCACAAAAGCACCCATTCAGTGTTGAACAAAAACTCTAACAAATTGGTTTATTTTAGCTTGTTTCTCCTTTGATATGTTCCCCGCCAATCGAACCACTTGTTTTTGAAAGTGTTTGAGCGTTACACTTTTGTTTCCGTATGCGAGAGCTTGTTTGTTGAGCATAATCAATTTGCCCTTCTCCGTAATCAATGTTAACATGCACATGCCTTCCCTCCGACAGCTACCCAACATACCTCCGAACGGAAAGCTACCTATAAACATGATACCACCGTTATGAAATTGCAAATAAATAAATGTTTTACATGTATTTTTGAATTGTATTTGACTGATTCATTCCACAGAGAGGTTATACATTCCAGCGGTGGCTGTGAATCAAGTAAAAATAAAATAATAGATATGAATATTAACTGATGAATTCGAAATATTCGTCCAAATTACTGCATTTCCGAATTCAAATGCAATTTAAACTCGAGCAGATTAAGTTTCGAAACATGTAATGTTTTCAGAGTTATCATCATTCTGTATACTGTCGACCTATATGTTGTTCTTATCCCTCAAAACGACTCTAAATGAAATAAAATCGTCTCAATACAGACCATGTCCAACCCAAAAATTCTTTGTTTACCTCCGATAGCCAACACCCTCCGAGATCTATACATGCGGTTCACCTGGGTGTATATAGGGAAAACTTCTTATCTGAAACCTTAAGACCTAGAGCTTTGATATTTGGTTTTGTTGCATAAGTATAGGTTATTCAATGTTTTGTGTTGGTTATGGAATATATACGAGGGAGCGAAGCTCCCGAGTGTATATTTCATAACAAACACAAAACATTGTATAACCTATTTAGCCCTGACCCAGCTGTTTCCTGTGTTGGTTTCACATCCTGAAATGTACACATTATGTGGCATTTTGCTGCATTTCGTTTGAGTCTCTCATTTCTTTTTTCGCCGTGGATGCGTTCACATGGGACAAATGGATTATATTAGCAACATTTTTGTTAAGATTTGTTTTTTCAAAATTATCTGGGAAGCATTTCATTGATCTTCTCTGACACCGGAAGGCCTAGGGCTTTGATATTTGGTATTTAGCATCACCTAGTAGACCTCTACCAAGTTTGTTCTAATTATGACCCTTGGGCCAATAATGGCCCAGTCCCAGGGATCACATGTCTTACATAGGCTTATATAGGGAAACATAAAAAACTTCTTGTCTGACCCCATAAGGCATAGAGCCTTGATATTTTGTATGTATCATCGCTTAGCGGTCCTCTACCAAGATTTTTTTTAATTATGCCCCTGGGGCCAAAAATGGCTCCTCCCTGGCGTAAACATGTTTTACATAGGGAAAACATTGAAAAATCTTCTTGTATGAAACCATAAGGCCTAGAGCCTTGATATTTGGTATGTAGCATCACCAAGTGGATCTCTGCCAACTTTGGTCAAATTATGACCCTTTGGGCCAATAATGGCCCAGTCCCAGGGGTCACATGTCTTACATAGGCTTGTTTAGAGAAAATATAAACAGCTTTTTTTGTCTGAAACCATAAGGCCTAGAGCCTTTATATGTGGTATGTAGCATCACCTAGTGGGCCTCTACCAAGTTTGTTCAAATAATGCCCATGGGGGCCAAAATTGCCCCGCCCCTTTGGGATCACCTGTTTTACACAGGCTTATATAGGGAAAACATGGAAAATCTTCTGGTCTGAAACCGTTAGGCATAGAGCCTTGCTATATGGTATGTAGCATGACCTAATGGATCTCTACCAAGTTTGTTCAAATTATGCCCTTGGGGCAAATTGGCACCAACACAGGTGTCACCAGGTACATGGCCAGCTTTCAACAGATACTGTCCTGCCAGCCAAGAGTGACAGTGACTTCATGTTTTGTTTACAAAGTTATCAGGGACTTATAATCGATAGATCACTTGTGTATTAATCCTATCCGCAGGATAGGATTAATACTCAAGTGATCTATCAATTCGCGTTAGCTCAAGTGAAGTGTACACGTTAGTGTTTACCTTAGCAATTGTAAACAAAATATTACGTCACTGTCATTCTTGGTTGGCACGACAGTACCTATATGTAAGCTTTAAACAAAAATCAGGTGAGCGATTTAGGGCTTCTTGGCCCTCTTGTTTTTAATCATTATGCCCCCCAGCTTTGAAAAAAAAAACTGTGGGGACATATTGCTTCCAAGCTTGTTAATCCGTTCGTGCGTCTCTTCAAAAATAAAAAAAATAAATAAATAAGATTGGTTTTTTGAAAGTTCATAAATGGGTTCCTCATCAGCCACCACGCTCCTCGACATGACTAAGAGCTACAAACTTGATCAGCTGATAGATGATGATGAGTAGAAAATGATGAGCAGAAAATCCATGTCACATCAGAATCACATGTACATCTTCACAGACAAAATTTGCAAAGTTTAAAAAAGGTATTCTTTGACTTTTCGCTTACTGTAAAGGCGGCGCCTCATAAATGCGTAATTAGGACTGGTCAACCTTAGACATAGGTAAAAGCTGAAAATGAGGCGTGGTTTTATTCAAACGTATCTGTATTATCTTGCGCCATTACCTCAGTCATTATTTAGTCTTTAGAACGCCAGCAAAATAACTGCATCTGAAAATGTCTATTTAACATAAGCAGGGAGGCAAACATTGTGGGCCCAGATCAGACTGCTCCTACAGGAGCAGTCTGATCTGGATCCACACTGTTTATCTACGAGGCTTCAAATAGTTTAGTGGGTGACAAAACATACAGTTTGTGATTATGCGCTTTAAAGGTTAATAAATGTGGGTTCAGTGTGTATACGGTTAGGATTTTCATGAAATGCGCGCACGTTTGCGCGGCTCAAAAAGCTTATTAACTCTTTACCAAATTATAAATAAAACCCGATTTCCCTTCCTTAACAGATGAAATAGCCGAACCACGCCCAGATATGAATATTAAAGTTGCCGCCTTTACAGGAAGCGAAAAGTCTATTAATATGGGTAAAATTGTAGAAGTTGCGTTCACATGATACACAGTGTGAAAGCTTCAGACCTTGACAAAAAGATCCAGGTATTAAATGTTGTTGGAGGAGTTGCGTACGTGACTATAGTCCTGCAGCGCTATTTGACTATGTTGACATTCTGTGTTTACAATAATATTTACCATTAACAAAGTTATTTTTAACTCACTATTTTTAGAATAATACATGCATTTTATTACATTTGAAATATTATATGCACAACCCAATCACAAGGAGAATTGGTAGCATAGTGGATGGATCGCTTGTCCACTGTCATGGAGGTTGCGAGTTCGAATCCCGTCACCTTACCTTGTTGTTGTTTTTTTGTGTTGTTTTTCGATTTTATATTTTTATTAATTTATTCATTTATTTATAAATATAATTTATAATCATTTCAAACCATTTCGGTTGCTGAATATCACTTTAATGACTGCAAACTATGCATACCCTATTGAGTCGATGCATTCAGTGGCATCTCGCATATGCGTTCCGTGTTTGATAATGTCCCATTTGATGGACACTTTGTATAGATGTTAAAACTGTTTTTTCCAATCATGCTTAAAGGATACATGTGAAAATATGATACAAAAAAAAATAAGAAAAATAAATGAAGACATTGGTGTAGGACTCGAACCCTGCACATAATGAAAAATAAATAAATTTTCTGATGCCAGCGACTTATCCTACTGAGCTATACAAGCTTATATCTAATAGATTTCAAAACTACACCTGACTGCTGAATATGCCAGCCTAATGTTTTGATGTCAATGTTTACAAACAAGCAAATGTAAACATGGTCATTAGATCTTGGTATTTGTTTGTCAAAATTGACCCGAGACATATGCATATTCAATGACCTTTCACTCAGTCTTCGTGAATCTTTGTAAAAGTGCACTTTAGATTGTTGTACAATTACTAATCTGAATGAAATTTATCACAATTCCCAGATAGCCTAGAGGATAGCCTAGTGGATAGTCGAGTGTTTAAGCACTCAAAAGATATGGGTTCGAGTCCAGTAGCATGTATGTATTATTTTTTCATTTCTTTTTTCGATTTGCTAGTTTCTTCGTCTTTATTCTTGATTTTGTGCAAAACTGGATATATTTATTTGAATTTGGCATGCGTTTATGTAACAAATACAGCACCGTGAATAATTTCAATAAGCCTACATGTGATTAACTCTTTGCACGCTGAATAATATTTTTGAGACTTTTGTTATTATCTGCTAAACTTTTTTCAAAAATTCTTACAGTCACATTCAGAGTGTCAAATGGTCTGTATCCAGATCAAAACCGACGTTCTCTTGGTACTGATCTGGGTCCAAACTATTTTCAAATGTTATCAGCTGACAAGGAAAGAGTGGGGAACTTAGGGAGTAATGAATACAAAAGCGGCTAAATACAAATGAAAGACGTACAGTTCATCACAAGATGACGTAAAATATAAAAAACAATATCTTCTTAAAAAAGAAAGCAATTTGACAATTATATAAAAATAGGTTCCTTCCAAGATTCGATCCAGGTATGCTTGATTTGTAAGTAGTCAACTAACCACTAGGCTATCAGACCATTTGCATTAACTAATTTACTTTATCTTCTTATTGTCTGTATAAGCGTGACCAAGGTCGCAGTACTCCACGAAAACGCACGAATATCACGAAGATTTTGGCGAAAATTAATCAGTCTAAGGTCAATTTTGGCAGACTAGGCACTAAAGCAAAGTTACGAAAAAGATCCGGTAAACTGTAGGAGGAGTTGAATTTACAAGATACCCAATGCCTATATATGCTTGAATAAAAAAAAGCGAGACGAATTTCAAACTACGAAAAAGTGACAAAAATTAATCTGAGGATTACAGCAAAACGTCATGCACATCTTCAGACACCTGACAAAAACACGAGCAAAGTTTCAAAAAGATCCGGCTAAAAGTAAAGCAGGAGATGCGTTGACAAGATTGGACACAATTTAAGACGGGCGCGCGTGAAAAATCATATGTCTTCCGAACCTGACGGGGTTGGGGGGGGGGAGACATAATTATAACAGGGTTATGACCCTTGTATTAAAAATGGACAAGCATATGGTTGGGGACAGTGTTGCACAAACACCGTTTCTAGTTATGATTCTATTTGCATAGCCTTGGCCTACACTATCATTTTTCTCAAACCAGGAAGTTTTTCAAAATCGATCTTTTTTAAAACTGAATTCTGGACATTCTCATTTTGTGTCACACAGAGATTATATACACAGGTTATTTTCGCGTAAAATTACCAAACAATTTTAATATATGTTTTTGGTGCTCAAAAGAACCGTCTCATTGAGACGATTCTATTTTGAGTACCCACAGCATATGTTTTGGTTGAGAAATAAGAGACTTAAATTTTCGTTACGCACTCTTAACTAAAGTCCTGCATAAGATATTAATTCGACCATTGGTAAACGTATTATACAGTGAAACATCACGGAGTTTACGTTGGAGTCTTTACGTTTGTTTTGAGGAGAATATTATATATGAGCCGCGACATTTGATTTCCAATAATATGGCATTTTGACAAGTGTAGACTCATACGATCCTGTGCAGCCTCATTTTAAGCTTTAAAACTCCAAATGTTGTTTGGTCAGTAGTTTAACAGTCATAGAATATTCAAGCGACTTGCAAAGGCTCTGATCAGACTGCGCGTATGACCTGAAGCTTTGCTGGTCGCACATACCACATTGTTGGAAATCTCATGTCGCGGCTCATATATCATGGTTTGCGCGACTTTGATTCTCATGTAGACAGGTATGTGAAATCAACAGATAACAAATTATGTTTTATTGACATATCACGTACATGCATATGCTTTCATTTTGTTACCCTTTTTCGTGTTTGTATAGCTTCTATAAATTTGCAACAATATTCTATGTAAAAATTGCGAAAACGTGACGAATACGTTTGTATACATGGATTAATATTGCCAGAACTGACTGCCTTTTTGCAGTTGCTGAATATTGCTAGCCTTCACTATAGCAAACAGCCTTTTGATCTTGTTTAAACTTATAGTAGTGGTATATTGAGATTCATTGTAAGACGTTTCTTTAAATTTAACTTTCCAATTGGTAACAGTTGCTGAATGTAAACAGCTTTTATCACAGTGTCCAACCGTAACGCTGGAAGAACGGTCGAAACGCCGGAACTTCGGTCGTATAACGCCGAATTTCGGTCTTTTTCAATGGATTCGTCGCCATTTTTGGTGTTTTGACTGACGGTAGGTAGAAACTATCACTTTTTAAAAATATTAGGATACGTTCACCGAACATGAAAAGTAGCCTATCCGGATCTACATGCATTATTCTAACTGCCAAATCTTCATCTGAAACATAAACTTTGCTGAAATTGTCAAACACTTCAAAAGAAAATCGGTGTTCAGTTTCGTACCATGCACTATGAGCGCTTTCGTACTGGGAAGTTTCGTACTTTTTTCATATTTTTGAAATTATTGATCAGTGATGAATGAAAATGTATTTGAAACTGACCTTGTATCATGAACTGGCCATTGCTTAGATTTTTTTAATCCAGAAAGCAAGGAGAGAGGCACAATCCACGAAATTTAAGGTAACGCCGGATACAACGGTCATGCATGCGTGCGTTTATAGGTGAGTGGAGCAAAAGACAGCTTTGAATGTGACGTGTTCCTGGTCCATGCCATTGGAACACAAATTTAATTTTAAATGAGATAAATAAGCTCATTTAGCTCCATTCACTGACCAGAATTTAATGCCATTGTTGCTACTATAGTCAGACTTTGCACTTGCTATTTATAGCAGCTTAGGCTGTTCTCCATTTTCGGCGGTGGCTCTGTTGTCGTTGATTCATTGTTTTTGTTGCACCAATTATCTATGGGGTTATGTGTTTACACTTCTTTTTGTCCTTCTAGTTTTGCACTCATTTTGATGGGGAACCGGGAGCTGGTCGCTTAATTTTTTTTGCTGGTGTCTTTTGACTATTAGTGTTCCATGACTCTTTCTCATGGTTCCTTGGGCTAGTCTGCAGTTTGTGATTGAAGCAGTTCCTGATCAAACTCACGTCCTGTTTTTATATTTACAAGTCGATTAAATATTCAGGGAGACTTGTTCTCAGGGAAGAACTCTTTAAAGAGACCCAGCCTTGAAGAAAATTGGACATGATTCAGAAATACGATAGGCCACTCCTTGACTTGTTTAAATTCACTGAGCTCTCTCTGATGCTTGGAATACACCTTCATTTGATTCAAAATGCACAACTGTCTTCAGGGGTTGAAAACTGCTTTGTGTAAACCAGTCTGTTCATTTGCTTAGTCCTTAAGATGCTGGTTATTTTAGAAAAGGAGAGTCTCTCAGTGGTAATGTGTTCAGCTCAACATAGATGGGTTTCTGGTCCTAGCCTCTTTTGGGGCTCTGTATTTTGTCTTTGAGCAATACACATAATACTCTGCTTAATACAGGTTCAACCCAGGAAGCGTCCAAACCTTACTGAAAAAAATGCTGATTGTGACAAATATTGATGCAAAAACGGTGGTCATGTGGTTCAGACTTCTCTAAAATGTAGGGGACTTTTACTGGGTATAATACGTACCTTTAACAATCTACATCACATATGCCATTTCTATCCAAACTGAAAATGACCATTAATAATATATCGAGAAACACTTGGACCAAATAATTAAATTACAAAAAAGACATGGTCGCATCTGGGGGGAGGGGGGGCATACATTGATATTTTCATACATTCATAGGCCTGGACCATTTTGGTGTGTGTAATCTTTTTAATTGGAACATCTTTTTGGGTTTTCAGATAAATGAATATTTTTCGGGTATGAAGATTTCGTGGATATTTTTAAGAGGTCATCACAAATTGGACTAGATTTAGGGGCATTTCTATGTATTTTAGAGTATCTTCTAAAGGTTAAGGTACAGAATTTGGGATATTTTTGGGTTGCTAAAATTTTACGTAGGAAGAAAAATGAGAGTCCCCCACCCCCTTGGTTGATCAATATTTGTTTCCGTATATACAGATAGTCAATGGAAACATTTGAAGTAAATCTTGTCCTTGAATATTGACTTCTTTGGTGCCCCACCAAAACAAAGTTAAATCATAGCAGAAAACAACAACCAAAAACCCCAGGAAAAATACTTAACAATCTCAACAATTCCTCACAATTGTCCAGAACATGTTATTAAAATATCACCCAAAGTCTTATAATGTGACGTAGGTTGTCGTCCTTGTGTTTGCCATATGCTGTATACAAATATGGGAAAATGGCATTGACAAAAGTAAACCCTTACTATAAATCGAATTTGTTCAGACATAGACGTACCAAAGTCGAACAATTCAAATAAGTAGGCAATAGAAAATTTGGAACACCAAGGTAGCTCAGGTGGGTTTAGCGCTTAACCATTGTTCTGAGAGCTTTAAGTTCGAGCAGCAAAATCTATATGACTACCTACGTGCCTGACTTTATGTATGTCTTTATGCCTGTCTGTCTTTATGTCTGTCTGTCGCAAACTATGGTTGCTGTTTGGGTTAAAACAATGGAATGGCAATTCTATGTATGTTCAGCTTTGAGCTAACTTTTTGTAAAAGCTTATACTTATATAAGTTGTAAGAAAACAGCGGGTACCAGTCGAGTTTGGGTCACAGTACACTGTCCGTGCGAAGTCATTAGATTGTCTAAAGCCTCAGACTAAAGCTTGGTTCACTTTCGTTTTATCTTTTTATATATTTAATTATATTTTCTTATTTAGAGAACATATACATGTATACTAATTCGCTTTCAAGTTTTATGATAATTAGAATCGCATTACCGCTTATTCTATTGGCTTGTAACCTAATAATACCATGGCTCAACAACAGTTATCGTGCATCATACTGTGTTGCAAAAATATTGTCTTCGCATCTAAGATTTCGTTTATCCGCCATTTTGGAATATCATATGAATTGTTGCAGTCACAAAATTTTGGTCTGCTACTCAGTCCTAGTAGCTGAGCAGGCTGAATTAATTTATCCAAGCCCATGGAAGCCTCCATGTGATTGTAACATTTTGTGTGCTTCAACAACAGCATAATATTCGGCAAATATTTGGTACCAGTAAAATGCACTAAAGCCAACCCAACCAACTGCTTCGGCTTCTGACAATTCTAAGGTGGTGGTTCTGTTATTGTTGATTCGTTGTTGATTGTAACTGCCCTTGTGGGATTCTGTAATTGTTCAATGTTTAGTCCCATCTAGCTTCTAATCATCTTGATGGGGAAGATAGAGTTGATTGTCTTACGTTTTTCGTCTTCCTGGTGTTTTGTGAATGTTGTGTGGCTTTTCCTTATGGTGCCAGGGGATTTGCCTGCAGTTCGTGACTGTGGTCTTTCCTGATCATACTCATTTTTTCTAATGATAAGGCCCATATGGTGTTTACTTATTACCAAGAATACTGGGTTCGATTCGTTTAGTGCAAGAACCTATTAGTCTTGAAGTTAGCCCCATTCTCGCATTCAGCCTTTACGCAATATTCCAGCTATTTCCAAGCTCTTACATTTCAAAATTTATGTAACAGCAAAGAGGTTGAATTTCACTGGAATGTTCGCAGCATGCCAGCATGCTTATTTATCTCCATTAAAATTGAATTTGTGTTCCAATGGCATGGACCACAGAACACGTCACATTCAAAGCTGTCTTTTGCTCCACTCACCTATAAACGCAAGCGAGCATGACCGTTGTATCCGGCGTTACCTTAAATTTCGTAGATTGTGCCTCTCTCATTGCTTTCTGGATTAAAAAAATCTAAGCAATGGTCAGTTCATAATACAAGGTCAGTTTCAAATACTTTTTCATTCATCACTGATCAATAGTTTCAAAAATATCAAAAAAGTACGAAACTTCCCAGTGCGAAAGCTCTCATAGTGCATGGTACGAAACTGAACACCAATTTTCTTTTGAAGTGTTTGACAATTTCAGCAAAGTTTATGTTTCAGTTGAAGATTTAGCAGTTAGAATAATGCATGTAGATCCGGATAGGCACCTTTTCATGTTCGATGAACGTATCCTAATATCTTTAAAAAGTGATAGTTTCTACCAACCGTCAGTCAAAACACCAAAAATGGCGGCGAATCCATTGAAAAAGACCACAATTCGGCGTTATACGACCGAAGTTCCGGCGTTTCGACCGTTCTTCCAGCGTTACGGTTGGACACTGTGTTTTATTATAGTTGATGAGAAGTTCCACTAAAACACAATGTGTAATTGACGTTTCGGTGGCGGGCCGATGATTACCCAACATTGAATGCTTGCTTGTTGGTAGCTTTGCGAATTTCCAGGTGATCCGTACTAGCATTGCTAAGAAACCCAATATTTTTGTGATTTTTCAGGGGGCAGCTGCCCCCCCCCCCCCCCCCCCCCCCGCTGGATCCGCCCATGATATGCTGATAAGATCATCTCAGTATCACGGTTAGGTTTGTTTTCTGATTATGTGACTATCATAAACGAGCCAGTATCCAGCATAAGGTACAAGTTGACATGTGCATACAACGAAGATTTTAAATCAGTCGGACAGTCTAAGATTTAGTCTTAGTTTTCCGCCCATAGAAACGTTGGACCATTGGCTACCCATAGAGCGCCTATCAAAGACTGTGCGGATGCACAGGCTGATCTGAGTATTCGATGGGCGCACATTCCAAATTTTACATTTTTCTGGAAACCGGCTAAAATTGGGGATAATTCAGGGACATTTTTTATTAACAGCGGCTTGAGTAGATAAAACTGCTTACAGATTGCATTTTAGCTCACCAGAGCCGAAGGCTCCGAGGAGCTTACAGGATGGGACTCGAACCGTGCGTGCGTCCGTCCGTGGGTCCGTCTGCTCACACTTTCAAACATGAATATCTCTGTGACCAGCAGGCCGATTGAAATCAAATTTCATCTGGAGCATCACTGGGGTAAGAGGAAAAGCTATATAAGGTTTTGAGCCATATCGAATCAGAACTCTGGTTTCCATGGCAACAGATAGGTCCCGTAGGGTTATAATGGGGAAATCTTGTGAACATTCTAGCTCCTCCATTGTTGATTGGATCTTCTTCATTCTTGCAGATAACAAGAACAACCATAAAATCCCGGATGTGTTTGAAATTCAGCAAGATCCAACCAGGGACTGCGGAGTTTGCTGCCCTTGAGCGTCTGGAAAAATCCCCATAGACTTACTATGGGGGAAATTTTGTGAGGACTCTAGTGCCTTCATTTTTGGATGGATCTTCATCATTCTTGCAGGTAACATGGATAACCATAAAAGCTGGATGAGTTTGAATTGCTTCCAGATCCCAATGCCAACTACTGAGTTATCTGTCCTTGATTGTCTATAAAATCAATGTAATGTTGTGAGCTTTCTAGCGCCTTCAGGTAACAAGGACGACTATAAAATCTTGGATGAGTTCGAAATGCGGCTAGATCGGACTAGGGTCTGCAGAGTTAGCTGCCCTTGAATTTCCAAAAAAAAAATCGATAAACTTATCATGGATGAGTATTGTGAGCACTCTAGTGCATTCATTTTTGAACGGATCTTCATCAGTCTTGCAGGTAACAAGGGCAACCATAAATTTGAATTTCTGACAGATCATATCACCAACTAGTGAGTTAGCTGCCTTTGAGCATCTCAAAAATCGATGTATAATGCTGTGAGCACTTAAGCGCCTTCATTCTTCATTCTTGCAGGTGACAAGTGACAAGGACAGCTATAAAATCTTAAGTTAGAAAAGCGACTAGATCGGACCTGGGCCTGCGGAGTAAGCTGCCCTTGAATGACTTGAAAAATTCCCATAGACTTATAATGACCACTCTAGCCTCTATGAATGGATCTTTCTCATTCTTGTAGGTCACAAGGACAACAATAATAGCTTGGATTGCTTTGACGTCGCGTCAGATGTTGGTGTTAATTTTAAAAACGTAGGGGTCCTCTCTATTGAAAGTTCTCTATTTCACTTATTCCAGTATACATTTTTACAAACTAAACATCAAAGAAAAGGTGATTAATTATATTTTACATTGATGAAAATTAAGATACAAAGAAAAAGTTATTGTTAACATGTTCCGTATAAATTGCCGATTTTTTGCATGTAGAAACGTAATAGAAATCGTTTGGCGGAGTGTTTCTAAATCCAAAAGTTTTACTTAATAATGCATGAAATCTTGTAATTTTCCCCGCATAGCTACATACTTTTTGTGCCTTTCCTCACGACGACATGCGCGAAATTGGCGTTAATTGGCAAACTAACCAGAAATAGCCAACCAAGCAAAGAAACGGAACGTGTAGAGATTTAAAGAAAACGTTGAAAACATGGGGTCTGTGTATTTATGTTGATGTATTATTTTAAAGTGCCTCGTGTTTTTTGAAAATCGAAGTATATCACAAAAATGCGTTTTCAAAATAGAATTAAGATTTGGATTTATTCTTGATTTTTTCCATATTAAGAGTAAAAAGGGGTACGTGCATTAAGGGGCTATTTTGGCTCCCTCTAGAGCCAAAAACTGAAAGTTGCTTTTCACCAATTTAATCTTATTGGTTTATAAGAAGAATAACCCAAGTGTAAAATTCTGGCAGTTAGTTTACTTTTACCGGTTGCTATGGTAACCAAAATGGCCGACAAAATAGGCTTGAGAAATTGACATTTTAGGCCAAATTTGAGGCTTTTTGAGACCGATTTTTTAAGAATTAGATATCAGCACAAGCAAATACCAAAAAACCTTTTAATATAGTGTGTGCCGTGATAATTCTCATCATCTGTTAAAATATTTTCTTGGTATTTGCTTGTGCTCTATATTCATTCCTCTGTTTCACGTCTCAAATTTGCTCCAAAATGGTCACTTTCCTATTTTCAGCCTGTTTTGGCTGCCATTTTTTGTTACCATAGCAACCGTAAAAGTCGAATCAATGCCAGGCGTTTACACTTTGGTTATTGTTCCAATAAACTAATTCGAAGACACTTGTGAAATGCAATTTTTATTTTTTGACCTCATAGGGGGGCCAAAATAGCCTCTTAATGCACGTACCCCTTTGTTATTTTGTTATGTCTAGCAAAAATGTCACACTCACGCAAATGACGTCTTCGGAAATATGAGACATTAATTCAATACTAAATGAAAAGATTGTCATCAAACTTAGTTCTCTCTAAATAAGATATGTAAATGCGTTTTTCATATATTTTATGCTGTTTTTTAAATTAAGAGAAATTGTTAAATATTGAATAAAATATCGCTAAAATGCTTTGTCTAGCAAAAATGTCACAGACGCAGTTTTTTTTTTTTTTTACTTTGCTAATCGCGTCGTAAAAATGTTAACATTTTAGCGTTATAATATGCGTAAATGCCAAAAACTTAATCGCGCATTTTCTTAAAACGTATATACTTATTATACCCCCGGTACGAAGTATATAGGGGGTATATAGTTTTTGCCTTTTCTGTAATTATGTTTGTTTGTCTGTCTGTTTGTTGGTTTGTCTGTCTGTCTGTAAACTTTTTTTCTGTCAAAGATTTCTCAGCAACTACTTGGGTTAGGATTCTGAAATTTGGTACAAAGCTTGATGGTGATGAGTTGTATTGTGTAACAAAAAACAGCCACATATTGTTTATCAGTCTCTTTATTTGTTCATTTTTCTTTCTCTCAAATGGAAATTTCTGTCACAGATTTCTCAGCTCCTATGGGAGCCAGTGTTTTAAAATTTTGTGTACACCTTCAGGTAGGCAAAGTGTACTGTGTAAGTGGGAATTAAGATGCTAATCCTCATTTTGCCTCCTTTTTTTAATTTTTCATTTTTTCCTTCTTTCACTCTTATATGATACATATGGACATTTTTTCTGTCAAAGATTTCTCAGCAACTACTTGAGTTAGGATTCTAAAATTTGGTACAAAGCTTGATAGTGATGAGTTGTATTGTGTAACAAAAAAAAAACAGTCACATATTGCGTATCAGTCCCTTTATTTATTCATTTTTCTTTCTCTCCAATGAAAATTTCTGTCAAAGATTTCTCGGTTCCTATTGGAGCCAGTGTTTTCAAATTTTGTGTAAACCTTCAGGTAGGCTAAGTGTATTGTGTAAATGAAAATAAAGATGCTAAAGCTCATTTTGCCTTCTTTTTCAATTTTTCATTTTTTCCTTCTTTCACTCTTATATAATACATATAGACATTTTTTGTCAAAGATTTCTCAACAACTACTTGAGTTAGGATTCTGAAATTTTGTACAAAGCTTGATAGTGATGAGTTGTATTGTGTTACAAAAAAACAGTCACATATTGCTTATCAGTCCTTTTATATATTTTTCTTTCTCTCCAATGAAAACTTATGTCGCAGATTTCTCGTCTCCTATTGGAGCCAGTATTTTCAAATTTTGTGTACACCTTCAGGTAGGCTAAGTATACTGAACAAAAAAAGTTAAGGAAATCTCAGAAAACCATGCAACACAAGGACACCAAAGCAAACAATTATTCAATTTTTATTTATTTGTTTAGATACATGTCATCAGTTGAGAAAAATGTTAACTTTAGTTTGCTAGCACCAATACCTTTGTTGTGGCATAGTGGCAAGTAACCCAGGGGTCAAAGTCATTTTTCGCAAAAATGACTACAGAGTATTCCCTCATAAACACATGAAAAACATGTAATTTTTCAAAACTTGAAATGCAATTCCTTTGAATGTCACATGGAATTAATTTAAACATCACATTTTGGAGATGACAATACCTTCATCAGTAACGAGTGTGTCCCCAGTCAGCGGCAAATTAGGACAAGCACCGGTTTTGCATACTCTGAATACTGGTGATTTGGTGCTGAGGGATCAGCATCACTATCTCCTGTAACACTGTATCGAGAGGCTGGGAGTTTCTTGATGCCATTATTATGCGTTGGACCCGCTGTCCAAAATTGTCATAGACATGTTCAAAATTAGACATGTCTGATATGCGAACTGATCAGGCAATGCGCACAGCATTGTTTTTTTGTCATCCTAGGCCTGGTACTGTCACTGGTTTTCGCACAAAAAGTCAGGACAACAGACCTCAACGACTCATCCATGTACACTTGACTGATCAAGTGTCCCTCTTTAACCACCAAATCTGTCGTCCAAGGTTTTAAACATCTCCGTCTCCCGAGGTACCTGGCGAACGTTAATGTCAGAAAGCCTATGTTTGTTCCGTAAATTGAATTTTTGTGAAAAATGGTGTGAAGACCTGTCAACTTTGACATGGATTTACTTAGGTGCTATTGGCGTTACAGAGCCAGATAAAGCGTCATTATAAAGAGAAATGGTCACATTATACTATTGTGAAACTCAAAAGTATTTAAATGTTTCAGATCTTTTGTCATAGCCCCTCAAACACAATTTCCTTAACTTTTTTTGTTGAGTATATATTGTGTAAATGAAAATAAAGATGCTCAAGCTCGTTTTGCCTTCTTTTTCAATTTTTCCTTCTGTCGCTCCTATATAACACATATGGACGTTTTTCGTCAGAGATTTCTCAGCAACTACTCGATTTAGGATTATGAAATTTTGTGTGCCTTTTCAGGTAGGCAAAGTGTATTGTGTAAATGAAAATTAAGGTGCTAATCCTTATTTTGTCTTTTTTCAAATTTTCAATTTTTCCTTCTGTCACTCTTATATAACACATATGGACATTTTTTCATTAAAGTTTTCTCAGAAACTACTTGATTTAGGAGTATGAAATCTTTGACAATTTTGTTTTTCCTCTGAAAGTGTTACAACCTCTGATGGCTACCGCCGGGGGTATGCTCACTTCTTACTATATAATACTGATGCATTAACATAGTCTTGTAGGACACTGTCCTATATAAAGTAATATAAAATAGGTCATTGGCCAGAATTAATTCGAGAAATCAGAATATTCAGTGACCTTTATCCCTGTTTTCAGGAATATTCAGGAAATATATCACAGGCGCTTGAAATTCGATCCTTATTCACTCCTATAGCCCCTAAACCAAAAGCTCATAATGTCATTACGTAATGATGACTTTAAGCTTTTGGTTATGAGGCATATAAATGTAATGTAAGGACCAAACTTCAAGCTCCTGTGCATATATACAGCCACAGGACATACCCACTCTCCACCAAGTGACGTTGCCCCTTAAATCGATGTATTTCCAGATGTTTTGCAAAAAGGTATTGTCCAAAAACAATAGAAGCTACAATTTTGAAAAAAAGTACCAAATAAAAGCAAATTGATTTACGCTATAAACATTTTTATTGTAGCTTCTCGTTTTCTGTTGTTTTCGTATGGTAGTAGTTTAAGCGCAAACACAAATTAAAATGACAGTTTTCGGTGACGTTAAAGTTAGCGTCTACGGAATAGTGATGTTTTAAAATGTACATTCACTTTTAAATGCGTTCTACTTGAGAACCAAAAGTGTAATTATTTTAATCATTTATTGTATATTGCTGCTCTCTATTTGTTTTTCATCCATGTAAGTTTTATAAAATTTAACCCATTAAGTCTGTCATGGTATTTTTTACAAAATTCTAGAAAAGGTCTTGTTTCAAGCGGCGACGTCGCAAAGTGGCAAACAACTACATGTCCCGAGACTGTACGTCATATTGCAAGGTATTAGTAATAGTCAACTCACTGGAAGCCAAACGATGAAAAGGGTGTGTCTGAAACTCAAACATGACGTGCTCGAATCACAAATAAATTTATTTCTTTGTTGTTTTCATTCATTTGTGTCTACATGTTTGTTTTTGCCAACACTAACTCTTGGCGATATTTTGGTCATTATCGCATATACGCAAAAGCCTCGTGAAAAATGTGGATGCTAACATACATGTATCAAGTGGTGATAGAGGTCTCAATTCTACAGCTATTTATCATCTACATTCAAACTTTACTCTGACGAGCCTGACTTTCCCGAGTCGCGAGTCCTAGTTGCCGGACAATGCGATAAGTACCAAACGCTTACGTATTGGCTAATTTTAATATAAAACATGCAAAGGTGTGTGCAGCGAAGACATCCTTAAGACCTATAATCACCCTGTCTGTCCGTCCGTCTGTCCATTGAAGTCTACTGCAACGAGAATAGATTTATGTAGTTAATAAGCACCGACCCACCAATCGCATCTACTACTGAAAATAATTGTGCTTACCTGGGTATACCCTACTTTTCGTAATTCTACTTGGGAACATGTATTAATAAAACCTTTAAAAACTTAAATACATATAAACCAAAACAAACTTTGCATCTGATCATTTTACAACTAGAAATATACTCAACAAAAAAGTTAAGGAAATTGGGTTTGAGGGGCTATGAAAAAAGATCTAAAACATTTAAAGACTTTTGAATTTCACAATAGTATAATGTGACCATTTTTCTTTATAATGCTACTTTATCTTGGTCTGTAGCGCCCATAGCAGGTCAGTTAATCCATGTCAAAGTTGATTGGGCTTCACTCCATTTTTCGCAAAAATTCAATTTACGGAGCAAACATAGATTTTCATACATAAACGTTCGCCAGGTCCCTCGGGAGATGGAGATGTTTAAAACCTAAAAAGACAGATCTGGTGGTTATAGAGGGATACTTAATCAGTCATGTGTACATGGATGAGATGTTGAGGTCTGTTGGCCTGCCTTTTTGTGCACAAACCAGTGACAGTACCAGGCCTAGGATGACAATTCACCTTACTAGAATCAGCAAAAACAATGTTGTGCGCATTGACTGGTCAGTCCGCTCATCAGACATGTCTACAATTATTTTAACATGCCTATGTTAATTCTAGGACAGAGGGTCCAATGCATAATTATGGCATCAAGAAACCCCCAGTCTCTCGATGCAATGTTGCAGGAGATATTGATGCTGATCCCTCAGCACCAAATCACCAATAATCAGAATATGTGAAGCCGTTGCGAGTCCTAATTTTCCGCTGAGTGGGGACACAATCATTGCTGATGAAGGCATTCTAATCTTCGAAATGTGATATTTTAAGATATCAAGTTAATACCAGGTGGCATTCAAAGGAATTGCATTTCAAGTTTTAAAAACTTACATGTTTTTCATGAGTTTATGAGGGAATACTCTGTAGTCATTTTTGCGAAAAATGACTTTGACCCCTGGGTTACTTGACACTGTGCCACAACAAAAGTATTGGTGCTAGCAAACTAAAATAAACATTTTGCTCAACCAATGACATGTATCTTAACAAATTAATAAAAATTGAATAATTGTTTGCTTTGGTGTTCTTATGTTGCATGGTTTTCTGAGATTTCCTTAACTTTTTTTGTTGAGTATATTAACGCAAGGAAGATCGCCTCTCCAATCTGTGAAAATCTCATTGTTTGACGTGTTTAAACAACTCTGACGTTACACAAATTAACACCAATATCTGGTGCAACGTCTTTGAATTTCGGCCAGATCTCATCTCTGACTACGGAGTTAGCTGCCCTTTAGCATCTCGAAAATCAATGTTTAATGTTGTGACCACTGAAAATGTCACAGGATGCAGAATAATCCTACCCGCCCGAGGTGGGAATCGAACCTGGGCCGCAGGATCTAAAGGCCACGTCGCTGTAAAAGCCGGCTTCTACCGCAAGGCAGTAGAAGTGTGTAATATACCTATCCCAACTACATATTTCCCTGCTTTAAATTGATTCATCCCAGAATCTGCTCGGAACAACGCTGTAATCTCGGGACATTCAATCCTGATGCCCGAAACACAAGCCGTGGACCCCCCACAATGGCCAGCAAATGTCACAGGGTGCAGAAAAATCCCAACAGCCCGAGGTGGGAATCGAACCTGGGCCGCAGGATCTAAAGGCAAATACTCTACCACGTCGCTGTAGAAGCCGGCTTCTACAGCGACGTGGTAGAGTGTTTGCCTTTACAGCGACGTGGTAGAGTGTTTGCCTTTAGATCCTGCGGCCCAGGTTCGATTCCCACCTCGGGCGGTTGGGATTTTTCTGCACCCTGTGACAAAAACAACTACTAAAGCTTGGATGAGTTCTAATTCCGTACAGCTGTCACTTGGGACTGTGCAGTTAGCTGCCATTGAGTATCTGAAATAATCACCATAGACTTACAATGGGAGAAATGTTGTTGCCTCTCTAGCACCTTCATTTATGATTTGTTCTTCCTATTTATAGGTAACGAGGACAGACATAAACGCTTGGATGAGTTTGAATTTCGTTCGATCCAATCACTGACTATGGAGTAAGCTACCCTTGAGGGTCTGAAAATATAATTTCCCAGGTTTTCTCGGCCATTTTAATTCAGATCCTTTTAATACTTGCAGATAAGCAGAACTGTTATAATATCTTGTATTTGAATTTAGGCCTGATCGCTGTCTCAAGTTCAGAGTTACTGCCTTTGAGCATTGTAAAATATGGTGTCTCCAAACTTCATGCTGGCTCTCAGGTGAGCGATCGTTGCCCATTGGGCTATATCTTGAAATAGTTATACAATAAGTCTGTTTCACATCAATTGTCTGATCGTTTGGCCGTGCGATTTTCCGCAGGCGTAAGTCGCAAGCAAAATTGCTAAACGGAAGGCAGCCGTACACTGCTAACATGATTGTCTTGCGTTCACGCACAGGGCTGTCGCCAGATGTGCGAAATCTTTCCCAATTTTCAAAAAAATAAGGTATGATATGTCACGAGAATCGTCTGCTAATAGACGATTCTCATGAAATATCATGCCTTATTTGTTATTTTTGAAAAAAGTGGAAAAATTTGAATTTGTCGTTTGCTGCAATTTATAGGTGGCGCTTTAAGTGTTAAGCTCGTGGATGATGGACAACCGTGGTATAGCAATTTTATACTACCAACATCGGTGTAAACCTTGCCCATTACGAGATATTTTGTGCTGGAGTTAGTGAACGTGAAAATATGTTTTCACAAACAATAAAAAATAACAAACACACAAATTAACATAAAAAATCGACAACAACAACAACCGATGAGCTGAAGATAGAAAGGCAATAAACAATAAAAAATAACAAACACACAAAATAACATAAAAAATCGACAACAACAACAACCGATGAGCTGAAGAGAGAAAGGCAATAAACAATAAAAAATAACAAACACACAAAATAACATAAAAATCGACAACAACAACAACCGATGAGCTGAAAAGAGAAAGGCAATAAACAATAAAAAATAACAAACACACAAAATAACATAAAAATCGACAACAACAACAACAACCGATGAGCTGAAGATAGAAAGTCAATGACAACTTAGAAAACCCATTGGCATGGTTCTGTCAAACCACACAGTATGCATTTTATTTTGAGACTTTTGGCGCAACCCTCACCTGAATATTGTGCTCTTTGGACTTTAAACTGAAAATACGAAGAGCTCTTTCAGTCAGCAAAAGCTCCACCAGTACCCTCGTCAGCTAGTCTGTAAAAGATATATACGCAGAACCAAAATAATAATACAACACAATACAAATACTTTATTCGTCATTAAACATTATACACTGTTTTCTAGCATACAACATACAAACAAACATTTGAAGAATACATTTACAGAGAAGCACATATGTTCAAAAACACGAAAGAAATAAGGGAATCCTTGTATTTAGTTTTTAGGTATTTTTTTTTACTTTTGAACATTTTTTGAAAAAAATGTTTTCTTTTTAAATCATTTGTAAAAATAAAATTAAGCTATATTTTCACAATTAAAATGGTCAGTACAGCTGAAAACTGCAAGGAAAAGTGAATTACCTTATTAAAAGAGGTGTTTTTTTTTCTCTTATTGGTAATTATTTACGTCCGTCCAATAATTCTAGACAGTTGATTTTTTAACATAAATGCTGTTGATTTGATAGTGTTATTTTGTTGAGATTTACAAAAATGGTGAAATGTTTACCTGAATTTTAGTATTTTTTTTACTGTTTTCTTGAAAAATAGGACATTTATTTCAAAAATTAAAAGCTCAAAAGTTACAGACTATGCAGCTTTAAAAGAGATGTACGCACATCGGCCAATTCCGTGGAATCAACCTCTGCCGTACGTAGAGGGTCTACTTTTCATGGACTTCGGAAACGTGACGTTGACATCACAGAAACCATGCCAGCACAATAACAAGTTTGATTGAAGCGAAACAAAATGTTGCAACATTCCACAATAAACGTCGTAAAAAAGATGCTATAGTGATATTTTATCTAAAAAATATACACTTCATTTACATTGCGACTTCTGTAATGAATTTAGGAAAATGATTATACTCGATAAATTAAATTAATAATGAGCCAGTGTATGAGATTTCCACCAATGTGGTTTGTGCGACCAGCAAAGCCTCAGATCAGCCTGCGTATACGAGCAGTTTGATCAGAGCCTTTGCGAGTCGCTTGAGTATTCTATGATTGTTAAAGCACTCACTGAACACCATTTGTATTTTTTAAGCTTAAAAGGAGGCTGCAGAGGCTCGTCCGAGTCAACACGTGTCAAAATGCCATATTGTTGGAAATCTCATGCCATGGCTCTTTTTATTTGAATCCAATGTATCCAAATACCCCAAACCTAGCTTTTTGCCTGGTAGTAACGACTTTCGGTGGTCTAATCATAACTTTAATAACAGTTTGGACCCAGATCAGGCCCAACAAAATGTCAAATCTAATCTGGATCGAAACCGTTTGGCATTCTGATAGTATTTCTGAAAGAATTTTGGGAAACAGTTGCTTAAAGTAAGTAAGAAGGCAAAGATCAGAAAACGATACAATCAAATACCACATCTGAATCCGCAGACGACAAAAAGCAAGCCAGCCTGCAAAGAGTAAAGTAATAGGAATCAAGATATCGAGATCAACTTAGCCCTTATCCTGCTAATATTTTTTCTCCAGAAAATGTTTAGAACTTGACTTTTTTCATGCTTATCTCAGTTCATCATAAGATTTATTTTGCTCATATATGTTAAAATGCCAATATAAGGTGGCGTTTTAACATTTAAAAGCAGGATAAATGCAGCATCTAAGAGTTCTAAACCAAGAAAAATCTTAATTTTTCAGCAGTTAAGTTTTATGATCATTCTCAGTTGAGTTGAGCATGAAAAATGTTTTATTACCTCTAGGCTTGGTTCACGGGATTTACTAACTAACAGAAGCGTGCTACGTACATATAGAACCATGAGTTGACAAGACTGAAACCTGGATTACAACAAACATGGCAGAGGCAGACTTTAAGTGGTCAGAATCAACTTACAGACTCGATGAAATCGCAAATAAACAATTTGAACTGCCACTGTTGATACAGCTGACGGAAGGAATCCATACGGATAACGAAGTAGACAGTTTTTCAGCCGACGATATACTGACAATAGACCGATGTGTGACCCTACAAAAAGTCGCTGCCCAGTTTGCTGGGAACTATACTGAAATGGGAAGCGGTGATTATAAGATCTTAAAAGAAGAGATTCTCATTCCCTTAAACTACAAAGGTAAACTTAAAGTTGTAAACGAGCCAAATATATATCGCAATGTCCGAGACTTGGCGAGGGATTTCCCGAGATTTGCAAAAGTCTTAGAAATCCTGAGTGTTGATACGGAACACGGTTTGAAGAAAATTGCCGCGGGCAGCATTATAGAGTTGGATAGGGTGCTTCCTGGAGGGCAGAAGACTGGTAACGTCACAGTGCCAGATAGACTGGTTGTGAGTACAGAGAGTGGAGGACGGGGGCAGGTGGCACTGCCTTTCGATAAAAGGTGTCGTTTCCGGTCTACACAAGATAGTAACGAGTATACCCTGAGAGAACTTGTCGACAGGTAAGTGATTCAAAGTTATCACATCATAATTAATGAGGCAGTGGCTCAGTGGTAGAGTGCTTGACTCGAGACCGAGAGGCCGCGGGTTCGAGCCTCACCGGCATCACTGCATTGTGGTCCTTGAGCAAGACACATTTATCCTAGCTTAGTACTGGTTCAACCCAGAAAGACCCGTCCCTGTTAAATGAAAGATTGTTGATGGGACGTAAAGAATCAAATCAAACAAAAAACAAAATAAAACAAATTATTATTATTATTATTATTATTATTAACAATGTTTTCAGAGGGTAATCGACTATTCTACCATGTGGCCCTCCATAAAAGAGATGAAATATATACATATATACAAGACATCAAATAAATAAAACAACATTTCATCTTGCAAATGCCTAAATGGAGACATAACCTTTCAGTCTTCAATAGGCAAGTTCATCCCAATGTAATATTACCCTCTGGTGAAGGTTACTGATTGGCGCATGAAGCTTAGAACATTTTGTGGGAAAACTTAAATTTAAAGCGTTTGCTACGAGCAACATCTTATACTTGTTAAAGCTGCATAGTCTGTATCTTTGATCTTCTAATTTTCAAAATAATGTTTTTATTTTTCAAGAACACAGTAAAGATACTCAAATTCAGGTAAACATTTTACCATTTTCGTAAATAACTATTAAAACAATTGCATTTATGTTAAAATTCAACGGTCTAGAATTATTGGAGGGACGCAAATAATTACCAACAAGAGAAAAACACACCTATTTGATAAGATAATTCATTTATCCATGCAGTTTTCAGCTGTACTGAACAATTTTATTGTGAAAACATAGCTTAATTCTACTTTTACAAATGATTTAAAAAGAAAATAAAATTTTTCAAAAAAAAGTCCATAGTTACAGAGTATGCAGCTTTAAGTAAAAAGCATAAGTTTAACTTTTAAGTTTGTCTGAAGGCTAGACAGAGAAGGTGCAGTTTTGATATAAGTAGGAAGTAAATTCCAGTATTTTGGTGCTGAAACTGAGAATGATCTATCATACAAAGAGGTACGCAACCTTGGTACCATTAATGTGCCGTCAACCGATGATCTAAGTTGTCGATCACGAACCTGAGAATTTGGTGTCAACATATTGTGATATATTCAGGGGTAAGACCGTTTAGAGCTTTATACGTTAGAGTAGCCTTGTTATAGAGTAAGCGCTTGTGAATTGCCATCCATTTTAGAAGACAAACATAGCTTTTGAAGGAGTAGAGAAGTCTGCATTTAATATTATGCGGGTTGTCCGTTTTTGAAAGTTTAATACTCTTTCTAGGTTAACTAAAGATGTTCCTCCCCATGTTATGGATCCGTAGTTAATAAGTGGTTGTATACTCAACTACAGAAGAAACCCATCAGTCATTTCTTGGGGGAATTATGGAAAATAGAAGTAAGAAATGAAAATATATATGAAAATATTCACTGCGATTAAAAACCATGTCATTAAATATTACACAACAGTTTATGAAAGAAATGGTATTTTTTTTTCCATTTTGGTCGATTAAAAATTCAGGTGAAATTCTTAATAAATTGAAGTCTAGAGGTTTTCTAGCATCTGGTTTGTCTACATATGATTTCTCTAATCTCTATACTACATTGCCTCATAATCTAATCAAAGAAAAACTAACAGAATTAATTGAACAAACATTTAACAGAGAGGGCTCACTTTAGTTGGCTTGTAATAATAAAAATGCATTTTTTACTTCTGAGCAACCTAAACGATATAAATTGTGGTCATGTCAGAAAATGTGTGATGCGCTCCATTATCTTTTGGACAATATATTTATAAGATTTGGCAGGAAATTATATAGACAAATTGTAGGTATTCCAATGGGTACTAATTGTGCTCCTCTTGTTGCAGATTTGTTTTTGTTTTGTTATGACAGAGACTTTATGTTGTCTCTGTCTGACAATAATCAAGCTGATAATATTGAAGCTTTTAACTCAACCTCCAGATATTTAGATGACTTAGTTAATATTGATAATCCTTATATTGAACAAATGTTAGGTCAGATATATCCCACTGAACTTCAGTTAAATAAGGCGAATTCTTCTGATGCTGAAGCTCCGTTTTTGTACTTGAACTTGTCAACAACAAATGGCATAGTTTCTTCTAAAATTTATGATAAACGGGATGATTTTAATTTTGAAATAGTAAATTTCCCATTTCTTGATGGAGATGTTCCTCGCTCTCCTTCCTATGGTGTATATATTTCTCAGCTTATTCGTTTTGCTAGAGTGTGTTCTAATGTTGATGACTTCAACAACAGAAACTTATTTTTAACTGCTAAGGTTATAGGTATCATAAAATTCGAAAAAGCATTTTCTAAATTCTACCACAGACACTCAGAGTTAATTGTTAAATACAACATAAGGTTAAAAACTCTTCTGCAACAAGGCACATCAGAATCTATATTTTATGGTGATTTAATTTATAAATCCAAACCACTTGTTGGAAAACCTAATTTTAGTGATCAATTCAAAAAGATAGTAAAACGGCTTGATATAACTTGGATATCATGCGATAGTCTGCATGCCTAGTTTTAAACTCAATCACAGTTTATAGCTATGGTTTCCTCTTAAATTGCACGATGGTGGGTCAGGCCTCAGACTCTATGACGGCTCTGACGTAAAGCTTTAATCGGTGGGTTGGTGCCTGATGCTTATCTGTAGCTGGACCCACCGTGGCTCAACTTGGGGTTTTCTTTAGCTCTGACTATCTGTGAGTCATGAGCCCTTTTCTTTTTTTTTATCATGGTGTGTTAATTTGATTAGAGTGTTTCTCCATGATGATACATTGCATTAGTTAGATGGTCTCCATGCGTGCTGAACATTTCTTGTTCTTCAGCAACAGCAGAATCTAGGGCGAAGATTTGGTACCAGTAAAATGCATTTAAGCCCCCCCCCCCCAGTGGCTTAGGCTGCTGTCCGTTCTAAGGCGGTGGTTCTTTTGTTGTTGACTTTTTGTTTATTGCTACTCCCATTGTGGGAGTCTGTAATTGTCCTATGTTTTGTTGTACGTTACTTTATGTCCATTCTAGTATTGCAATCATCTTGATGGGGAAGAGAGAGCTGGTTGCTTTGCTTAATTTGTCTTCCTGGTGTCTCGTGATGGTTGAGCGGCTCTACTTGCGGTGCCATGAGGTTGTCTGCGATTTTTGATTGTGGTATTTCCTGATCAAACTCACTTACTATTTTTTATACCATATTCCTTAACAATCAGTTCTGCATCAATTCATTGAATAATGTTACCGTTTTACTTAAATCTGTTCATGCTGTTCGTCAGTGTTTACAAAAGGGGTCATTTTCGAAAAAGGCAAGTTTCTCACTGGAGAATGAATATCTCGTTCTTGTCTAAATCAGTTCACTTGAGTTAATTGCGTCAAAAACGGGCATGACCCTCTACTGCCGCATTAACTGCATTATAATAAGGTCGAATCGTATGCACGTAATGTCGCACAACGTCCATGTGAATCCGCGCCCATTCTTAATGGAGAGCAACTTGAAACTATCGAAGATTCCAAAGTTGCGCTGAACGATCCTGGATGCGTCACCAGAGCGAACCCACACTTACTCTATCGGATTGAGATCCGGGTCTACTAAACTAACGTTGTTTGTTTAGCTTCTGCACACACTCGATGACCTCGTCAGAGAGGGACATATCAGTTATTGGACGAAGTGAACTGATTTAAACGAGAACTCCAGGGAAACCAATTGTCTGAAACTTGTTATTTTCAGAAATGACGCCTTGTCTATACACTGGCGAACAGCATAAACGGGCTTAAGTAAAACTGTTACATTATTCAGTATTTTGATGCATAATTGATTGTTAAAGAATATGGTATAAAACATGTTTTCATTTCTTAATTATTTTTCCATAATTGCGCCAAAAACGTGACTGATGGGTTTCTTTTGTAGTTGAGTATATGTTTCCCTGATATAATTACTTTTGGACCTCATTACTTACATATGTTGACAGTTTCCGTAGAAAAGATATTTCCGATGAAATCGCAGAACATAGTTTATCGATATGATTTGTAAAAGATAATTTGTCATCAAATTGTAAGCCCAATAATTTTTGTTGAGACACATGTTTAACATCATGGTTATCAATTATGAGGTTAAAGAATTGAGCATCTTGTAGTTTATATCGGGTACCTAGAACCATATATGTTGTTTTGTCAAAATTTATATGCATTTTATTTTGTTTGCACCAGGTTTTTGCAGAGTTGGCATCCGATTGAAGATTCTTTTCAATGTTTTTTCACATATTACTATTTGTATGAATGGTAGAATCATCAGCAAAGAAATCAGAATAACAATAATTCAGGAAAAGAGGCAGAATAGAAATAATACTGGACCTATTATAGATCCCTGATGAACGCTGGCATTAATTGTTCGCTTGTTTATTTTAATGTAGTGTGATATTGTTATTTGCTCTTATGTCTCTGTTTTGACCTGAGCCTAAATAAAAGTATTTGTCTGTCTGTCTGTCTGTCTGTCATAAATTCTGAGAGACCGTTGCCATTGGGGACCACCAGTCTTCGTCCGTTAAGATAGGATTTAAACCATTATGTAAGTCGCTCTTGCAGCTATCTAAAGGGAGTTAAAAAAGTTCGTTCTGAAATAAAATTATTTTCCTGTTGAATTTGAAATAATGCGTTAAATTACATAAATGGCCCTGATATGCTTTAAAGAGGACATAATTGAAAAGATATAAACAGTGTGATATTTAATCAAATACTTTTCCACGAAATATAAACGGTGTGCAAAAACCAGTACCCCATTGGAATTTTAGTGCTCGAGTATACAACACACACACATTATCATGCAATGGCCTATGTGATCATTGTCTTTCCTAGCCGGTTAAGAAACTCTGTATGGGACCAGCATTCATCTTATATAAACCTTTGGGACATTTTCTAAGCTACAAGGCTGTAAACAACCATGCACAATCATAAATGACACAATTTTTGGTAAATATCGGATTCTTCCAGAAGGTTTAAAAGACAGTACCCATAGAAAATATAATTTTGTGACATCATTATAATGTCAAACATTATCAGTGGGTGGAAACGTACACGGGATATTGCTCAAAAATGAGCCGATGTTTACACTGAATTCGGAAAAAAACACACAACGAAGCTAAGGAAATCTGGAATTTCTCCTATTTAATTCTTATTTCGGTACTTGGCGTGTGTCGATTTAGAATCACTACATGTATATTTAGCAAATTGTATGCATGATTTGGCATCAAACACTGAACTTGATAGTGAAAAGTCGTGCTCACACCAAAATTTAGACACCTATCCCCAAAAAGGAATAATATTGAACCAAGAAAGCAAACTATTAAAATTCTGAATCGGCCAATTTTTTGCAATGACATTTAAATATCAATACTGAAAATTTCAGCCTTGTAGGTTAAACTTTGACGGTGATATGGCTCAAAACTAATGGTCAGTTAGTCTCGAAAAGGGTACTGGGGATTGGGAAAAGGTGTACTGGGTAATGCATATTGTCAAAATTTGGTGTACTGAGGATTGGCAGGTAATTTCTAGCCCCTTTTTTAGCACCCTACTTATCAAAGTCACTTTTAAGTACTATAAAATTGCTTGATTCCGTCCGTATGTCTGTCTGTCATTCAACCTTTCAGACCTGACAAACTAACGATGGACTTTACGCTCCTCCAAGACTCAGAGCAGACTAAATGTTGGCTCTAATCTGCTGGTGCACTTTGGAAGCCTTATTTGTAAACATTATGTTTCCAGATAAGACTTATCTTTGGAGCAGTCTGGTTAGGATTCATAGTGTTTGCTTTTGCAATAAAAGCAGTATGAAGTAAATGTATATATACTGACCCACACTTCCATTGCAAAATGTTTCAGGAGTTTAATTTAATTACAAACTAGGTCTTGCCTAAATGATTGTATTAATAGATTTTTCGCTTAATGTTAAGGCGCCAATTTAATATTCATATCTGGGAGTGGTTTGGCTATTTCATCTGCTAAGGAAGGGAAATCACGTTTTATTTATAATTTGGTAAAGAGTTGATTAGCTTTTTGGGACACGCAAGCAAGCGTGCATTTCATGAAAATCCTAACCATGTACACACTGAACTCACATTTATTAACCATCAAAGCGCGTAATCACAAAATGCATTTTTTTTGCGTCCACTAAAATATTTGAAGCCTCATAGAAAAACAGTGCAGACCCAGATCAGACTGCTCCTGTAGGAGCAGTCTGATATGTGTCCACAATGTTTGCCCCTATGCTTATGTTAAATAGGCATTTTCAGATGCAGTTATTTTGCTGGCATTTTTAGGACTAAATAATGTGTTTTGCGTCTATACTGAGGCAATGGCGCAATATGATAGTTACTTTTTAATAAAACCACGCCTCATTTTCAGCTTTTACCTATGTGTAAGGTTGACCAGTCCTAATTATGCATTCATGAGGTGCGGCCTTTACAGTAACCAAAAAGTCACATAACACCTTTTAGAGGTTATGACAGACATTCAATCAATCCAGTTCTGATAGAAAGAAAATATTGATTGATAAAGTTCTACTTTCATTTTCATAAATATTAAGTGTTTTAATTGATGATAAAATTATGTTACAACGGGTGAAATAATATATGGAATATTTATGGTTCAGATTGATTTTGCGTTAGAAAAATAGTAAGTAAGTATGAACAGAAAATACCACAATCACAAACTGCAGACAATCCCATGGCACCGCGAGGAAGAGCCACACAACGATCACTAGACACCAGGAAGACAAACTAAGCAAAGCAACCAGCCCTCTCAAAATCAATTATGCTGGCTTATTTGATTTATTTTTCACATTAAATCCAGCCAAATTGGATATGCTTTAGATACAAGTAGATGATGACTATAGGGGTAGGCATAAAGGTTGTCAAAGGTGGACTGAATTTTTATGACTCAGATAAACAATATCATAAACCATTTTATGAAAAATAATTTGACCATTAAATTAAGCAGTTCTTTTAATGTTGGTTACATATTTGATTAAAAAAAAACTTCTATGGTAGTTTATGTGCTTTAAGTTCAAGTATCTTCCTCTAAATCACCCATGCTTCAATCAGGTTTTTTTTTCAGTAATATGCTTTATACTAATAAGGACACTATTCATCATATTTCGCATGTGGGCCTTCAAATGGCAGCAATTTATACCCACTAGTAGTTAAAACTCTTATAGTGCTTTTATTACACTTAAATGATAAATATAAAAGAAAGCAACATATGTAACTGTAAAAAATAGGTGCATATTTCTAGTCCTTTGCTTTCAATAAAAAAATTATATTGACATGTAAGAATAAGAAATACTTTGATATTATCACTAAAGAAGTTCCTATCTTACTATAGAAGCTCCTATTTGTTAGGGTAACATAGTAAACTTTGATATTGCAGGGTAATCCCCTAACTGTATATGAGCTAACGAATATAATTTTGTGGTTTATATGATGAGTTTGTAGCAAACTATAATGAACAAAGCTTCGGAGGTATTATGAAAGTCAATGGTCAAGTGATAACACTGTTCTTAATACAGCTGTGGTATAATATATTTGATATTAAGTAACGTATACAACAGTTTTATCATGAATGTAGATTGCTTTGTTGCATACTGGCTGTTGGCTGTATTTATTATCATCTTTCAATGTAATGAGCATGTCGTTAAATAAGAATTAGATTTAACTTTGTATTTGTACAATGGATTTTGATACTATTATAGGGTAACAGAGTTACTATGGCTGTTACACAGTGAAGCCCAAACTGCCAGAAGCTAACATGAGCCATTTTGCATCTTATATTCTTATATACATTTAATGCAGTTTCAGGAAATCATATTGTACTAAATAACTACTTAATGGGGGAGGGCTTCCATAAGCTTATTTTTTGATGTTATGTATGTGACTATTTGCTCTATGGTTTCAAGATAAGCATGTCGCTTATGTATAGTTTACTGCTGGTATCCAATCTCATAACATGCCAGCTGAATATATTTGTTTTTACTCTGCATGACTTTATTCCATGCTTTTTAGCCAAAAATGTGTGTGTTATTATTGTAACCTTATCAAGTCAAATGTCTACAAAAATATTCTATTATAGCTAGGGAGCTGGTCTTTACAATTTTGGATAGGTCAGTTAGTTGTCTTTTTGATAACACCAAAAACTTGACCATTTTGTCAGTTATTAGAGGAAACGACAGGCATAATAATTTCCCAGAAATAGTGTAGAAATGAAAATGTCATGTACCATAGTTGATAGCATAATTTTGTTTAAACTAATAAGGTTTTGTTGCTAAATGGTTGAGATATATAGAAACGTTAACTTCAATTCATTTATAATGTCACAACATTTTTGACTTTTTAACAGTCCATGTTATTTGAATGAATTTTGGAGAGTAACGTACGTGACAGGTGTTACATGGCTTACGCGACACTTGTCAGAGGTGTAACATGTTTTAAAAAACTTGTAAGACATTGGGCTATATGAATAACATAGTCTGCAAAATTACCCCTGGGGGAGACAAAGCCATATGTATCCCATGGCCTATATTACTTTGTGGCTTATATAATGAGTTTGTAGTGAACCATAATGAACAATGCTTTGGAGGTCTTTTGACAGCCAATGGTCAATTGATAGCACTGTTCTAATTAGTAATATATTTTATTAAGTAACGTATATAAAAGTAGTATCATAGCTGTAGATTATTGTGTTGCATACTGGCTGTTGGCTGCAATTATTTAAGAGCTGTCGATGCAATTAGCAAATTAGATTCAACTTTGTATTTGCACTATAGGATTAGAGATTTTAAAAAGTAGTGGAGTCAACGTGACTGTAACAAAGTAAAGCCTCAACTGCCTGAACCTAATTTGAGCCATTTTGCATCTTATGTTCTTTTAAACAGTTAATATACCTTTAGAAAATCATAGTGTACAAAATAACCCCCAAATGGGATGGTTTATTTGCAAATATTTTTGGATGTTTGAATATATGTTATTATTTGCATTATGTTTTCAAGATGAGCACGCTACTCAAGTTTAATTTACTGTTTTTAATCTCTCTCAAAACATGCCAGTTGAATATATTTGAGCTTTCTTTAAACTGCATGACTTAATCCATGTTGTTGTTTTTTTGCAAAAAATGTATTTGTTATTATTGAACACTAATACACTGTTAGCCATTTTCAAATGCCTACAAAAGATATTTTATTAAGAAAAGAAGCTGGTCTTTTGAGTTTGGATAGTTCAGCTTATAGTCTTTGTGGCAGCATCAAACACCAGATCCAATGAACAATAATAAACATTTCAGAAGAAATGACAGCCATAATAATTTCCAAGAAATAGGGTAATAATGCAAAATGTCACATTAGTAACATAGTGGACTGTATAATTTTGTTTTAAATAAAAAGATTTTGTTGTCTATGATTGGGCTATATGAAAATTTAAAACTTTAACTAATTTATATGCCTCTAATAACATTTTGACTTTTGTACAATTTATGTCATTTTAACGATTTTTGATAGGTAACAGGTGTAACAGAGGGATCTCAGTGGTTCAGTGGTAGAGTGCTTGACTCAAGACCGAGGGGCCATGGGTTCCAGCCTCACCCGCGTCACTGCATTGTGTCCTTGAGCAAGAACATTAATCCTAGCTAAGTACTGATTCAACCAAGGAAGGCCCGTCCCTACATAACTGAAAGACATGCTGGAATTTCTCCCTTTTAATTCTTTTTTCGGTTCTTGGTGTGTGTCGATTTAGAATCACTATATGCATATTTAGCAAATTGTATTCATGATTTGGCATAAAACACTGAACTTGATAGTGAAAATCACAAAATGAAAGTCGTGCTCACACCGAAATTTAGATGGGATGTAAAGACCAAAACAAACAAACAAAAATGTGTAACAGGATGGTACAGGCTTACGTGACCGTTGCCAGATTGCTAACATGTTTTAAAAAAAACTTGTAACATATAAGGCTTTATGGAAATCATAGTCTACAAAATTCAGCCTGTGAGAGGGTGGGCTTAAACCATATCTATCCCAGGGCCCAACAGCTGTAGCATCAAACTAAACCACAATCTGTTGCATATGCATATAAAGTCGTCCCTTAAAACAGATGCACAGCCATCAAGTGAAACCAGACGCCTTAATTTCAGCATGTGTGGTTACCCAAGTCCCTATGTTTTATGCAAGCAGAGAGGCCTCAATCAAGAGCACAGTGGCTCAGTGGTAGAGTGTTTGACTTGAGACCGAGGGGCAGCAGGTTCAAGCTTCACCGGCGTCACTGTGTTGAGTCCTTGAACAAGAACATAAATCCTAGCTTAGAACTGGTTCAACCAGGAAGACCTGTCCCTATATAACTGAAAGATTGTTGATGGGACGTAAAGAATCAAATCAAACAAACAAATTAATCAAGATTGTACATTTCTGCTAGCTCCCCAGAGCCATCCTTGTTTGCGTACCAGGATTCCGGCTTTTAGAGGCTATATTGGCCCATTGCAAAAAATAACATCCTGACTTTGTTGCATGCCAACAACATAGGTGCAGACAATCTTATGAATGCGCACAAACTGATCAACACGTTTGATGTTCAATATCTGGAAAGTCAACATACTAGTCTCTGAAGCCAAACAGACTCGCCTGATCACTTACCTTGAAGATAGGCTTACTCGCGTTACAATCCAATTATTATTTAGGTCATGCATGAATTCGCTAAATTAATCCCTTGACAATACATATACAAGCGCAGCTATCCAGTGAGATCAAACCCATAACTTTCGACCCATACATTAATCAAAGTCCCTTTTATGTTTGCAAACAGCAAATATATGGAAGAAATTGTGCATTTTTTTTAGCTTTGACAGGTTCTTCAATGCTCTTATAGCCGTAAACATGTATGGCTTTTGGACGCTGTAGTATATGTACATGTATAAAGCTCAACGTACATGACCTAGTGTATATTTTCGTAAGTTCATCCCTTAAAATACATGCGCAGCCACCCAGTGGTACCAGGCGCTTACATTTATGCCTGTGTGTCCGTCCCAAATTGTAACTTGAATGTGCATGCAGCAAATAATCTGAAAAAATTAATGCCTTAACACAGAGTCAACTGAGCCTCCGTTGCTTGCGCATGTGCATATAAACAACCAGTACCATAATATTTAGTGGTAATTGTGGGTGATGGGGGTTCAGATTCGTTTAGGGATATAATTGGAACAACATCCCATATCGGCATATCATGAAGAGCTCCAATTATCAACCGAACTCTGTTTTTTCCTTTAATCTTCAATTCAATCTTCAATTCAATACCCAGTACACTACAAAACAATACTCCCGTACACTAAAACCGAGATTTCCCAATCCCCAGTACCCTTTTTGAGACTAACTGACCATTAGTTTTGAGCCATATCTCCGTCAAGTTTCAACCTACGAGGCTGAAATTTTCAGTATTGATATTTAAATGTCATTGCAAAAAAATTGGCCGATTCAGAATTTTAATAGTATGCTTTCTTGGTTCAATATTATTCCTTTTTGGGGAAAGGTGTCTAAATTTTGGTGTGAGCACGACTTTCATTTTGTGATTTTCACTATCAAGTTCAGTGTTTGATGCCAAATCATGCATACAATTTGCTAAATATACATACACAGTATCGATTCACTGTGCGCCTGAAATGAGTGAAATCGACTGTATCGGTAGAATTGAGAATTTTTGGCCTAAATTAGTGAGGGGTTGGCAAGTATTTTGGCATGTTTTCTTATAGTTAGATTTGTCCTTCCGCCGTGGATCTCATTATATTTCTTTGATATATGCATACATGCCATAATATCGTGCAAAAACAACGACAGTGTATCGTGGGAGCGCAAGAAACGCATTCTTTTAGAGGGATAGTTGTCAAAAAAGCGAAAATCCACAGCTTTTTATCTTCCCGTTTCGAATTTAAACAACTTAGCTAAAAATGATTTTCACCAGAAGTTCGAAAGGCTTATGATCCTACAATACCAGAACTCTCAGACTGATCCGTTTTTTCGATTTTGAGATATTCAGCTATATATGACTGAACCCCCTAAAAGCGGTGAATTAGAAACTGTATCGGTAGAATCGACTGCTATTTATTTACTGTACGAAGTAAACACTACCGACTGCACGAAGTGAAAGCAAATGTTGGTCATAAATCTTCGAATTTAGAGCAGAAAGTAGGCTATTTGTTTCACCTTGTGTATACCATTGGCTTCTAAATGTGTACTTTGGCAGACAGTGAAGACCCAAATATAATGTCGCGGCATACAGCATTTCATCTGGGTCTTCACTGTTTATTTATACAAATATGATGTTCAGAGAAAGAAATGCAACTTTTTTTTAATAAAAACCTGTGACCAGCAATATATATATTGTACCACCCCAGGTTTATTGTATATAACCAGTAGGCAGAATTCAATTAGTTCATAAAGGGTTAACAATACGACAATCTGTATCACTTTTTTCAGTCTGTTAGAGACTCCCGCATCTGCTGTCTGTGTGTAGGTTTGTAGGCTTACATTTCAGTAATTTCATCTTGCTTTAAACAGCTGTATGGTAAGATGAAATGGCAGTGGAAAGTACATTTCATAAGACCCACTGGGGCAAACCCTTTAATAAGGCTTTTTGCAGCCAGCGAGCTATCAGATTACATCGAGTGCCAAAGACATGAGAAGGGGGATTAATCCCCCTCTCAACAGGGGGGTTTAGGGGGTCTCCCCCAAGTTTTTTTTAAATTTTGGGCACTTCTATGTGCGTTTTTAATGGGGTTTTTATGCTTTTGGGACCAGATTTCAGTCCTTTTGGTCACAATCTTTTGCTAGAAAAGATATTTCTTGTCACGCGAGAAACCGAATGCTCGACAAAATTGTTTTCAGACAGTCACAATTGTTTTTACTTTTTTTCTACAGCATGTTTCTTTAATATTATTTCACCTATGTCCCCGCAGGTTTTGGAAAGTACTTTAGCACTGATCCTTGGTGGTCCTTCAAGGAGTTGTGTTTTCGAAAAGATATACACTTAGTCTTTTCAATTACACGTAGAACACCTGTTAAGGATGCAGGCTTCATCTAGATTTTGGCTTTGATAGGCATAAGATGATATCTTTGGCTTCATCGTAATGGAGCCAGGGCCTACTGTAGAACCACAATGGCTAAACGCTTCTCTGCTCAGGCTTCTTAAAGTCAAATGAACGTTGATGGAACCAAAAAGTCTTGGGCTGAATTGGAACAGGCGGGACCTGTATATCTGTAACAGAATGCATTGTAACAACACAGGCTCATGATGCTCATATATGTAGAGTCAACACGCTTTAAACATACTTTATCGCTCGACATGTTAATTAGAAGAAAAAAAAAACAAATTGTTAATTTAAGGGATCATAGAATTATCTGGACCTCAACAAGAAGACCTGTCTTCTGGATTTCTGACCATGCAAGACTCAAACTAACCTACTCAGATACAGAGATTAGCTAGAATGCTGGAATTTTGAGTGTAGCAAGTTTATTATTATACTTTCCTATGAGCGAATAACAAAGGCTCTGATCAGACTGCGCGGATGTGCAGGCTGGTCTGTGCCTTTGACGTTCGCATGCAGCTACATCGGGTTTTCTCTCAACACGGTCCATAAGTATAATAACCTCCATTAAGACCATCTGATTATGAAATTATTTAAGCAGGTGTCATTATAATTTTTCAATGTTTTCACACGCGCAACAAGCGTTATTGATAATTGCATCAATAAATTGTAAGCACAGAGTAAAGTGAGCCGAAACCAGCAAAAGGGACACCACGGAGAGCATACTCGGCCAAAAAAGTGGTCGGGCGCTCAACGGACCTGCCGGACCGGCGATGACGGCCTTGTGTACAGGTAACATGCTACTGTAAACATAGCATTTGTAATCCACCACTTTCTAATTGCATGGTGTTATGCTCCACTGAATGGGTAGTATAATATACAGGTAGGTTCACGTCGTGCTATACTTCCACAAAACGCTTTGAGGCGTGACTGTAACGTAAATGCATTGAATGATTCGAGGGTCATTACTTAGAGGTCGTAATAGAAGTATACATGTATCGCTTTGTTACATGAATATTTATGAAGGTTGGATGTTTACAAAAATAGGTCTGTGAATTTTCGTTACAGCATCTTGACAATAACACACAAACGCACGCACACTCTCACGCACGCACACACGCGCGTGCACACCACACGCACCCGCACGTGCCACCATCGCAAAAAATCAACTGACAAACCTATCAACAAACTAGCGAACAAAACATTATCTCTATTGTTTTGGGCTTGTCCATCCGTTCGTCTGTCTGTCTGTTGCCGTGGTCATTCTAAATAAGTCATTTTTAATCAGAATTTTTTCAAATTTCATATCTTCATCAACCTCTCGTTCAAGTTTGAATACAGTTTTTTTCTTGTCAAACGATAAGCAAGAAGGCTGTAAAAATGGCCGCCACGACAGGTCTCTCTAACTTAGTCATTATAATCGGTTTTCTTCCAAGTTTTATATTTGCATTTATTCCACCAAACTCTCGTTCAATATGTTCTTAAAAATGCTATCCTTTGGAAGCAAAGAATGCACCAAAGAACTGAAACTAGAGTGTGCAAATTTTCTGGGCCAGACTAGCTAGTTTCGGCCATTTAGACAACATCAGTGACCCTCTAATAGTTTCAAAGTTCCACAATGAAACACATGATCCAAAAGGACAAGAAAATAAAATCTACACTATAGTGAAGGACATGGAGACGTTCTACCCTCGCCACAAAGTCCCAATCACCAGCTGTAGTGAAGTCAAATATGTTCCTAAAAAGTTATCCTTTGGAAGCAAAGAATGCACCAAAAGAACTGAAATTAGAGTGTGCAAATTATCTTGGCCAGACTAGCTAGTTTCAGCCATTTAGGTCTCATTAGTGACCCTCTAATAGTTTTTAAGTTCCACAATGAAACCCATGATCCCAAAGGACAAGAAAATAAAATCTACATTATAGTGAAGGCCAGGGAGACGTTCTACTACCGCCACATAGTCCCAATCACCAGCTATAGTGAAGTCAAATGTGTTCTTAAAAAGGTTATCCTTTGGAGGCAAAGAATGCACCAAAGAACTGAAACAAGAGTGTGCAAATTTTCTGGGCCTCATCAGTTACCATCTAATAGTTTCAAAGTTCGACAATAAAACCCATGATCCCAAAGGACAAGAAAATAAAAGTTTGAATACGTTTTTTTTTATCTGTTGAACGATTAGCAAGATGCCCAAAAAATGGCCAACGCCTATCAGTGTCCACTACTTCATTTTTTATCAGAGTTTTTCCAAATTTCATATATGGATTGCTTCCATAAAAATCTCGTTAAAGTTTGAATACGAGTTTGGTATGACGAAAGTTAATCAAGATGGCCAATAAAATGGCCGCCACCTATTAGTTTGCACTTATAGGCATTCTACCCTAGCCATTTATTAACGGATTGCTGCCAAATTTCACATATATATTGCTTTTATCAATCTCTCACCTAAGTTTGAATATGGGCTTTGTCCGATAACCAAGATGGCCGCCAAATGGTCGCCACCTGTCAGTTTACACTTGTGGACACTATTTAGATGTATGAGTGGTCTTCGATATTTTAAAGTGTTTCCTGAATGAGTGACAATGGAGTTCTTTATGACTGTATCAAATTCAGAATAGGGAGGGCAGTTGTAGCATTTGTATCCTGGATTTTCCATTGTGCTATAGAAACTCATGAGTGTTGGTTTACTGAAACGAAAATGTTTCAGAAGTGAGACTATATTTAACAAACAATGATGACATGTGGCTTAGGCTGCTGTACATTCTAAGGCAGTGATTCTGTTGTTGATTCATTGTTGACTGTTGCTCCTGATGTGGGTTCTGTGTTTGTTCTATGGTTTGCTATGCATTGCTTTGTGTCTTTTCTAGGTTTGCATTAATCGCTATGTTGGCGAGGGCTACGAGTATGTGGGAAAGGAGACTTGGCTTAAAAGTATATGTATTTGTACTGACCATACCATGGCGGTGCTTCTTTTGTGGATCTTTTTGTTACTTATGTTTCGTGTTTGTCACGCTACCTTGTCGTCTATTTATTGCAGTCTTGTGGTCACCTGCTTGGAAAGAGCTGACCTCTTGGCTCTCTTGTATGTGGTGATTTATTGTGTTTTATCACTTCCTGATGGGGTGTCCTGGGTCAAATGTGGTACTTGAGTGTATGGGTTGCTGATCATTGCATCCTTTCTTACTTTAAGGAATGAAAGTAAAATAATTTTGTGTTTCAAACGGTGACCCAAGAATTGCTGCTTGGCTCATATGCGTAGGAAGCTTTTCAATATGGGTGGGGGGGGCAGCGATGCCAACCTCAATACTTGTGGAGGAATATTGCAAAAATGTACATACACGCATGCATGCGCACACACATCAATGTACATATGAAAACACATGTACATGCTCCTAAATGTTCATACTCCATGCATGCATGCATGCATGCACACACATATGTATGCATGCTTGCACATGCAGATACATCAAAACATTTATATATTTACATTCTTACATGAAAATCAAAGCTAGCGTTCTTTATGATATAGAATTCCGAGAATCGAATGTGTCGCCTGGCAGAACAGAAGTCAAACAAGGAAAATTTGTCGAATATATTTTCCCGGCAAAGGGTTATTCTAGAGAAACAAATAAATCACAAAACATAAATCCCATTTCTCCAACACCTAAGTTCACCTTTAGTATCATACAGATCAAGGTTAAAAGCCTATCAACTAGTTTTTAGTGGTTAGTTCAATACAAAATAAACTTATCTGTCTGACTTTGACCTGACCTAGAGGTCAGGAGTGTGTGTAAGGTCAAAGTGTTTGCTTCTATGTAAGTCTATACTTCTTTCCCCTTAATTTTATATACAACACGATCACATTCAGATTTTATTTTATGTTATAATCCAACCTACAGTTGAGTGTGAGTGTAAGGAGAGAATATGTGTTTGCATGGTGCCCTATGCCCCATTCCCTTTAATTTGATATGCAACATGACCATGGGGGCGGGGTCTTGGGGTAAAATAGTTGCTACACCGCTGCTGCATTTGTGATTCCCTTTAATTTGATATGCAGCACGACCATGTTCTGAACAAGTTGATTTTTGACCACAGGGTCAGAGGGGCGGGGAGAGGGGATTTGTGGCCAAAATATTTGCATGTTGCTGCTTTTGCGATTTTATTGAATTTCATATGCAACATAACCATGTTCTCAATAAGTTGAATTTTGACCTTTAACCCCACACCCAAGATCGAGTGGGGTAGGGAGAAGGTATGTAGGCAGAATATTTGCTGCCATGTTTCTGAATTCGAAAATCTATTTAATTTGATATGATAATATTCTGTAAAAAATTTAATTATGACCTTTTGACCCCCAGGGTCAGAGGGGGTGGGAGGGGGTTCTCGGCCAAAATATTTTCTACCATGTTGCTGCATCCGTGATTCCCTTTAATTTGATATGCAACATGACCATGTTCTGAAAATTGAATTTTGACATTTTGATCCCATCACCTAAGTCCACCCAGGGGGTCCGACACAGGTCTTAGATCCAAAATCATGTTTGATTTGTTTCATATTTATTGTACCTCTGTCTGCAGTTGCTACCATGTTGCTGCATTCGTGATTCCTTTGATGTGCAGCATGACCATGTTCTGAAAAAGTTGAATTTTGACCTTCTGAGGGGAGAGGGTGGCTGCAGGCAAAATATTTGCTACCTTGTTGCTGCATTCGCGATTCCCTTTAATTTGATATGCAACATGATCATGTTCTGCAAAAGTTAAATTTGACCTTTTGACCCTAGGGTCGGGGAGGGGGGGGAGGGCTGCGGGCAAAATATTTGCTACCATGTTACTGCATTCGTGATTGCCTTTAATTTTATATGCAATATGACCATGTTTTGAAAAAGTTGAATTTTAACCTTTTGACCCCCAGGGTCGGGGTGGGGCGGTCTGCGGGCATAATATTTGCTACCATGTTGCAAGTTGCTGCGCCTGTGATTCCCTTAACTTTGATATGCAACATGGCCATGTTCTGAAAAAGTTTAATTGTACCTTTGACTCCACCCTCTAAGTCCACCCAGGGGTCTGACACAGGCCTTCGATCAAAAGTCAGGTTTGATACGTTTCTTATTTATTGTACCTCTGTCTGCATTTGCTACCATGTTGCTGCATTCGCGATTCCCTTTGATATGCAACATGACAATGTTCTTAAAAGTTTAATTTTAACCTTTTGACCCCCGGGGCCCTGGGGGGTCTGCGGGGGAAATATTTGCTACCATGTGGCTGCATTTGTGATTCCATTTAAGTTGATATGCAACATGACCATGTTTTGAAAAAGTTAATTTTGACATTTTGACCCCACCCCCAGGGTCGGGTGGGGGTAGGAGTGGGTCTGCGAGCAAAATATATGCTACCACTTTTCTGCATTCGTAATTCTATTTAATTTGGTATGCAATCTGACCATGTTCTGGAAAAGTTGAATTTTGACCTTTTGACCCCAGGGTCAGGGGATGGGGGTGAGCGGGGCTCCACGGGCAAAATATTTGCTACCATGTTGCTGCATTCATGTTTCCCTTTAATGTGATATGCAACATGATCATGTTCCAAAAAAAAGTTGAATTTTGACGTTTTGACCCCACCCTCTAAGTCCACCCAGGGGGTCTGGCACAGGCCTTTATCAAAAATCGCGTTTGATATGTTTCTTATTTATTGTAACTCTGTCTGCATGCGAAATTTCTGTAAAAAATAATGACAACTGACTGAGTTATTGCGAAATTTACATATTTGAACTTTGATCCCACTGGGGGGAGGGGCGGTAAATTTTTAATCATGGTTATGCTTATCTACAGGCACTGGGTACTGGGTGATCATTGCCTATAGTTAGAAGTTGTAAGATATAATAGTTTTGGAGAAATGTGATGTTTATTCTACAAAAAGTCAATATAGCTTTTGCATTAGCTTAAACCTAAGTCAAAAAAGGGCCAAAACTCATCATAAATTGGCGAATTACCTCCAAATTCGAACTGTATTTTATAATGCTTTATCAGTGTTAAATTTGAATGACAGTGTTGCATCCCTCCAAAAGTAATTGATTGTAAACCACAATTTAGCCAAAATCTAAGTCAAAAAGGGCAAAAACTCTTAATAAGTTTGTGGATAACCGCCACTTTCGAACTTAACCTGTATAATTGATGCTTTACCCTTCTGCAAGGTTTGATGGATGATTAAATTGATGAATCCCTTCAAAAGTTATTGATCGCAAACCAAAAGTGTGAAAACGTGGAATACGACGACGACAACGCCGCAGACGCCGATGGAAACATGATTCTCATGTGTTGATTATGTGACTCAAAAAGGGGGTACGTTTATTTGAGGAAGGGGCAACAATGCAACGAATATATATACATGGGGTCTTCGCCACTATAAAGAAATATCTATTGTCATTATTCCGTGTTAGGGTTTTAAAGCCCTTCCGTATATCTCACATCAAACTTGGGCCTCTGTCGTGAAAGAACCTGACTCTGTCGCATGTGAACAACAAAGGTGCAGACCAGTCTGCGCATCCGGCCAGTCTGATGTGTGCCTTTGTAACTTGCTCCCTGGAAAGTATATAGCTGAGCAGCTAAACTTGGCCCACTAAAAGCTTTAAGCTTCTATCTAGTCTCTGTTAATAACAAGGCTGATTTTAGCAAGATCTGGTTGCAAACCTTGAAGAAATGAGAAGCAGCACATATTGAGCCCGCTCATTATCCTTACCAAACTGTCACTATTCAAGCTGATCGAAGGCACTTTCATGCTACATGTACATAATTGTTAATATTTTGCCAGTTACTGACAACCAACCTTTTTAAATCAACTGAAGGAGAAGAACGGCCAAAAACATTTCATGGAGGGTGCACAGTGGCTTTGTCATACAATGCTTGACTTGATACCAAGGAGCTCCCTGGTATACCCCCATCTGCGTTATGTGTTTGACCAAGACACATTAATACTTGCTTACTACTGGTTCAACCCATGAAGAACCATCCCGACATAACTGAAAACGTGTTGACTGGGACGTAAAGAATCAAATCATTTAAACAAACAAGTATTTTCATCCAAATTTTTTTAAGAATGTGCCTAGCGTGTATTTGTTTACAAACTGAAGTTTTTCACAAGCTTGTATTATATTTTTTATCGCACAAAAGTTGTGGGTTCGATGCGCAAAGTTTACATATATTTAAGTCCTACTTGCGCTTGAAATTGGCCCAGAATAGACGAAACTGTCTTCATTGTTCCCTTTCACTGGGCACAGTACCTCTTATGAGTATCGATATTACTTCGTTCAGTGCGTCGATTCTACCGATACAGTTTCTAATTCACCGCTATTAGGGGGTTCAGTCATATATAGCTGAATATCTCAAAATCGAAAAAAAACGGATCAGTCTGAGATTTCTGGTATCGTAGGATCATAAGCCTCTCGAACTTCTGGTGAAAATCATTTTTAGCTAAGTTGTTTAAATTCGAAACGGGAAGATAAAAAGCTGTGGATTTTCGCTTTTTTGACAACTATCCCTCTAAAAGAATGCGTTTCTTGCGCTCCCACGATACACTGTCGTTGTTTTTGCACGATATTATGACATGTATGCATATATCAAAGAAATATAATGAGATCCACGGCGGAAGGACAAATCTAACTATAAGAAAACATGCCAAAATACTTGCCACCCCCTCACAAATTTAGGCCAAAAACTCTCGATTCTACCGATACAGTCGATTTCACTCATTTCAGGCGCACAGTGAATCGATACTGTGACATATAGCGATTCTAAATCGACACACGCCAAGTACCGAAAAAATAATTAAATAGGAGAATTTCCTGATTTCCTTACCTTCGTTGTGTGTTTTTTTTCCTAATTCAGTGTAAACATTGGCTCATTTTGGAGCAATATCCCGTGTACGTTTCCATCCAGTGATTATGTCAACGCTATAGAATACCACAGGCAACGACAGGTTCAAAGAAATTGCAATTCTTTCAGCATCATTTCTTTTTCAATGTTTCGAAATTCTACAATGAACTGCGGAACGAACTTTCTTAACACCCCTTAGTAGGCCTAGTGCCCTTAAACCTTTTCGAAACAATGAAATTTTCCATAAAGCTACATGAAATCAAATCAGGATGATCCATTATATATATTGAGGGGTCAAAGGCTATATTTCCAAAAAAAATATTGTATTTTTACCCGAAGATCGATTTGTCTTAGCAAATAGTGTAGACCCTGATGAAATGCTGGTTCTTCATTGTTTGCCAAAGTACCCGTTTTGGGTTTCCAGTCTACAAATCTAAAAGAAACTTAGAGCTTTAATCGACTACCTTACGTCGTGTGTTGGAGCAGCGATTGAACGGATGCACAGGCTCGTCTGAGCCCTGGCTGCTTGCCGATGCGATCAGTATCAAAATCTCATATGCTGGCACTATACGTATAATTTATACGAGTCGACGGACGTCTTTTAATGAGCAGAAATAAACGCGCTGTTAGGGCTAATTCAATCATCCGCGTTCGTCAACTCTTGCGACAATTGTTTTCTGCGTAGCCGGTGTGTTATTGTCATCATTGTCAAGCCACATGGTGGGGGTACTTTGATATTTTCATACATACGTAGCCTCGGGCCATTTTTGGGGGTGTCAAAATTGTTAGACAAAATTCTGCCCTGTTAATCTAAAGTATTGTTAACTTTTACTCGATTGCATTTAGTTACTTCGTTGATTGTACTAGTTTGCCAGTAGATGTTTTGCTATTTTAAATAGTTGCTGTAGTAATATTAGATTTTCTTTTGCAAAATCATTAATTTGATCATATGTTTTCTTTCTTTTATTCATGTTTGATTATATCTGACGTATCATAAACTAAACCACTCCGCTTTTGCGCTGTGGTTAATCAGTTCCCCAAAGATGTCTTTTAGTGGCTTTTTCCTGGGCAGTAACCAGTACTGGGCTGGCAGTACTGAGAGGGTTTATGGTTTGTGTGTCTAGCACCGGAAGGCTCAACTGAAAGTGAGTCCGGAGAAGCTAGGTATCGACCATTAAGTTATTGTTTCTGTCCTTGTTCCCTGGCTGCACCAGTACTGCGCGGGTGGGTTTATGGTTTTTGTTGTTCTATGTCCAGGAACACCCGAAGGCTCAACCGACAGTGGTTCTGGTTTTAAAGCGTCTCAGAAAACGGGGTAACGGCTTAAAGTCTCATCCGACAGACTGGTAGAAGCTTGGAATCGAACCTGCGACTCCTGGTTTACAAGACATAGGTTTATCCCCTACACCACTGCGGCTTCTGGGTATCGACCATTAAGTTGGGGAGTAGAAAGTTAATTAAATTGTTTCACTATGTAATAATAATATATCATATGTAGTTAAACATTAAAGTTGCATAGTCTGTAACTTTTGATCTTTTACTTTTTAAAATAATGTTACTATTTTTCAAGAACAAAGTAAAAAAACTAAAATTCAGGTATACATTTTACCAATTTCGTAAATCTTAACAAATTATCAGTATCAAAACAACAGCATTTATGTTAAAACTTGACTGTCTATAATTATTGGAGACACGCAAATAATTACCAACAAGAGAAAAAACACCTGTTTTTATAAGATAATTCACTTTTCCATGCAGTTTTCAGCTATGGTGAACCGATTTATTGTGAAAACTTAACTTAATTCTGCTTTTACAAATGATTTAAAAAGAAAATATTTTTTTCGAAAAATGTTCATAGTTGCAGACTTAGTCTCTTTAAATCAGTTAAGTAATGATGGTCTTGATGGGGTAAAATTTAGTGAATAATGGCCCTTTTTATAATGAATAGTGAATAATGAGCCAAAAAATGAATAGTGAATATTGAGGGCCTAAAAATAATGAATAATCCTATTTTTTAATGAATTGAAGAAAAAATTAATGAATAGTGAATAATCAGATTTCTTTGCCACCTTTTGTACTGTTAATGAATAATTGGTCTTATTTTAATGAATAACCAAAAATTTTCATGAGATGAATAATGGGCTAAATTTTTAATGAATAATAAATACCAGACCCCCCCATCCAGACCCTCAGTAATATTTCATTTGACTAAAATTACAAATAATTTAAAATATTGCAACATTTATATCTAATGAAATAATATTTTATATATAAAGTAATAATATAATCAAGTAATCATCCAATTGGCATAAAATAATGATAAAATGCGAACTAAATATTTTAATTTTTGTATTTATTTATAGTTTATTTTGTTTTACTAATCAACCAGTAAAGATAATAATAAACAAGTAAAGAAAGTATTTTATTTTACTAAGCATTCGTCTAAAGTTAGAGAAGCCGCCTTGGGGTAGTGGATAAGTGCTATGCCTTGTAAACCAGGGGTTGCAGGTTCGATTCCTAGCTTCTCCAGAACCACTTTCGGTTGAGCCTTCGGGTACTCTTGTCATATAATACACACACAAACAATAAACCCTCCCGGACCGGTACTGGTTATTGCACAGGAAAAGCCAATAGAAAAAACCAATGCCCTTGCCTAGGCGCATTGTCCTGGTGAATTTTCAGTCCCTGTTTGATTTGATCATTCTGCCATGTATGGAATGCTTAGCACGCCTCGCGATATCAACAAGCGTTCTCAAAGCCTTGCCTGGTAAACTTGATATCAAATCAAACTCACCTAGTATTCTCTATTTGCGAGATATGCACCCCGTCTTGAGAAACCCTGACTAAGTTGCACCAAATCACACAGTCTTATCAGCGCCTTTGCTATTTTTTAAAAAAATAATGAATAAACTTGCTACTTTGAAATTTCAATATTCTAGATAGTCTCTGTAGCTGAACAGGCTGGTTTGAGATTTACTTGGTCACAAAGGCTGAATTTTCCCTCAACGCAGTTCATCTACATATGAGCCGTGACATGAGATTTCCAACAATGTGGTATGTGCGACCAGCAAAGGCTCAGACCAGCCTGCGCATACGCGCAGTCTGATCAGAACCTTTGCTAGTCGCTTGAATATTCTATGAGTGTTTAGCTACTGAGTGAATATGATTTGGAGTTTCTAAGCATAAAAGGCAGCTGCACAGGCTTGTCTGAGTCTACACTTGTCAAAATGTCACATTGTTGGAAATCACGTGTCACGGCTCATATGTGCCTACCTGGAATCACTGAGAGTCATTAACTCCATGTCTGCTAGTGTTGTCTGCTGATAACCTTGGCAAACAGTCGGGACCCAACGTCTGGCCTGATCTGGAGCCAAACTGTTTGAAACTCTGATGTCGTTCCTGATATAATTTCTTGATAAAAGTTAATTAAAAACAAAAACAACAACAACAGGCGACAAAAATCACAAAAATCCAAGCATTCAAAGATTCCAGAATAAGGTTTAAAATTGAAAAACAGTGTGTTAAGCAGATTTGCCAGCTTTCTGATCCGATTCTGTACTGAGTGCAAAAGTTGGTATACCTGTATGTACCTGTGAAGGTCGTCTGTTTATTTTTACGTCTGTTGCTTTTCGTGGAAGGAAACAGTATAAACCCGGATCAGACTGCAGCCTTTTCCCTTGGGAGCAGTCTTATCTTTCCCCAAATTGATTACAATATAGGCTACCTAAAACATTAACAGACGAAAAGGGCTGGTCTCAGTCAGTACAAAGTCAAGGTGACAAATGACTCTCCCAATTTACACGGGTACCACCAATGATCAGAAAGATTCCACAATCTCAGACCAGCCTATGGTTTCAGAAAGTTGCGGTATCGAAGTGGATGTCGTGGCGTCTGTTGAAAACCTTTGCAAATAGTTTGGATCCAGATCAGGGCCGACAGGTCGGAACTGGATTCAAACTGTTTGACACTCTGAAGGCATTAATTTCACATTTTTTGAAAAGGTATTTTGAAAACATCCCCCCCCCCAAAAAAAAAGACGCAAAAAAAACGCTGATGAAAAATTGCCCAGGTAAAGCATCTGAACGTAACAAAACGCAATCACGTGTTTAAATGAATTTGGCCTAATATATAATATAACACAAATTATCCAGGCACCAAGCAACTTGTCTTCCTGGTTCATCAGGTGATTGTACGTCTAGCCAGTATGGATGTCATTTATTTTTTGTAATAACCCAACAAAATCTGGATGTCAAAACGTTTCGAACGTATGTATTATGACCTTGAAAGTCGCGAAGATGTTTGTTTGAGCTGATGTTTCATTTCATTTTCAACCGTTGAATTTTAGCACGGGTGGTAAACCTAGGAACTACCACGAAATTGTGTTAACGTAATTTTGTTCCCAAGCCACATCAAGGACACGTCGTGGTAGTTTCCAGGCCGAAAATTGGATAAAGGAAGGCTGGTGTCACTTTCATTTTTGTTTTATTTTACAACTAAGAACGAACAATGGTTAAATCCGACAATGTGGTTCCGTGTAAATATGTCTCAGGGTCCTATCTAGCCCAAAATTTTGTTTGAAAAGTTATTTTCGTTCTTTAGATTCGTGTTTCCCCACTGAGCATCGGACCAACTTTCCCTAAAGTTAGAAGGATTTTAGCCCATATCTGTCAAATTAAATGGAATTTGATACCATTTGACGATGGAAATGATAAAAAGACCCTGAAAAAACATTCCTACACAGAAAAAAAATCTGAGCATTTACTCGTAAACGATTCATGCCCCGTTCGTCATGTGTGGTAGTTTCCAGCGTATCGTGATAGTTAAAATGCTATCGTGGTAGTTTCCAAGACTTTGTAGGAAATTAGTAGTAGTTCGCATCAGCAGATGTTCACTATTCAGGGGCTACTTCATTTTTATAAAGACAGGGTGTGCGGGCGGAACCTTGAATACCCCTCTTATTCATACGAAGACCTTTTCAAACAACCTTTTGTCAGATAACAAATGAAGACTGCCTGAATTTTAATTTTAGTGGGCTATTGAAATGATGAGAAGAATGAAAAGAAGGGATTATTACACATTTTGTTTTTGAATAAACATGCTTTTTAATTAATAAATAACATGCCCGTTCATCATCGCACTCACATGTATATAAAAAGTATCCCAACCGGAGGATATTTCTCTTATTTTCTGAAGCGCAAGTACTAACGATACTTTGGGCCAGTAGTCTTAGCCTGCCATTTCATCTTAAAGTTGACTGAACATGGAACAACGTAGCGAGTGACGCAATTTTATATCATTTTTTTGTCTGTTGCTTGGTCCGCCACGGCTCAAATGATGACCTTCTTTTGCTTTTCCAGAGGTGTTGTTTGGCAGTACAGGACATGATCTCCACCTGTCAAGCATCACATTGAATCTTTTGAGTCCTCAGCTTAGCTTCTTCATGGTGTTGAAATGTGATTTATTTGTTTACCGTGGTAATTGATTGACGAGTTCGTGGGTTATCATGCGAAACAAACAACTACTATAATGTTTTGTAACACTTCAGAAACGTATCCTACAAAGTCTTGAAAACTACCACGATAGCATTTTAACTACCACGATGAGCTGGAAACTACCACACAGGACGAACGGGGCATGAATCGTTTACGAGTAAATGCTCAGATTTTTTTTTCTGTGTAGGAATGTTTATTCAGGGTCTTTTTATCATTTCCATCGTCAAATGATATCAAATTCCATTTAATTTGACAGATATGGGCTAAAATCCTTCGAACTTTGGGGAAAGTTGGTCCGATGCTCAGTGGGGAAACACAAATCTAAAGAACGAAAATAACTTTTCAAACAAAATTTTGGGCTAGAGGGGACGCTGAAACATATTTACACGGAACCACATTGTCGGATTTCACTATTGTTTGTTCTTAGTTGTAAAATAAAACAAAAATGAAAGTGACACCAGCCTTTCTTTATCCAATTTTCGGCCTGGAAACTACCACGACGTGTCCCGGATGTGGCTTGGGAACAAAATTACGTTAACACAATTTCGTGGTAGTTCCTAGGTTTACCACCCGTGTTTAGGTCACTTCAAGAGCGGTAGGGTAATGGCCATGCAGGTATTACTTCTAAATCAATGTAGCCGGACCGCGTTCGAAAACACGACAACCTACAAGGAAACGATGTATGCGTCGATTTTTTATCTATAAAGACCATTTAAATTCGATTATGCCTAACTATGCAACAACAACAACAACAACAACAACAACAACAACAACAACAACAACAACAACAAGCAACAACGACCAACAGACAAACGAATACTCCTTAATAGAGATGCGATATCCGCGTTTGTAATCGCCCTTGCGTCTTCCGCAAACAACCTAGGATTGTTTAATATAAGAGCACTTGTACTTTCTTTTAAATAACAGTATTATTTGGCACATTTAAACTGTCGCCCGCTTAAGTCCTCTGCTGCATATATTGTTTATAATTTTTGACTTATGTAAGTAAAGAGGTAAACCGTATGGACCTAGATCGGACTTTTCATCCAAGAGGAGTCTGATCCAGGTCTACTATGTCACAGAGGCTTCCAAAACATTTCAACCGACAACAAAGCAGACGAATTTTGTTTTGCTCGGCGCTTTAAGGGTTAACCCGAGGAGTATAGTCTGTGAACCAAAGTCGCGTATCGTGCAAAAACATACATTTTTTGCACTCGAGAGGTATACAGCTGGAATTTTGTATACTGATAGTCTAAATAGTGCTTGACATGAAACCACTGTATAGCAATGCGACCAGAATTGCATTTCGCGGAAAAATGCATTTTCATATGCCACATAGGCCATGTTAAGCAATCTTTCATAGCATAAAAATTGTGATGTTTCCCTAATCAATAAGTTAAAGAGTGTGCTTTTGGTCTCCAAAAGAACCGTCTCATTTAATAGGTCCATTTAAGAACTTCAAACATATGTTTTGGTTGAGAAATAACAAAACTAATTTTCGATTCTGGAGGATGGTTATGAGAAGCCGTCTTACTGTTCGTTAATACAATAATACCCTATCAAATGCATTTAAAAGTATGGGCAGTCATTTGTGCACCAAAATAATCTTCTTAGGGACATTTTTTGTCTTTACAAATACTATGCGGTTACATTTCTGCATCTCAGACGGGGACAGACAGGTTATTCATCGTGATATGAGAAATAGTTATACGAGTTTTTTTTCATATTTATTTTACCACTGTTAAATGAAACTAGTGTTTTCAGTAGATAAAAATCCCCATGGTCCATACAAATACCCTCTGTTTCAAAGCTGCTGTAAATATGGAAGATAAACATCCTTTAAAACCTTGATAAATTTCATCTATGTGTAAAACTGCTCTTAAGTTATCCTGGTATTTAACTACGCACCAGCTGGCATGGACTAAATTACTAAATATCAAATTATCGTGGTTTGATATTTTTGCTTTTCAGCTACCTTTTCTAGTTTGCCATAGAAAATAAAATAAATTGTCTTAAATTTTGTCCCAAACGTCTGTCTAACTGTATGGCGTGTTTAAACACATTCAATTTAAAATTTATTTATTTATGTAAAAAATATGCAATTCAAACCACTTCAGCGGGAATACTAAAGTGAATAAGCACACAATTTTTACGAGATATGCTTCCAAGCAATATATAAATAATTATCAAATACATTTTTGGGCAATAAATGCAGTTTTAATGAGATTGGAAGAAAAGAAAAAGATAAATTTAATTTCAAAATGGGGATGCCCTAATCTGCATGCTTTAAAAACCAATAAGCAGTATTCTTAGATGACCACCACTGCTTCTGAGGTCTACGCCGATGTTGTATTATTGTATAAACTCAATATTTTTCAATCCTGAATTTTTTTGATAAAAATATATAACATTTTGAAAAATGATATTTTGACACCATCGAATTACCTTTGCAACCATACAAAATCCAGCTGTATACCTTTCGGGTGCAAGGGTTAGCATTTTTTCTACACTTGGTTCCCCGACTAGTAAGTATTATTAAACGGGCCACTATCGGTCCACTAGCGAAACGCCATTCAAATGGCGTTTAGCTAGTGGACCGATAGTGTCCCGAAAGGCATTTCACTGGTGGGCCGAGAGTTGCTCGAGTCTGCATGCTAGCTTGGATGTCACAAGTTTCACACATTTACAATGTTTATTCAGGTACAGCCTTCCTCAAGTCATACGTTTTCTAGACAACGAAATCCAAGAAATTTACACACGGAACCTCATTGAAGGAGTCGAACAAATGACCAATGTTACTGGTGAGTATATTTTTCTATAGTGCTGCCAAGATCTAATGACCATGTTTACATTTGCTTGTTTGTAAACATTGAAATCAAAACATCAGGCTGGCATATTCAGCAGTCATGTGTAGTTTTGAAAACTATTAGATATCAGCTTGTATAGCTCAGTAGGTAAAATCGCTGGTATCAGAAAATTCAATTTTTACCATTATGCGCTGGTTCGAATCCCACAACTTTTTTTTTTAAATTTAAGATTGTTCTTGTATTTTACACACTGGTCAATGTAAACGCACCGGTGGTTGCTACAACGAGCTGGTGGTTGCATTTTACAGCACCGGTGGTGGTGTAAAAGGTAAAAAAATCTATACCTGTTGACTTTATTATTTATTTATAAACTTGCATTTATTTTATTTGTGATGACACCTGGTGCACAGACCACTGGTAACATTGCAGTTTATGGCTCTGCCAAGCAATTGGTGATTTAATTCATGGTTTGGACTGCAAATCCAACAAAGTTCTGGAGTTTTGCCGTGACAGGTGCTTTTTTCTAGTGTAACTGCCAAAATTGAGTGAAATCTGCACGTCTAAGCGCAGCTGTTGTCATATTCCCATGAAATAACATCCAAAAAACGATTACTACTTTGGGTTTTTTTCTTGGTAAACTAGCAAATGTTTTATTGAGGAATTTTTATTACAACGCACTGGGAGCATCTTTTGACGCATTGATACAACGCACTGATGGTTGCACAGAATTCCTGTGGTTGCTGGTGCAGCCTCACCACAGCATTCACTGTTCTTATAAACGGTACATAAATCGTTATTTGAGCTAGCACATGATTATTCAGCACCAGGACGAAGACTCAGGTGAGCCTGTGCAAATGTACAGACTCGCCAGAGCCTTCTCTGCATAGAAAAAATAGAGAGTAGTAATCGTTTTTGGATGTTATTTCATGGGACTATGATAACATAGCTGCAGCTGTGCTTAGACATGCAGAATTTCCTGAAGTTAGGCAGTCACAATAGAAAAAAGCACCTGTCACTGTCAAACTCCACAACTGTGTCGGATTTGTCGGTCATACCATGAATGAAAACGCCAATTGCATGACAGAGCCATAAACTGCAATGTTTCTGACGGTTTGTGCGCATTGGGTCATCAAAAGTAAAATAAATGCAAGCTTATAAAGAAATCATACAGTCAATATGCATAGATTTTGTGGTTTTTGTACACTGATGAAGGCTCAAGCGTGACTCTGCAAATGTGCAGTCCCACCAGAGATGCTCCAGAGCTAGCCTTGTTCGCACTTTGAGAGTGTGTCCGCCTATTTTTCAGATTGGCCCCAAAACTTTTAATTTAATGAGATTGTTTGTCCGTTATGATACATTACAATAGTTAAGAAGCCTCCATGCGAGCTTAAAATTTTTGTGATTCAACAACAGCAGATTCTAGGTCGAAGATTTGGTACCAGTAAAATGCAATTTTAGCACACCAGAGATATAGGCTGCTGTCTGTTCTAAGGCGGTGATTCTGTTGTTGTTGATTCGTTGTTGATTGTTACTCCCATTACAGGATTCTGTAATTGTTCTATATTTTGTTACTTTATGTCCATTCTTGTTTTGCAATCATCTTGATGGGGAAGAGAGAGAGAGAGAGCTGGCTGCTTTGCTTAGTTTGTCTTCCTGGTGTCTCGTGATTGTTGTGTGGCTATTCCTCTCAGTGCCATGGGTTTGTCTGCAGTTTGTGATTGTGATACTCACTATATTTGGGTGTCATTCATGCGAACAGCGATGGCTTTGGCCACATTTGCTTGGTCTAGTCTGAGCCTTCGTCACAGTTTAAAATTCTCATGTGGTGACTCAAATGGCGATTGAATGCCATTTTGTGCGAGCAGCGAAGGATCTGGCGAGTCTGCACATTTGCACAGGCTTACCTTAGCCTTCGTCACTGTACAAAATCTCTTGTGCTGCCTTAAATGGCGATTTGTGTGCTATTCACGCCAGCAGCGAATACTCTGGTGAGTCTGCACATTTGCGCAGACAGTCACTGCACAATGTAATAAATATCAAGATCTCTTGTGCTGGCAGCAAAGGCTCTTGGGAGTATGCACGTTTGCACAGGCTCGCCTGAGCCTTCTATACAGTATCGAAATATCATGTGCTGGTTGAAATGGCGATTTTTGCAACGTTTATGTGAACAGCGAATGATGTGGTGAGTCTGCAGCAGCAACAATAGGAATTCTGTGCAACCATCAGTGCATTGTATCAATGCGTCAAAAAATGTTCCCAGTGCGTTGTAATAAAAATTCCTCAATAAAACATTTGCTAGTTTACCAAGAAAAAAAAAACAAAGTAGTAATCGTTTTTTGGATTTTATTTCATGGGAATATGACAACAGCTGCGCTTAGACATGCAGATTTCACTCAATTTAGGCAGTTACACTAGAAAAAAGCACCTGTCACGGCAAAACTCCAGAACTTTGTTGGATTTGCAGTCTAAACCATGAATTATATCACCAACTGCTTGGCAGAGCCATAAACTGCAATTTTACCGGTGGTCTGTGCGCCAGATGTCATCACAAATAAAATAAATGCAAGCTTATAAAGAAATCATACAGTCAATATGCATAGATTTTGTGGTTTTTGTACACTGATGAAGGCTCAAGCGTGACTCTGCAAATGTGCAGTCCCACCAGAGATGCTCCAGAGCTAGCCCTGTTCGCACTTTGAGAGTGTGTCCGCCTATTTTTCAGATTGGCCCCAAAACTTTTAATTTAATGAGATTGTTTGTCCGTTATGATACATTACAATAGTTAAGAAGCCTCCATGCGAGCTTAAAATTTTTGTGATTCAACAACAGCAGATTCTAGGTCGAAGATTTGGTACCAGTAAAATGCAATTTTAGCACACCAGAGATATAGGCTGCTGTCTGTTCTAAGGCGGTGATTCTGTTGTTGTTGATTCGTTGTTGATTGTTACTCCCATTACAGGATTCTGTAATTGTTCTATATTTTGTTACTTTATGTCCATTCTTGTTTTGCAATCATCTTGATGGGGAAGAGAGAGAGAGAGAGCTGGCTGCTTTGCTTAGTTTGTCTTCCTGGTGTCTCGTGATTGTTGTGTGGCTATTCCTCTCAGTGCCATGGGTTTGTCTGCAGTTTGTGATTGTGATACTCACTATATTTGGGTGTCATTCATGCGAACAGCGATGGCTTTGGCCACATTTGCTTGGTCTAGTCTGAGCCTTCGTCACAGTTTAAAATTCTCATGTGGTGACTCAAATGGCGATTGAATGCCATTTTGTGCGAGCAGCGAAGGATCTGGCGAGTCTGCACATTTGCACAGGCTTACCTTAGCCTTCGTCACTGTACAAAATCTCTTGTGCTGCCTTAAATGGCGATTTGTGTGCTATTCACGCCAGCAGCGAATACTCTGGTGAGTCTGCACATTTGCGCAGACAGTCACTGCACAATGTAATAAATATCAAGATCTCTTGTGCTGGCAGCAAAGGCTCTTGGGAGTATGCACGTTTGCACAGGCTCGCCTGAGCCTTCTATACAGTATCGAAATATCATGTGCTGGTTGAAATGGCGATTTTTGCAACGTTTATGTGAACAGCGAATGATGTGGTGAGTCTGCAGCAGCAACAATAGGAATTCTGTGCAACCATCAGTGCATTGTATCAATGCGTCAAAAAATGTTCCCAGTGCGTTGTAATAAAAATTCCTCAATAAAACATTTGCTAGTTTACCAAGAAAAAAAAAACAAAGTAGTAATCGTTTTTTGGATTTTATTTCATGGGAATATGACAACAGCTGCGCTTAGACATGCAGATTTCACTCAATTTAGGCAGTTACACTAGAAAAAAGCACCTGTCACGGCAAAACTCCAGAACTTTGTTGGATTTGCAGTCTAAACCATGAATTATATCACCAACTGCTTGGCAGAGCCATAAACTGCAATTTTACCGGTGGTCTGTGCGCCAGATGTCATCACAAATAAAATAAATGCAAGTTTATAAATTAATCATAAAGTCAGCATGTATAGATTTTTAGAAAAAAAAGTAAGCAGATGACAACAAAAGTATTAAACTCACTCAGCGTGCAAAGAGTTATTACATTTCGGCTTATTGAAATTATTCACATTTCTACGTGTGTATTTGTTTAATAAACGTATGCCAGATTAAAAAAATATCCATGTCTACACAAAGTCAAGAATAAAGACGAACAAACTAGCAAATTAAAAAGAAAGAAGAAAACAATTGAAATGATACTGGACTCGAACACACATCTTTTGAGCGGAAAGGACAGACTCTTATCCATTAGGCTATCGAGGAGTTGTGATTTGTTTCACGAATAAAAGTAATTGTGCCACAATCTAAAGCACACATTTTACGAAGAATCCCGAAGATTGGAAGAAAGGTCATTGAATATTCATATGTCTCAGGTCAATGTAGACAAACAATAAAAATAACTTTGTTATTGTTTGTCAAAATTAATCCGAGACATATGAATATTCAATGACCTTTTACTCAGTATTCGTGAATCTTCGTAAAACGAGCGCTTTAGATTGTTGTACAATTACTAATCTGAAAGAAATGAATCATAATTCCCTGATAGCCTAGTGGATTGGCGAGTGTTTAGCAGTCAACAGATGTGGGTTCGAGTCCAGTAGCATGTAAGCATTTTTTTTCTTTTTTGTTCGATTTGCTAGTTTCTTGATTTTGTACATAACTGGATACATTTATTTGAATTTGGTATGCTTTTATGTAACAAATACAGCACCGTGAATAATTTCAATAAGCATACATGTGATTAACTCTTTGCACGCTGAATATTTTTGAGACTTTTGTTATCATCTGCTGACTTTTAATCAAAATTAACTTTTAAAAAATTCTTACAGGAACACTATCAGAGTGTAAAATGGACTGTATCCAGATCAGAACCGACGTTCTGTTGGTACTGAATTGGGTACAAACTATTTGCAAATGGTATCAGCTGACAGGGAAAGAGTGGAGAACTTAGGAAATAATGAATACAAAAGCGGCTAAATACAAATGAAAGATGTAAAAGCTCATCACAAGATGATGTAAAATATACGAACAATATTAACTTAAAAAAGAAAGCAATTTGACAATTATTAAAAAGAAAGGTTCCTTCCTAGTTTCGATCCAGGTATGCTTGATTTATAAGTAGTCAACTAGCCACTAGGCTATTGGACCATTTGCATTAACGAATTGACATTATCTTCATATTCTCTGTAAAAGCGTGACCAAGATCGGAGTACTCCACGAAAACGCACGAATATCACGAAGATTTTGGAGAAAATTAATCAGTCGAAGGTCAATTTTGGCAGACTATATTGGTAAATTTTATTGTTAACACAGAATGTCAACATAGTCAAAATAGCGCTGCAGGACTATTATAAGGACTGGCCGAGACGTGCCTGTCTGGCTTTGATTTCTTCCGCCCTATAGGAAAAGATTTCTTTTTTTGAATTCTGTTTTAGGTATGTCCAAAACTGTCTCCGAATGCGATTGACTTATTTTATTTTTGCAAATAGTTTGGACCCAAACCTGGCCCGATAAAGCCAATTATTATTTCTTTCGGGCTGTAAATGCCCTTTAGATGCAGATCCCGTTTAGTACACGTTGTACTCACAAAAAAAACTCACAAATCCTCTTCTGGTAGAAGGTCTGTCACGACCTGTTGGACCAACCTTGATTCTCCTAAACGTTGGGTCTTTTTGTTATATCCGGTGGGATTTATTGCCTTGCCTTTCCTAGCTGATCTCTCCATAATTTATCCAATCTATTCTTGAACGAATTTACTGTCTTTGCTTCGACTACTTTTGATGGTAAAGAGTTCTACTAATCCAATGTTCACATACAGAATGGATATTTTCTGTCATTTTGTCTTGCTCTACTTTTATAAATTTTATAGATATGTCCTCTGGTGTTAGTCATCTCTTAAATTAATGAAGTTGCTAATGTCAGGATCATATTTGCCTCAGAGAATTTTATATGTTTCAATCATGTCGCTATGCATCCTTCAGTATGCTACTGTTAGAATGTTTTTTTTACGCAGACGTTTTTCAATGTGAATCATGCCATATGTTTTGTTTCTATTTTCAATTTTAATACTCTCCTACATCTCATGCGCGGACCCAGAAAGTTTTGTCAGAGGGGGTCCAATTTTGAGAAGGTTTTTTTTTTTTTTTAGTTTGATCAGGAGAGGAAAGGTCCAAATACCACTATTAGCGGACCATCATTGGCCCGCCAGCGAAACGTCAATTAAATGGCGTTTCACTGGAGGGCCGATGATGGCCCAACATTGAATGCTGGATTGGTAGCTTTTTGATTTTAAGGGTATCCAGACCAGTGTTGCTAAGGAACCCTATATTTTTGTAATTTTCTAGGGGGGATCCGGACCCCCTGCCCCCTTCTGGATCCGCACATGCATCTTAAACCAATCAATACTGCTTCTCATTAGGTGTGTTATACTTATTTCTTTGTTAGGTGCTTTTCTTGCCTTTAAATATTATTGGATTGTGAATACACGTATAACCTGTTTTCTGGCGTAAATACACTGTGGTTGCATATGAATATTTAGAATAAAAGCTAAGATGTTGGCTTATCTACACCACAGATTCCAATACATCTCGGATGTGACAGCTCGAAAGTTCTCTTAGAGTAGTGTTTTTAACCACTGAATCTCATCTTGTACACGCAAATCATCATTTCCATTCAAACTTGTTGTTCCATAATATCTGTACTCATTTTTCCCTGTGGTGTTACTGGGCAAAACACACCTAAAGGATCATACACTGAGGATTTCTGTTTTAACTCTACTGTTTGGGTTAAATTTGATGTTATGTGACTTTGAAGAAAGGAAGAGAGAGCTGGTTGCTTTATTTTTATTATCTAGTTACTGTTAATGTTCTGTGAATCTTCCTCACGGTGCCGTGGGTTGGTCTGCTGTGTGTTATTGTGGTATTTCCTGATCATACTCACTTACTTTAGTTATTTCTTATTTAAGCCTATGTTGTCACTTTCAATAGCCCATTTAAGACCTTATATTTCCATAGAACCTTGAGATGCCCTGTCATCAATTGGTATTTCTCTGGTGAAAATTTCTGTTTTGCAACAAAACCGCATCGTCTATAGTTACTCCATTCAATGAATGCTGCTAAGTTTTTCATCAAATGGGTTGAGTAATTAAACAGTTATTTCATGCCTGTTTGTAAAGGGAGTTAAGAAAGTTTGTTCCGCTCTTCATCATAGATTTTCGAATCATTTAAAAAGGAAATTATGCTGAGATATTGCATTTTTAATTGGCCTGTTATTCCTTGTGATGCTCTATAGGGTTTGGCATCGTGTCTGACATCGAATGTCTTCACACAATTACGTTTAATTTGGGTACTGTCTTTCCGTCGGTCTGGAATAATCTGTTATTTTCCAAATTATGTGAAAATTATTATTTTGGATGGTCCTTTACATACAGCCTTGCAGTTTAGTAGACGTACTAAAGGCTTATATAAGATGACTAACACCTCCATTTAGGGTTTCTTAACCAATTAGAAAATAGTCTTAACACTATGGCCAGGACATGACAAGGGTTCTTTTTTCATAAACCATCATTTTGCTCCTAGAGCCTAAAATTTCTGAGTGGTACTTGATTTTGAAGAGCACCTCGGGGTACTAATTTTGACCTTACTACAAACAGGCATGAAATAACTGTCGACAACAGAATCGCCGCCTCAGAATGGACAGCAGTCATAGCCGTTTTGCTCTAGATTCTGTTGTTGTTAAAACACACATATTGTTAAGCTTCCATGGAGATCTACTAATTTATTTAATGTATCATTAAGTGAACAAATGATCCAACTGTGATGAAACAAGAAAAATGCTCATTTTAGTGTCAAATCACATTTTCTTCATGCTATCAGGCCAAAACGCAAACATTTAAATAGGGGGTATTGATGGTTTATACAAAGGGTGAAAAGAGTTTTGCAAAACTTACGAACGTTCTGATATTAAGGGCGAAATTATGAGTGAAACCTGCATGATGATCATTAATTAGTTTTCCAGGTAGGGTGTGGTGAAATTACTTGTAAAAGTAAGAAAGATGGCAAAGATCAGGAATCGATACAATCAAGCACCACACCCTCTTAATCCCCACTACCCCAACGAAAGAGCCTGTTTTCTAATGAGTACGAATTCTTCACCAATACATTGGCAATACTCGTACATTTATACGATTCATTTGTTAGGGCCCAGCCAACAAATTGTTGGCGGAGCTCTATTGTTTTGGCTTGTCCATCCATCTGTACATCAGTCTGACCGTCCTCTTTTGTGGACACACTTACTTAGTCATTTATCACCTGATTTCTTCCAAAGTTCTTATATGGAGTACTTCCACCGAACTCTCGCCCAAGTTCGAATATGGGTTTCGTCCGACGTACGATAACCAAGATGGCAGACAAAATGGCTTTTGCACTTGTTAACATTTCATATGAGTATCTTTTATCAAACTCTTGCACAAGTTTAAATAATAGTTTTGTCTGATGAACAATAACAAAGATGTCGGTTTGCACGTGTGGACACTTATACTCTTTTAGCCATTTATCATTTCATATTCATAGTCGTTCCGAAGATCGACTGTGTGTTTTGTCCGACGGAAAGCTAACCAGGATGACCTCTTTAATGACTGCCGGCCGTCAGTTTGTGCTTGTAGACACTCTAGCTTTTATCAATCAATCAATCAATTTATTTATCAACCGGTCTCTTCCAAATTTAATATATGGACTACTTTCATCAAACTACATGTAATATTCAATTTCAAATATGGATTTTGATTGAAGAACGATAACCAAGATGGCCACGAAAATGGCTGTTCCCTTTTCACTGAAGGTTATCATGGGGGTCTCTTTGTTGCAGTCTGACACTGTTCTAGTCTTCGTATAATTTCATCATGATGGACAATTATTTATACAGTCCAATGTTTCCATAATGAAACAAGCATCTCTATGTTCATAGAATAGCCGTTAGACGTGTTCTGACCGCAGGTCATCGTGTTGCCAGTGCCTGTGTTGAATGATGCACCAGGACGTTACATCATGCCCGAATCCAGAAAGTGTTTTAATACCTCTATAAGCCGGCCATTATCGGCTCGCCAGCGAAACACCATTTTAATGGCGTTTCGCTGGCGTGCCAATGAAGGCCCAACATTGAATGCTGGCTTGGTAGCTTTGTGATTTTTCAGTAGGCGCCTTTTGCTAAAAGACCCTATAGTTGTGTGATTTTAGACAAAAGGAGGGGGTCCGGACACCCTGTCCACTCCCCGCTGGATCCGCGCATGTTACATGAAATAAAATCATGAAGTTCAATTGTAGGATTTTGTCAAATCTTAGCCGTTACGATCTGCAGATTATAAAGTTATTCTAGATTGAAGTTATATCCATTTTTTTTATTTTACAAATTATTTCGGTTCCCCTTTTCTTTTATCTTGATTTCTCCATAAAGAGATTTACAAGAGAACAGTCAAGCATATAAGGTAACAACACAAATGCTATTTATAAGGGCGTACAATAGGAATGCATCGCTTTTCATGCAAGACATGTTGAATGCAAGACACGTTGAAAGATAGATTTACAAAGATAGGATCAATTTGTACAAAAGAAACTAATGATCAAGTCCTCCCAGCGATTACTCAGATCAGCCTGGTCACCTCCAAAGTCTGTTTTGAATCTTCGCAAGCTCTTCACACAAAGAAACTTCGTGCCTTTTATATTCATTGAAATGACTATGCCTGTGTATTCTTGTTATACACTGCATGTTCTTGATCTTCACGGGCATAGATAAATTGTATTAGTTTACTACATGTATAGTACTTTCTAAAGCTCTCCTTTTGTTGACAAATTTTGTTTGTTGCCGTTTATTCCTTAATGGTTATTTTAATTGAAAATAAATTTAAGAAATGAATTTAGATATAGACCGCGTAATTAGAATATTTTTTTTTTTTACTTTTGTATGAGCTTTTACATAGACTGGGATTAGATGGAATTTCTGCGTGTTTTTGTTCCGTCCCCGAGTGTACCTTATCGATATATAAATAAACTGCCGACCAGTAGTTTAAAATCCGTGCATAATGCTACGAGGGCTGTTCAAATATGAATGCAAGTAGCTTCATAACTTTCTTCACATATGTGCTACGACAAAATGGTAAACGTTTCTATAAAGGACTATATGTCATCTTTAAACTGGCACCAGACCTAAAGAAAAATACAGTATATTTATCGAGCTATAGCTCTTTGAATGCGGATCATGTGTGTTTACTAACAAACTGAATGCTTCGAACATACCAGTGATAGAGACGAGCGTATAATTTTTCGAAGAACAGGCGAAAGTTCTTGATTTTTTTAAGGAAGTATCCCCATATATTACATAATGATTCTGTGAAAGTTGCAAAAATCTGACATACTTTTGTTAAATTACAACGAATCGTTTTCACTAAAGTCTCCTTATGTTGGCAAATAAATGGTAACTAAAACACCACCTTTCAGTTTTCAGTTAAACTTATCTATAACAAAATGCACGAAGCATCATTTAAACTAGTTTTTACTCAAAAACAATATGTTGATCGCTCATACTGAGTTGTTGCTACAAATTATTGATGGATAGTGGGCAATTTTTAAACGCTGAAAAGCATTTTCATTAAGTCAAATGCCTTAAGTGAAGGAGTTATAGAATTTTACTCTTTTTTTGTCATAACATTGCGGCTCTATTCTAAATTTGAACGTAAACTTTAAGTTCGACCACTATTGGCATTATTTACAATAAAATTACTCACCTCGTCTTGAGGACTTGAGAGATTGAACATATTTTAATTAATGTAAACAGATCATTAAGAAGAAGAAAAATGCTTGAAAAATTATATAAAATGGGATAACTTTGTAAATAGAGGACGGATTATTTTGAAAACTTCCTTATGACATATTTAGCATGTTTTCAGCAAAACGCAAAGAAAACGACACAGCGATGTTTATTATTCACTCACCAGCAGACAACTCAAAATGACGTTTATCATAAAATTAATGACGTCACAAACGTGCCTTTTTACTCGAGATTGAAAGTGGATTATATAAACTTTTTCCTGCAAGCAACTTTTGAATTGCTACTTACACTTGCATTTAAAATTTGGAGCCAATTTGTCTAAAACTTGCAAAGATATGACACTATATCGCAGATGTACCAAAACGTGCATTGCAATTTGCTTCAGAAAAACTTCAGTATACAGGAATGGACTTTATATAAGGGTCTGTTACTCGAAAAATTAGGTGAGTGTTTCTTTATATTTGGTGCCATCTTAAAGACGACAAATAGTTCTTACCAGAAAGGTATGGCATTTTGTCATAGCGTATATGTGAAGAAAGCTATGAAGCTACTTGCATTCATATTTGAACAGCCCTCGTATAGAGTCGCAAATGGGTATATATCTCAAGGAAAAGTTATTCTGAATTGCAGGACATTTGGACCTTAGTTCAAATAAGGGATGCTCCCAAAAATAAGTTTTAGTTACTCGGTATACATTTACATCCACATGCTAAACGTCGATTGTATTAGTAAGGATTAAAGTTGTTAAATAAAAGAAAAACGGGGGTCACTTCAAACCTGGAAACACAGTAGTATATAATGACAGACCGGGTTTTACCGACTGCATCATATGCAGGGATGGCATTGTGTAGACGAAATGGTCAAATCGATCTCTGCGAGATCGAGCCTGTTTTAGGACTCTCAAAATTCAAACTAATCAAATGCCCTCGATTCTACATAATACGACCAGGCGTGGATAATGGCAGGCATCAGCCACAACTCCTTTCTGAAAGCCTATGTGGGAACATAAAACTGGGTGTACTGTTTTGAAAGTTTGACATATGACCCTTAAAATACTGAATTGACAAATCCTGGCTTATTGTATCAATCTGTATGGGAAAATCCATTAGAATGAAAATGGTTAAATTATGATCAAGCGCATACACGTTAAGTACATCATAGACTCCATATTTGACGTTCTTCTTAACTCCTTCTGCATACTTTCATGCCTTGCACGACCCGTCGGTGTGCACTATAATCACTCTGTGAGTCCGTCTGTCTCTCCGCCCATAAGCAGTTAGTGAAAATGTTCATAACGCTTGAACCACGTGGTATATTTTGATCAAATGTATACGTGTGCATGTCATCATTATCTTACAACATGCATGCGTAACAGCCTTTTTATGATGGACGAGGCTTTGCTGAACATCAATCCTACCGGTTGTTGTCCTTTTATGAAAATGGTCCTAACTTTTGAACCACGTGGTATATTTGGTTCAAATTTTGCATACTTATTTATTTTAACATTGTCCAGCCACTGGTATGCAAAACAGTGACGATCATTTGGGCTGGTCGGGGTGTTTTAGTAAAATTGATCATAACCCTTGAACCGCATGGTATTATTTGATCAAATGCATACTTATACATTTTAACATTGTATAGACACTGGTATGCAAAACATTGTATGATCTTATCAGAATAGCACTACTCGGAATGCACATATTAGCTGAAGCTTTGCAGAAGTTTATCAGTGTCTATGCTGCAAGTACCCATGCGATTCAAACACAGGTTTCTTTGGAGAAATTCAACCATCTTATAAAATCAGGCCAACAAGCAAAATCACTTATTAGACATTTGAAAAGCAAAACCATCTTATAAACAGAAACATATGTAAGTGCCCTGTCGGTCCGTCCACCCGTGGTCAGAAGGTCAAAATGCTCGAAACACTTGAATAACAGGGTATATATTTTGTTCCAATAATTCATCATTCTGAAGGAAATGACCAGTTTGATTTCTACATATTCCTTCTGGCACCGGATACTGATTAATCTACGTTCAACACAGGCATTACGGTCAGTTAATTTTATTTATTATGATTCTGAATACAAGGGGTCCAGCACACGTGTCTTGGTACTTTTCACATCGGCGAACTGCCAAGACTCACGGCAAGCTTCCTCACAGTCCGCCATCCAGAACCCGAGGTTATAAAATTTTTTTCATGTTATAACGTCGGGGCTGGGTCTCGCCACAGCCTTTGCTTCTCGTGTACAAAGTAGGGGTCTGGACACCGATCCAACTTTTTTATTTAGACTTCGTCAAGTTCGAACCCGCTTGATACGTCAGCATGGGTGCCGAAAGGAAACTCTAGCGCATATGCGATAAGTACCAAAATCTCATGTGCCTTCTTGAAACATATATATCAAAGGGGACGGCAATATTGAAAGCAAGTGAAACTGAAATTCAAGCCCTTAAAAAGCCATGCAATCTGCCGCAAATCTGATCAAAATTTAATGAAAAATAATAAAATTGCAGATGTCTGTATAGTAAAGAATTGAAAGCTATGGAGGGCAGCCATTTTTAGGCTGTGTGACGTGACAAAGCCCTAATTTAATATGTATAAACATAATAACTAGTTTCCTGCTTTTCATTTTTTTTTATTGCATTTTTATGATTCTACTGTTGAAAATAGTTGATTTTGAAAAAAAACTAGTACAATTTGCAATGAAAGTGGAGATTGTATTGGCGTTTCAAAATTTACGGGAAATTAATTAAATATTCAAAATGACGGCCCCTTTGGCTTAAAAGAAGTCAGAATTTTGATTTTCAGATTGCTATAACTTTCTTATTTTATGTCGGATTTTGATCCAGTTTGCGGCAGACTGCATGATTTAATAAGGGCTTGCATTTCAAATGCACTTGCTCTCAACGTTGCCGTCCATTTTAATCATTTGATCATACGTCAACACAATTTATTTTTAAGCCTCTGACTTAAGAATAAAAACACTCGTGCAACAGAAAGTGATGATTGGTCATTATACAAATGCAGACGAACGCAGAGACGAACGCAGAGACACCAAAGAAAGATATTGCAGGCGTACACTGGTTGTCATTCCGTACGAGACACCGGACATAGCTGAAATATGTGTCCGAGTTTACGAGGGTGATGAAGATAGCCCCGATTATGAGGAGTATCTGGTTGAAAATATTGGCACCGAGATGGCCGAGGGTTTGTACGTTGAATTCTTGAAGAAGCCCCGGATAATCCGACTGAACGAGGGTGAGGCAGAGGCCGGGGTCGGAAGAGACAGATCTGAGAATGAGATAGTTGATGAACCCTCTGATGAACCGCCGCCACCTGTTCCTCCCAGAGCGGGACCAAGAGGTCGCAGCTTGCGTAAGTATATCGTGTAGGCTTATACAGTTAAACCTTAACAACTCAAACGTTGATAGCTAAAAAAACAGCTATTTTAACTCATGTTTACCCATAAAAATAATAAACGCCAGACTTATATGGCGCATTTCTGAATTTCGTTCCTAGTATTCAATAATAATCAAAACATAAAAGAAACGTCACACCAAAACGTGCCGGAAACCTGTTGACACCTTCATTGTCATGGTTTGTCCGCCTCTACATGAGGGTCTGGATGGGGCATAACGATTAGTGAATTATGGCCCTTTTTATAATGAATAGTGAATAATGAGCCAAAAATGAATAGTGAATAATGAGGGCCTAAAAAGTGAATTATCCTATTTTTAAATGAATAGAAGAAAAAAAAAACGAAAAGTAAATAATCAGATTTTAATGAATACTTGGTCTTATTTTAATGAATAACCCAAAATTTTAATGAGATGAATAATGAGCTAAATTTTTAATGAATGGTGATTACCAGACCCCCAGTCAGACCCTCCTACATTGAGATAATATACGAACTTTAGCGAGTGGATTATCTCACGTATGGATGGACGACTATGGTATAACTTGTTTACATTTTCTTGTTTCGTGCAATGATTGGTCATGGTGGTATAATAGAGTAGCATTCAATTTCAGCACTGATAAAGCCAAAGCCCAAACAACTAACAGCAGCAAAACACGAGAGCTCCACGGATGAAAAAAGTAAGTCGATAGAGTGCAAATGCGACCTGGCCCCGAGGTTATAAACTTTTTTTAATGCTCAACTCAGCTGAGCACGAAATTTATTCTGCATAGCATGATTAATATACAATCTGAGAGACTTAAAAGCAAGCAACTTCTTTATTTGTCAGTAGTAATGGGGGCCACCCTGGCACCCGCGATTTTTAAGCCTGAAAAGAACTTAGAATTTTTTAGGCAAAAATAAATTGTACCAGAGATGGCTCCCCTGGTAAGCTTGAGTGACTAGCTGTGATAACTTAGTTTATTTTGAGGGTTATTCTGGCTGGGCCTATGGCTGTAATAGTTTCTTTGGCTATTGAGAATAACTTAGTTTATTTTTGGACATATTCTAGTTGGGCCTGGGATTATAATAGTATCCTGGGCTTTTAAGAATAAGTTAGTTTATTTGAGGTCTATTCTCGTTGGGTCTATGATTATGATAGCTTCTTTGGCTATTGAGAATAATTTAGTTTATTTGAGGGCTATTCTGACTGGGTCTGTGATTGTGATAATTTCTGGGCTATTGAAAATAACTTAGTCTATTTAAGGTCTATCTTGGTCTATGTTTCTGATCGTTTCTTGGGCTATTGAGAATAACTTAGTTTATTTGAGAGATATTCTACTTTGTCATTGAAAGTGATAGTTTTCCCGTCATATTCACTGGTTGGCTTGTGATTGTAACAGTTTCCTGGACATATCCACTGTAGTGAGAATAACTTAATCTATTTGTGTGGTATTTTGGTTAGGTCTATGATTGTGATAGTTTCCTGGGCTATTGAGAATAACTTAGTTTATTTGGGGGCTATTCTGACTGGGTCTATGATTGTGATAATTTCTGGGCTATTTAGAATAACTTAGTCTATTTGAGGTCTATTTTGGTCTATGATTCTGATCGTTTCTTGGGCTATCGAGAATAACTTAGTTTATTACAGAGATATTCTAGTTGGTCATTGATTGTGATTGTTTTCTGGTCATATCCACTGTAGTGAGAATAACTTAATCTATTTGAGGTGCTTTTCTGGTTGGGTCTGTGATTGTGATAGTTTCCTGGTCATATCCACTGTTGAGACTAACTAAGTCTATTTGAGATCTATTCTGGTTGAGCTTATGATTATGATAGTATCCTGGGCTATTGAGAATAACTTAGTTAATTTGCGAGGTTGAGTAGAACTTAGTTTATTTGTGAGGTATTTTGGTTAGGTATATGATTGTGATAGTTTCTGGGTTGTTTAGAATTACTTAGTCTATTTGAGATAAATTCTGATTGGGCTTATGATTATGATAGTATCCTGGGCTATTGAGAATATAAGTTAGTTTATTTGCGAGGTTGAATATAACTTAGTTTATTTGTGGGGTATTTTGGTTAGGTCTATGATTTTTATAGTTTCTGGGTTGTTGAGAATAACTTAGTCTATTTGAGATATATTCTGGTTGGGCTTATGATTATGATAGTATCCTGGGCTATTGAGAATAACTTAGTTAATTTGCAAGGCTGAGAATAACTTTATTTATTTGTGTGGTATTTTTGTCAGGTCTATGATTGTGATAGTTTCCTGGGCTATTGAGAATAACTTAGTTTATTAGAGGTCTATTCTGGTTGGAACTGTGATTGTGATAGCTTCTGGATTGTTGAGAATAACTTAGTTTAATTGAGGTGCTTTTCTGGTTGGGCCAATGATTCTGATCTTTTCTTGGGTTATTGAGAATAATTTAGTCTATTTTTAGTTCTAGTTGGGCCTGGGATTATGATAGTATCCTGGGCTATTAAGAATAAGTTTATTTGAGGTCTATTCTCGTTGGGTCTATGACTATGATAGCTTCTTGGGCTATTGAGAATAAATTAGTTTATTTGAGTGCTATTCTGACTGGGTCTATGATTGTGATAATTTCTGGGCTATTGAGAATAACTTAGTCTATTTGAGGTCTATTTTGGTCTACGATTTTGATCGTTTCTTGGGCTATTGAGTTTAACTTAGTTTATTTAAGAGGTATTCTAGTTGATCATTGATTCTGATAGTTTTCTGGTCATATTCACTGGTTGGCTTGTGATTGTAATTGTTCCCTGGTCATATCCACTGTAGTGAGAATGATCTAATCTATTTGAGGTGCTATTCTGGTTGGGTCTGTGATTGTGATAGTTTCCTTGCCATATCCACTGTTGAGAATAACTTCGTCTATTTGAGATCTATTCTGGTTGGGCTTATGATTATGATAGTAACCTAGGCTATTGAGAATAACTGAGTTGATTTGCGAGGTTGAGTATAACTTAGTTTATTTGTGGGGTATTTTGGTTAGGTATATGATTGTGATAGCTTAATAACTTAGTTTATTTGAGGACTACTTTGGTTAGGTCTATAATTGTGATAGTTTCCTGGGCTATCAAGAATAACTTAGTTTATTAGAAGTCTATTTTGGTTGGACATGTGATTTTGATAGCTTCTGGGTTGTTGAGAATAACTTAGTTTAATTGAGGTGCTATTCTGGTTGGGCCTATGATTCTGATCGTTTCTTGGGTTATTGAGAATAATTCAGTCTATTTTGTAGATCTATTCTGGCTGGTCTATGATTGTGATAAGTTTCTGGGCTGTCAAGAATAAGTTAGTCTATTTTAGGCCGATTATAGTTCTCTGGGCTATTGAGAATAACTTAGTCTATTTGAGGTGCTATTCTGGTTGGGCCTATGATTCTGATCGTTCCTTGGGCTATTGAGAATAACTTAGTCTATTTGAGGACTATTCTGGTCTATGATTATGTTAGTATTCTGGTCATATCAACTGTTGAGAATACCTTAGTCTATTTGAGGACTATTCTGGTTGGGTCTGTGATTCTGATAGTTTCCTGGGCTGTTGAGAATATCTTAGTTTATTTGAGGACTAAATCTTCTCTACACTCAATCATATTTTTGACAAATTCAGTTTTACCCAATCCACTTAGACCAGAAATAAAAATATTAGAAGGATGATTAAAAACAAACTTCAAATATCTTCATTTGAGTCCAACTGATGTGTAGAAAGTGCCATGGCTAACTGTGAAAAAAATAACAAAGACAACTTTATTAATACTCAAATTTAAATGAACATGAGCATTAACCAACAGTTTAATACATAATTAAAAAACAGTTTAATACATCAAAACACCTGTACAATACATGTTTATCAGACACAGTTCAATTCATGACTATCAGAAAAAAGTTCAGTACATAATCATCAGAACTACTCTATCTATGCCAAATATCCATAAGGAACAGTAAATCCATCTCCAACAATGACACGTTTAGTATAAGTGAACCCATACGTCTTGGATTGCAACTCAGTTACCACAGTCTTGTCTTAATGTTTTCTGATCCGATGGTAGTTTTACAGTTTCTCTTAAGTCTTTCGCATCTTCCTTCACCCAGTTCAGCATTCGATCAAAGTGAATGACTTGAGACGTATTGTAATCTAGAGTGAATCCTTTCACTTTGCAAGTAGATCTTTGATTTCCATCTTTGTCCACAAATTCATAGCCATAGTTCTTCGGTCCCATTCCAACAAATTTCACAATTCTAGCATTGGGCACCTCATCTGTCCATTCTCCAAGGCTGTTGTTGACAATAGTAGGGTTCCATAAATGGGGTTTGTGATGAAAGATGATAGAGTCTGTATCAAAGTAGAGTACACGTTCATTCAGCTTTTTCAAGTTTTCATACAACTTCACGATCCTTGACAGACATCTGACCAAGATTGTACAGGTCTACAGGAAAGTAAGGTCCCACATACTTTTGATTTGCCAGTGTATTTGCAAGATGAGGAAAGTAACCTTTTTCATCTCTGTCAAGCAAAATGTATCTGGGAAATTAGCCAGTCTCATATGCAAAAACTGATAAGAATCAAGGAATGTGACACGTCCTACTTTCATTCTAAGTATTGTATTTCCATTCATGATCACTTCAGGTTTCACTGTACCATATTCTAAGATATAGTGTAAGATGAACTGACCATCATATCCTCCAAATTTATGTACAATACATGTCACTCCTTTTTTCTCATCTCCTAATACCCAAGTGCAAAATTTTGGTAATGTGTCTATGCCTTCAAAGATAAATTCTCTCAGACCTGTTTGTGTCAAAGAAGTCGGAAAAAATGTATCTATGGGCAAATCCATGCAATTATCACAAGCTTTATGAGCAACACAGATATTCACTTGATGTGTACCAGTTTCTTGATTTGACTTAAAATCAAAGAAGATGAATTGAGATTTCTTAGGTTGAGAAATCTCTTCTTCACCTTCATTTTCAGTCATCTCAGATTTACATTCATATCTTTGAGTATAGCATTGATGATTGGGTCCAACAATTTCTTTACAATTCCTACATTTTCATTGTCTTGGGTATACATGATTTTTCTTTGCTTCCACAATCCTAAAATTACATTTACCACAATTATACACAAGTTCACAAATAGATTTTTGCTGCTTAGATTTCATTGCCTTATGCTTAGCAAAACAGTCTCTACTACGAAATGTTCTTTTACAGTCCATACAATGCGTTTTTTGTCCAGGAATACAAGGAATGTCACTATTGCAACCATCACATCCATCAGCACATCTGTGATTTCCTCTCTGTTTGTATCCAACATCACAATACTCGCAGTAGTATTGGGTACCAAGAAATCCTGTCACCTTGGTTATTGCATCATAGTGATCTACTCCGTTGAAGTAAATATGGATCACCTTCGTCTCAGGCTTCTCCTTGAATTGTAGTGGAAATATTTGTCCATCTTTTGGATACTGAGAATGGACTTTGATCAAATACTTGTGAGCAAGTACAGATTGGATCTTCTTGTATTCCTCAATACCACAAGGCTTAGTATGAGGAATCTTCGCTTGATCTAATAACTTCATCGCTTCTCTGGTCTGCATAGATTTGTTGGATTGTCTCATAAGATGCCATTTCTGATTCTTCTTTACCTGCATTACATTTCGCTACCACCACAGCTCTTGCCATACACATTACGTTTCTGGTATTGTTGATCTGTATAACACTCTGTTTATTCTTTATCATATTATCTGACTCAAAATAAAGTCCTGCATGTAATGGCTTACGTCCACTACCTACCGGAAGTCTCACCACTGTGACTTTAATAGTCATCTGTCCATCATTGATGCGAAAATTCTCATTGGACTGGTGTACTTTCATGATCTCTTCTAACACAGCTTCTACAGTCATGGCTGAGACATCTCTCCAGGTCACAAACACTCCCAGTTTCAATCCAGGATGAAGAATAGTCATCCACATCTTATCATTGGATTCCATCTGGCATTGTTCTTTGATGTCTTCAACCACAAATAATAAAAATCTTCTTGTCTGAAACAAAAATGCCTAGAGCATTGATATTTGGTATGTAGCATCATATAGTGGTCTTCTACCAAGTTTGTTCAAAGTATGCCCAAGGGGCCAAAAATGGCCCCACCCCGTGGTCACATGTTTTACATAGGCTTATATAGTAAATACATGAAAAAATCTTCTTGTTTGAAACTATATGGCATAGAGTCTTGATATTTGGTATGTAATATAACTTGGTAGACCTCTACCAAGTTTGTTCAAATTATGCCCCTGGGTCCAAAAATGGCCCCACCCAGGGGGCCACATGCTTTACATAGGCCTTTATAGTAAAAACATGAAAAAATCTTCTTGTCTGAAACCATATGGCCTAGATTCTTGATATTTGGTATATAGCATTACCTGGTGGACCTCTACCAAGTTTGTTCAAATTATGCCCCTGGGGGTGAAAATAGCCCCACTCCAGGGCCACACGTTTTACATTGGCTTATATAGTAAACACATGAAAAAATCTTCTTGTCTGTAACCCTATGACCTAGAGTCTTGATATTTGGAATGTAACATCACCTGGTAGACCTCGTACAAGTTTGTTCAAATCATGCCCCTGGGTCCAAAAATAGTCCCACCCAAGGGTCACATGTTTTACATAGGCTTACTTGTGTGGTACTTGATTGTATCGATACCTGATCTTTGCACCCTTACTAACTTTACGTAGGAAAAAAAATGAAAAATCTTCTTGTCTGAAACCATATGACCTAGAGTCTTGATATTTGGTAGGTAGCATCACCTGGTAGACCTCTACCAATTTTGTTCAAATAATGCCTATGGGGCCAAAAATGGCCCCAACCCGGGGGTCACATGTTTTACATAGGCTTATATGGTGTAAAATATGTAAAAATCTTCTGGTCTGAAACCACAGGGCCTAGAGTATTGATATTTAGCATGTAGCATCATCTAGTGGTCCTCTACTAAGTTTGTTCAAATTATGCCTCCTGGGCTAAAAATGGCCCCACCCAGGGGATCACATGTTTTCTATAGGCTTATATAGTAAAACATGAAAAAATCTTCTTTTTCTGAAACCTTATAGCCTAGAGCCTTGATATTTGGTATAAAGCATCATTTAGTAGTCCTCTACCTAGTTTGTTCAAATTATGCCTCTCGGGTCAAAAATGGCCCCACCCCGGGGTCACATGTTTTACATTCGCTTATATAGTAAAAACATGATTTTTTTTTGTCTGAAACCATATGGCCTTGAGTCTTGATATTTGGTATGTAGCATAACATTGTAGACCTCTACCAAGTTTGTTAAAATTATGACCCTTGTGGAAAAAATGGCCCCACGCCAGGGGTCAAATGTTTTACATAGGCTTGTATAGTTAACACATGAAAAAATATTCCTGTCTGAAACCATATGACCTGGAGTCTTGATATTTGGTATGTAGCATCACCTGGTAGACCTTCACCAAGTTTGTTCAAATCATGCCCTTGGGGCCAAAAATGGCCTCACCCCAGGGGTCAAATAGTTTACATAGGCTTATATGGGGAAAACATGAAAAAAATCTTCTGGTCTGAAATCACAAGGCCAAGAGCCTTGTCATTTGGCATGAAGCATCACCTAGTGGTCCTCTACCAAGTTTGTTCAAACTATACCTCAGGGGCCACAAAATGGCCCCATCCCGGAAGTCACATGTTTTATATAGGCTTATATAGTAAAAACATGAAAAAAATCTTATTGTCTGAAACCTTATGGCATAGAGTCTTGATATTTGGTACGAAGCATCACCTGGTAGACCTCTACCAAGTTTATTCAAATTATGCCCCTGGGGCAAAAAAAGGCTCCGACCCGGGGGTCACATGTTTTACATAGGCCTTAATAGTAAAAACATGAAAAAAATATTCTTGTCTGAAACCATATGGCCTAGAGCCTTGATATTTGGTATGCAGAATTATCTAGTGGTCATCTACCAAGTTTGTTCAAATTATACCTCAGGGGTCAAAAATGGTCCCACCCCGGGGGTCACATGTTTTACATAGGCTTATATGGTGAAAGACATGCAAAACTCTTCTTGTTCGAAACCACAAGATCTTGAGCATTGATATTTGGTATCTAGCATCATCTGGTGGTCCTTTACAAAGTTTGTCCAAATTATGCCTCTGGGGCCAAAAATGGCCTCGCCCCGGGGGTCGAATGCTTTACAGAGGCTTATATAGTAAAACAATGAAAAAATCTTCTGATATGAAACGATATGGCATAGAGTCTTAATATTTGCTAAGTAGCATCACCTGGTGAACCTCTTTACCAAGTTTGCTCAAATTATGCCCCTGGGGCCAAAAAATAGCTCCACCCTGGGGGTCACATGTTTTAAATAGGTTTTTATAGTAAAAAAACATGAAAAAACCTTCTGGTCTAAAACCATAATATGGCCTAGAGTCTTGATAATTGGTATGTAGCATCACCTGGTAGAACTCTACCAAGTTTTTACAAATTATGCCCTTGGGGCCAAAAATGGCCCCATCCCGGGGACAACTTGTTTTACATTGTGCTTACATAGTGAAATATGAAATAGATATTTACTTGTCTGAAACCATTAAGCCTAGAGTCTTGCTAATTGGTATGTATTGCATCACCTAATGGACCTCTACAAAGTTTGTTCAAATTATGCCCCTGGGGCCAAAAGTGGACCAGCCCCAGGTGTCACCAGGGACATGGCCAGCTTTCAACAGATAAAACTCAGGTGAGCGATTTAGGGCCACTTGGCCCTCTTGTATGTGATGTTTTCTTTTGTTTTTGTAATTTTACCATGCAGTGTCCTGGGTCAGGTATGGTACTTTATTGTATCGATTCCTGATCTTTGTCTTCTTTCTTAATTGGAAATTTTCATTTTAAATGAAAATGTTGATAGGATAGTGTGATTCAGGCAATCAAGTCTGTCCTGTGACATTTCTTATTGAATTTCAGAGCCACCAAAAACAGCTCCCAGACCACAAAAACAAAATGAATATTTTCGTATGGAATCAAGAGAAGAAAAAGGAAAAGTGAAATCATCTTCAGACAAACTTAAGGACAATGGCCATGTAATTGACGGTAATTATTGGAGTCCATTCATGTGCGGATCCAGAGGGGGGACAGGGGTCCGGACTCCCCTGGGAAATTTACAAAAATATAGAGTTCCTTAGCAATACTGGTCGGATACCCTTAAAATCACAAAACACCAATCCAGCATTCAATGTTGGGCCATCATCGGCCCCCGCAAGCAAACGCCATTTAAATGGTGTTTCGCTGGCGGGCTGTTGATGGTCAGCTTATAGTGGTATTTGGAAATTTCCTCCCCTCATCAAACTAAAAAAAAAAAAGAAAAAAAAAAGGTTGTCAAAGTTAGTCCCCTTCTGACAAAATTTTCTGTAAAATGGTTCATATATAAACCCAGGAAACATGCACATTTGAGTCTCATATGGGCTATTCTGTGTGGGGTTGCCAAGATGGGTCTCATATGGGTCCCACATAACAGCCCCATAAAGAAAAGAATATTGATACATTTTTTTCTTGTTTATAATGTATGACAAGCTTGATCTAATCTTTCACTATTTATTTTATTTCATCGTATTGTAAATCCCATATGGGATCTATGTGGGGCCCGGTTGCACTCCCTATATGGGGCCATATGGGTGCCAATATAGGTCCCAAGTGGGTCCCATATAGATTGCTAGCTGTGAAATAATAGATAAAAATATTACATAAATACATTGAACAGTTTATGAAAAATGGTCCTTATAGTAGTCCTAGTAGTCTTATTTCTAATTTAATGCGTACAGTCAGATGACACAAATAAATGGACGAACAATTTGACAGACGGACGGACAAACAGATTAGCAGACATTCACGAACGATGCGGACTCACACATTTGTACACACGCAAACTCAGACGCATAGAAACATTGATGTGAAATTGGAGTATTATTTCGTGTACTGGTATCACTGTCTATTGGCAGTGGGTGCCTCCTAATTACATCTCTTTATCAATCGTTTTTATACAGTGAGTAAATTCCAGCCAGCATCGCCCACCAACAAAACTCCATTCAAATGACGTTTTCTGACGTGCTGAAAGTGGTCTGCTTTTATAGACTGTCTGTAATGTGCCTTGCTCTACTATTTCTCTTCAATGTTAGGGTAGAGTCAGGTATATTTGGACAGACAGCTAAATTCGGACAGCCACTTTGTTTGTTTCATAGTTCAATTATTGAAATAAAAAATAAGTTAAATAAGCAAACAGTGAAAATCCTGATGAGACGGCTCATAAGGAGGCGTCTCATCTGGATTTCCACTGTTTGCAAATATGTGTCCGAATTTACCTGATGTCCCAATTTACCCGACTTTACCCTTCCTATTTGTACAATCTGGAAAGTCCGTCACAATTGGAGAATCAAATCAATTCTACAGTGTACTAATGTATGTTATGCGTAGTACTACGAAATAAAAAGCTACATTTCATTAACCGGAACTGGCGTAAGGAAAAATAGTACTGTAGCATCTGGATCCAGTCCTATAAAGATCCATTATTTTGATTACCCCAAACGTTTTATGAACAGAATAAAAGAAGTTTATGAATTTTCACTAAAATATCGCTATAGCAATAAAAATTATTTTATTGAAAAAACAACAACACCACCATAAACTTCAATTATAACCGTTTGTTTTGCTGCAATCACACTTGTTATTGTGTTGGAATGGTTTCTGTGATGTCAATGTCACGTTATGCAACGTCAGCGTCACGTTATCAAAGAAGATCCTCGATGTACATTCGCGGTCTGATTTTACGGAATTCCATGGAATAAGAATGAGATAGAATAATTGGAAAATCGTATGTAGTGATCAAAATAGCAAAATAAACTCTGCATACCCCACTTGCGTTAGCAAATTGCATGCCCCACAGATGTTTCTTATAATCACTTTGCGAGTCAGTCTGTCTGTCCGTCTGTACATCACCAGTTTGTCAAATGCTCATAACTCTTGTACCTCAAGGTATATTTTGATTCAAGTTTGCATACATACACTGGCATGTCTAACAGACTTTTGACGGCTGAGGCCTCGCTGAGCATCAGATTGGCCAGTCCTGGTCAGTTTGTGTAAATGCTCGCAACTCTTGAACCACTAGGAACTAAAAACGTAGACAACTGCTGAAAAAACAAAGTCTATGTTAAATTGAAAACAAATGAAAATCGAAATAATCACTAACTACATTTTTAAGAAACTAGTTGAAGCCCTCCAATAAATTTTTTAAAGACCGTTCCAAGGTGGTGCTTCTTTTGTGGATCTTTTGTCATTTATGTTTGTCTTTGCCATACTCCCATGTCTGTTTCTTGCTGCCTTGTGGTCACCTGTTGGGAAAGGGCTGGCCTCTTGGCTCTCATGTATGTGATGTTTTATTGTGCTTTTGTCACTTTCCCATGCGGTGTCCTGGTTCGTGTATGGTACTTGATTGTATCAATTCCTGATCTTTGCTTCTTCCTTACTTTAGTATCCAAATTTCGTACAATCCGCAGGTGTGTACTATAATATCTATGTGATTCCATCTGTTTTCCACATTTCCCCACTTTCCTTTTTGCGCCTGATATTGATTTATCTATGTTCACCATGGGCCGTGCATATTACAGTCAGTTTATTACTTAAAAATGGTTGGATTCGATTTAACGGTTAAGGAGCATATAGCATACACATGGACATACATCGATACTACTTTACCATTCCCTGGGGATACGGGTAAGGAAAACAAAAATGTGCACTTACATGTACACACACAACAATGTATAAGCAAGTAACTGAACAAATAACGACGAGAGGTTTAAAAAGGACAGATGGACAGAGGCTTGGAGTTTGACTTGGATGTATTCTTTGATATTGTTTTACTCTCTACCTGTCAATTTTAAAATCATTCTACCACTTTCTAAAAATATTAATTTTCTGACTTTCACCGCATATGAGTGATCAGAGTTTGTTGTTGGGTCATGGGTTTTCGTTGCATTTTATTATTTTGTTTATTCTCGATTTAATATGCCGTTTATATAAACATTCAGTAGAAACCCCCAAAAAATTCCTTTGAAAACAGTTAAGTTCAAAGGCTTAGTAAACAATACAGATATAGCATACTATATATACTCTGTGTTGGTGTCTTGCTAAAAGTTTGGCATGTTATTTTTCTACACAGGATGGACACATGACAAACCATCTCCCTCGGACAGTCCATAAACCTTGAAAGTGCCGTCAGCTTAATTGATATTGCTTAAAAAGAAGTTTGTTTTCTGTCAAAATATATTTTGGACTATATACAAACCATTAACGAAAGACTAAACCTTTCGTTTGTGACTTTAGTTAGGGGTATTTAAAGCTCCTCACCAGTTAGACGTATAGTGGTTTGCCAAGATGTGACAGTTGGTGGTACAGCTGCAATTTCGAGGGTCCATCTATGTAAATTGATTTTATCAGAGATCTAAGAACTTTTAACAGTTTCAACCATGTAATTGTACAAACATATGACACCCTATTGCATCAAAACCGTGCCAATTTACATCTTAGCTCATTTTCGGCACAGAACAGCTCTGTTTGTGAGTGGTTTTATATTCACAAGCGTAAAGCAAAGGATTAAACAGCTAAAATCATGAAATTTAACGGGTGAATTGAGAAAAAGAGTATTGCTTACCTTGTTGGATTGTATACTGTCTGGATCCGTAACAATAGAAATCAATATGTTTACAGTGCCTAAATACACAATTTTCAGAATACTGGTTACGCACAAGTGCCGAAATTCACGTTTATATGGCGAGAGCTAGGAGGACCGGGGACAGGATGTTTATTTCAGTTTACATAATGTGAATTGGGGTCCAAGTGAGCGTAGGGAGAGTTTTCAACTTTTTATAGTAGCAGCGGTGCGCATATAATTGAGCCACTTACACTACATGATGCGACTTGTGTGCAATACTTAACCGTTAAGTCTATAACTCTTCTGAATACAAGAACATTTGAATGGTCGGGTGTTATGTTTCTGTAATCACATATTTCATGTAGTCCAGTTTAGTGGGACTTGATCAGTAAACTATTTTACAATGTGGTCTAAAGTTCTATCCTGTACCGCCGCAAGACAACCAACATCGGTGACATTGAGGCCCAGAGCATTGAGGCCAAGACAACAAAGTTACCAATCATATGCTTCCTTTTAAGGGGATATATCTTTCAAAAGCTCTTACTTGCATGAATTTTTTCCTGTTTAAAAAAATGCGTTTTTATCAAGGAGACAGACACCTTTTGTCCATATAATTTTATGAACAATGTATACATCTAACATAGATCACTTTACGCCTCAACATACAGCTTTTAAGCAATCCGCAGCATGCTTGTCAGTCTTTTTAGAGTTACTTCCCAGTTTGTTACCGTTTGTAATATTGTTACACGCTGGGTGAACCTGAGAAAAAAACAGTTGCATGAACATGAACTACAATAATCCTACTACAATATTTAGAAGTATTTTCGCCCAAATGTACAAATTTCTGGTAGAAAAATAAATATTTACAATTTTTGCTTATGAATTTTTCAAGGTCAAAATGAAAAATTGTAAAAAATACAAGAAACATACATATTTGGGTCAAAATACTTCTAAATATTGTAGTCAGATAATTGTATTTCATTTTCATGCAAATGGATTTCTTTAAGGTTCAACCGGCGGTTCACAATATTGCAAACGGTATCAAACAAGGAAGTAACTCTAAAAAGACTGATACGTATGTTTGCCGATTGCTCGAAAGCTGTATGTTGGGGCGTAAAGTGATCTATGTGAGATGTATAAATTGTTCATACAACAATGTGGCCAAATGGTAGAGCAAAAACTAGCGAAAATTGACCGATAACCCCTCCCCATCAGTAAAATGGAAAATGATTGTATGAATGATGTGACAAGATGTTGAATTTTCTTGGATCGCCGGATTTACTTTTTCAAATAGGGGCAATCGTGTTAAAATTTGGCAAAAACTTCGTTTTTGGAAGTGAAATTGCGAATTTCTGAAATCCATTTAGAGCAACAAATACTTGACACCTGCAAAGAAAGACTGAAAAATGATTATTGAGTCTTTTATAAGCCTACTCTGAATTTATTATGGTGTCAAAACCGGAATTTTAATGTCTTGATTTTTGGGTGAAAATCGGTGTTTTTCATAAATTCAAACAAGAATTTTTGTAATCTGGCTGATGAAGTTTTAAAATGTAGAGTTGTTATTTAACTCGTTTCAAATTTGATGCTGAATTATTCAACTTACATATATATCTGTCGTTTATACTTAAAAAGCCCACCAAAATATTTTCGTTTTTACCTCAAAATCCGGCATTTTGATATTCAGGTATATTTTGTGACATGCATGTATTGCTATTATTTGTATATCTGGACATTGCCATATAAAGAAAATGACGATTATATGGTAAACATTTCAAATGGGATCATCATTTATCATGTACTATGATATCATATCAAGAACTGGCATAATAAAAAGAGGACCAAGTGACCCTGATCGCTCACCTGAGTTTTGATTTAAACGTCTTATCTATAGGTATCTATTGAAAACTGGCCGCGCTCCTGATGACCTGCCTTGTGGTCCATGTTCGTTCCAAGAGTCATAATTGGAACATATTCAAATGGTGTCTACCAGCTGATGCTACATATCAAATATCAGGGCTCTAGGCCTGGTGGTTTCAGACAAGAAGATTTTTTTTATGTTTTCACTATATGTAAGTCAATGTAAAAAAGAAAGCATGACTAGGAAATGTCACACTCACACACTGCATACAAACCCACGGCACCGTGAGGAAGAGTCAAAGAACAATAACAGCCTCATAAGCTCTGTGATCTCCAGAACGATGCCATTTTGACCACAGAACTATAATTTGAACAAACTTGGTAGATGCTAAATAGCAAATATTAAGCATTTTAATATCTGACAAGAATGTGTTTTAATATGTTCTCTATATAAGCTATATATAAAACATTTATCCCCGAGGCGGCCCCATTTTCGGACACAGGGCCATAATTTTCAACAAACTTAGTAAGTCTACTAGATGATGCTACATGCCAAATATAGACTGTAGGCTCTGTGGTTTCAAAACTAGACTAATTTAAGTGTTCCATATTTAAGCCTATGTAAAACTTGTGAGCCCAGGGTGGGCCAGTTTTAGCACAAGGGCAATAATGTGTACAAACCTAGTAGAGGTATACTTGGTGATGCTACATAACAAATATTAATGCTCTATGCCTTGTGGTGTCAGACAAGAAGATTTTCCCAATAGAATCCTATAGTGAACGTCTGAGCTCGCAGGCGGGTCCACTTAATAGTCCCTGTGCCCCAAATTGAATAAAATTGGTAGATGCGTTTTGGGTGATGTTGCATACCAAATTTCTAGGCACTAGGCATTGTCGTTTCAGACAAGAAGATTTGTTTTATGTTTTCGCAATAAAAAAGTAAAGCAGAAGGCAAAATCCAGAAATCGATACAATCAAGTACCTCAACTGACCCAAGACAACATATGGGAAAGTAACAAAACACAAGAAAACACCACACACAAGAAAGCCAAGAGATCAGCCCTTTCCCAGCAGGTAATCACATGCCTATGTAAAATATGCCACCTCCAGGAATGTTCCATTTAAACCACAGGGCTATAATTTGAACAAGCTTGGTGGAGGTCTACTAGGTTATGCTACATACAAAATATTAAGACTTTAGGCATTGCTGTTTCAAACAAGAAGATTTTCATTTTGAAAATCTATTTTAGCCCATGTTACCTAGATATGCAATGGACTTAACTATTTGAACAATTATTCAAGAGGGTCATTTAAGAATCATTCCTGCAAAGTTTGGTTAAAATCTAGATAGTAGTTTAAGAGTAAATTGTGCCATCATAAAACCATAGACAGTCAGTGTCCCAAATATGATTATTTATACATCTCTACCAAAACAGAATGCGTATATGCAGAGTTCAAAGGTCTACATTTCGGTTAATGAGTGGTAATCAGCAGATTAACTGCTAAGGGAAAGGTTATTTCATGTCTAAGTCGGACTAAGGGGGCCCCAAGAGGGGACTTACTGCCTATATAGGTTCACTAAGATAATATCTCTATTTTATCAGAAAATAACTAAGACCTTTAAGGACCTTTTTATTACACCATGCAGGGAATTTATGATCCGCTATTTGATCTGCCTCGCATAGAACCTAGGAAAGTCATAAACACATTAATGATTAGTACCACTTTGAGGAATTAAATTGTAGGTTTTTAAGCAGCTTGACCTTGAACTTTGATACAAAGGTCATATCAGCAATCAGAAGCTATTATTGACAAAAGAACACCTCGGTCGTAGAAATGAAAGTGGAGTTCATGTTATGAGTCTTATTACAGATTTGGTGTTAATTTGACCTTGACCTTTAACCCCAAGATTATATTGATAATTTGAAATACACACCATAGGCAAATATGAACGTCGAGGCATAAAGTTAAATGGCAAGTTTTTTTGTAATAGCACTAACTTAGTTAACAGATTTAGGAGGAAACTTGGTGATGCATAAACTCCATACTGCTACTCCTACCCAAAGGCAAAATCTATATGTTTAATTAGCTGATGGATAAAAGACCATACTTGATTTGGAATGCGTTCAAATCGTACGCACTTACAATATGTGTAAAATGAAGACAATAGATTAAAATAAATGTAAGCATGGTACTAATTAATGATGTCAAAATGATAAATCAGGTACTTTCATTCTGTATTATATATGGGCAAGGATATGGTGAAAGGCAACTTATGGTCGCGATAATCAAAATTAGGCTAATGTTACATCTGCAAAGTATTACATGTTTAGGGCATTTTCTGAAAATTTGAAGTAATTATCTTCGATACTGGCGAAATGGATGTTAGAAACAACATATGTAATCAGGTTTGGAATGTGACGTCAAGAATGGCGTTAACCGTATGATGACGTTAGAGTGTTGGTTAATATTCGTTGGTTGATTATTGCATGCTTAGCATAAGAATCTAGCAAATACAAAGTTTTCTCATGTCTTATACATGTGATAATGAAAATGATGATGAAGTTATATGAATTTATATCTTCTAGGTCGTATTATAGGCATTCAAAATGACCCACTTGTAGGTGTTGCGATCTGAATGTTCACATGGCAACAACCCTTAAAGAAAACTTAAAAAAAAGTAAAATCAGAAACTTTTGCTATTTTGATGGTATCAAAGTTTTAAAGCATTTTCATGGAAATGTAATGGCATGTAATATAATGTTATTTTAAATATTTTTCAAATGTCTCTTACGTAATAATTGCTTTGATGCCTTAAGGTCCCTTTTGTCAGATCCGCGTTCTTATGTATTACATTAAAATAGGCCTAACTGTTTTAATGCATAGCTTATTTGGTTAAATATACACCCCTACTGCTTTAAAATTTTGAAATTATTTACAGTTTTGCATTTCTTTTCACCCAGCCAAATTTTGCTTCTTTTAGATGCTATGTATGATTCTTTGAATGAGAGTGCCCTTCTCCAAGCCTAATAAAGAATCACTTCCCCTGTTATGAAAAGTAATTCCAGTGGTTTCATAATATACAGTTATAAAACTTTCCATTGATGATATCACAATCCTATTTTACAAGTAGGGAGAGGTTCCACTTCAACTGAGTGACTTATAATTTGCCGCATTTTTCCTCGATCAATAGATTAATTAGAGAAAATATTAAATATATATTCTTGCCAGAAAACAAATTGCCCCAAAGTTTTGATATTTGGTATGTAACATCACCTAGTGGTACTCTACAGAGTTTGCTAAAATTATGGTTATGTGGTCAAAATGGCCTCATCTTGGATATCACTGAGTTTACATTGACTTATAAATTGAAACATACAAAATCTCCTGGTTTGAAACCACTAGGTCTATATTCCTGATATCACCCAGTGGACCATATTTAAAATTGCTCCAAAAGAGCTCTGGGGGACAAAAATGGCCCCACCAAGGGTTCACAAGGATTATGGTTAGTTTTAAATAGATACATATAGATTAGAAGTTTTAACAAAAACTCAGGTGAGTGATCTATGGTCACTTGGCCCTCTTTTAGTGTGTGTCAATACTTGATATGATATCACAGAACATGCTAAATGATGTTTCCATATGATAAATTTACTATATGTACGTCATTTTCATAATATGACAATGCCCTGATATCTATGAAATAGCAAAACATGCATTTCCAAAACTATACTTGAATATAAAAATGTCAGCTTTCAAGGCAAAAAAAGAAAATATTTTGGCAGGTTTTATAGGTAAACACGACAGGATATGTGTAAGTTGAATAATTCAGCATCAAATTTAAAACAAGATAAAAAAAACTATAAATTTTAAAAACTTTATCTGTCCGATTACAAAAAATTGGATTATTTTTTATAAAAATACTGATTTCCACCCAAAAATAAAAACATTTCATATCTGACTTTGACTTCATAATAAAGTCAGGTCAGGATTATATAAAACTCAATGATCATTTTTCAGTCTTTCTTTGCAGGTGTCGTGTATCTGTTGCTGCAAATGGATTTCAGAAATTCGCAATTTCACTGCTAAAAATGAAGTTTTTGCCAAATTTTAACACCACTGCCCCTCTTTGAAAAAGTAATTCCGGCGATCCAAGAAACTTCAACATCTTGCAATATCATTCATGCAATCTTTTTCCATTTTACAGATGGGGAGGGGTTCCTCCTTAAATAAGCGACTTTTTGGCAGTTTTTTGCTCTACCAAAAGGTATATGTCTCCTTGATAAAAAAGCAATTTTTGTTTATACAGGAAAAAATCAGGCAAATAAGAGCTTTTGAAAGCTATATATATCACCTTAATGCCTTTGCTAGTAAACATTATAAATTGAGCCGCGACATGAGATTTCCAACAATTAGGTATATGTGACCAGCCAAGCCTCAGAACAGCCTGCGCATACCCGCAGTCAGATCAGAGCCTTAACTAGTCGTTTGAATATTCTATGACTGTTTAACAACTGACTTAACACCATTTGGAGTTTCTAAGCTTAAAAGGGGGCTGCACAGGCTCGTCTTAGTCTACACTTTCCAAAATGCCACATTGTTGGAAATCACATGTTGCGGCTCATTAAGATATGAACTGATCCATATCCTTTTCTAAGATACTGACATAAAGCTGAGGTCTGTTTTATCCCCGGCTGGCTCAGTAACATTTTGGTTTAAGCTGTGCACTTCAAAATTTCCGCTTAATGGGACCCATTTAAGTATACGAGTAAGTGTGATTCAGGTGAGCTATTTTTCTGTGACAATTCTTATTAAATTTTAGAGCCACCAAAAGTAACTCCCAAGCCACCAAAACAAGAAGAATCTTTACGTATGGAATCAAATGACCAGAAGGGAGACGTTAAACCACTTTCCGACATGCTTAAGGACGATGACGATACATCTGGAGGTAATTATGGTAGACCCTTACCTCTATAAACTATGGATAGCAATAAAAATCCAATGGTCATTCCGCGAAAACGCATGCGACATAAACAAGGTGAAAGTGAGTTAATTCTATCTAAGTTTTGGTATACTGTTATTGTAGAACGTTTTGATAGAAAACGTATTGACATCGATGGAAAACTGCTCAGCAGTATTGAAAAAAAAAAACAAAAAAAAAGAAATTACAAAACCACTGTATATATTTGGTTCGCTTGAAACAGTTCTGCCTGGATCATGGCAGTCGGTCAAAGCTGCTGAAATCGCATTCTTTTGATCGTCGCCACCAAACAGTCTCTCAAAAACATATTTCCCTATAAGATATTATTTTTATGCCCCCAAAGGAACTATGGGAGGCATATAGTAATCGCGCTGTCCGTCCGTCCGTCCGTCCATCCCCCTTTCGTGTCCAGTCCATATCTCCTATATTCTTTGAGCTAGGAATTCCAAATTTGGTGTGTGGATACATCTTGGGATGGCGGAGTGTCACGTACCATTTTCGGGTCACTGTGACCTTGACATTGACCTCTGACCTTCTTTTTAGAATAATCGTGTCCGGAGCATATCTCTTGTATTATTTGAGGTAGGAACCTCAAATTCGGTGTGTGGATGCATCTTGGAATGACAAAGTGTCGCGTATCATAATTGGGTCATTGTGACCTTGAACTTGACCTCTGACCTAGTTTTTAGAAACTGCATTTAGTCTGGTGCATATCTCCTATATTCTTTGAGATAGGAATTCCAAATTTGGTGTGTAAATGCATCTTGGGATGACGGGGTGTCACATGCCATTTTTGGGTCACTGTGGCCTTGACCTCTGACCTAGTTTTAAGAATTATTGTGTCCGGAGCATATGTCTTATATTCTTTGAGTTAGGAATTCCAAATTTGGTGTGTGGATGCATCTTGAGATAGCAGAGTGTCATGTACCATTTTCGGGTCACTGTGACCTTGACCTCTGACCTAGTTTTAGAATAATCGTGTCTGGAGCATATCTCTTATATTATTTGAGGTAAGAATTTCGTATTTGGCGTGTGGATGCATCTTGGGATGACAAAGTGTCGTGTACCATTATTCAGCCACTGTGACCTTGAACTTGACCTCTGACCTAATTTCTAGAAACTGCATGGAGTCTGGTGCATATATCCTATAATTTTTGAGATAGAAATTCCAAATTTGGTGTGTAAATGTATCTTGGGATTACGGGGTGTCACATACCATTTTTCGGTCAGTGTGACCTTGACCTCTGACCTAGTTTTAAGAATTATTGTGTCCCGAGCATATCTCTTATATTCTTTGAGTTAGAAATTCCAAATTTGGTGTGTGGATGCATCTTGGGATAGCAGAGTGTCATGTACCATTTTCGGGTCACTGTGACCTTGACCTCTGACCTAGTTTTAGAATAATCGTGTCCGGAGCATATGTCTTATATTATTTAAGGTAGGAATCTCAAATTTGGTGTGTGGATGCATCTTTGGATGACAAAGTGTCGTGTACCATTATTGAGTCACTGTGACCTTGAACTTGACTTCTGACTGACCTAGTTTCTAGAAACTGCATGGAGTCTGGTGCATATATCCTATATTCTTTGAGAAAGGAATTCCAAATTTGGTTCGTAAATGCATCTTTAGATGACGGGGTGTCACATGCCATTTTTGGGTCAGTGTGACCTTGACCTCTGACCTAGTTTAAAGAATTATTGTGTCCAGAGCATATCTCTTATATTCTTTGAGTTAGGAATTCCAAATTTGGTGTGTGGATGCATCTTGGGATGAAAAAGTGTCGTGTACCCTTATTGAGTCACTGTGACCTTGAACTTGACCTCTGACCTAATTTCTAGAAACTGCATTGAGTCTTGTGCATATATCCTATAATCTTTGAGATAGGAATTCCAAATTTGGTGTGTAAATGTATCTTGGGATCATACCATTTTTGGGTCACTGTGACCTTGACCTCTGACCTAGTTTTAAGATGTATTGTGTCCCGAGCATATCTCTTATATTCTTTGAGTTAGGAATTCCAAATTTGGTGTGTGGATGCATCTTGGGATAGCAGAGTGTCATGTACTATTTTCGGGTCACTGTGACCTTGACCTCTGACCTAGTTTTAGAATAATCGTGTCCGGAGCATATGTCTTATATTATTTGAGGTAGGAATCTCAAATTTGGTGTGTGGATGCATCTTGGGATGACAAAGTGTCGTGTACCATTATTGAGTCACTGTGACCTTGAACTTGACCTCTGACCTAGTTTCTAGAAACTGCATGGAGTCTGGTGCATATATCCTATATTCTTTGAGAAAGGGATTCCAAATTCGGTTCGTAAATGCATCTTTGGATGACGGGGTGTCACATGCCATTTTTGGGTCAGTGTGACCTTGACCTCTGACCTAGTTTAAAGAATTATTGTGTCCTGAGCATATCTCTTATATTCTATGAGTTAGGAATTCCAAATTTGGTGTGTGGATGCATCTTGGGATGAAAAAGTGTCGTGTACCATTTGTGAGTCACTGTGACCTTGAACTAACCCTCTGACCTAGTTTCTATAAACTGCATGGAGTCTGGTGCATATGTCCTATAATCTTTGAGTTAGGAATTCTAAATTTGGTGTGTGGATGCATCTTGGGATAGCCGAGTTTCATGTACCATTTTCGGGTCACTGTGACCTTGACCTCTGACCTAGTTTTAGAATAATCGTGTCCGGAGCATATCTCTTATATTATTTGAGGTAGGAATCTCAAATTTGATGTGTGGATGCATCTTGGGATGACAAAGTGTCGTGTACCATTATTGAGTCACTGTGACCTTGAACTTGACCTCTGGCCTAGTTTCTAGTAACTGCATGGAGTCTGGTGCATACATCCTATAATCTTTGAGATAGGAATTCCAAATTTGGTGTGTAAATGTATCTTTGGATGACGAGGTGTCACATACCATTTTTGGGTCACTGTGACCTTGACCTCTGACCTAGTTTTTAGAATAATCGTGTCCGGAGCATATCTCTTATATTATTAGAGGTATGAATCTCAGATTTGGTGTGTGGATGCATCTTGGGATGACAAAGTGTCGTGTACCATTATTGATTCACTGTGACCTTGAACTTGACCTCTGACCTAGTTTCTAGAAACTGCATGGAGTCTGGTGCATATATCCTATAATCTTTGAGATAGGAATTCCAAATTTGGTGTGTAAATGTATCTTGGGATGACGGGGTGTCACATACCATTTTTGGGTCACTGTGAACTTGACCTCTGACCTAGTTTTAAGAATTATTTTTTCCCGAGCATATCTCTTATATTCTTTGAGTTAGGAATTCAGTATTTGGTGTGTTGATGCATCTTGGGATAGTGGAGTGTCGTGTACCATTTTTGGGTCACTGTGACCGTGACCTCTGACCTAGTTTTTAGAATAATCATGTCCAAAGCATATCTCTTATATTATTTGAGGTAGGAATCTCAAATTTGGTGTGTGGATGCATCTTTGGAGGACGAAGTGTCGCGTACCATAATTAAGTCACTGTGACCTTGAACTTGACCTCTGACGTAGTTTCTAGAAACTGGTGCATATCTCCTACTTTCTTCGAAATAGGAATTCCAAATTTGGTATGTAAATGCATCTTGGGATTTTTGCCATTTTTGGGCCACATTGACCTTGACCTCTGACCTAGTTTTAAGAATTTTTGTGTCCAGAGCATATCTTCTATATTATTTGATGTAGGAATTCCAAATTTGGGGTGGTGATTCCTCTTGGGATGGCGGAGTGGTGCATACCATTTTGAGTCACTTTGACCTTGACATTGACTTCTGGCCTCATTTCCAGGTTTTTTGTGCTATATTACAGCTTACATTCCTAAAATGTGTCTTATGCTGGACCAATTCCTTTTGGGGCATTCGTCACATGTTTGTGACATTTCTTGTTTCTTTTTGGCAGACTAGAAGCTAAGTATTCCTAGCGTCTAACCACACAAGTCGCTCAATGCATTGCCTTTTTATTAGATAAGCAACGAACCCTGGAATAACACTGGGGTAGGGTTTTGAAGATAAAATGTCCAACTGCATCCATCTTTCGATGAACAATAGCAAAGCGAACGAATTTCGTCAATGATAACTTGATTCACTTTGCAGAACAAAATGGACGCCAGAGCTGTAGATAAGATATATCTTTAGACGACATCTCTTCCTGTTCTTCCTTAACCACTGGTCCAAATTCAAAACAATTTCACAGAAATATTCCTCATAATACCCTCTATCAGTATTGCACAGATGGTTTCACTCTGCCAAACAAAAAGGGCCACTAGAACTGTAGATAAGAATTATTTTAAACGACATCTGCTCCTGAAACACGCATTCAAATTCAAAATAATTTCACAGAAACGTTCCTCATAGTGTCCTCTACTGGAATTGCACAAACGGTTTTACTCAGCCAAGCCAAAGGGCCAAAAGAGCTGTAGATAATAAGTATCTTTAAACGACATCGTCTCCTGAACCACTGGTACAAGAGCTGTAGATAATAAATATCTTTAAACGACATCTTCTCCTGCACCACTAGTACAAGAGCTGTAGATAATAAATATCTTTAAACGACATCTCCTCCTGAACCACTAGTACAAGAGCTGTAGATAATAAATATCTTTAAACGACATTTCCTCCTGAACCACTGGTCCGAGAGCTGTAGATAAGAAATATCTTTTAACGACATCTCCTCCTGAACCACTAGTACAAGAGCTGTAGATAATAAATATCTTTAAACGACATCTTCTCCTGAACCACTAGTACAAGAGCTGTAGATAATAAATATCTTTAAACGACATCTCCTCCTGAACCACTGGTACAACAGCTGTAGATAATAAATATCGTTTAACGACATCTTCTCCTGAACCACTGGTACAAGAGCTGTAGATAATATATATCTTTAAACGACATCTTCTCCTGAACCACTGGTACAACAGCTGCAGGTAATAAATATCTTTAAACGACATCTTCTCCTGAACCACTAGTACAAAAGCTGTAGATAATAAATATCTTTAAACGACATCTCCTCCTGAACCACTAGTACAAGAGCTGTAGATAATAAATATCTTTAAACGACATCTCCTCCTGAACCACTAGTACAAAAGCTGTAGATAATAAATATCTTTAAACGACATCTTCTCCTGAACCACTAGTACAAAAGCTGTAGATAATAAATATCTTTAAACGACATCTCCTCCTGAACCACTAGTACAAGAGCTGTAGATAATAAATATCTTTAAACGACATCTTCTCCTGAACCACTAGTACAACAGCTGTTGATAGTAAATATCTTTAAGCGACATCTCCTTATGAACCACTGGTACAAGAGCTGTAGATAATAAATATCTTTAAACGACATCTCCTGAACCACTGGTACAAGAGCTGTAGATAATAAATATCTTTAAATGACATCTCCTCCTGAACCACTAGTACAAGAGCTGTAGATAATAAATATCTTTAAACGACATTTTCTCCTGAACCACTAGTACAAGAGCTGTAGACAATAAATATCTTGAGACCACATCTCCTCCTGAACCGCTGGTCCAAGAGCTGTAGATAAGAAATATCTTTAAACAACATCCCCTCCTGAACCACTGGTCCGAGTGCTGTAGATAATAAATATCTTAAAAAGACATCTCCTCCTGAACCACTAGTACAAGAGCTGTAGATAATAAATATCTTTAAACGACAGCTGTAGATAATAAATATCTTTAAACGACATCTTCTCCTGAACCACTGGTACAAGAGCTGTAGATAATAAATATCTTTAAACGATATCTCCTCCTGAACCACTGGTACAACAGCTGTAGATAATAAATATCTTTAAACGACATCTTCTCCTAAACCACTAGTACAAGAGCTGTAGATAATAAATATCTTTAAACGACATCGTCTCCGGAACCACTGGTACAAGAGCTGTAGATAATAAATATCTTTAAACGACATCTTCTCCTGAACCACTGGTATAAGAGCTGTAGATAATAAATATCTTTAAACGACATCTCCTCCTGAACCACTGGTACAAGAGCTGTAGATAATAAATATCTTAAAACGACATCTTCTCCTGAACCACTGGTACAACAGCTGTAGATAATAAATATCTTTAAACAACATCTTCTCCTGAACCACTAGTACAACAGCTGTAGATAATAAATATCTTTAAACGACATCTTCTCCTGAACCACTAGTACAAGAGCTGTAGATAATAAATATCTTTAAATGACATCTTCTCCTGAACCACTGGTACAAGAGCTGTAGATAATAAATATCTTTAAACGACATCTCCTGAACCACTGGTACAAGAGCTGTAGATAATAAATATCTTTAAACGATATCTTCTCCTGAACAACTGGTACAACAGCTGTAGATAATAAATATCTTTAAACAACATCTTCTCCTGAACCACTGGTACAACAGCTGTAGATAATAAATATCTTTAAACGACATCTCCTCCTGAACCACTAGTACAAGAGCTGTAGATAATAAATATCTTTAAACGACATCGTCTCCTCAACCACTGGTACAACAGCTGTAGATAATAAATATCTTTAAACGACATCTTCTCCTGAACAACTGGTACAGCAGCTGTAGATAATAAATATCTTTAAACGACATCTCCTCCTGAACCACAAGTACAAGAGCTGTAGATAATAAATATCTTAAAACGACATCTCCTCCTGAACCACTAGTACAAGAGCTGTAGATAATAAATATCTTTAAACGACATCTCCTCCTAAACCACTGGTACAACAGCTGAAGATAAGAAATATCTTTCAACGACATCTTCTCCTGAACCACTGGTACAACAGCTGTAGATAATAAATATCTTTAAACGACATCTTCTCCTGAACCACTAGTACAAGAGCTGTAGATAATAAATATCTTTAAACGACATCTCCTCCTGAACCATTGGTACAACAGCTGTAGATAATAAATATCTTTAAACGACATCTTCTCCTGAACCACTGGTACAACAGCTGTAGATAATAAATATCTTTAAACAATATCTTCTCCTGAACCACCGGTACAATAGCTGTAGATGATAAATATCTTTAAACGACATATCCTCCTTAAACACTGGTACAAGAGCTGTAGATAATAAATATCTTTAAACGACATCTTCTCCTGAACCACTGGTCCAAATTTCAAAGAATTTCACAGAAATGTTTCTCATTATACCCTCTACTAAAATTGCACAAATAGTTTTGCTCCGCCAAGCAATAGGGCCATCAGAGCTGTAGATAAGAGTTTTTAAACTACATCTGCTCCTGAACCACGAATTCAAATTCAAAATAATTTCACAGAAACGTTCCTCATAGTGTCCTCTACTGGAATTCCACAAACGGTTTCACTCAGCCAAGCCAAAGGGCCAAAAGAGCTGTAGATAATAAGTATCTTTAAACGACATCGTCTCAAGAACCACTGGTACAAGAGCTGTAGATAAGAAATATCTTTAAACGACATCATCTCCTGAACCACTGGTACAACAGCTGTAGATAATAAATATCTTTAAACGACATCTTCTCCTGAACCACTGGTACAACAGCTGTAGATAATAAATATCTTTAAACGACATCTCCTCCTGTACCACTGGTACAACAGCTGTAGATAATAAATATCTTTAAACGACATCTCCTCCTGAACCACTAGTACAAGAGCTATAGATAATAAATATCTTTAAATGACATCTTCTCCTGCACCACTAGTACAAGAGCTGTAGATAATAAATATCTTTAAACGACATCTTCTCCTGAACAACTGGTACAAGAGCTGTAGATAATAAATATCTTTAAACGACATCTCCTCCTGAACCACTAGTACAAGAGCTATAGATAATAAATATCTTTAAATGACATCTTCTCCTGCACCACTAGTACAAGAGCTGTAGATAATAAATATCTTTAAACGACATCTTCTCCTGAGCCACTGGTACAACAGCTGTAGATAATAAATATCTTTAAACGACATCTTCTCCTGAACCGCTGGTCCAAGTGCTGTAGATAATAAATATCTTTAAACGACATCTCCTCCTGAACCACTAGTACAAGAGCTGTAGATAATAAATATCTTTAAACGACATCTTCTCCTGAACCACTGGTACAAGAGCTGTAGATAATAAATATCTTTAAACGACATCTCATCCTGAACCACTGGTACAAGAGCTGTAGATAATAAATATCTTTAAACGACATCTCCTCCAGAACCACTTGTACAAGAGCTGTAGATAATAAATATCTTTAAACGACATCTTCTCCTGAACCACTAGTACAAGAGCTGTAGATAATAAATATCTTTAAACGACATCTTCTCCTGAACCACTGGTACAACAGCTGTAGATAATAAATATCATTAAACGACATCTTCTCCTGAACCACTGGTACAAGAGCTGTAGATAATAAATATCTTTAAACGACATCTCCTCCTGAACCACTAGTACAACAGCTGTAGATAATAAATATCTTTAAACGACATCTTCTCCTGAACCACTGGTACAAGAGCTGTAGATAATAAATATCTTTAAACGACATCTTCTCCTGAACCACTGGTACAACAGCTGTAGATAAGAAATATCTTTAAACGACATCTCCTGAACCACTAGTACAAGAGCTGTAGATAATAAATATCTTTAAACGACATCTTCTCCTGAACCACTAGTACAAGAGCTGTAGATAATAAATATCTTTAAACGACATCTCCTCCTGAACCACTAGTACAAGAGCTGTAGATAATAAATATCTTTAAACGACATCTTCTCCTGCACCACTAGTACAAGAGCTGTAGATAATAAATATCTTTAAACGACATCTTCTCCTGAACCACTGGTACAACAGCTGTAGATAATAAATATCTTTAAGCGACATCTCCTCCTGAACCACTGGTACAACAGCTGTAGATAATAAATATCTTTAAACGACATCTCCTCCTGAACCACTAGTACAAGAGCTGTAGATAATAAATATCTTTAAACGACATCTCCTCCTGAACCACTAGTACAAGAGCTGTAGATAATAAATATCTTTAAACGACATCTCCTCCTGAACCACTAGTACAAGAGCTGTAGATAATAAAATATCTTAAAACGACATCTTCTCCTGAACCACTGGTACAAGAGCTGTAGATAATAAATATCTTTAAACGACATCTTCTCCTGAACCACTGGTACAACAGCTGTAGATAATAAATATCTTTAAACGACATCTCCTCCTGAACCACTAGTACAAGAGCTGTAGATAATAAATATCTTTAAACGACATCTCCTCCTGAACCACTGGTACAAGAGCTGTAGATAATAAATATCTTTAAACGACATCTTCTCCTGAACCACTAGTACAAGAGCTGTAGATAATAAATATCTTTAAACGACATCTCCTCCTGAACCACTTGTACAAGAGCTGTAGATAATAAATATCATTAAACGACATCTTCTCCTGAACCACTGGTACAACAGCTGTAGATAATAAATATCTTTAAACGACATCTCCTGAACCACTGGTACAAGAGCTGTAGATAATAAATATCATTAAACGACATCTTCTCCTGAACCACTGGTACAAGAGCTGTAGATAATAAATATCTTTAAACGACATCTTCTCCTGAACCACTGGTACAAGAGCTGTAGATAATAAATATCTTTAAACGACATCTTCTCCTGAACCACTAGTACAAGAGCTGTAGATAATAAATATCTTTAAACGACATCTCCTCCTGAACCACTTGTACAAGAGCTGTAGATAATAAATATCATTAAACGACATCTTCTCCTGAACCACTGGTACAACAGCTGTAGATAATAAATATCTTTAAACGACATCTCCTGAACCACTGGTACAAGAGCTGTAGATAATAAATATCTTTAAACGACATCTCCTGAACAACTAGTACAAGAGCTGTAGATAATAAATATCTTTAAACGACATCTTCTCCTGAACCCCTGGTACAACAGCTGTAGATGATAAATATCTTTAAACATCATCTCCTCCTGAACCACTATACAAGAGCTGTGGATAATAAATATCTTTTAATGACATCTTCTCCTGAACCACTAGTACAAGAGCTGTAGATAATAAATATCTTAAAACGACATCTTCTCCTGAACCACTAGTACAAGAGCTGTAGATAATAAATAGCTTTAAACGACATCTTCTCCTGAACCACTGGTACAACAGCTGTAGATAAGAAATATCTTTAGACGACATCTTCTCCTGAACCACTGGTACAAGAGCTGTAGATAATAAATATCTTTTAACGACATCTCCTCCTGAACCACTGGTACAACAGCTGTAGATAATAAATATCTTTAAACGACATCTTCTCCTGAACCACTGGTACAAGAGATGTAGATAATAAATATCTTTAAACAACATCTTCTCCTAAACCACTGGTACAAGAGCTGTAGATAATAAATATCTTTAAACGACATCTTCTCCTGAACCACTGGTACAACAGCTGTATATAATAAATATCTTTAAACGACATCTTCTCCTGAACCACTGGTAACACAGCTGTAGATAATAAATATCTTTAAACGACATCTCCTCCGGAACCACTGGTACAAGAGCTGTAGATAATAAATATCTTTAAACGACATCTTCTCCTGAACCACTGGTACAAGAGCTGTAGATAATAAATATCTTTAAACGACATCTTCTCCTGAACCACTGGTACAAGAGCTGTAGATAATAAATATCTTTTAACGACATCTCCTCCTGAACCACTGGTACAACAGCTGTAGATAATAAATATCTTTAAACGACATCTTCTCCTGAACCACTGGTACAAGAGCTGTAGATAATAAATATCTTTAAACGACATCATCTCCTGAACCACTGGTACAACAGCTGTAGATAATAAATATCTTTAAACGACATCTTCTCCTGAACCACTGGTACTACAGCTGTAGATAATAAATATCTTTAAACGACATCTCCTCCGGAACCACTGGTACAAGAGCTGTAGATAATAAATATCTTTAAACGACATCTTCTCCTGAACCACTAGTACAAGAGCTGTAGATAAAAAATATCTTTAAACGACATCTTCTCCTGAACCACTAGTACAAGAGCTGTAGATAATAAATATGTTTAAACGACATCTTCTCCTGAACCACTGGTACAAGAGCTGTAGATAATAAATATCTTTAAACGACATCATCTCCTGAACCACTGGTACAACAGCTGTAGATAATAAATATCTTTAAACGACATCTTCTCCTGAACCACTGGTACTACAGCTGTAGATAATAAATATCTTTAAACGACATATTCTCCTGAACCACTAGTACAAGAGCTGTAGATAATAAATATCTTTAAACGACATCTCCTCCTGAACCACTAGTACAAGAGCTGTAGATAATAAATCTCTTTAAAAAACATCTTCTCCTGAACCACTAGTACAACAGCTGTGGATAATAAATATCTTTAAACGACATCTCCTCCTGAACCACTAGTACAAGAGCTGTAGATAATAAATATCTTTAAACGACATTTCCTCTTGAACCACTGGTCCGAGAGCTGTAGATAAGAAATATCTTTTAATGACATCTCCTCCTGAACCACTAGTACAAGAGCTGTAGATAATAAATATCTTTAAACGATATCTTCTCCTGAACCACTAGTACAAGAGCTATAGATAATAAATATCTTGAAACCACATTTCCTCCTGAACCGCTGGTCCAAGAGCTGTAGATAAGAAATATCTTTAAACAACATCTCCTCCTGAACCACTGGTCCGAGAGCTGTAGGTAAGAAATTTCTTAAAACGACATCTCCTCCTGAACCACTAGTACAACAGCTGTAGATAATAAATATCTTTAAACGACATCTTCTCCTGAACCACTGGTACAACAGCTGTAGATAATAAATATCTTTAAACGACATCTTCTCCTGAACCACTAGTACAAGAGCTGTAGATAATAAATATCTTTAAACGACATCTTCTCCTGAACAACTGGTACAAGAGCTGTAGATAATAAATATCTTTAAACGACATCTTCTCCTGAACCACTGGTACAAGAGCTGTAGATAATAAATATCTTTAAACGACATCTTCTCCTGAACCACTGGTACAACAGCTGTAAATAATAAATATCTTTAAACGACATCTCCTCCTGAACCACTGGTACAACAGCTGTAGATAATAAATATCTTTAAACGACATCTTCTCCTGAACCACTGGTACAAGAGCTGTAGATAATAAATATCTTTAAACAACATCTTCTCCTGAACCACTAGTACAAGAGCTGTAGATAATAAATATCTTTAAACGACATCTCCTCCTGAACCGCTGGTCCAAGAGCTGTAGATAAGAAATATCTTTAAACGACATCTTCTCCTGAACCACTAGTACAAGAGCTGTAGATAATAAATATCTTGAAACCACATCTCCTCCTGAACCGCTGGTCCAAGAGCTGTAGATAAGAAATATCTTCAAACAACATCTCCTCCTGAACCACTGGTCCGAGAGCTGGAGATAATAAATATCTTAAAACGACATCTCCTACTGAACCACTAGTACAAGAGCTGTAGATAATAAATATCTTTAAACGACATCTTCCCCTGAACAACTGGTACAACAGCTGTAGATAATAAATATCTTTAAACGACATCTTCTCCTGAACCACTGGTACAAGAGCTGTAGATAATAAATATCATTAAACGACATCTTCTCCTGAACTACTGGTACAAGAGCTGAAGATAATAAATATCATTAAACGACATCTTCTCCTGAACCACTGGTGCAACAGCTGTAGATAATAAATATCTTTAAACGACATCTTCTCCTGAACCACTGGTACAAGAGCTGTAGATAATAAATATCTTTAAACGACATCTTCTCCTGAACTACTGGTACAAGAGCTGTAGATAATAAATATCATTAAACGACATCTTCTCCTGAACCACTGGTGCAACAGCTGTAGATAATAAATATCTTTAAACGACATCTTCTCCTGAACCACTGGTACAACAGCTGTAGATAATAAATATCTTTAAACGACATCTTCTCCTGAACTACTGGTACAAGAGCTGTAGATAATAAATATCTTTAAACGACATCTCCTCCTGAACCACTGGTACAAGAGCTGTAGATGATAAATATCTTTAAACGACATCTTCTCCTGAACCACTAGTACAAGAGCTGTAGATAATAAATATCTTGAAACCACATCTCCTTCTGAACCGCTGGTCCAACAGCTGTAGATAATAAATATCTTTAAACATCATCTCCTCCTGAACCACTGGTACAAGAGCTGTAGATAATAAATATCTTTAAACGACATCTCCTCCTGTACCACTGGTACAAGAGCTGTAGATAATAAATATCTTTAAACGACATCTTCTCCTGAACCACTAGTACTAGAGCTGTAGATAATAAATATCTTTAAACGACATCTTCTCCTGAACCACTGGTACAAGAGCTGTAGATAATAAATATCTTTAAACGACATCTCCTGAACCACTAGTACAAAAGCTGTAGATAATAAATATCTTTAAACGACATCTTCTCCTGAACCACTAGTACAAGAGCTGTAGATAATAAATATCTTTAAACGACATCTTCTCCTGAACCACTGGTACAAGAGCTGTAGATAAAAAATATCTTTAAACGACATCTTCTCCTGAACAACAGGCACAAGAGCTGTGGATATTAAATATCTTGAAACCACATCTCCTCCTGAACCGCTAGTCCAACAGCTGTAGATAATAAATATCTTTAAACAACATCACCTCCTGAACCACTGGTACAACAGCTGTAGATAATAAATATCTTTAAACGACATCTTCTACTGAACCACTAGTAGAAGAGCTGTAGATAATAAATATCTTTAAACGACATCTCCTGAACCACTAGTACAAAAGCTGTAGATAATAAATATCTTTAAACAACATCTCCTCCTGAACCACTGGTCCGCGAGCTGTAGATAAGAAATATCTTTTAACGACATCTCCTCCTGAACCACTAGTACAAGAGCTGTAGATAATAAATATCTTTAAACGACATCTTCTCCTGAACCACTGGTACAACAGCTGTAGATATTAAATATCTTTAAACGACATCTTCTCCTAAACCACTAGTACAAGAGCTGTAGATAATAAATCTCTTTAAACAACATCTTCTCCTGAACCACTGGTACAAGAGCTGTAGATAATAAATATCTTTAAACGACATCTCCTCCTGAACCGCTGGTCCAAGAGCTGTAGATAAGAAATATCTTTAAACGACATCTTCTCCTGAACCACTAGTACAAGAGCTGTAGATAATAAATATCTTGAAACCACATCTCCTCCTGAACCGCTGGTCCAAGAGCTGTAGATAAGAAATATCTTCAAACAACATCTCCTCCTGAACCACTGGTCCGAGAGCTGGAGATAATAAATATCTTAAAACGACATCTCCTACTGAACCACTAGTACAAGAGCTGTAGATAATAAATATCTTTAAACGACATCTTCCCCTGAACAACTGGTACAACAGCTGTAGATAATAAATATCTTTAAACGACATCTTCTCCTGAACCACTGGTACAAGAGCTGTAGATAATAAATATCTTTAAACGACATCTTCTCCTGAACTACTGGTACAAGAGCTGTAGATAATAAATATCATTAAACGACATCTTCTCCTGAACCACTGGTGCAACAGCTGTAGATAATAAATATCTTTAAACGACATCTTCTCCTGAACCACTGGTACAACAGCTGTAGATAATAAATATCTTAAAACGACATCTTCTCCTGAACTACTGGTACAAGAGCTGTAGATAATAAATATCTTTAAACGACATCTCCTCCTGAACCACTGGTACAAGAGCTGTAGATGATAAATATCTTTAAACGACATCTTCTCCTGAACCACTAGTACAAGAGCTGTAGATAATAAATATCTTGAAACCACATCTCCTTCTGAACCGCTGGTCCAACAGCTGTAGATAATAAATATCTTTAAACATCATCTCCTCCTGAACCACTGGTACAAGAGCTGTAGATAATAAATATCTTTAAACGACATCTCCTCCTGTACCACTGGTACAAGAGCTGTAGATAATAAATATCTTTAAACGACATCTTCTCCTGAACCACTAGTACTAGAGCTGTAGATAATAAATATTTTTAAACGACATCTTCTCCTGAACCACTGGTACAAGAGCTGTAGATAATAAATATCTTTAAACGACATCTCCTGAACCACTAGTACAAAAGCTGTAGATAATAAATATCTTTAAACGACATCTTCTCCTGAACCACTAGTACAAGAGCTGTAGATAATAAATATCTTTAAACGACATCTTCTCCTGAACCACTGGTACAAGAGCTGTAGATAATAAATATCTTTAAACGACATCTTCTCCTGAACAACAGGCACAAGAGCTGTGGATATTAAATATCTTGAAACCACATCTCCTCCTGAACCGCTAGTCCAACAGCTGTAGATAATAAATATCTTTAAACGACATCACCTCCTGAACCACTGGTACAACAGCTGTAGATAATAAATATCTTTAAACGACATCTTCTACTGAACCACTAGTAGAAGAGCTGTAGATAATAAATATCTTTAAACGACATCTCCTGAACCACTAGTACAAAAGCTGTAGATAATAAATATCTTTAAACAACATCTCCTCCTGAACCACTGGTCCGCGAGCTGTAGATAAGAAATATCTTTTAACGACATCTCCTCCTGAACCACTAGTACAAGAGCTGTAGATAATAAATATCTTTAAACGACATCTTCTCCTGAACCACTGGTACAACAGCTGTAGATATTAAATATCTTTAAACGACATCTTCTCCTAAACCACTAGTACAAGAGCTGTAGATAATAAATCTCTTTAAACAACATCTTCTCCTGAACCACTGGTACAAGAGCTGTAGATAATAAATATCTTTAAACGACATCTCCTCCTGAACCACTAGTACAAGAGCTGTAGATAATAAATATCTTTAAACGACATCTTCTCCTGAACCACTAGTACAAGAGCTGTAGATAATAAATATCTTTAAACGACATCTTCTCCTGAACCACTAGTACAAGAGCTGTATATAATAAATATCTTTAAACGACATCTTCTCTTGAACCACTGGTACAACAGCTGTAGATAATAAATATCTTTAAACGACATCTCCTCCTGAACCACTAGTACAAGAACTGTAGATAATAAATATCTTGAAACCACATCTCCTCCTGAACCGCTGGTCCAAGAGCTGTAGATAAGAAATATCTTTAAACAACATCTCCTCCTGAACCACTGGTCCGAGAGCTGTAGGTAAGAAATTCATTAAAACGACATCTTCTCCTGAACCACTGGTACAAGAGCTGTAGATAATAAATATCTTTAAACGACATCTTCTCCTGAACCACTGGTACAAGAGCTGTAGATAATAAATATCTTTAAACGACATCTTCTCCTGAACTACTGGTACAAGAGCTGTAGATAATAAATATCATTAAACGACATCTTCTCCTGAACCACTGGTGCAACAGCTGTAGATAATAAATATCTTTAAACGACATCTTCTCCTGAACCACTGGTACAACAGCTGTAGATAATAAATATCTTTAAACGACATCTTCTCCTGAACTACTGGTACAAGAGCTGTAGATAATAAATATCTTTAAACGACATCTCCTCCTGAACCACTGGTACAAGAGCTGTAGATGATAAATATCTTTAAACGACATCTTCTCCTGAACCACTAGTAGAAGAGCTGTAGATAATAAATATCTTGAAACCACATCTCCTTCTGAACCGCTGGTCCAACAGCTGTAGATAAGAAATATCTTTAAACAACATCTCTTCCTGAACCACTGGTCCGAGAGCTGTAGATAATAAATAGCTTTAAACGACATCTCCTGAACCACTAGTACAAGAGCTGTAGATAATAAATATCTTTAAACGACATCTTCTCCTGAACCCCTGGTACAACAGCTGTAGATGATAAATATCTTTAAACATCATCTCCTCCTGAACCACTATACAAGAGCTGTGGATAATAAATATCTTTTAATGACATCTTCTCCTGAACCACTAGTACAAGAGCTGTAGATAATAAATATCTTAAAACGACATCTTCTCCTGAACCACTAGTACAAGAGCTGTAGATAATAAATAGCTTTAAACGACATCTTCTCCTGAACCACTGGTACAACAGCTGTAGATAAGAAATATCTTTAAACGACATCTTCTCCTGAACCACTGGTACAAGAGCTGTAGATAATAAATATCTTTTAACGACATCTCCTCCTGAACCACTGGTACAACAGCTGTAGATAATAAATATCTTTAAACGACATCTTCTCCTGAACCACTGGTACAAGAGCTGTAGATAATAAATATCTTTAAACAACATCTTCTCCTAAACCACTGGTACAATAGCTGTAGATAATAAATATCTTTAAACGACATCTTCTCCTGAACCACTGGTACAACAGCTGTATATAATAAATATCTTTAAACGACATCTTCTCCTGAACCACTGGTAACACAGCTGTAGATAATAAATATCTTTAAACGACATCTCCTCCGGAACCACTGGTACAAGAGCTGTAGATAATAAATATCTTTAAACGACATCTTCTCCTGAACCACTGGTACAAGAGCTGTAGATAATAAATATCTTTAAACGACATCTTCTCCTGAACCACTGGTACAAGAGCTGTAGATAATAAATATCTTTTAACGACATCTCCTCCTGAACCACTGGTACAACAGCTGTAGATAATAAATATCTTTAAACGACATCTTCTCCTGAACCACTGGTACAAGAGCTGTAGATAATAAATATCTTTAAACGACATCATCTCCTGAACCACTGGTACAACAGCTGTAGATAATAAATATCTTTAAACGACATCTTCTCCTGAACCACTGGTACTACAGCTGTAGATAATAAATATCTTTAAACGACATCTCCTCCGGAACCACTGGTACAAGAGCTGTAGATAATAAATATCTTTAAACGACATCTTCTCCTGAACCACTAGTACAAGAGCTGTAGATAAAAAATATCTTTAAACGACATCTTCTCCTGAACCACTAGTACAAGAGCTGTAGATAATAAATATGTTTAAACGACATCTTCTCCTGAACCACTGGTACAAGAGCTGTAGATAATAAATATCTTTAAACGACATCATCTCCTGAACCACTGGTACAACAGCTGTAGATAATAAATATCTTTAAACGACATCTTCTCCTGAACCACTGGTACTACAGCTGTAGATAATAAATATCTTTAAACGACATATTCTCCTGAACCACTTGTACAAGAGCTGTAGATAATAAATATCTTTAAACGACATCTTCTCCTGAACCACTAGTACAAGAGCTGTAGATAATAAATATGTTTAAACGACATCTTCTCCTGAACCACTGGTACAAGAGCTGTAGATAATAAATATCTTTAAACGACATCATCTCCTGAACCACTGGTACAACAGCTGTAGATAATAAATATCTTTAAACGACATCTTCTCCTGAACCACTGGTACTACAGCTGTAGATAATAAATATCTTTAAACGACATATTCTCCTGAACCACTAGTACAAGAGCTGTAGATAATAAATATCTTTAAACGACATCTCCTCCTGAACCACTAGTACAAGAGCTGTAGATAATAAATCTCTTTAAACAACATCTTCTCCTGAACCACTAGTACAACAGCTGTAGATAATAAATATCTTTAAACGACATCTCCTCCTGAACCACTAGTACAAGAGCTGTAGATAATAAATATCTTTAAACGACATTTCCTCTTGAACCACTGGTCCGAGAGCTGTAGATAAGAAATATCTTTTAATGACATCTCCTCCTGAACCACTAGTAAAAGAGCTGTAGATAATAAATATCTTTAAACGATATCTTCTCCTGAACCACTAGTACAAGAGCTATAGATAATAAATATCTTGAAACCACATTTCCTCCTGAACCGCTGGTCCAAGAGCTGTAGATAAGAAATATCTTTAAACAACATCTCCTCCTGAACCACTGGTCCGAGAGCTGTAGGTAAGAAATTTCTTAAAACGACATCTCCTCCTGAACCACTAGTACAACAGCTGTAGATAATAAATATCTTTAAACGACATCTTCTCCTGAACCACTGGTACAACAGCTGTAGATAATAAATATCTTTAAACGACATCTTCTCCTGAACCACTAGTACAAGAGCTGTAGATAATAAATATCTTTAAACGACATCTTCTCCTGAACAACTGGTACAAGAGCTGTAGATAATAAATATCTTTAAACGACATCTTCTCCTGAACCACTGGTACAACAGCTGTAGATAATAAATATCTTTAAACGACATCTTCTCCTGAACCACTGGTACAACAGCTGTAAATAATAAATATCTTTAAACGACATCTCCTCCTGAACCACTGGTACAACAGCTGTAGATAATAAATATCTTTAAACGACATCTTCTCCTGAACCACTGGTACAAGAGCTGTAGATAATAAATATCTTTAAACAACATCTTCTCCTGAACCACTAGTACAAGAGCTGTAGATAATAAATATCTTTAAACGACATCTCCTCCTGAACCGCTGGTCCAAGAGCTGTAGATAAGAAATATCTTTAAACGACATCTTCTCCTGAACCACTAGTACAAGAGCTGTAGATAATAAATATCTTTAAACCACATCTCCTCCTGAACCGCTGGTCCAAGAGCTGTAGATAAGAAATATCTTCAAACAACATCTCCTCCTGAACCACTGGTCCGAGAGCTGGAGATAATAAATATCTTAAAACGACATCTCCTACTGAACCACTAGTACAAGAGCTGTAGATAATAAATATCTTTAAACGACATCTTCCCCTGAACAACTGGTACAACAACTGTAGATAATAAATATCTTTAAACGACATCTTCTCCTGAACCACTGGTACAAGAGCTGTAGATAATAAATATCATTAAACGACATCTTCTCCTGAACCACTGGTGCAACAGCTGTAGATAATAAATATCTTTAAACGACATCTTCTCCTGAACCACTGGTACAACAGCTGTAGATAATAAATATCTTTAAACGACATCTTCTCCTGAACTACTGGTACAAGAGCTGTAGATAATAAATATCTTTAAACGACATCTCCTCCTGAACCACTGGTACAAGAGCTGTAGATGATAAATATCTTTAAACGACATCTTCTCCTGAACCACTAGTACAAGAGCTGTAGATAATAAATATCTTGAAACCACATCTCCTTCTGAACCGCTGGTCCAACAGCTGTAGATAATAAATATCTTTAAACATCATCTCCTCCTGAACCACTGGTACAAGAGCTGTAGATAATAAATATCTTTAAACGACATCTCCTCCTGTACCACTGGTACAAGAGCTGTAGATAATAAATATCTTTAAACGACATCTTCTCCTGAACCACTAGTACTAGAGCTGTAGATAATAAATATTTTTAAACGACATCTTCTCCTGAACCACTGGTACAAGAGCTGTAGATAATAAATATCTTTAAACGACATCTCCTGAACCACTAGTACAAAAGCTGTAGATAATAAATATCTTTAAACGACATCTTCTCCTGAACCACTAGTACAAGAGCTGTAGATAATAAATATCTTTAAACGACATCTTCTCCTGAACCACTGGTACAAGAGCTGTAGATAATAAATATCTTTAAACGACATCTTCTCCTGAACAACAGGCACAAGAGCTGTGGATATTAAATATCTTGAAACCACATCTCCTCCTGAACCGCTAGTCCAACAGCTGTAGATAATAAATATCTTTAAACGACATCACCTCCTGAACCACTGGTACAACAGCTGTAGATAATAAATATCTTTAAACGACATCTTCTACTGAACCACTAGTAGAAGAGCTGTAGATAATAAATATCTTTAAACGACATCTCCTGAACCACTAGTACAAAAGCTGTAGATAATAAATATCTTTAAACAACATCTCCTCCTGAACCACTGGTCCGCGAGCTGTAGATAAGAAATATCTTTTAACGACATCTCCTCCTGAACCACTAGTACAAGAGCTGTAGATAATAAATATCTTTAAACGACATCTTCTCCTGAACCACTGGTACAACAGCTGTAGATATTAAATATCTTTAAACGACATCTTCTCCTAAACCACTAGTACAAGAGCTGTAGATAATAAATCTCTTTAAACAACATCTTCTCCTGAACCACTGGTACAAGAGCTGTAGATAATAAATATCTTTAAACGACATCTCCTCCTGAACCACTAGTACAAGAGCTGTAGATAATAAATATCTTTAAACGACATCTTCTCCTGAACCACTAGTACAAGAGCTGTAGATAATAAATATCTTTAAACGACATCTTCTCCTGAACCACTAGTACAAGAGCTGTATATAATAAATATCTTTAAACGACATCTTCTCTTGAACCACTGGTACAACAGCTGTAGATAATAAATATCTTTAAACGACATCTCCTCCTGAACCACTAGTACAAGAACTGTAGATAATAAATATCTTGAAACCACATCTCCTCCTGAACCGCTGGTCCAAGAGCTGTAGATAAGAAATATCTTTAAACAACATCTCCTCCTGAACCACTGGTCCGAGAGCTGTAGGTAAGAAATTCATTAAAACGACATCTTCTCCTGAACCACTGGTACAAGAGCTGTAGATAATAAATATCTTTAAACGACATCTTCTCCTGAACCACTGGTACAAGAGCTGTAGATAATAAATATCTTTAAACGACATCTTCTCCTGAACTACTGGTACAAGAGCTGTAGATAATAAATATCATTAAACGACATCTTCTCCTGAACCACTGGTGCAACAGCTGTAGATAATAAATATCTTTAAACGACATCTTCTCCTGAACCACTGGTACAACAGCTGTAGATAATAAATATCTTTAAACGACATCTTCTCCTGAACTACTGGTACAAGAGCTGTAGATAATAAATATCTTTAAACGACATCTCCTCCTGAACCACTGGTACAAGAGCTGTAGATGATAAATATCTTTAAACGACATCTTCTCCTGAACCACTAGTAGAAGAGCTGTAGATAATAAATATCTTGAAACCACATCTCCTTCTGAACCGCTGGTCCAACAGCTGTAGATAAGAAATATCTTTAAACAACATCTCTTCCTGAACCACTGGTCCGAGAGCTGTAGATAATAAATATCTTTAAACGACATCTCCTGAACCACTAGTACAAGAGCTGTAGATAATAAATATCTTTAAACGACATCTTCTCCTGAACCCCTGGTACAACAGCTGTAGATGATAAATATCTTTAAACATCATCTCCTCCTGAACCACTATACAAGAGCTGTGGATAATAAATATCTTTTAATGACATCTTCTCCTGAACCACTAGTACAAGAGCTGTAGATAATAAATATCTTAAAACGACATCTTCTCCTGAACCACTAGTACAAGAGCTGTAGATAATAAATAGCTTTAAACGACATCTTCTCCTGAACCACTGGTACAACAGCTGTAGATAAGAAATATCTTTAAACGACATCTTCTCCTGAACCACTGGTACAAGAGCTGTAGATAATAAATATCTTTTAACGACATCTCCTCCTGAACCACTGGTACAACAGCTGTAGATAATAAATATCTTTAAACGACATCTTCTCCTGAACCACTGGTACAAGAGCTGTAGATAATAAATATCTTTAAACAACATCTTCTCCTAAACCACTGGTACAATAGCTGTAGATAATAAATATCTTTAAACGACATCTTCTCCTGAACCACTGGTACAACAGCTGTATATAATAAATATCTTTAAACGACATCTTCTCCTGAACCACTGGTAACACAGCTGTAGATAATAAATATCTTTAAACGACATCTCCTCCGGAACCACTGGTACAAGAGCTGTAGATAATAAATATCTTTAAACGACATCTTCTCCTGAACCACTGGTACAAGAGCTGTAGATAATAAATATCTTTAAACGACATCTTCTCCTGAACCACTGGTACAAGAGCTGTAGATAATAAATATCTTTTAACGACATCTCCTCCTGAACCACTGGTACAACAGCTGTAGATAATAAATATCTTTAAACGACATCTTCTCCTGAACCACTGGTACAAGAGCTGTAGATAATAAATATCTTTAAACGACATCATCTCCTGAACCACTGGTACAACAGCTGTAGATAATAAATATCTTTAAACGACATCTTCTCCTGAACCACTGGTACTACAGCTGTAGATAATAAATATCTTTAAACGACATCTCCTCCGGAACCACTGGTACAAGAGCTGTAGATAATAAATATCTTTAAACGACATCTTCTCCTGAACCACTAGTACAAGAGCTGTAGATAAAAAATATCTTTAAACGACATCTTCTCCTGAACCACTAGTACAAGAGCTGTAGATAATAAATATGTTTAAACGACATCTTCTCCTGAACCACTGGTACAAGAGCTGTAGATAATAAATATCTTTAAACGACATCATCTCCTGAACCACTGGTACAACAGCTGTAGATAATAAATATCTTTAAACGACATCTTCTCCTGAACCACTGGTACTACAGCTGTAGATAATAAATATCTTTAAACGACATATTCTCCTGAACCACTAGTACAAGAGCTGTAGATAATAAATATCTTTAAACGACATCTTCTCCTGAACCACTAGTACAAGAGCTGTAGATAATAAATATGTTTAAACGACATCTTCTCCTGAACCACTGGTACAAGAGCTGTAGATAATAAATATCTTTAAACGACATCATCTCCTGAACCACTGGTACAACAGCTGTAGATAATAAATATCTTTAAACGACATCTTCTCCTGAACCACTGGTACTACAGCTGTAGATAATAAATATCTTTAAACGACATATTCTCCTGAACCACTAGTACAAGAGCTGTAGATAATAAATATCTTTAAACGACATCTCCTCCTGAACCACTAGTACAAGAGCTGTAGATAATAAATCTCTTTAAACAACATCTTCTCCTGAACCACTAGTACAACAGCTGTAGATAATAAATATCTTTAAACGACATCTCCTCCTGAACCACTAGTACAAGAGCTGTAGATAATAAATATCTTTAAACGACATTTCCTCTTGAACCACTGGTCCGAGAGCTGTAGATAAGAAATATCTTTTAATGACATCTCCTCCTGAACCACTAGTACAAGAGCTGTAGATAATAAATATCTTTAAACGATATCTTCTCCTGAACCACTAGTACAAGAGCTATAGATAATAAATATCTTGAAACCACATTTCCTCCTGAACCGCTGGTCCAAGAGCTGTAGATAAGAAATATCTTTAAACAACATCTCCTCCTGAACCACTGGTCCGAGAGCTGTAGGTAAGAAATTTCTTAAAACGACATCTCCTCCTGAACCACTAGTACAACAGCTGTAGATAATAAATATCTTTAAACGACATCTTCTCCTGAACCACTGGTACAACAGCTGTAGATAATAAATATCTTTAAACGACATCTTCTCCTGAACCACTAGTACAAGAGCTGTAGATAATAAATATCTTTAAACGACATCTTCTCCTGAACAACTGGTACAAGAGCTGTAGATAATAAATATCTTTAAACGACATCTTCTCCTGAACCACTGGTACAACAGCTGTAGATAATAAATATCTTTAAACGACATCTTCTCCTGAACCACTGGTACAACAGCTGTAAATAATAAATATCTTTAAACGACATCTCCTCCTGAACCACTGGTACAACAGCTGTAGATAATAAATATCTTTAAACGACATCTTCTCCTGAACCACTGGTACAAGAGCTGTAGATAATAAATATCTTTAAACAACATCTTCTCCTGAACCACTAGTACAAGAGCTGTAGATAATAAATATCTTTAAACGACATCTCCTCCTGAACCGCTGGTCCAAGAGCTGTAGATAAGAAATATCTTTAAACGACATCTTCTCCTGAACCACTAGTACAAGAGCTGTAGATAATAAATATCTTTAAACCACATCTCCTCCTGAACCGCTGGTCCAAGAGCTGTAGAGAAGAAATATCTTCAAACAACATCTCCTCCTGAACCACTGGTCCGAGAGCTGGAGATAATAAATATCTTAAAACGACATCTCCTACTGAACCACTAGTACAAGAGCTGTAGATAATAAATATCTTTAAACGACATCTTCCCCTGAACAACTGGTACAACAACTGTAGATAATAAATATCTTTAAACGACATCTTCTCCTGAACCACTGGTACAAGAGCTGTAGATAATAAATATCATTAAACGACATCTTCTCCTGAACCACTGGTGCAACAGCTGTAGATAATAAATATCTTTAAACGACATCTTCTCCTGAACCACTGGTACAACAGCTGTAGATAATAAATATCTTTAAACGACATCTTCTCCTGAACTACTGGTACAAGAGCTGTAGATAATAAATATCTTTAAACGACATCTCCTCCTGAACCACTGGTACAAGAGCTGTAGATGATAAATATCTTTAAACGACATCTTCTCCTGAACCACTAGTACAAGAGCTGTAGATAATAAATATCTTGAAACCACATCTCCTTCTGAACCGCTGGTCCAACAGCTGTAGATAATAAATATCTTTAAACATCATCTCCTCCTGAACCACTGGTACAAGAGCTGTAGATAATAAATATCTTTAAACGACATCTCCTCCTGTACCACTGGTACAAGAGCTGTAGATAATAAATATCTTTAAACGACATCTTCTCCTGAACCACTAGTACTAGAGCTGTAGATAATAAATATCTTTAAACGACATCTTCTCCTGAACCACTGGTACAAGAGCTGTAGATAATAAATATCTTTAAACGACATCTCCTGAACCACTAGTACAAAAGCTGTAGATAATAAATATCTTTAAACGACATCTTCTCCTGAACCACTAGTACAAGAGCTGTAGATAATAAATATCTTTAAACGACATCTTCTCCTGAACCACTGGTACAAGAGCTGTAGATAATAAATATCTTTAAACGACATCTTCTCCTGAACAACAGGCACAAGAGCTGTGGATATTAAATATCTTGAAACCACATCTCCTCCTGAACCGCTAGTCCAACAGCTGTAGATAATAAATATCTTTAAACGACATCACCTCCTGAACCACTGGTACAACAGCTGTAGATAATAAATATCTTTAAACGACATCTTCTACTGAACCACTAGTAGAAGAGCTGTAGATAATAAATATCTTTAAACGACATCTCCTGAACCACTAGTACAAAAGCTGTAGATAATAAATATCTTTAAACAACATCTCCTCCTGAACCACTGGTCCGCGAGCTGTAGATAAGAAATATCTTTTAACGACATCTCCTCCTGAACCACTAGTACAAGAGCTGTAGATAATAAATATCTTTAAACGACATCTTCTCCTGAACCACTGGTACAACAGCTGTAGATATTAAATATCTTTAAACGACATCTTCTCCTAAACCACTAGTACAAGAGCTGTAGATAATAAATCTCTTTAAACAACATCTTCTCCTGAACCACTGGTACAAGAGCTGTAGATAATAAATATCTTTAAACGACATCTCCTCCTGAACCACTAGTACAAGAGCTGTAGATAATAAATATCTTTAAACGACATCTTCTCCTGAACCACTAGTACAAGAGCTGTAGATAATAAATATCTTTAAACGACATCTTCTCCTGAACCACTAGTACAAGAGCTGTAGATAATAAATATCTTTAAACGACATCTTCTCTTGAACCACTGTTACAACAGCTGTAGATAATAAATATCTTTAAACGACATCTCCTCCTGAACCACTAGTACAAGAACTGTAGATAATAAATATCTTGAAACCACATCTCCTCCTGAACCGCTGGTCCAAGAGCTGTAGATAAGAAATATCTTTAAACAACATCTCCTCCTGAACCACTGGTCCGAGAGCTGTAGGTAAGAAATTCATTAAAACGACATCTCCTCCTGAACCACTAGTACAACAGCTGTAGATAATAAATATCTTTAAACGACATCTTCTCCTGAACCACTGGTACAACAGCTGTAGATAATAAATATCTTTAAACGACATCTCCTCCTGAACCACTAGTACAAGAGCTGTAGATAATAAATATCTTTAAACGACATCTTCTCCTGAACGACTGGTACAAGAGCTGTAGATAATAAATATCTTTAAACGACATCTTCTCCTGAACCACTAGTACAACAGCTGTAGATAAGAAATATCTTTAAACGACATCTTCTCCTGAACCACTGGTACAATAGCTGTAGATAATAAATATCTTTAAACGACATCTTCTCCTGAACCACTGGTACAAAGGCTGTAGATAATAAATATCTTTTAACAACATCTCCTCCTGAACCACTGGTACAAGAGCTGTAGATAATAAATATCTTTAAACCACATCTCCTCCTGAACCACTAGTACAACAGCTGTAGATAATAAATATCTTTAAACGACATCTCCTCCTGAACCACTAGTACAAGAGCTGTAGATAATAAATATCTTTAAACGACATCTCCTCCTGAACCACTAGTACAAGAGCTGTAGATAATAAATATCTTTAAACGACATCTTCTCCTGAACCACTGGTACAACAGCTGTAGATAATAAATATCTTTAAACGACATCTCCTCCTGAACCACTGGTACAACAGCTGTAGATAATAAATATCTTTAAACGACATCTCCTCCTGAACCACTGGTACAACAGCTGTAGATAATAAATATCTTTAAACGACATCTTCTCCTGAACCACTAGTACAAGAGCTGTAGATAATAAATATCTTTAAACGACATCTTCTCCTGAACCACTAGTACAAGAGCTGTAGATAATAAACAACTTTAAACGACATCTCCTCCTGAACCACTGGTACAACAGCTGTAGATAATAAATATCTTTAAACGACATCTCCTCCTGAACCACTAGTACAAGAGCTGTAGATAATAAATATCTTTAAACCACATCTCCTCCTGAACCACTAGTACAAGAGCTGTAGATAATAAATATCTTTAAACGACATCTCCTCCTGAACCACTAGTACAACAGCTGTAGATAAGAAATATCTTTAAACGAAATCTTCTCCTGAACCACTGGTACAACAGCTGTAGATAAGAAATATCTTTAAACGACATCTCCTGAACCACTGGTACAAGAGCTGTAGATAAGAAATTTCTTAAAACGACATCTCCTCCTGAACCACTGGTACAAGAGCTGTAGATGATAAATATCTTTAAACGACATCTTCTCCTGAACCACTAGTACAAGAGCTGTAGATAATATATATCTTTAAACGACATCTTCTCCTGAACCGCTGGTCCAAGTGCTGTAGATAATAAATATCTTTAAACGACATCTCCTCCTGAACCACTAGTACAAGAGCTGTAAATAATAAATATCTTTAAACGACATCTTCTCCTGAACCACTAGTACAACAGCTGTAGATAATAAATATCTTTAAACGACATCTCCTCCTGTACCACTGGAACAAGAGCTGTAGATAATAAATATCTTTAAACGACATCTCCTCCTGAACCACTAGTACAAGAGCTGTAGATAATAAATATCTTTAAACGACATCTTCTCCTGAACCACTAGTACAAGAGCTGTAGATAATAAATATCTTTAAACGACATCTCCTCCTGAACCACTAGTACAACAGCTTTAGATAATATATATCTTTAAACGACATCTTCTCCTGAACCACTGGTACAACAGCTGTAGATAATAGATATCTTTAACCGACATCTTCTCCTGAACCACTGGTACAACAGCTGTAGATAAGAAATATCTTTAAACGACATCTCCTGAACCACTGGTACAAGAGCTGTAGATAATAAATATCTTTAAACGACATCTTCTCCTGAACCACTGGTACTACAGCTGTAGATAAGAAATATCTTTAAACGACATCTTCTCCTGAACCACTGGTACAACAGCTGTAGATAATAAATATCTTTAAACGATACTTCTCCTGAACCACTGGTACAAGAGCTGTAGATAATAAATATCTTTAAACAACATCTTCTCCTGAACCACTGGTGCAAGAGCTGTAGATAATAAATATCTTTAAACGACATCTCCTCCTGAACCACTAGTACAAGAGCTGTAGATAATAAATATCTTTAAACGACATCTTCTCCTGAACCACTCGTACAAGAGCTGTAGATAATAAATATCTTTAAACGACATCTTCTCCTGAACCACTAGTACAAGAGCTGTAGATAATAAATATCTTTAAACGACATCTTCTCCTGAACCACTAGTACAAGAGCTGTAGATAATAAATATCTTTAAACGACATCTTCTCCTGAACTACTGGTACAAGAGCTGTAGATAATAAATATCTTTAAACGACATCTTCTCCTGAACCACTGGTACAAGAGCTGTAGATAATAAATATCTTGAAACCACATCTCCTCCTGAACCGCTGGTCCAAGTGCTGTAGATAATAAATATCTTTAAACGACATCTTCTCCTGTACCACTGGTACAAGAGCTGTAGATAATAAATATCTTTAAACAACATCTTCTCCTAAACCACTTGTACAACAGCTGTAGATAATAAATCTCTTTAAACAACATCTTCTCCTGAACCACTAGTACAAAAGCTGTAGATAATAAATATCTTTAAACGACATCTCCTCCTGAACCACTAGTACAAGAGCTGTAGATAATAAATATCTTTAAACGACATTTCCTCCTGAACCACTGGTCCGAGAGCTGTAGATAAGAAATATCTTTTAATGACATCTCCTCTTGAACCACTAGTACAAGAGCTGTAGATAAGAAATATCTTTAAACGACATCTTCTCCTGAACCACTAGTACAAGAGCTGTAGATAATAAATATCTTGAAACCACATCTCCTCCTGAACCGCTGGTCCAAGAGCTGTAGATAATAAATATCTTTAAACAACATCTCCTCCTGAACCACTGGTCCGAGAGCTGTAGGTAAGAAATTTCTTAAAACGACATCTCCTCCTGAACCACTAGTACAACAGCTGTAGATAATAAATATCTTTAAACGACATGTTCTCCTGAACCACTGGAACAACAGCTGTAGATAATAAATATCTTTAAACGACATCTCCTCCTGAACCACTAGTACAAGAGCTGTAGATAATACATCTCTTTAAACCACATCTCCTGAACCACTGGTACAACAGCTGTAGATAAGAAATATCTTTAAACGACATCTCCTGAACCACTGGTACAAGAGCTGTAGATAAGAAATTTCTTAAAACGACATCTCCTCCTGAACCACTGGTACAAGAGCTGTAGATGATAAATATCTTTAAACGACATCTTCTCCTGAACCACTAGTACAAGAGCTGTAGATAATATATATCTTTAAACGACATCTTCTCCTGAACCGCTGGTCCAAGTGCTGTAGATAATAAATATCTTTAAACGACATCTCCTCCTGAACCACTAGTACAAGAGCTGTAAATAATAAATATCTTTAAACGACATCTTCTCCTGAACCACTAGTACAACAGCTGTAGATAATAAATATCTTTAAACGACATCTCCTCCTGTACCACTGGTACAAGAGCTGTAGATAATAAATATCTTTAAACGACATGTCCTCCTGAACCACTAGTACAAGAGCTGTAGATAATAAATATCTTTAAACGACATCTTCTCCTGAACCACTAGTACAAGAGCTGTAGATAATAAATATCTTTAAACGACATCTTCTCCTGACCCACTGGTACAACAGCTGTAGATAATAAATATCTTTAAACGACATCTTCTCCTGAACCACTGGTACAACAGCTGTAGATAATAGATATCTTTAAACGACATCTTCTCCTGAACCACTGGTACAACAGCTGTAGATAAGAAATATCTTTAAACGACATCTCCTGAACCACTGGTACAAGAGCTGTAGATAATAAATATCTTTAAACGACATCTTCTCCTGAACCACTGGTACAACAGCTGTAGATAATAAATATCTTTAAACGACATCTTCTCCTGAACCACTAGTACAAGAATTGTAGATAAGAAATATCTTTAAACGACATCTTCTCCTGAACCGCTGGTACAAGAGCTGTAGATAATAAATATCTTTAAACAACATCTCCTCCTGAACCACTAGTACAAGAGCTGTAGATAATAAATATCTTAAAACGACATCTTCTCCTGAACCACTGGTCCAAGTGCTGTAGATAATAAATATCTTTAAACGACATCTTCTCCTGTACCACTGGTACAAGAGCTGTAGATAATAAATATCTTAAAACGACATCTTCTCCTGAACCACTGGTCCAAGTGCTGTAGATAATAAATATCTTTAAACGACATCTCCTCCTGAACCACTAGTACAAGAGCTGTAGATAATAAATATCTTTAAACGACATCTCCTCCTGAACCACTAGTACAAGAGCTGTAGATAATAAATATCTTAAAACGACATCTTTTCCTGAACCACTGGTACAAGAGCTGTAGATAATAAATATCTTTAAACGACATCTTCTCCTGAACAACTGGTACAACAGCTGTAGATAATAAATATCTTTAAACGACATCTCCTCCTGAACCACTAGTACAAGAGCTGTAGATAATAAATATCTTTAAACGACATCTCATCTGAACCACTGGTACAAGAGCTGTAGATGATAAATATCTTTAAACGACATCTTCTCCTGAACCACTAGTACAAGAGCTGTAGATAATAAATATCTTTAAACGACATCTCCTCCTGAACCACTTGTACAAGAGCTGTAGATAATAAATATCATTAAACGACATCTTCTCCTGAACCACTGGTACAACAGCTGTGATAATAAATATCTTTAAACGACATCTCCTGAACCACTGGTACAAGAGCTGTAGATAATAAATATCATTAAACGACATCTTCTCCTGAACCACTGGTACAAGAGCTGTAGATAATAAATATCTTTAAACGACATCTTCTCCTGAACCACTGGTACAAGAGCTGTAGATAATAAATATCTTTAAACGACATCTTCTCCTGAACTACTGGTACAAGAGCTGTAGATAATAAATATCATTAAACGACATCTTCTCCTGAACCACTGGTGCAACAGCTGTAGATAATAAATATCTTTAAACGACATCTTCTCCTGAACCACTGGTACAACAGCTGTAGATAATAAATATCTTTAAACGACATCTTCTCCTGAACTACTGGTACAAGAGCTGTAGATAATAAATATCTTTAAACGACATCTCCTCCTGAACCACTGGTACAAGAGCTGTAGATGATAAAAATCTTTAAACGACATCTTCTCCTGAACCACTAGTACAAGAGCTGTAGATAATAAATATCTTGAAACCACATCTCCTTCTGAACCGCTGGTCCAACAGCTGTAGATAAGAAATATCTTTAAACAACATCTCCTCCTGAACCACTGGTCCGAGAGCTGTAGATAATAAATATCTTTAAACGACATCTCCTGAACCACTAGTACAAGAGCTGTAGATAATAAATATCTTTAAACGACATCTTCTCCTGAACCCCTGGTACAACAGCTGTAGATGATAAATATCTTTAAACATCATCTCCTCCTGAACCACTAGTACAAGAGCTGTGGATAATAAATATCTTTTAATGACATCTTCTCCTGAACCACTAGTACAAGAGCTGTAGATAATAAATATCTTAAAACGACATCTTCTCCTGAACCACTAGTACAAGAGCTGTAGATAATAAATATCTTTAAACGACATCTTCTCCTGAACCACTGGTACAACAGCTGTAGATAAGAAATATCTTTAAACGACATCTTCTCCTGAACCACTGGTACAAGAGCTGTAGATAATAAATATCTTTTAACGACATCTCCTCCTGAACCACTGGTACAACAGCTGTAGATAATAAATATCTTTAAACGACATCTTCTCCTGAACCACTGGTACAAGAGCTGTAGATAATAAATATCTTTAAACAACATCTTCTCCTAAACCACTGGTACAATAGCTGTAGATAATAAATATCTTTAAACGACATCTTCTCCTGAACCACTGGTACAACAGCTGTAGATAATAAATATCTTTAAACGACATCTTCTCCTGAACCACTGGTACTACAGCTGTAGATAATAAATATCTTTAAACGACATCTCCTCCGGAACCACTGGTACAAGAGCTGTAGATAATAAATATCTTTAAACGACATCTTCTCCTGAACCACTGGTACAAGAGCTGTAGATAATAAATATCTTTAAACGACATCTTCTCCTGAACCACTGGTACAAGAGCTGTAGATAATAAATATCTTTTAACGACATCTCCTCCTGAACCACTGGTACAACAGCTGTAGATAATAAATATCTTTAAACGACATCTTCTCCTGAACCACTGGTACAAGAGCTGTAGATAATAAATATCTTTAAACGACATCATCTCCTGAACCACTGGTACAACAGCTGTAGATAATAAATATCTTTAAACGACATCTTCTCCTGAACCACTGGTACTACAGCTGTAGATAATAAATATCTTTAAACGACATCTCCTCCGGAACCACTGGTACAAGAGCTGTAGATAATAAATATCTTTAAACGACATCTTCTCCTGAACCACTAGTACAAGAGCTGTAGATAAAAAATATCTTTAAACGACATCTTCTCCTGAACCACTAGTACAAGAGCTGTAGATAATAAATATCTTTAAACGACATCTTCTCCTGAACCACTGGTACAAGAGCTGTAGATAATAAATATCTTTAAATGACATCATCTCCTGAACCTCTGGTACAACAGCTGTAGATAATAAATATCTTTAAACGACATCTTCTCCTGAACCACTGGTACTACAGCTGTAGATAATAAATATCTTTAAACGACATATTCTCCTGAACCACTAGTACAAGAGCTGTAGATAATAAATATCTTTAAACGACATCTCCTCCTGAACCACTAGTACAAGAGCTGTAGATAATAAATCTCTTTAAACAACATCTTCTCCTGAACCACTAGTACAACAGCTGTAGATAATAAATATCTTTAAACGACATCTCCTCCTGAACCACTAGTACAAGAGCTGTAGATAATAAATATCTTTAAACGACATTTCCTCTTGAACCACTGGTCCGAGAGCTGTAGATAAGAAATATCTTTTAATGACATCTCCTCCTGAACCACTAGTACAAGAGCTGTAGATAATAAATATCTTTAAACGATATCTTCTCCTGAACCACTAGTACAAGAGCTATAGATAATAAATATCTTGAAACCACATTTCCTCCTGAACCGCTGGTCCAAGAGCTGTAGATAAGAAATATCTTTAAACAACATCTCCTCCTGAACCACTGGTCCGAGAGCTGTAGGTAAGAAATTTCTTAAAACGACATCTCCTCCTGAACCACTAGTACAACAGCTGTAGATAATAAATATCTTTAAACGACATCTTCCCCTGAACCACTAGTACAAGAGCTGTAGATAATAAATATCTTTAAACGACATCTTCTCCTGAACAACTGGTACAAGAGCTGTAGATAATAAATATCTTTAAACGACATCTTCTCCTGAACCACTGGTACAAGAGCTGTAGATAATAAATATCTTTAAACGACATCTTCTCCTGAACCACTGGTACAACAGCTGTAAATAATAAATATCTTTAAACGACATCTCCTCCTGAACCACTGGTACAACAGCTGTAGATAATAAATATCTTTAAACGACATCTTCTCCTGAACCACTGGTACAAGAGCTGTAGATAATAAATATCTTTAAACAACATCTTCTCCTGAACCACTAGTACAAGAGCTGTAGATAATAAATATCTTTAAACGACATCTCCTCCTGAACCGCTGGTCCAAGAGCTGTAGATAAGAAATATCTTTAAACGACATCTTCTCCTGAACCACTAGTACAAGAGCTGTAGATAATAAATATCTTGAAACCACATCTCCTCCTGAACCGCTGGTCCAAGAGCTGTAGATAAGAAATATCTTCAAACAACATCTCCTCCTGAACCACTGGTCCGAGAGCTGGAGATAATAAATATCTTAAAACGACATCTCCTACTGAACCACTAGTACAAGAGCTGTAGATAATAAATATCTTTAAACGACATCTTCCCCTGAACAACTGGTACAACAGCTGTAGATAATAGATATCTTAAAACGACATCTCCTCCTGAACCACTAGTACAAGAGCTGTAGATAATAAATATCTTTCAACGACATCTTCTCCTGAACAACTGGTACAACAGCTGTAGATAATAAATATCTTTAAACGACATCTTCTCCTGACCCACTGGTACAACAGCTGTAGATAATAAATATCTTTAAACGACATCTCCCACTGAACCATTAGTACAAGTGCTGTAGATAATGAATATCTTTAAACAACATCTTCTCCTGAACCACTGGTGCAAGAGCTGTAGATAATAAATATCTTTTAACAACATCTTCTCCTGTACCACTGGTACAAGAGCTGTAGATAATAAATATCTATAAACGACATCTTCTCCTGAACCACTGGTACAAGAGCTGTAGATAATAAATATCTTTAAACAACATCTTCTCCTAAACCACTGGTCCGAGAGCTGTAGATAATAAATATCTTTAAACGACATCTTCTCCTGAACCACTGGTCCGAGAGCTGTAGATAATAAATATCTTTAAACGACATCTTCTCCTGAACCACTGGTCCGAGAGCTGTAGATAATAAATATCTTTAAACAACATCTTCTCCTAAACCACTGGTCCAAGAGCTGTAGATAATAAATATCTTTAAACGACATATTCTCCTGAACCACTAGTACAAGAGCTGTAGATAATAAATATCTTTAAACGACATCTTCTCCTGAACCACTGGTACAAGAGCTGTAGATAATAAATCTCTTTAAACAACATCTTCTCCTGAACCACTGGTACAATAGCTGTAGATAATAAATAGCTTTAAACGACATCTCCTCCTGAACCACTGGTACAAGAGCTGTAGATGATAAATATCTTTAAACAACATCTTCTCCTGCACCACTAGTACAAGAGCTGTAGATGATAAATATCTTGAAACCACATCTCCTCCTGAACCACTGGTCCGAGAGCTGTAGATAATAAATATCTTTAAACGACATCTTCTCCTGAACCACTGGTACTACAGCTGTAAATAATAAATATCTTTAAACGACATATTCTCCTGAACCACTGGTACAAAAGCTGTAAGTAAGAAATATCTTTAAACGACATCTCCTGAACCACTAGTACAAGAGCTGTAGATAATAAATATCTTTAAACGACATCTTCTCCTGAACCACTAGTACAAGAGCTATAGATAATAAATATCTTTTAACAACATCTTCTCCTGTACCACTGGTACAAGAGCTGTAGATAATAAATATCTATAAACGACATCTTCTCCTGAACCACTGGTACAAGAGCTGTAGATAATAAATATCTTTAAACAACATCTTCTCCTAAACCACTGGTCCGAGAGCTGTAGATAATAAATATCTTTAAACGACATCTTCTCCTGAACCACTGGTCCGAGAGCTGTAGATAATAAATATCTTTAAACGACATCTTCTCCTGTACCACTGGTACAAGAGCTGTAGATAATAAATATCTTTAAACAACATCTTCTCCTAAACCACTGGTTCAAGAGCTGTAGATAATAAATATCTTTAAACGACATATTCTCCTGAACCACTAGTACAAGAGCTGTAGATAATAAATATCTTTAAACGACATCTTCTCCTGAACCACTGGTACAAGAGCTGTAGATAATAAATCTCTTTAAACAACATCTTCTCCTGAACCACTGGTACAATAGCTGTAGATAATAAATAGCTTTAAACGACATCTCCTCCTGAACCACTGGTACAAGAGCTGTAGATGATAAATATCTTTAAACAACATCTTCTCCTGCACCACTAGTACAAGAGCTGTAGATGATAAATATCTTGAAACCACATCTCCTCCTGAACCACTGGTCCGAGAGCTGTAGATAATAAATATCTTTAAACGACATCTTCTCCTGAACCACTGGTACTACAGCTGTAAATAATAAATATCTTTAAACGACATATTCTCCTGAACCACTGGTACAAAAGCTGTAAGTAAGAAATATCTTTAAACGACATCTCCTGAACCACTAGTACAAGAGCTGTAGATAATAAATATCTTTAAACGACATCTTCTCCTGAACCACTAGTACAAGAGCTATAGATAATAAATATCTTTAAACGACATCTCCTCCTGAACCACTAGTACAAGAGCTGTAGATAATAAATATCTTTAAACGACATCTTCTCCTGAACCACTAGTACAAGAGCTGTAGATAATAAATATCTTTAAACGACATCTTCTCCTGAACCACTAGTACAACAGCTGTTGATAGTAAATATCTTTAAGCGACATCTCCTTATGAACCACTGGTACAACAGCTGTAGATAATAAATATCTTTAAACATCATCTCCTCCTGAACCACTGGTACAAGAGCTGTAGATAATAAATATCTTTAAACAACATCTTCTCCTGAACCACTGGTACAACAGCTGTAGATAATAAATATCTTTAAACGACATCTCCTGAACCACTGGTACAACAGCTGTAGATAATAAATATCTTTAAACGACATCTTCTCCTGAACCACTAGTACAACAGCTGCTGATAGTAAATATCTTTAAGCGACATCTCCTTAAGAACCACTGGTACAACAGCTGTAGATAATAAATATCTTTAAACATCATCTCCTCCTGAACCACTGGTACAAGAGCTGTAGATAATAAATATCTTTAAACGACATCTCCTCCTGTACCACTGGTACAAGAGCTGTAGATAATAAATATCTTTAAACGACATCTTCTCCTGAACCACTAGTACTAGAGCTGTAGATAATAAATATCTTTAAACGACATCTTCTCCTGAACCACTGGTACAAGAGCTGTAGATAATAAATATCTTTAAACGACATCTCCTGAACCACTAGTACAAAAGCTGTAGATAATAAATATCTTTAAACGACATCTTCTCCTGAACCACTAGTACAAGAGCTGTAGATAATAAATATCTTTAAACGACATCTTCTCCTGAACCACTGGTACAAGAGCTGTAGATAATAAATATCTTTAAACGACATCTTCTCCTGAACAACAGGCACAAGAGCTGTGGATATTAAATATCTTGAAACCACATCTCCTCCTGAACCGCTAGTCCAACAGCTGTAGATAATAAATATCTTTAAACGACATCACCTCCTGAACCACTGGTACAACAGCTGTAGATAATAAATATCTTTAAACGACATCTTCTACTGAACCACTAATAGAAGAGCTGTAGATAATAAATATCTTTAAACGACATCTCCTGAACCACTAGTACAAAAGCTGTAGATTATAAATATCTTTAAACAACATCTCCTCCTGAACCACTGGTCCGCGAGCTGTAGATAAGAAATATCTTTTAACGACATCTCCTCCTGAACCACTAGTACAAGAGCTGTAGATAATAAATATCTTTAAACGACATCTTCTCCTGAACCACTGGTACAACAGCTGTAGATAATAAATATCTTTAAACGACATCTTCTCCTAAACCACTAGTACAAGAGCTGTAGATAATAAATCTCTTTAAACAACATCTTCTCCTGAACCACTGGTACAAGAGCTGTAGATAATAAATATCTTTAAACGACATCTCCTCCTGAACCACTAGTACAAGAGCTGTAGATAATAAATATCTTTAAACGACATCTTCTCCTGAACCACTAGTACAAGAGCTGTAGATAATAAATATCTTTAAACGACATCTTCTCCTGAACCACTAGTACAAGAGCTGTAGATAATAAATATCTTTAAACGACATCTTCTCCTGAACCACTGGTACAACAGCTGTAGATAATAAATATCTTTAAACGACATCTCCTCCTGAACCACTAGTACAAGAACTGTAGATAATAAATATCTTGAAACCACATCTCCTCCTGAACCGCTGGTCCAAGAGCTGTAGATAAGAAATATCTTTAAACAACATCTCCTCCTGAACCACTGGTCCGAGAGCTGTAGGTAAGAAATTCATTAAAACGACATCTCCTCCTGAACCACTAGTACAACAGCTGTAGATAAAAAATATCTTTAAACGACATCTTCTCCTGAACCACTGGTACAATAGCTGTAGATAATAAATATCTTTAAACGACATCTTCTCCTGAACCACTGGTACAAGAGCTGTAGATAATAAATATCTTTTAACAACATCTCCTCCTGAACCACTGGCACAAGAGCTGTAGATAATAAATATCTTTAAACGACATCTCCTCCTGAACCACTAGTACAAGAGCTGTAGATAATAAATATCTTTAAACGACATCTTCTCCTGAACCACTGGTACAACAGCTGTAGATAATAAATATCTTTAAACGACATCTCCTCCTGAACCACTTGTACAAGAGCTGTAGATAATAAATATCTTTAAACGACATCTTCTCCTGAACGACTGGTACAAGAGCTGTAGATAATAAATATCTTTAAACGACATCTTCTCCTGAACCACTAGTACAACAGCTGTAGATAAGAAATATCTTTAAACGACATCTTCTCCTGAACCACTGGTACAATAGCTGTAGATAATAAATATCTTTAAACGACATCTTCTCCTGAACCACTGGTACAAGAGCTGTAGATAATAAATATCTTTTAACAACATCTCCTCCTGAACCACTGGCACAAGAGCTGTAGATAATAAATATCTTTAAACCACATCTCCTCCTGAACCACTAGTACAACAGCTGTAGATAATAAATATCTTTAAACGACATCTCCTCCTGAACCACTAGTACAAGAGCTGTAGATAATAAATATCTTTAAACGACATCTCCTCCTGAACCACTAGTACAAGAGCTGTAGATAATAAATATCTTTAAACGACATCTTCTCCTGAACCACTGGTACAACAGCTGTAGATAATAAATATCTTTAAACGACATCTCCTCCTGAACCACTGGTACAACAGCTGTAGATAATAAATATCTTTAAACGACATCTCCTCCTGAACCACTGGTACAACAGCTGTAGATAATAAATATCTTTAAACGACATCTTCTCCTGAACCACTAGTACAAGAGCTGTAGATAATAAATATCTTTAAACGACATCTTCACCTGAACCACTAGTACAAGAGCTGTAGATAATAAATATCTTTAAACGACATCTCCTCCTGAACCACTGGTACAACAGCTGTAGATAATAAATATCTTTAAACGACATCTCCTCCTGAACCACTAGTACAAGAGCTGTAGATAATAAATATCTTGAAACCACATCTCCTCCTGAACCACCAGTACAAGAGCTGTAGATAATAAATATCTTGAAACCACATCTCCTCCTGAACCACTAGTACAAGAGCTGTAGATAATAAATATCTTTAAACGACATCTCCTCCTGAACCACTAGTACAAGAGCTGTAGATAATACATCTCTTTAAACCACATCTCCTGAACCACTGGTACAACAGCTGTAGATAAGAAATATCTTTAAACGACATCTCCTGAACCACTGGTACAAGAGCTGTAGATAATAAATATCTTTAAACGACATCTCCTCCTGAACCACTGGTACAAGAGCTGTAGATGATAAATATCTTTAAACGACATCTTCTCCTGAACCACTAGTACAAGAGCTGTAGATAATATATATCTTTAAACGACATCTTCTCCTGAACCGCTGGTCCAAGTGCTGTAGATAATAAATATCTTTAAACGACATCTCCTCCTGAACCACTAGTACAAGAGCTGTAAATAATAAATATCTTTAAACGACATCTTCTCCTGAACCACTAGTACAACAGCTGTAGATAATAAATATCTTTAAACGTAATCTCCTCCTGTACCACTGGTACAAGAGCTGTAGATAATAAATATCTTTAAACGACATCTCCTCCTGAACCACTAGTACAAGAGCTGTAGATAATAAATATCTTTAAACGACATCTTCTCCTGAACCACTAGTACAAGAGCTGTAGATAATAAATATCTTTAAACGACATCTCCTCCTGAACCACTAGTACAACAGCTGTAGATAATATATATCTTTAAACGACATCTTCTCCTGAACCACTGGTACAACAGCTGTAGATAAGAAATATCTTTAAACGACATCTCCTGAACCACTGGTACAAGAGCTGTAGATAATAAATATCTTTAAACGACATCTTCTCCTGAACCACTGGTACTACAGCTGTAGATAAGAAATATCTTTAAACGACATCTTCTCCTGAACCACTGGTACAACAGCTGTAGATAATAAATATCTTTAAACGACATCTCCTCCTGAACCACTGGTACAAGAGCTGTAGATAATAAATATCTTTAAACAACATCTTCTCCTGAACCACTGGTGCAAGAGCTGTAGATAATAAATATCTTTAAACGACATCTCCTCCTGAACCACTAGTACAAGAGCTGTAGATAATAAATATCTTTAAACGACATCTTCTCCTGAACCACTGGTACAAGAGCTGTAGATAATAAATATCTTTAAACGACATCTTCTCCTGAACCACTAGTACAAGAGCTGTAGATAATAAATATCTTTAAACGACATCTTCTCCTGAACCACTAGTACAAGAGCTGTAGATAATAAATATCTTTAAACGACATCTTCTCCTGAACTACTGGTACAAGAGCTGTAGATAATAAATATCTTTAAACGACATCTTCTCCTGAACCACTGGTACAAGAGCTGTAGATAATAAATATCTTGAAACCACATCTCCTCCTGAACCACTAGTACAAGAGCTGTAGATAATAAATATCTTTAAACGACATCTTCTCCTGAACTACTGGTACAAGAGCTGTAGATAATAAATATCTTTAAACGACATCTTCTCCTGAACGACTGGTAGAAGAGCTGTAGATAATAAATATCTTGAAACCACATCTCCTCCTGAACCGCTGGTCCAAGTGCTGTAGATAATAAATATCTTTAAACGACATCTTCTCCTGTACCACTGGTACAAGAGCTGTAGATAATAAATATCTTTAAACAACATCTTCTCCTAAACCACTTGTACAACAGCTGTAGATAATAAATCTCTTTAAACGACATCTCCTCCTGAACCACTAGTACAAGAGCTGTAGATAAGAAATATCTTTAAACGACATTTCCTCCTGAACCACTGGTCCGAGAGCTGTAGATAAGAAATATCTTTTAATGACATCTCCTCCTGAACCACTAGTACAAGAGCTGTAGATAAGAAATATCTTTAAACGACATCTTCTCCTGAACCACTAGTACAAGAGCTGTAGATAATAAATATCTTGAAACCACATCTCCTCCTGAACCGCTGGTCCAAGAGCTGTAGATAAGAAATATCTTTAAACAACATCTCCTCCTGAACCACTGGTCCGAGAGCTGTAGGTAAGAAATTTCTTAAAACGACATCTCCTCCTGAACCACTAGTACAACAGCTGTAGATAATAAATATCTTTAAACGACATGTTCTCCTGAACCACTGGTACAACAGCTGTAGATAATAAATATCTTTAAACGACATCTCCTCCTGAACCACTAGTACAAGAGCTGTAGATAATACATCTCTTTAAACCACATCTCCTGAACCACTGGTACAACAGCTGTAGATAAGAAATATCTTTAAACGACATCTCCTGAACCACTGGTACAAGAGCTGTAGATAAGAAATTTCTTAAAACGACATCTTCTCCTGAACCACTGGTACAGAGCTGTAGATGATAAATATCTTTAAACGACATCTTCTCCTGAACCACTAGTACAAGAGCTGTAGATAATATATATATTTAAACGACATCTTCTCCTGAACCGCTGGTCCAAGTGCTGTAGATAATAAATATCTTTAAACGACATCTCCTCCTGAACCACTAGTACAAGAGCTGTAAATAATAAATATCTTTAAACGACATCTTCTCCTGAACCACTAGTACAACAGCTGTAGATAATAAATATCTTTAAACGACATCTCCTCCTGTACCACTGGTACAAGAGCTGTAGATAATAAATATCTTTAAACGACATCTCCTCCTGAACCACTAGTACAAGAGCTGTAGATAATAAATATCTTTAAACGACATCTTCTCCTGAACCACTAGTACAAGAGCTGTAGATAATAAATATCTTTAAACGACATCTTCTCCTAACCCACTGGTACAACAGCTGTAGATAATAAATATCTTTAAACGACATCTTCTCCTGAACCACTGGTACAACAGCTGAAGATAATAGATATCTTTAAACGACATCTTCTCCTGAACCACTGGTACAACAGCTGTAGATAAGAAATATCTTTAAACGACATCTCCAGAACCACTGGTACAAGAGCTGTAGATAATAAATATCTTTAAACGACATCTTCTCCTGAACCACTGGTACAACAGCTGTAGATAATAAATATCTTTAAACTTTATCTTCTCCTGAACCACTAGTACAAGATTTGTAGATAAGAAATATCTTTAAACGACATCTTCTCCTGAACCACTGGTACAAGAGCTGTAGATAATAAATATCTTTAAACAACATCTCCTCCTGAACCACTAGTACAAGAGCTGTAGATAATAAATATCTTAAAACGAAATCTTCTCCTGAACCACTGGTCCAAGTGCTGTAGATAATAAATATCTTTAAACGACATCTTCTCCTGTACCACTGGTACAAGAGCTGTAGATAATAAATATCTTAAAACGACATCTTCTCCTGAACCACTGGTCCAAGTGCTGTAGATAATAAATATCTTTAAACGACATCTTCTTCTGTACCACTGGTACAAGAGCTGTAGATAATAAATATCTTTAAACAACATCTTCTCCTAAACCACTTGTACAACAGCTGTAGATAATAAATCTCTTTAAACAACATCTTCTCCTGAACCACTAGTACAACAGCTGTAGATAATAAATATCTTTAAACGACATCTCCTCCTGAACCACTAGTACAAGAGCTGTAGATAATAAATAGCTTTAAACGACATTTCCTCCTGAACCACTGGTCCGAGAGCTGTAGATAAGAAATATCTTTTAATGACATCTCCTCCTGAACCACTAGTACAAGAGCTGTAGATAATAAATATCTTTAAACGACATCTTCTCCTGTACCACTGGTACAACAGCTGTAGATAATAAATATCTTTAAATGACATCTTCTCCTGAACCACTGGTACAAGAGCTGTAGATAATAAATATCTTTAAACGACATCTCCTCCTGAACCACTGGTACAAGAGCTGTAGATAATAAATATCTTTAAAGGACATTTCCTCCTGAACCACTGGTCCGAGAGCTGTAGATAAGATATATCTTTTAATGACATCTCCTCCTGAACCACTAGTACAAGAGCTGTAGATAATAAATATCTTTAAACGACATCTTCTCCTGTAACACTGGTACAAGAGCTGTAGATAATAAATATCTTTAAACAACATCTTCTCCTAAACCACTTGTACAACAGCTGTAGATAATAAATCTCTTTAAACAACATCTTCTCCTGAACCACTAGTACAACAGCTGTAGATAATAAATATCTTTAAACGACATCTCCTCCTGAACCACTAGTACAAGAGCTGTAGATAATAAATATCTTTGAACGACATTTCCTCCTGAACCACTGGTCCGAGAGCTGTAGATAAGAAATATCTTTTAATGACATCTCCTCCTGAACCACTAGTACAAGAGCTGTAGATAATAAATATCTTTAAACGACATCTTCTCCTGAACCACTGGTACAAGAGCTGTAGATAATAAATATCTTTAAACGACATCTTCTCCTGAACCACTGGTACAAGAGCTGTAGATAATAAATATCTTTAAACGACATCTTCTCCTGAACCACTAGTACAAGAGCTGTAGATAATAAATATCTTGAAACCACATCTCCTTCTGAACCGCTGGTCCAAGATCTGTAGATAAGAAATATCTTCAAACAACATCTCCTCCTGAACCACTGGTCCGAGAGCTGGAGATAATAAATATCTTAAAACGACATCTCCTACTGAACCACTAGTACAAGAGCTGTAGATAATAAATATCTTTAAACGACATCTTCCCCTGAACAACTGGTACAACAGCTGTAGATAATAGATATCTTAAAACGACATCTCCTCCTGAACCACTAGTACAAGAGCTGTAGATAATAAATATCTTTCAACGACATCTTCTCCTGAACAACTGGTACAACAGCTGTAGATAATAAATATCTTTAAATGACATCTTCTCCTGAACCACTGGTACAAGAGCTGTAGATAATAAATATCTTTAAACAACATCTTCTCCTAAACCACTAGTACAAGTGCTGTAGATAATGAATATCTTTAAACAACAACTTCTCCTGAACCACTGGTGCAAGAGCTGTAGATAATAAATATCTTTTAACAACATCTTCTCCTGAACCACTGGTGCAAGAGCTGTAGATAATAAATATCTTTTAACAACATCTTCTCCTGAACCACTGGTACAAGAGCTGTAGATAATAAATATCTTTTAACAACATCTTCTCCTGAACCACTGGTACAAGAGCTGTAGATGATAAATATCTTTAAACGACATATTCTCCTGAACCACTGGTACAAGAGCTGTAGATAATAAATATCTTTAAACGACATCTTCTCGTGCACCACTTGTACAAGATCTGTAGATAATAAATATCTTTAAACGACATCTCCTCCTGAACCACTAGTACAAGAGCTGTAGATAATAAATATCTTTAAACGACATCTCCTCCTGAACCACTAGTACAAGAGCTGTAGATAATAAATATCTTTAAACGACATCTTCTCCTGAACCACTAGTACAAGAGCTGTAGATAATAAATATCTTTAAACATCATCTCCTCCTGAACCACTAGTACAAGAGCTGTAAATAATAAATATCTTTAAACGACATCTTCTCCTGAACCACTAGTACAACAGCTGTTGATAGTAAATATCTTTAAACGACATCTTCTCCTGAACCACTGGTACAACAGCTGTAGATAATAAATATCTTTAAACATCATCTCCTCCTGAACCACTAGTACAAGAGCTGTAAATAATAAATATCTTTAAACGACATCTTCTCCTGAACCACTAGTACAAGAGCTGTAGATAATAAATATCTTTAAACGACATCTTCTCCTGAACCACTGGTACAAGAGCTGTAGATAATAAATATCTTTAAACGACATCTTCTCCTGAACCATTAGTACAAGAGCTGTAGATGATAAATATCTTTAAACGAAATCTCCTCCTGTACCACTGGTACAACAGCTGTAGATAATAAATATCATTAAACGACATCTTCTCCTGAACCACTAGTACAAGAGCTGTAGATAATAAATATCTTTAAACGACATCTCCTCCTGAACCCCTAGTACAAGAGCTGTAGATAATAAATATCTTTAAACGACATCTCCTCCTAAACCACTAGTACAAGAGCTGTAGATAATAAATATCTTTAAACGACATCTCCTCCTGAACCACTAGTACAAGAGCTGTAGATAATAAATATCTTTAAACGACATCTCCTCCTGAACCACTAGTACAAAAGCTGTAGATAATAAATATCTTTAAATGACATCTCCTCCTGAACCACTAGTACAAGAGCTGTAGATAATAAATATCTTTAAACCACATCTCCTGAACCACTGGTCCGAGAGCTGTAGATAATAAATATCTTTAAACGACATCTTCTCCTGAACAACAGGCACAAGAGCTGTGGATATTAAATATCTTGAAACCACATCTCCTCCTGAACCGCTAGTCCAACAGCTGTAGATAATAAATATCTTTAAACGACATCACCTCCTGAACCACTGGTACAACAGCTGTAGATAATAAATATCTTTAAACGACATCTTCTACTGAACCACTAGTAGAAGAGCTGTAGATAATAAATATCTTTAAACGACATCTCCTGAACCACTAGTACAAAAGCTGTAGATAATAAATATCTTTTAACAACATCTCCTCCTGAACCACTGGTCCGAGAGCTGTAGATAAGAAATATCTTTTAACGACATCTCCTCCTGAACCACTAGTACAAGAGCTGTAGATAATAAATATCCTTAAACGACATCTTCTCCTGAACCACTGGTACAACAGCTGTAGATAATAAATATCTTTAAACGACATCTTCTCCTGAACCACTAGTACAAGAGCTGTAGATAATAAATATCTTGAAACGACATCTCCTCCTGAACCGCTGGTCCAAGAGCTGTAGATACAAAATATCTTTAAACAACATCTTCTCCTGAACCACTGGTCCGAGAGCTGTAGGTAAGAAATTTCTTAAAATGACATCTCCTCCTGAACCACTAGTACAACAGCTGTAGATAATAAATATCTTTAAACGACATCTTCTCCTGAACCACTGGTACAACAGCTGTAGATAATAAATATCTTTAAACGACATCTTCTCCTGAACCACTAGTACAAGAGCTGTAGATAATAAATATCTTGAAACCACATCTCCTCCTGAACCGCTGGTCCAAGAGCTGTAGATAAGAAATATCTTTAAACAACATCTCCTCCTGAACCACTGGTCCGAGAGCTGTAGGTAAGACATTTCTTAAAACGACATCTCCTCCTGAACCACTAGTACAACAGCTGTAGATAATAAATATCTTTAAACGACATCTTCTCCTAAACCACTGGTACAAGAGCGGTAGATAATAAATATCTTTAAATGACATCTTCTCCTGAACCACTGGTACAAGAGCTGTAGATAATAAATATCTTTAAACGACATCTTCTCCTGAACCACTAGTACAAGAGCTGTAGATAATATATATCTTTAAACGACATCTTCTCCTGAACCGCTGGTCCAAGTGCTGTAGATAATAAATATCTTTAAACGACATCTCCTTCTGAACCACTAGTACAAGAGCTGTAAATAATAAATATCTTTAAACGACATCTTCTCCTGAACCACTAGTACAACAGCTGTAGATAATAAATATCTTTAAACGACATCTCCTCCTGTACCACTGGTACAAGAGCTGTAGATTATAAATATCTTTAAACGACATCTCCTCCTGAACCACTTGTACAAGAGCTGTAGATAATAAATATCTTTAAACGACATCTTCTCCTGAACCACTAGTACAAGAGCTGTAGATAATAAATATCTTTCAACGACATCTTCTCCTGAACCACTGGTACAAGAGCTGTAGATAATAAATATCTTTAAACGACATCTTCTCCTGAACCACTAGTACAAGAGCTGTAGATAATAAATATCTTTAAACAACATCTCCTCCTGAACCACTAGTACAAGAGCTGTAGATAATAAATATCTTGAAACCACATCTCCTCCTGAACCGCTGGTCCAAGAGCTGTAGATAAGAAATATCTTTAAACAACATCTCCTCCTGAACCACTGGTCCGAGAGCTGTAGGTAAGAAATTTCTTAAAACGACATCTACTCCTGAACCACTAGTACAAGAGCTGTAGATAATAAATATCTTTAAACGACATCTTCTCCTGAACCACTGGTACAACAGCTGTAGATAATAAATATCTTTAAACGACATCTTCTCCTGAACCACTAGTACAAGAGCTGTAGATAATAAATATCTTTAAACGACATCTTCTCCTGAACCGCTGGTCCAAGTGCTGTAGATAATAAATATCTTTAAACGACATCTCCTCCTGAACCACTTGTACAAGAGCTGTAAATAATAAATATCTTTAAACGACATCTTCTCCTGAACCACTAGTACAAGAGCTGTAGATAATAAATATCTTTTAACAAAATCTCCTCCTGAACCACTAGTACAAGAGCTGTAGATAATAAATATCTTTAAACGACATCTTCTCCTAAACCACTAGTACAAGAGCTGTAGATAATAAATATCTTTAAACGACATCTTCTCCTGAACCGCTGGTCCAAGTGCTGTAGATAATAAATATCTTTAAACGACATCTCCTCCTGAACCACTAGTACAAGAGCTGTAAATAATAAATATCTGTAAACGACATCTTCTCCTGAACCACTAGTACAAGAGCTGTAGATAATAAATATCTTTAAACGACATCTTCACCTGAACCACTAGTACCAGAGCTGTAGATAATAAATATCTGTAAACGACATCTTCACCTGAACCACTAGTACCAGAGCTGTAGATAATAAATATCTTTAAACGACATCTCCTCCTGAACCACTGGTACAACAGCTGTAGATAATAAATATCTTTAAACGACATCTCCTCCTGAACACCTAGTACAAGAGCTGTAGATAATAAATATCTTTAAACGACATCTCCTCCTGAACCAAAGTACAAGAGCTGTAGATAATAAATATCTTTAAACAACATCTCCTCCTGAACCACTGGTCCGAGAGCTGTAGGTAAGAAATTTCTTAAAACGACATCTCCTCCTGAACCACTAGTACAAGAGCTGTAGATAATAAATATCTTTAAACGACATCTTCTCCTGAACCACTGGTACAACAGCTGTAGATAATAAATATCTTTAAACGACATCTTCTCCTTAACCACTAGTACAAGAGCTGTAGATAATAAATATCTTTAAACGACATCTCCTCCTGAACCACTAGTATAGGAGCTGTAAATAATAAATATCTTTAAACGACATCTTCTCCTGAACCACAAGTACATCAGCTGTAGATAATAAATATCTTTAAACGACATCTCCTCCTGTACCACTGGTACAAGAGCTGTAGATAATAAATATCTTTAAACGACATCTCCTCCTGAACCACTAGTACAAGAGCTGTAGATAATATATATCTTTAAACGACATCTTCTCCTGAACCACTAGTACAAGAGCTGTAGATAATAAATATCTTTAAACGACATCTTCTCCTGAACCACTGGTACAAGAGCTGTAGATAATAAATATCTTTAAACGACATCTTCTCCTGAACCACTAGTACAAGAGCTGTAGATAATAAATATTTTTAAACGACATCTTCTCCTGAACCACTAGTACAAGAGCTGTAGATAATAAATATCTTTAAACGACATCTCCTCCTGAACCACTAGTACAAGAGCTGTAGATAATAAATATCTTGAAACCACATCTCCTCCTGAACCGCTGGTCCAAGAGCTGTAGATAAGAAATATCTTTAAACAACATCTCCTCCTGAGCCACTGGTCTGAGAGCTGTAGGTAAGAAATTTCTTAAAACGACATCTCCTCCTGAACCACTAGTACAAGAGCTGTAGATAATAAATATCTTTAAACGACATCTTCTCCTGAACCACTGGTACAACAGCTGTAGATAATAAATATCTTTAAACGACATCTTCTCCTAAACCACTAGTACAAGAGCTGTAGATAATAAATATCTTTAAACGACATCTTCTCCTGAACCGCTGGTCCAAGTGCTGTAGATAATAAATATCTTTAAACGACATCTCCTCCTGAACCACTAGTACAAGAGCTGTAAATAATAAATATCTTTAAACGACATCTTCTCCTGAACCACTAGTACAAGAGCTGTAGATAATAAATCTCTTTAAACGACATCGTCTCCTAAACCACTGGTACACCAGCTGTAGATAATAAATATCTTTAAACGACATCTTCACCTGAACCACTAGTACAAGAGCTGTAGATAATAAATATCTTTAAACGACATCTCCTCCTAAACCACTGGTACAAGAGCTGTAGATAATAAATATCTTTAAACGACATCTTCACCTGAACCACTAGTACAAGAGCTGTAGATAATAAATATCTTTAAACGACATCTCCTTCTGAACCACTAGTACAAGAGCTGTGAATAATAAATATCTGTAAACGACATCTTCTCCTGAACCACTAGTACAAGAGCTGTAGATAATAAATATCTTTAAACGACATCTTCACCTGAACCACTAGTACCAGAGCTGTAGATAATAAATATCTGTAAACGACATCTTCACCTGAACCACTAGTACCAGAGCTGTAGATAATAAATATCTTTAAACGACATCTCCTCCTGAACCACTGGTACAACAGCTGTAGATAATAAATATCTTTAAACGACATCTCCTCCTGAACACCTAGTACAAGAGCTGTAGATAATAAATATCTTTAAACGACATCTCCTCCTGAACCAAAGTACAAGAGCTGTAGATAATAAATATCTTTAAACAACATCTCCTCCTGAACCACTGGTCCGAGAGCTGTAGGTAAGAAATTTCTTAAAACGACATCTCCTCCTGAACCACTAGTACAAGAGCTGTAGATAATAAATATCTTTAAACGACATCTTCTCCTGAACCACTGGTACAACAGCTGTAGATAATAAATATCTTTAAACGACATCTTCTCCTTAACCACTAGTACAAGAGCTGTAGATAATAAATATCTTTAAACGACATCTCCTCCTGAACCACTAGTATAGGAGCTGTAAATAATAAATATCTTTAAACGACATCTTCTCCTGAACCACAAGTACATCAGCTGTAGATAATAAATATCTTTAAACGACATCTCCTCCTGTACCACTGGTACAAGAGCTGTAGATAATAAATATCTTTAAACGACATCTCCTCCTGAACCACTAATACAAGAGCTGTAGATAATAAATATCTTTAAACGACATCTTCTCCTGAACCACTAGTACAAGAGCTGTAGATAATAAATATCTTTAAACGACATCTTCTCCTGAACCACTGGTACAAGAGCTGTAGATAATAAATATCTTTTAACGACATCTTCTCCTGAACCACTAGTACAAGAGCTGTAGATAATAAATATTTTTAAACGACATCTTCTCCTGAACCACTAGTACAAGAGCTGTAGATAATAAATATCTTTAAACGACATCTCCTCCTGAACCACTAGTACAAGAGCTGTAGATAATAAATATCTTGAAACCACATCTCCTCCTGAACCGCTGGTCCAAGAGCTGTAGATAAGAAATATCTTTAAACAACATCTCCTCCTGAGCCACTGGTCCGAGAGCTGTAGGTAAGAAATTTCTTAAAACGACATCTCCTCCTGAACCACTAGTACAAGAGCTGTAGATAATAAATATCTTTAAACGACATCTTCTCCTGAACCACTGGTACACCAGCTGTAGATAATAAATATCTTTAAACGACATCTTCTCCTAAACCACTAGTACAAGAGCTGTGGATAATAAATATCTTTAAACGACATCTTCTCCTGAACCGCTGGTCCAAGTGCTGTAGATAATAAATATCTTTAAACGACATCTCCTCCTGAACCACTAGTACAAGAGCTGTAAATAATAAATATCTTTAAACGACATCTTCTCCTGAACCACTAGTACAAGAGCTGTAGATAATAAATCTCTTTAAACGACATCGTCTCCTAAACCACTGGTACAAGAGCTGTAGATAATAAATATCTTTAAACGACATCTTCACCTGAACCACTAGTACAAGGGCTGTAGATAATAAATATCTTTAAACGACATCTCCTCCTGAACCACTGGTACAACAGATGTAGATAATAAATATCTTTAAACGACATCTCCTCCTGAACCACTAGTACAAGAGCTGTAGATAATAAATATCTTTAAACGACATCTCCTCCTGAACCACTAGTACAAGAGCTGTAGATAACAAATATCTTTAAACGACATCTTCTCCTGAATCACTAGTACAAGAGCTGTAGATAATAAATATCTTTAAACCACATCTCCTCCTGAACCACTAGTACAAGAGCTGTAGATAATATATATCTTTAAACCACATCTCCTGAACCACTAGTACAAGTGCTGTAGATAAGAAATATCTTTAAACGACATCTTCTCCTGAACAACAGGCACAAGAGCTGTAGATAATAAATATCTTAAAACCACATCTCCCCCTGAACCGCTGGTCCAACAGCTGTAGATAATAAATATCTTTAAACGACATCTCCTCCTGAACCACTGGTACAACAGCTGTAGATAATTAATATCTTTAAACGACATCTTCTTCTGAACCACTAGTACAAGAGCTGTAGATAATAAATATCTTAAAACGACATCTCCTGAACCACTAGTACAAAAGCTGTTGATAATAAATATCTTTAAACGACATCTCCTCCTGAACCACTGGTCCAAGAGCTGTAGATAAGAAATATCTTTAAACGACATCTTCTCCTGAACCACTAGTACAAGAGCTGTAGATAATAAATATCTTTAAACGACATCTCCTCCTGAACCACTAGTACAAGAGCTGTAGATAATAAATATCTTGAAACCACATCTCCTCCTGAACCGCTGGTCCAAGAGCTGTAGATAAGAAATATCTTTAAACAACATCTCCTCCTGAGCCACTGGTCCGAGAGCTGTAGGTAAGAAATTTCTTAAAACGACATCTCCTCCTGAACCACTAGTACAAGAGCTGTAGATAATAAATATCTTTAAACGACATCTTCTCCTGAACCACTGGTACACCAGCTGTAGATAATAAATATCTTTAAACGACATCTTCTCCTAAACCACTAGTACAAGAGCTGTGGATAATAAATATCTTTAAACGACATCTTCTCCTGAACCGCTGGTCCAAGTGCTGTAGATAATAAATATCTTTAAACGACATCTCCTCCTGAACCACTAGTACAAGAGCTGTAAATAATAAATATCTTTAAACGACATCTTCTCCTGAACCACTAGTACAAGAGCTGTAGATAATAAATCTCTTTAAACGACATCGTCTCCTAAACCACTGGTACAAGAGCTGTAGATAATAAATATCTTTAAACGACATCTTCACCTGAACCACTAGTACAAGGGCTGTAGATAATAAATATCTTTAAACGACATCTCCTCCTGAACCACTGGTACAACAGATGTAGATAATAAATATCTTTAAACGACATCTCCTCCTGAACCACTAGTACAAGAGCTGTAGATAATAAATATCTTTAAACGACATCTCCTCCTGAACCACTAGTACAAGAGCTGTAGATAACAAATATCTTTAAACGACATCTTCTCCTGAATCACTAGTACAAGAGCTGTAGATAATAAATATCTTTAAACCACATCTCCTCCTGAACCACTAGTACAAGAGCTGTAGATAATATATATCTTTAAACCACATCTCCTGAACCACTAGTACAAGTGCTGTAGATAAGAAATATCTTTAAACGACATCTTCTCCTGAACAACAGGCACAAGAGCTGTAGATAATAAATATCTTAAAACCACATCTCCCCCTGAACCGCTGGTCCAACAGCTGTAGATAATAAATATCTTTAAACGACATCTCCTCCTGAACCACTGGTACAACAGCTGTAGATAATTAATATCTTTAAACGACATCTTCTTCTGAACCACTAGTACAAGAGCTGTAGATAATAAATATCTTAAAACGACATCTCCTGAACCACTAGTACAAAAGCTGTTGATAATAAATATCTTTAAACGACATCTCCTCCTGAACCACTGGTCCAAGAGCTGTAGATAAGAAATATCTTTAAACGACATCTCCTCCTGAACCACTAGTACAAGAGCTGTAGATAATAAATATCTTTAAACGACATCTCCTGAACCACTGGTACAACAGCTGTAGATAATAAATATCTTTAAACGACATCTTCTCCTGAACCACTAGTACAAGAGCTGTAGATAATAAATATCTTGAAACCACATCTCCTCCTGAACCGCTGGTCAAAGAGCTGTAGATAAGAAATATCTTTAAACAACATCTCCTCCTGAACCACTGGTCCGAGAGCTTAAGATAAGAAATTTCTTAAAACGACATCTCCTCCTGAACCACTAGTACAAGAGCTGTAGATAATAAATATCTTTAAACGACATCTTCTCCTGAACCACTGGTACAACAGCTGTAGATAATAAATATCTTTTAACGACATCTCCTCTTGAACCACTGGTACAACAGCTGTAGATAAAAAATATCTTTAAAAAACATCTTCTCCTGAACCTCGGGTACAACAGCTGTAGATAATAAACATCTTTAAATGACATATCCTCCTGAACCACTTGTACAACAGCTGTAGATAATAAATATCTTTAAATGACATCTCCTGAACCACTGGTACAACAGCTGTAGATAATAAATCTCTTTAAACGACATCTCCTCTTGAACCACTGGTCCGAGAGCTGTAGATAATAAATTTCTATAAACGACATCTTCTCCTAAACCACTGGTCCAAGTGCTGTAGATAATAAATATCGTTTAATGACATCTCCTCCTGAGCCAATGGTACAAGAGCTTTAGATGATAAATATCTCTAAACGACATCTCCTCATGAACCACTGATCCAAATTCCAAATAATTTCACGGAAATGTTGTTCAAAATTATCTCTACCCAATTAGCACAAATGGTTCTACTTCTTTGAATAAAAAGGCTACCAGATCTGTAGATAATAAATCTGCTCCTAAAAAGAAATATTCCTTATAATGTCCCAATATGGTACAAACCGTTCTGCTCTGTTCTGTTAGCCACCAGAGCTCAAGATAAGAAATAATTTTAAAACACATCAACTCCTCCTGAGCCACGTGCCTACTTTTTTTTAATAATTTCACATGAATGCTCCCCGTTTAGTCTACCAAAGCTACATGAATAGTTCTGCTCTGCCAAGTAAAACAGCTGACACAGCTAAAATTACACAATTCTTTAAACTGATGAAAAGTTCAAAATAGTTTCACAGAAATGATGCTCTATTGCCCTATACCAACTTTGCATAAATGTATCTGCTCCGCTGAACGAAATGACTGCAAGAGTTGAAAATAGAAATAGCTTTAAGCAACATATCCTTCTAACCACCTGTCCCCTCCAAAAAAAAATCTCAGAAATATTACTCAAAATAATGCTGCTAAAATAGGGCTAAAAGTAAATTTGTCTTTTTAAAAAGAAAAAAAAAATAGCATAAATTCACGTGAGCCAGGATTCAGGTGAGTCATCCAGGGCCCCAGAGTCATCATGTTTGTAATAATACGCTGCTCGGACAGTTGGTTTTGTCCCAAAAAGCAAATAGTCTTTTCTTCCTGCTTTGGCACTTGTATCCATCAATCCATATTTCATTTTCTAGCACTATATTTTAAGGATATTTTGATACCTTAGTAATCTAAACACCTGGGGTTACCCATTGCAGCGAACTCTGAGGTTGGTGCAAATCTGAGGTGAACAGACCAAAACAAACAAGACTAACTAGTGTCAGTATTAATCTCATTTTATTTTTATCAGACAGAAACCTTTGCATGTAAAACGATCACATATTTTGAATTCAGGTGAAGGATGCATACACGATAGTTAAAGCTTACATGTTAATGATAAGATTGAAACATAAGTTAAAACTAGAAATTTTAGCTCAGGCCACATCATTTGGAGTAAAGGGGAAATTAATCACAAAACAGCTACTTATTTCTAAAATTATAATCATGGTATTTGTGAGCACCAAAACATTTCTCAGCTTTGTCTTTTAACTCTAATTTAAGTGGGAGGTACAACGATTTTGGATACGGTAAATCTCCGTGGTATGGTGCAGATAACTCTGAATACCATGATATTCTGGTATGATGAAATCGTAGGGTCATTATAATGAAAATGTCTTGTTTTTGTCTCTGACAGCAAACCAGACTTTACATTTAACAAATGCTGTCACATTTACCCAGCGCTTGCCAAGAATTCACAATATGACACCGTCTAGTCGACGTTTCATTGTTTAAATACTAACATTGTCGATATAAATAGTAAATAAGAGGGCAAAGATAAGGAATCAACACAATCAAGTACCACACCTGACCCAAGACACTATATGGGTAAGTGACGAAAACACAAGTAAACATCACTCGCAAGAGAGCCAAGAGGTCAGTCCATTCCCAGCAGGTGATCACAATGCTGCAAAGAACAGACAAGACAGCATTTAAAAAACAAACGTGAAACATAAACAACAAAAAGGATCCACAAAATAAGCATCGGCTTGGACCAGTCAGTAAAAAAAAATTGAAGGACTTAAGCATGTTTAAGGGTACCAACCTCACCCTTTATTTTGATAGAACTGTCTTCAGATATCAAGATGTATCATTTTGACAGGTCCAAATAATGATTTTTCGTGCAAAGAACGATAATTTAGCCGTGACATGAGATTTCCAACAATAAGGTATGTGCGACCAGCAAGCCTCAGATCAGCCTGTGCATACGCGCAGTCTGATCAGAGCCTTTGCTAGTCGCTTATATATTCTATGAGTCTTAAGCTACTGACTGAACATCATTTGGAGTTTCTAAGCTTAAATGGAGGCTACGTACAGGCTCATCTGAGTCTATACACTTGTCAAAATGCCACATTGTTTGAAATCACATGTCACGGCTTAATTATTTTCTTACCATGTGCTTGGTGTGCTCAAAAATCCTATTCATAACTCACTTTGGCCATCGAAATGTGACTTAATGAGGGATTTTTAAACTTTTTGCAGGTCATTTTACGACCAATTGAGATCCTGATGCTGACAAGAAAATAGTTTACCTGCCCTCCAACAGTAAAAATTCTCTCCAAACATTATTATCAGACGTCGAATTTACTCACTTGGCATCTGTCTTTCTGTCTGTATATAGATCCATCTTCCTGAATATAACAATCCACCCTCCATCTGTCCAGCTGCTCACACACTATCTATCTATCTATCTATCTATCTATCTATCTATCTATCTATCTATCTATCTATCTATCTATCTATCTATCTATCTATCTATCTATCTATCTATCTACCTACCTACCTACCTACCTACCTACCTACCTACCTACCTACCTATCTATCTATCTATCTATCTATCTATCTATCTATCTATCTATCTATCTATCTATCTATCTAACCATCCATCCATCCATCCATCTATCCATCCATCCATCCATTTTTCTATCTATCTATCTATCTATCTATCTATCTATCTATCTATCTATCTATCTATCTATCTATCTATCTATCTATCTATCTATCAACTTCCATCCATCATATCCACATACTAACATAGAGGAGTTCTAACTATATCTCAAAATGTTTATTTCACCTCATATAAATAGTTTTGTAAAAATCAGCACGTAGAATGAGTAGACATCTCAGAGTCTCCAAAACAGTCCCACAGATTTTCCAATATTATATTTAAAATAAATCAGAGATTTCCTGTATCTTTTTTGATAGGATATAAATGTTTTATTCCATGTGGGGATTATCCTTACATAAGGGTACGCAAGGACACATAAAACCTGGTGTCGCCAGATTAAAATTTGATTTCACACTGCAAGTTTGTTGCGAAAATAGTGCATTCGTCTAATATTTACCTCATTATTGGTATTCATGAGGAATAAGTCTGTGTTCAAATAGCATATTTATTTTCAGGCATAAAATGTACGACATGCATAAAGTGTTTCCAGAGACCAAAAGCACCATTATTTTCTGATGTCACCATTACATCATATTAAAAACGAAATAATACTGACCCTAATCTTGTTTATCTTGGTTTGTTTACCTCAGATATCCATGAACTGGTATAGAGTTTGCTGCAATGCATAGCCCTAGATGGTAAAAGAGCAATCACTCTGTCTTGCTAATGAGGTTTACCCTAGAATTTGAAACTTCAAATTCTGTGACAGTGTGTTTCCCTTAAGTAGGAATCTTGTGAAATAGAATGCAATTATTAGATTAAGACAAAAGTGGTTTGGTGTGTGGTGCATTGATAATTGAATACTATTACCAAGACTTTTCCTTTCCCTTATGCAAAAGGAAATGTTTTGGTAATAGTATTCAATTATCGATGCACCATTCTCATAAGAAGTCCTACTTTCATCTGCGTGGTGCACATTTATCCGTGGAGTATATCAAAGCAAACACGTGATCCATCACCCTGCTATAGTCAGAGCCACTGGTTTTAGTTTTATTAGATTTTATACCACATAAATAGTGCGATAAAGAATATGTCAACGCCTATCATGCAATGCACAGTAGAACCTGAAAAATCAAATTTCGATTGTTCAAAATTCTTGCTAATTTGAATAAATTTCACACACAATGGATTCAGATAATACGGCCTATTTATGAACTATTTTAATAACTGTTAAAAACCAAAAAATATTTATTTAAGTGCCTAAATGAAACCAAAATATATGTTTGCTAAGAAAAAACCTTGAAAATAATCAATTTAGGGGGTTATCTGTTTTATGTCTACCTCCATATAATTCGAAGTACTAAAATTCTAAATTAAGCCTCTAACGCATTCGAGTTTACGATGGTAACGTTACACCTTCAAACTGTATCATCTTGTTTCAGATTATGAGGTAATGGACATGACTTATTCACCAAGAAAGTCAATTCATTCACCCTATGATTATCCTCCAAAACGTTCCGTTACCCTACCAAGGACAGAGACGACATCGTTGCCTAATTTAGCTTCGACCTTGGCAGACATTTCCTTTATTGAAGGTATTTGAGTCTAATTTTAAACTTAATTGGACATAACCAACATGTGACTTTCACAGGTCCAGATAGGGAAACGATTTTTAGCGTTCAATTGTGATTTTTTACCCATCTGTTTTAACATGTGTTTTGGGTGCTCAAAATAACGTCTTGTTGAGACGGTTCTTTTAGCACCCAAACATGTGTTTAATTAATATTAAGCTCACTTGAGCAATTGGCTTATGATGAGCTATTTCGATTGTTGGATTTCTGTCGTGTGTTGTGTGTCTTGCGACATGCGCCGTGTGTCATCAACAATTGCTTCAAAGAACATCCTCTCCTAAACTGCAAGCTGTATTTTTACCAAACTTGAAGTATTTTCGCCCAAAATGTACAAATTTCTGGTAGAAAATTTTTTTTTTTTCAATTTTTGCTTATGAATTTTTCAAGGTCAAACTGAAAAATTGTAAATAATACCAGAAATACATAATATTTGGGTCAAAATACTTCTAAACATTGTAGTCAATTAATTGTAGGTCATGTTCATGCAAATGGTTTTCTCTGAAGTTCATCCAGCGTGTCACAGCATTGTTAACGGTATCAAACCAGGAAGTAACTCTAAAAAGACTGATAAGCATGCTGCCGATTGCTCAAAAGCTGTATGCTGGGGCGTAAAGTGATCTATGTGAGATGTATAAGTTGTTCATACAACAATGTAGCCAAAGGTATCCGTCTCCTTGACAAAAAAGAAATTCTTGTTTATACAGGAAAATTTTCATGCAAGTAAGAGCTTTTGAAAGATATATCCCCTTAAAGTAGTATATCTAGTCAGAATATTTCATATAAAGCATAATCAAGCAGAGAGAAAGGATGCATGAGGTTTTTGGGATGATTGGATTCAAAACTGGTCGTCATGGCAACATATAGCTCCCATTGACTTACATTCTTGGATCCACAACTGTCAATTCAAGCGATTTATTAGGCATTGAGTTGACTGCTGCAGCCAGTTACAATGTTGTTTTTGCTGAATACATGGGCAATAACAGCTAGAGATAAGATAAGGAACTGCCAGTTTGTCGAAGCATCTGACACCTAGGTTGAAAATGATTAAAATATATAGTATATTGAGAGTTGAATAACTTAAAAACTAACAATTGCATCTTGCTGAAATTTTCAGAACTATTTTATCTAGCCATAGACAAGCAATTACTAAAAATCGGTGTCTTTATTTTTAATAACAAAAAAGTTCTCATACTAACGAAGAGGGCGGAGCTTATATTATTTTGTGGATTCAAGAATCACTGTGGTCATACTACTACGGCAATTTGGGGCTCGTCACCCACTCCAGTGTTATAGTAAAAGTACCTTCAAATAAAGGCTGTGAGAACTTTCGAATATGTTTGCTTCGAGATTGCATCGTCTAATTAGCAACATCTGTGTTGTTTGCCAAAACGGAGATAAAATCAGATTTTAAATGTGTTTTTTACAGTTATATTAAAAAAATTGTCATTTACGGTTTAGTCATAATTATACGGTTTTTGTCATTGATTGATTATCCACGATGACAAAACCGTAATAAGTAATTTTATGCCTAGACATAAAACGTTAAAGTTTTCATAAAAGTTTAAAGCTCAAAGAAACAATGTGAATTTGACAAACAAAAATCAATCGGAACCCAAAAATAGTAAGTGAGTATGATCAGGAAATACCACAATCACAAATTGCAGACAACCCCGTGGCACCGCGAGGAAGAGCCGCTCAACCATCACGAGACACCAGGAAGACAAATTAAGCAAAGCAATCAGCTCTCTCTTCCCCATCAAGATGATTGCAATACTAGAATGGACATAAAACAACGTACAACAATACATAGAACAATTACAGACTCCAACAATGGGAGTAACAATAAACAAAAAGTCAACAACAACAGAACCACCGCCTTAGAACGGACAGCAGCCTAAGCCACTGGGGGGCTTAAATGCATTTTACTGGTACCAAATCTTCGCCCTAGATTCTGCTGTTGTTGAAGTACAAGAAATATTCAGCTCGCATGGAGGCCATCTAACTAATGCAATGTATCATCATAGAAAACACTCTAATCAAATTAACACTCCATGACGAAACAAAGAAAAGGGCTCATGACTCACAGATAGTCAGAGCTAAAGAAAACCTCAAGTTGAGCCACGGTGGGTCCAGCTACAGATAAGCATCAGACACCAACCCCCCGATTAAAGCTTTACGTCAGAGCCGTCATAGAGTCTGAGGCCTGACCCACCGTCGTGCAATTAAAGAGAAAACCATAGCTATAAACCGTGATTGGGTTTAAAACTAGGCATGCAGACTGTCGCATGATATCCAAATTATATCCAACCCTTATATAACGTTTTACTATCTTTTTGAATTGATCACTAAAATTAGGTTTTCCAACAATTCGTTTGAATTTATAGACTAAATCACCATAAAATATAGGTTCTGATATGCCTTGTTGCAGAAGAGTTTTTAACCCAATGTTGTATTTAACAATTAACTCTGAGTGTCTGTAGTAGAATTTAGAAAATGCTTTTCGAATTTTATGATATCTATAACCTTGTTTTAATAATTTAGCAGTTAAAAATAAGTTTCTCTTGTTGAAGTCATCAACATTAGAGCACACTCTAGTAAAACGAATAAGCTGAGAAATATATACACCATAGGAAGGAGAGCGAGGAACATCTCCATCAAGAAATGGGAAATTTACTATTTTAAAATTAAAATCATCCCGTTTATCATAAATTTTAGAAGAAACTATGCCATTTGTTATTGACAAGTTCAAGTCCAAAAACGGAGCTTCAGTATCAGAAGAATTCGCCTTATTTAACTGAAGTTCAGTGGAATATATCTGACCTACCATTTGTTCAAAATAAGGATTATCAATATTAAGTAAGTCATCTAAATATCTGGAGGTAGAGTTAAAAGCTTCAATAATATCAGCTTGATTATTGTCTGACAGAGATAACATAAAGTCTCTCTCATAACAAAACAAAAACAAATCTGCAACAAGAGGAGCACAATTAGTACCCATTGGAATACCGACAATTTGTCTATATAATTTTGAGCGAAATCTTATAAATATATTGTCCAAAAGATAATGGAGCGCATCACACACACACCAAGCATTTTTTGGCCTTTATTTGTGATTAAATGAAGAGATTGAACATGATGAGAAAGTTACCTTAACACCAGAATAAGTGATGAAACCCAAATTGCCGTAGTGGTATGACCACCGTGTGAATGGGTAAAAACTTTCTAAAACCATGAGACCCACAGCTAATGTATTTAATATGTAGCAATGTCTAGTGACCCCTACATTGATCCTGTCAATTTAGCCCCTGGTGTCCTAACTGGCGCCACCCGAAGGGTCAAGAGTTTCCATGGACTTTTAATAGGTAAAACTTGAAAAAGTCTTGTTTTCGGGAAACATGAGGCCCCAGCTCATATATTTGTTATGAAGCAATGTCTAATGCTGCCCTATATAAATCCTGCCAATTACGTCCCTGGGGTCCAAACTGGCTCTGCCCAAGGTGTCAATAGTTTTTATAGACATAAACTTTCAAAATTTTCTTTTCTGAAACCATTAGGCCCACAGCTTATATTTTTGGTATGTCTAGTGAACCCCTACATCAATCCTGCCAACCATGCCCCTGAGGTCCTAACTGGTTCCACCCAAAGGGTCAAGAGTTTCCATAGACTTATAATGGGAAAAACTTTAAAAATCTTGTTCTCTGAAACCTTGAAACCAACAGCATATATATTTAGCAATGTCTAGTGGTCCCCTACATAAATCCAATGAAGCCCTAGAGGTCGGTCCAAAATGACCTGCAATGGAGGTCAAGAGTTTCTATAGACTTATAAACTTTGAACATTTTCTTCCCTAAAACCATGAGGTCACAGCTTATATATTTGGTATGTAGCAATGGCAAGATGTACCCTACATAAATCCTGCCAATCAAGCCCCTGGAGTCCAAACTGGTCCCAGCTGCGGGGATCAAGAATTTCCATAGGATTATAATGAAAAAAACAACTAATTTTTTCTCTGAAACCATGGGTATGTAGCAATGTCTAGAAGACCCCCACGTAAATCCTGTCAATCAAGCCCCTGGAGTTCAAACTGGCCCGCCTCTGGTATCAAGAGTTTCCATAGATTTATAATAGTATTTTTTATAAATCTTCTTCTCTGAAACCATGAGACCCATAGCTCATATATTTAGTAAGCAGCAGTGTCTAGTTGTCCCCTACAAAAATCCTGCCAACCACACCCCTGAGGTTCAAATTGGTCACGCCAAAGTCTTCTTAAGCTCCCATAGACAAACTATGGGGAAACGCATTGGAAATTTCTCTAAAGCCACAAGGCCAAAAATTCAGACGAGAGATTTAGAGCTCATTGAGCTTCTAAATTAGCTAAGAATCTGAGCTAAAAATCAAAGTTTTCTTTATGCGCCCAGCAAGGACTATTTTTAGACTGAGTGAATGTCAAGGCTTTCCCAAGTCTTCACTTTTCCACAAAGAAATTTGAGCTGTGACATAAGATTTTCAACAATGTGAAGTTCGACTAGCAAAGCCTCAAATCAGCCTACACATACGCGCAGTCTGATCTGAGCCTTTGCTAGTCGCTTGAATATTCTACGACTAAGAAGCTACTGACCAAAGATCATTTTGAGACTCAGAGCTTAAAAGAGGCTTCACAGACTCGTCTGAGTCTACACTTGTCAAAATGCCAATTGTTGGAAATCACATGCCACGGTTCATTTTCTCTTACAAAATAATGTATCATTTTACTGAAAACCATGGGCACAGATTATATTTGGCAGCCTGCAAGTCTGATTTATCATCTGTATATATTTTAGGTAGCCTATATTATAAACAATAAGGACCCATATCAGACTGCTCCCTATTTAGCAGCAGTCTGGTCAGGGTTTATATTAAATTTATGCAGCAGACATAAAAAGAAGATGACAGTTTTATGTCAAAAAGCAGCGGTATAAGGGTTAATAAATTAGCATAATGCTTGGCATAAAATCATAAAGGAAAAGCAGTGATTGGACACTATAATGAATATAGATGAACAAAAACTTAGGAGCATTGTCAATTGCATATACATGTAAGGGCAAAGTTCAATGTGTCGCTTAAGGCTGCAAGCGTTGACTTAGCTGTTTGGTAGAAGAGACCAGTATCTAAAAGAACCCAACTGATAAGCATACATCCTTTTCAATTCAATGTTCATACGCGTTGCTTCAATTCAGACAACTAGAGTTGCAAATGGTATTGAAGGTGTTGAACATATAAGATACAAGAAACATTATTTAACGTCAGTTACATACAACATTAGATTTATCATATTCATTCTGGATACCAGTATACAGGTATATTGGCAAACAGTGAAGACCGAGATGAAATAACGCATAAGGCGGCATTTTATCAGAATCTGCACTGTTTGCTTGAATAAAAAACAATTTTCATTAATAGAAATACATATTTTTATAGGAATTTTGACTGGAACTCCCTTAAAATACAAAATGGACTATATATTCTATACTTACTGTATCAATATCATCACTATGAATGAAAATGGTTTAAATGCTGTTTTCTGACTTTAAGGGAATCTCTAATTAGCATCGTGTGATCTTTTATTTTCTATTTTTTAGCTGAAAACATATATCAACACTATGGCAAGTATAAAGTGAAAAGTGCCTCACTCCATGTCCTGAGAGATGAACATTGTCTTTGAGACCATTACGCAGAGTGCACGATGCTAATGCATGGTCTTGTTTTTGGGAAATGCCTATCTCACAGATTTTGTTAAACAATTATTAAATACATAAAACTATTCAAGCCTCAGGTCAGAACATATTGCTTTATTTTACTCATATTATATAAAGGGTTAAATAATCTGGAATAATGGATCCTTCAGACATAGAGAAAAACTACAATATTAGAAACAGCAAACTCAGTTTCATTGAGTCTGTTCATGAGAACTAATGGAAAGTGCAACAATTCTCACAACAACCCCTAGCACCGGCTTAAGCAGTATTCTGCTTTCCGTCAGACACCAATATGTCAAAAGGACCAGAATATGAAAAATATCAACACAATATCGATGCACAGGGAGAAATTTTGCCAAAATCCACACAGAAACAAGGACGAAATCACATATAAGGATAATATGCTATGGCCATTAGTTATTATGACAATAAGAAGCCAAACAACTGGACAAAGAGTTATGGTGAGGAAGAAGGCAAAGATCAGGAATCGATACAATCAACCACCACACCTGATCCAGGACACCATATGGGAATGTGACAAAGACACACGAAAACAGCACACACAAGAGAACCAGCAGGTAAGCCCTTTTCCAGCAGGTGACCACGAGGCTTGAAGGAACAGATAAGACAGTATGACAAAGACAAACACAGAACACAAATAACAAAAAAGGATTTACAAAAGAAGCACCGCCTTGGAATGGTCAGTAAGAAAACGATCATTATCTGGATACTCACTGTCTGCAATGGCGTGTCTTCAGTTTACCCTCTATACAATGTTAACACAATTTAACAGAAACTCTCAGACGATCTCCAGAACTTTATATCCAGTCTGTAATGGTTCCGATGCAGTAGCTGATGTCTGTGCCAAGGTTAATTATTGTGGTTCTGTTGTTGCTAGTTGTCTGTTTCTGTTGTTTACATAACTTAATTAAGCGGAGTTCACGTTTAGTTCTGGGATGATTGGAGATGTGTTGCTTTGTGTCTTTTATAATTTCCAGACATCTCACTAAGAGAGACCACGCTTATTGTTCTCTACCTATAATAAACAAAGGACCTTCTTTTGATTTGGGTTCATCCAGGAAAGGAACTGGTGTTTAGGACATATCAGTCTGTGTAATTTGGCCAATGATAAAAATTGTCATGACTTTTAAATACGTTTTGTTTAAATAGATTCATCACGTAATTTATATAAAGGTTTCAAAGACAAGATTTCTCATGGTTGTATGATGGCACTGTTTCTGTTTCTAAATAATTTTTAATGCATAATTTGTGGATATATAACAGACTATCGTTTCTCGTTCTAAAAGACAAGCTATTTTGTGTTGCCACTCACATTTGAGTTATTTATGCTATTCTGTGTACCATATGTGTATTGATATTTTTGAAAAATCACTACATGCACATTTTGATATTGTTGATTTTTTTCATCGACTATGATAAAAATGGAAACTATACGCATGTCAGTGCCCAAATCTGACTAATGTAGATGCACTGGTATCTCTAGACATGACAGGGTCTGCACAGTTTGCAATATAGGATGCTGCATTGTTGAAGAAGTATTAATAAAATACTCATTTATTAATTTTTGTTTTTCATTATAATATTACTGTTGCTTTGTTGTAGTGTCTGCATTTGCATGATATAATTTTAAACCAAAATATTACTTCAATATCTCAGGCAATATGAGAAGACAAATACATGGAACTAAGGCATATGTCTCGCATAATAATTAGATTGTTTCCGCTTTTTTGTATGTTTTAACAGTTAAAAACTTAACACTCTTTCGCTTTGATCTATTCAGCAGCTGAATTTATATCATCTTTATGTATACTTTTTATTATTATTATCAATTTAATATTTATTTCCTAACGGTTCTTTTTCTTTCTGGTGATTGCATACACGAGCATATCTGTATTATTAAACAGGTTCATGTTTAGTAACCAAATAAATAATGATTATTTAAAGAATATACTTGTGTAACCATGTTATTTGTGTGCAAGAGAAAAGCTGCATGGACATAACATTTAGTCTGGGCCATTTTAGCTTACGTGCATCCCCAAGACAATTCTTGCATGGGTGACAAATTGCTTATTAGGACCGGCTAGATGTGATCGTTAGACCCGCTAGATGCGAAAGAAGTCGTGCTTAAAAATTAACCTGTTTGGGCTATATGAAAATTTAAGGTTTTCATGGCAACCTATGACAGGTTCGAAGATAGGTGTGTGCCTACAATATAACTCATATCTCAGCTGTTGGTTATCCTAGACTACTAAAAATAAGTTCAATTAAAGCTTAGGCATAGGCCTTATATCCATTTGTCACATATGCAATTAACTAGTTTGCATATTTATAAATATTTATGAAAACATTAAAAATGTGATTCAAGAATGGAGGTATACCTACAAAATCAATAATATCTCAGCTGCTACTTATCATAGACTACTAATATTGGTACCAAATTAAAGCTCAGACACAGCCCTTTGATTTCATTGTCAAACATACAATTAAATTTTTGCATAATTTGCGTACTCATGAATATTGATAAAAACGTAAAAAAAGAGAAACTCATTTAAATCATTAAATAAGCTGATTTCGTCACCATATTATCATTGTTGCATGTTTTATAGCATCAGTGATACAGAGTGAAGTCCATTCGGCCAGTGGTCCTGTATGAATGTTATCTTATTTGCATATTTATGAAAAAACATGAACACTTTTAAAAATGGGGAAAAATTGTGTATAAACTATAAACCGAGGGGGGGGGGGGGGGGCTGAGGTGGTTGGTAATTATAGCTACCTTGCACTTCTAGGGCGTTTTCTAATGTGTGGCAAATTGTTTAGTGGGACCCCCTGAATGCCAAAAAGTTATCCAAAAAATAAATATGTTGGGCTATGTGAACATGCATAGTTTCAATGGCAACCTATAATGCGATTCTCAAAATTTGGGGTGTACGTACTAAATCAGTCTTATCTCAGTTATAACATCAAAAGTATCACTGATGATATTAAAAAAAATGCAACAATGATGATTTAGGGATGGAATTAGCTTAATTATGTTTTAGTGATTTCACTTTATTTTTTAAAGGCGTATTATTAATATCCATTTATACGCAAATTACGCAAATGAAATAATCTCTACCACTACATGCTACCATAGAATGAAAACCATGTGTCTGAGCTTTAATATGGTATCAATTTAGTAGTCTATAATAAGTAACATATAAGTAATCATTTATTTTGTAGGTATACCTCATTCTTGGATCCCATTTTTTTTAATGTTAATAAAAAATCAATCCGCACATAAAGTTAATACATCTGACACCAAAGCCGCATTTTTGGACTTGCATTTGTCCATTTTTAATGATATTGTTTCTACCAAAAATTATGATAAACATGTCTATTTTGATTTTCAAATTGTCAATTTCTCATTTTTAGATGGTGATATTCCTCGCTCTACATCCTATGGAGTTATATTTTTCAACTAATCCAATTTGCTAGAGCATCTAGCCATGTTGCTGACTTCAGCACTTTCAATTAATTGTTTACACAGAAACTTCTTAAACAAGGCTATCAGTATCATACACTTTGCAAAGCCTCACAGAATGCATTCATACAGGTGATGGTCAAACAAAATATGACTACAATAATTTTTTAAAGCATGCTCATGTCTGTATTTATTTTCAATAAAGCCAGAGAATTGGGATGGCCTTCTTTTTATTAGCATGAGAATATATTGAATACTTTAATAACTATGACTGAATATCTACCAATGAGCAGATCTTAAAAAACCTGTTTTACTATATAATTTTATCATTCTTAGGGTTCTATCAAAATCATAAAAAAGGACGAACAATTTGCAGAGGAAAATTTATTAAAAATTATATCAGAATCATCGTGAGATATTTACGTAAAACATTTGTTGGCACGGAATTCTGCTTTTATAATTTCAAAAGATATAGTATAAAAACTAACACCTTCCATTGTAATTCCCTAAAGCCTGTCTGAAACAGAATGAGGATGGGCACACGGTTCCAATAAGGTATACTCGGTTATACACGGGTTGACTGGTACGAGTATTGAGCTCCAACAGTACAGGGGATGAGTTGGTACGATTTAGATTCGAATGTAGCATGAGTATGTACGAACAAAGCACGAATATACTCGATCAAGCAAGGTTTGTCACGGTTCGAACATGATTTGCAAAACGATTTTCATACGATTGTTGTACGTTCATAGTACAGTCATCTACGGTCTTATACGGCCTAGTACGATTAAACACGACTTTTACTCGATTAACTGGACATTTACAGGGTTTACATACGGTCCCACCGACTTTTGTTCGAGTTCAATTCCATACGATTTATATATGATATTGACACGGTTAAGCTCACTCGTGGAGTGGACTTCATGTGCGGTTGTATATACGGTCTTGCACAGTCTCTCACGGTCTTGTACGATCGCTTATACGATTATACACAGTCATGGTAACCGTGTAAGTTTTTTAAAAGTTTTAAAAATCATACAAAGCTTTCACGGATACACTCTAATGGCCTGAGTGTAACTTATATAAGGCCACGATTGGTTCAGTTGTATGTACCGTTTACACGGATGACCAACTGTATACGCCGTGTGTTCTGTGTCAGACAGGCTTAAAGCCTGTCCGACACAGAACTCGGACAGGCACAGGGTTCCAGTATGGTATACTCGGTTATACACGGGTTGACTGGTACGATTATTGAGCTCCAACCGTGCCTGGGGATGAGTTGGTACGATTTAGATTCGAATGTAGCATGAGTATGTACAAACAAAGCACGGATGTACTCTATTAAGCAAGGTTTGTCAGGGTTTGAACAGATTTGCAAAACGGTTTTCATAGATTGTTGTTAGGTTCCAAGTACAGTCTAGTATGGTCTGTTACGGCCTTGTACGATTAAACGCGACTTTTACTCGATTAACTGGACATTTACAGGATTTACATACGGTCCCACCGATTTTTGTTCGAGTTCGATTCAACTCGATTTTTATACGATATTGACATGGTTGAGCTCACTCGTGGAGTGGACTTCATGTGCGGTTGTATATACAGTTTTGTACAGTCTCTCACAGTCTTGTACGGTCTCACACGGTCTCTCACAGTCTTTTACAATCGCTAATACAATTATACACGGACCTGGCACCCATGTCAGTTTTTTAAAAGTTTTAAACATCATACACGGCTTTCACAGATACACTCGAATGGCCCTAGATTGTCGTGGTCAAAAAAAAATGCTGTAACAAGATGTTGCTTTAAATAACCAGTATTTTCAATGCATTAATTTTCATTTCTTTATATGTTGAATAACGCTGCCATTTCCTTATAAATTGTGTTACGTTCTAGAAATGGTCAGAAAGACAAGTGAGAGGGTTTCAATGGTTGACCTCTGTTAGACCCGACCCGTTACCATGGTAAAATAATGCACGCAACTAAATGTACAATATACAATCACAAAACTACAGTACATAGACGCCTTTGCTTTTGATATATTGAGAAAAGTTCGTTTCTAAATAGAATAAATCTTCAAGTGTCCTATCTCAGTTATATACCAGCGAAGCAAAAAAACAAAACAAAGGAACGTAGACACACAAAAAGAACAATAAATAGATATCTCATGGGACAATTAAACCCCCAAAGGTTAGGACTTTAGTTCCTGTGTCGACGTACACGTGTAGCGCGCAAGGTTATTTGAAATTCAGGAAGCTACACCTGACTATTTGTGTCAATCCAATTAAATTTCATGCGCGTTTTGTCTCCTTTAATTTTAGGAGTTTGTACTGGACATTCCTTCACCATACAGCATATCACATCCTTGCTTAGTACTAGTTCCACTCAGGAAAAACGGTCCCAACATAACTCACAAACTGTTGACTGAGACGTAATGGATCGAATCAAACAAACAATACAGCGTATCGCCTAGATGTGTATTTGGAAAAAAGGATTTGTCCATTTAATTACTGGCTTACTCCCTTTCGTATAGTTATCCTGGTGTCCGTGATTCTCCTATCTCATCATGGACTGTTCTTCACTCTGTTACTGGCCAAGGGAGTTGAACTGGTTTGTGCGTTGATATAGGCTATAATCTGCTCGCTGACCATCGTGAATTAACTTCCTGTACAGACACACGAACTGTATAATAACCTAGTATTATATCACAGTCCTACTCAATGTCTGCGCAGGTGCGATACTAAAGAATCGACCTGTGTGCTAAGGCACATCACGACTGAAAAGTCTGGTTTGTATCAATACGCGGTGTACATTACCAGAAACACTACGTTTAAAAAGTAACACGCACTGAATAGCTATATATAATCTGTTTATGGAGACATCAAGTAACCTTTGGTAGCTAAACAATAACAATTATTGGTATTACAGTTTTAAGCGAAACAATGCTAAGATTTTCTACACTAAATTTTTTTGTGTCAAACAGTTGTTTCAGTGACGCGTGATGACGCAGATTGATAACAAGTTTGAATCAACCAATCGGTGGATTACATGATTTTGTGACGCATACGGAATACAATTATGTCACATATGTATCCACAATGTTCAAATCAGACCGGTCAGTATTTGAAAATGCTTCCTGATGGAGACAATGCAGCCCTACTGTTTTGTCAACGGAAATGGGCAATTCATTGTTTTCAATTGGAGTCTAGACGCATAGGACACTTTTCATCAGAAAGTTACCGGATGGTCAATTACTCGCACAATGTACATTGCAGGTACTGGGAAATGCAAATAAGAACAGTCATAAAGTATCAGAGAAGACTCTGATCAATGTAAAAACTTGACCTCAAACAATAAAATAGAAAAGGTTATTTGTGTGCGAGCAGTTTAACAATTTTTGTTGTTATATGACTCTTATAAAACACATCCTCTGATTGGCTGAAACTAGCTCTCTCTGGTAGTGACAGAACTTGGTGTCTACCAGTGATGAGATACATTTAGCCCAGAACAGGTAGACATCAGTATTTGTCAGTCCTCCCAGACAGCTAACAATACAGTCAGCCACTTTAGTTACGCACAACTTTTCAGGGCCCACATTTTGACGAAATTGCTGGAATCGAACATTCTCTTTCATAATGATGATAATTTACTTATAAGTGACTTTTTATCCGTTTGATGATGGAATCACTCATGCGAGCCATTCTTTTACGTCTACGACAATTTGGCAAATTGTTTTGTTAAGAGTAGCTTTTGGACAGAGAAGTATCAAAAAACTAAAACATCTTTTCATTGACACGTCGTATAGCCTTGGTAGTAGTGACTTCATCACTAACGTTAACACCATGAAGCCAATAAATCCATTATTTTTTACGAAAATAGACGACGAGCACATGGTTGTTTAAAATTAAATTATAAAAAGTGTTTTGATAACTTGTTTAATCAGAACCATACGAAATTTATCTAACTTTAAAAAAGTACTAAATTCAACTTTTTTCAAACCTTAGCCAGCTGGGAACCAAAGTAGTAAAACGTTTAAAAAATGATAAAGTTAACAAGCACATTCCCATCCAGTCTTAGATATTGCACAGAATAATTCGGCTCTTATCTCAGGTATAGCAGAAATTCGACCCTGAAAAAAGTGTAGTGTTATCTGAATTTCATTCGAAATTATACAATGTGAAATGGTGTTTTGAGGGTAGTGCCCTTCAAGATCCATTTTCTCATTCGTTTATGATCTGATCACAATAAAATGTCAATGGCTAAAACAGTATATAGCCTTGCGGCCTTGTTTCCATATCTGATTATCGAAACAATGAATAATTTCTGTATATAAATCTACATCATTTTATATTATTATTATTAATATAAAACCGACGGTGTTTAATACTTTGTACTTTGAAGGTCTATTTTTTTATTTTCAGGAACTTTGCAGAAAGACAAAACAAAAGGAAAGGTATGCTTAATCTAAAACGCATCGTTTGTTTCAATACCCCCACACACTTTAAAACCAAGACGAGGCATTCAGATTATAAAAGTATAATTAAATGACACTTATATAATGCATGACCCATGTTGAGCAAATGCTTATCAGTATCGATATGTGTGAAACAAAGGAATTGGTCACATTTAGCAGTATGTTTTATGACGATCAAGTGCTCTTTGACTGATTGGGCAATATTGGGTCTGACTTGGCAATAACTATAGGAATGATATTTTCATGATTCTCCAAAAATGAGTGAGTTGGCTTACTTAGTCCAGAATGTTTTTATGGGTTGATTTACGGGATTATTTTTCAGATTTAGGAACGGGGGGGGGGGGGGGCGAAAGAAAAAGCTCTGAAAATGACCAGTTGACTAGTCATTTTCAGAGTTTTTTTTTTTTTTAAAAACAAATATCTCCAAAACAAACAGTAAAACTAGTAAGGTAAACAAACAGTCTGTAATAAATCTCTAAATAAGTTAATTTCCTAAAAATCTAGATAGGACAATCACTCTTAACAGTGTCACTCTCTCAAAAATACTTTTTGACAGAGCCTCATTTTTTTATGAAACAAATAATATTAAGAGTCAGCCGATACAATAAAAAATAATTTATGATTTTTTTTTCTACTTTCCGGAAAACTGCAGGGTTCGTAAATCAACTAATAAAAAAATCTGGCCTTAATATGCGTTTCTTTAAGTATTTCTAATCTACCTGAATTTATGTAAATGATGAAAAACACACACACCATTTGAAACATGTACCTTTTATCCATGCACGGTCCTAAACTGGACATGATAACGTTTATTGCCTAGTATATTGTAAACAAGCCATGCGCAGATCGGGATCAGGTCCAAAGTATTGACAGCATTTTTCTTATTTACAGTAACTCATTTACAGAGTGAAGCAGGCCAGCAATGGCCTACAAGCGAAACGCCATTTTGGGGCCGACACTGACTGCTAGCTTGGTAGTTTTGGATTTTCTAGGGGAGGGGTCCATTCCAATATTACTAAAATAAATCTACAGATTTATGATTTTCAGGGGAGGTCCAGACCCCCAGTCCCGCCTCTCTGGATCCGCGCATGCAAGCCTTGTTCTTTTCTCTTTTAGTTTCAGAAAGCACTACAAAAACTTCCTGGTATGTTCAGAGGGAGGAAACAAAGCGCAGAGAAGAACTTGGAGCATCGATGCGATAACAATAACCCAGACGGACAGGATGAAGAGGAATCCAATGGTGATAGGCTTTATGATGAGCCAGATGATAGCTTGCTTGATTACGATGAATCAAAGTCTCCCTTAGCCACAGTGAAACATGCTGCTATGAGCAAAGATACCATGATAACAACATCGGTAGGAGATCCAAACCGACCAGTTGCTCAAATCCGACCTCAGACAAACATGAATAAGCCTGCTCCGCAAGTGAAGGCGTTCCGAACACTGAATAAAGAAGAATTAACACAGAGACTGGTGAGATGCGGAATGCCAGAGTTTGCTACATTTTGCGCTGAAGAGAATCTGGATGGTGAATTTCTGTTTCGAATGGACAATAAAACTTTTAAATCACTGGGCTTGTCAGGCTTTAATGAGCTAAAACTGAAACAAATTATAGCTGGATGGATACCATCTCCGTAGTATTGCACTGTAGTCAATGGATCTTGTCGCAAGAAATCAACTGACAGTAATATGCACGACCCACGTTGAACGTTTGCTAACTAGAATTAAATTTTTGGCATTTAAATTGAAAGCAATGTTCGGATAGCAGAACTGAGTGTTTCAACATAGCTGTTCTGAAATCGGTTCCATACGAAAGTAGATTCTAATACATGTTAACATTATCGAGACACATGTATGCAAAAGGTGACTAGGCTTTGCCACAAAAAAAAATCGTGGTTAAGCCTAATCACCGTTTTGCGTACCTGTGTCTCGATAACGTTAAAATGTATTAGTATGCATAATTTGGTTCAAATATACCATGCGGTTCAAGAGTTATGAGCATTTTCACTAAAAGACCATTACTGGGCAAAATGATGACCGGCAAACCCTCGACACCGTTTTGCATACCAGGGTGGATGGATAATATTTAAATAAATAAGTAAAATTTCATCCAAATATCCAATAAGGTTCAAGAGTTATGAGGGTTTTCACTACTGACCGCAACAGGCTGGACAAACCCATATTCTATCTATCAAAAACCGGTGTATTCACATGCTAGTGGTTAGTTGATGTTGATATGCATATGTTTGTGTAATGTAATAAAAGTATACCATGTGGTTCAAGAATTATGAACTTTTTCACTAACTGCAAATGGACGGGCATACCCAAGGGTCGTGCAATATTGATTTTGTTGGAAGTGCAGTTAAAACCTATGTATGCAAGCAGTCTGCATTGATATTTGTTCTTTGTTATTCATACCATGGAAAGTACGACAGCCCATGGGCCGATCGAGAAAATTCTGTTGGGGGCGAGGGTGGTCCTGAAAGCGTTTTAACCATCAGCGTATTTTACAGAGGACCGTACGGACCTCCCCCAAGAAGCGATTGGACCCAAGGGGTCCAATCGCTTCTTGAGGGAGGTCCATACAGGTATTTCTATGGAAACATACAGCAACGTGAGGGTGGGGGGTATCTGTCCTCCACGAGGTCTTGTTGTCTTTTTAGCACAAATTTAAAGATGACGGTCTGTTTGAAAAACCTCAACTACCATCCGTACTTTTCGCGGTAGATGCATACATTACTGATGGAAGAATTCACAGCCGTGCCTCTTTTTTAGGATTATCTGTACATTTTGCAGGTTGTTTAATTTGGTTCAAAAATTGAACATGATCTGTTAAGACTTTCATAAATTTAAGTCTGGTCATAGAGTCACAGCAGAATAATGCAGTTTAGGCTTAATTTTGAAATTATCAAAGACGGTCTGTTTCCATAGAAATCAGTGCAAAATGACGATAATTTACATTTCAGAGCTAATACACTATTTTTCACAACCTATTTCGTTTATTCATTGAAAATACACCATCCTTTCATTTCGTACTGTTATTTCCCTTTCCAATATTGTTTCTGTTGTGTGCACAAACGAAAGGGAAATTTTTCAGCAACTTTGATATTATTCATTTGTGGCATATTGTATCTGTAGACAAAATACTTAATCTTGTGAACCTTATGGTTACAATAAGAAAGGCTGCAATTAGATAATGTTTTTGAAATATATGACATAAAAATACAGTATCGCCAGTCTAGTGAAATAGGAATTTTCAAAATATTTCGCCTGATTAAAAAAGGCTCCCTAACTTTCCCCATGTGTAAATATTATATCCTCTTTGCAACAGTCAGAACTATAACTATCATCCCATTGGTGCTGTGGATGACCTTATGCACTGTGTACCCAGCCTGCATGTTCGGGCAGCGGTGAATTGGGTCATCCATAGCTTATCGAATTGATAGTTTTGACTGTTGCACAGAACGTATGAAATAGTTGTATACTGATTTATATGTACATACTAGCCTCGACGTGACAAAACCTGTCATCTGTATTTGCAAACTTTAATTTTCTAGCTGGTCTCTGTAGCTGAGCAGACTGTTTTGTGTATGACTTGGTTGGGAATCCCAAAACGATGCAGTCCACATTGGTCTCGTCACAAGAAAGCCTGTCTTTGAGATCTGCGATCTGGTAAGGCTTCTTCGCAGGCAGCAAAATCAGAATATCAGAAAACCTGTCTCCTGGGTTTCCGACAAAGTAAGATTCAAACTAACCTGCTCAGCTACAGACACTAGCTAGAACATTGAAATGATACTTTCCTAAAAGAGAGTGACAAAGGCGCTGATCAGACTGCGCAGATGCGCAGGCTGGTCTGTTCCTTTGTTGTTAGCAAACCCGGAAGACAGGTTTTCTTGCGTCGAAGACCATTTATTACTTTGATAATATGCATCCACTGGTTCTTAAGAGTTTTAGTTTTGCAGTGACTATGGAATTGAGGACATCTTAAAATAAAGACCGTTTGATGGCAGGTATCGGGGGGGGGGGGGGGTGGAGGGGGGAGGGGAAGGTTTCAAAAGAGGACGAATTTACCAGTTTTCTTTGTCATGGCTCATCAATATTAATGTTTTATTTCACATTACTTCATGCATACATGTTTCGAGTTTCTGTTCTATACTGACCCACACTTCCAAAGCAAAACGTTTCAGGAGTATACTTTTAATTAAAAACGAGGTCTTGCTGAAATTAGTGTACTTTTCAGAGGTAATGGCAGACATTCACCCAATCAGGTTTGATTTAAAGGGAATGATTGACTGATAAAGTTCTACATTCATTTTCATAAATAAGTGTTTTATTTTTTGATAAAATTGCGATACAATGGATGAATTAATAATTGGAATATTTAAGGTTAAGTCTGATTTTGCGTTCATTCATTCATTAATTCATTCTTTATTACTCTAGGTTAACATGGTGTTAGAAGTGTGGTTCAGTATATTTAATTAGTGTATATTGATTGTGGATTAACTTGTTAAAGAGGGACCCAAGGAAGATTGGTTCTGCCAATTGCGTCACCCTCGGTAAATAAAGAGTACTAACTAACTAACTTACTTACTTACTTACTTACTTACTAACTTACCTCATGACAAAAAGGATTCAGACAAAACCGTACACAATTTGCAGCTCGATAAGAAGTTAAAAGCACTACATTATCCTTTTCCCGTTATTTTATACCATAAAATTAACGAATGGAAGACTTACGGTTTAGGCAATTTTTTCAGCCTCCATCTACAGAACTGGAAAGACCCCTGGTAAGATTTCCTTTTCAGAGCCGCTGCTTCCTTACTGTGATATAGACCAAAATGAAAGATCTCATGCAACATTCTATTTCGTCCTGTCTTTTCCTGTAGAATTATTACGCACGCTTTGAAAATAAATGTTGAAATGAAACCAAGTCTGCTGTTTTTATTTTTAACTTTAAAAACCTACTAATGTCGTCTGCTGATAACTTTTCAAACAGTTTGTACCCAGATCTGGCCCGACAAAACGTCGGGCCTGATCTGGATACAAACTGTTTGACGCTTTGATGGTATTCCTGAAAGAAGTTAAAAAAGTTGATTTTGAAAATAAATGAATAAAAAAAAATCAGCAGACGACAAAAAAAAAAAGGTTGCAAAATTTTCCAGGAGGCAATGCGTTATGGATATCTCTGTTTCAGAAGGGTCCATTTTTTTCTAGAATAGATTATTCCTTGACTTTCTTAGGTTAATCTCCGCAGCTAAATCTTATCAACATATAGATGTGCACACAAATTATTGAAGTATCCCGAACACACACACACACACGCGCGCGCGCGCATCGACATAAAAAACTACTTTACAAGATAACCACCATGGCAGCTAATATTTTATTGTGACGTCAACATTTGAACTTTGCACCTCAATCCTACAATCGATTCCACGGAATATTTTGAAACCTACAGTCATGGGACAAAATTATTCGCCACCTTGTGACGTAGCCGTTTAAATCAATGTAAACTCAAAACCAAAAGTAACTTTACACTGTTAATATATATGCCTTTTCTGGGTATTGGAAAGTAGTATTTTATATGTGTTTAATTCATATTAAAGTTCAATCAATAATTTATATGACAATTGAATTTCATGTTTTTGGTGTCATAAATGCAACCACAATGCCCTGATGAAAGAGGCACGGGGGCAAAATTAACTTTTTCAAAATGCATCACTTTTGATGTGCTACTGTAGCTTTGCGATTGGTCAGTTTTCAGTCCGGATCATCTTTCAAGTAACACAAATTTAGAGTGGTGTTTTTACGTCCATACCCTTTTTTGTGAACTTTTCAGTGCTTTCAATGGAATTTCCCATAAGAAATAGTTTGCCATTTTTTCCAAACCGATGGGAATTTTACCAGATTATCTTGTCAGGTACTCAGGACAGAAGTCCGAACAATTCGCTGATTAAAATAATCAAATGCCATCTGAAATAAAGCTTTTAGCAGGGGCCAAAGTTTACTATTATAGTTTTAATTCAAAGGGAGATAATTTCAATGTGAACCAACTTTACAGCGCTGTCAAAAACAAACTCTACGCCGGAGACAAAATGGCAAACAGTAGTTTTAAAGGACAATCGATGGCCCTTAGAACAGAGTGTTCAAATCCTAGGTTTACTTTGGATTTTGTTAGGAAATGCTGATTCTTTGCTTTTAATGAAAGCACAGGTAACTCGAAAGAAGATTAATTGGCATAAGTTGTTTTTCGTGAATTAGGTTAGTGTGGCTACCAGCAACTCATTGCACTATTTAATTTGGTTATAATCAAAAACAGTAAAGATAAATTCGGTAGTTCAAAGTGTAAAGTTACTTTTGGTTTTGAGAATATTTGCAGATTTGTGGCAAAACTTATTGTCCCAGAACTATAGAAGTATTGTAGCAATCGCGAAAAAAGATCCAAATGAAAGCAAATTCATTTACAAATTTAACATTTTATTGTAGCTTCCTGGTGTCTATTGCTTTCGCAAGGTAGTCATTTAAACACCAAGACACATTAAAACTAGAGGACCTGAAGGTCCTGAGGCGCTCACCTGATCTTCTTAATAATGTTAAAATATGTCAAGGTTAACTACAGCTTATAATGGAACAAATTTTGTTTTTACCATATACATTTTGGTCAAGCGACCTAAACAATCTAATGAATAATCCATCAAACAGCCCAGTGATTTCTGAGAAAAAGATGTTCAGATAGGTATGTGGCAGTCCAAATGGGTGGCCTTGGATAAAAGGTCACAGGTCAGCTTGACATTTGGTACTTAATTAACCATTGTCTCAATAGGTTTAACTTTAATGAATTCCGCTCAGTTTTTATAGAAAATAAACATTTTAAGATTTTCTCCATATAACTGCATAAGGAATCAAATTTGACCTTGCCATCAAGTAAGTCAAGGTCAACCTAGATTCATCATTTGTGCTAACCTAGTAGGGCCCACATCCCCAATCCTACATACCAAGTCCCAAAGCCAATGGCCTTTTGGTTCCAGAGAAGAAGAGATTTAAAGAGTTTTTACCATATATGGGCATGGTGGCCATGTTAGTCATGTGACCATAACAATTTGTATAAGTTTTGGCTAACCAATCATAAGGAGTTGTCGTATGAAATTTGGTTTCAATTGACCAAGAATTGTCTGAGAAAACTATGTTTTAATATGCTGATGGGACTCCAATATAAGCCACCTTTGCTGAAAGGTCAAAGATCAACCTTGACCTTTGAAACTTATTTATAGCCACTAGATTGAACATATCAAGTGAGAAAAATGACTTTGGCTTCCACAGTATTCAAAAAATCAGCTTTTCAATTCAATTTTCCATTCAAATGCATTAGGAAGCAAACTTGACCTTGGCGTTAAGTAGGTCAAGGTCATCCTAGGATCATCATTTGAACAAATTTGGTAGGCCCCACATCCCCAATACCACATACCAAGTCTCAAGGTCACTGGCCTTCTGGTTCTTGAGAAGAAGATTTTTAAAAGGTTTTTACCATATATGGGCGTGGCGGCCATCTTTGTCATGTGACCAAAATATTTTGCATAAATTTTGGCTGACTTATCATTAGGAGTCTTCACATGAAATTTGAGCTCAATTGGGCCATGGTTTGTGAGGAAACTATGCTTTAATATATTGATGGGACCACAATATGAGCGACCTTGGCTGGAAGGGCAAAGGTCAACCTTGACCTTTGAAACTTATTTATAGCCATTTTCTCATTAGTTTCAACATATCAAGCAAGAATAATCACTTTGGCTTTAACAGTATTCAAAAAATCAACTTTTCAAAAAAAAATCCCATTTAAATCTATTAGGAAGCAAATTTGACCTTGACGTTAAGTAGGTCAAGGTCAACCTAGGATAATTGTTTGAACAAACTTGGTAGGCCCCACATCCCTGATGCTACATACCAAGTCCCAGGGTCATCGGCCTTCTGGTTCTGGAGAAGAAGATTTTTAAAGGGTTTTTACCATATATGGGCATGGCGGCCATCTTGGTCATGTGACCAGGTTCGTTTGAACAAACTTTCGTTCCCTCATCCTAAGGAGTCTCCATATGAAATTTGAGTTCAATTGGCCCAGTGGTTTCAGAGGAGAAGATGTTTGAAAATGTTGACGGACGGACGGACGGACGACAGACGCCGGAGTCACTGGTATACTAATAGCTCACCTCGGAGCCTTTGGCTCAGGTGAGCTAATAACATTTTCTCGGTGACGTTAACGTTAGCATCAATGGGAATCGTGATATTTTAAAACTGCGACCATTCAGTATGGCTTTATGTAACCACTTGAAACAAATCGTAACCTTGACCTGATGTTCCATGCTACATTTCAACACATTCGGGCAAGGGTTCGGAAGAAGGTATTTCCAAAGTGTCTGGTATAATATGAACAAAGCTGAGCTTACTAGATTACCACACCCCGCTTTTTTCATAGTCAACTGAGCATGAAATTTATCTTCCTCATAAATGTTTAAATGCCAATTGTTGACATTTTAACATTTATGAGCAGCATAAATACAATATCTGATAGTTTAAGGTAAAAAACCCTCATTTTTCAGCATTTTTGAGCAGTTGAAATCTGATTACTGAAAAAGTTTTATAACCTTGGAGCCTGTTCTTCGATATAAATTTCAACCAAATGCTATAATTGGTTTGGGTGAAGAATTAAAATGTCAAGAATTATCACTGATATGGGCTATTTGATTATAGGGTTTACTAAAAGTCAACGTTTAATGGCAGGTGACTTTCTTAAAGTGACGCTCTTAGGGTATTGCAATTGTTGATGGATTTTCATTTGGCAGCCGACTGAGCCATTTCACTCTGAAATTGGCCAACTGTATAGCTAAATTGTTGATGATGACAAATCATTGATGACTGATGACGGACATTACATAGAGCGATCACATTACAACAGGTCACTTTTGGGGCTTTGTGTTAGAAAAAAAAGAACAAACTAATAGAAATATAAAGATAATTTGATTCTTTAATATTTCATACAACATGATATAACGATTTAATAACATGCTTAAGCATCATCTGCCTGAACAAGTGGAAAAGATAATCATTAACTATTAAGATGTAACCGTAACCTAGTAACTGTACATACCTTTTAGAAAATATATACCTTCTTTTGAAAACAGTGTAGATCCAGATCAGCTGGCTTCTGTTGAAGCCAGCTGATCTAGATCCACACTGTTTCTCACCAACACGAATCAATACTTATACATACAAGCTTACCAGACAGTGCAGTCCCAGATCAGACAACACATATTGTGGTGTCTGATATTGATCTTCACTGTTTGCTTACAGAACTTTATATAAAAATTTATGAAATATACCAAACATCCCTAAAAAGGAAATGGACTCATCCAACTGATAAGATTAGACAAGTCTATTCAGCTAAATAGGTTAGTAATGGAATTGTACACTGGACTGTCTGCAAATCAGAAGTTGATATAAATAAACATTCACAACTCAAAAAAGGCACAACTTGCTCTTCTCAGAGTATAATGTGCGTATAAGGTCAAATACAGTGTCATTTTTAAAGAACACCAGTTAAGTTTCGTTTTACCAGCAACTCTTTTTCTGATATAGTCATGCTATCACATTATAACAAAATGAGAATTTTTCATGCTATATTTCATATAAACTCGTCAAAATAAGTTAAGCCCCATGTCACTTTTTCCCATAGCCATAATGTTAAATTCCTAAAGTTTAGTAGTATATTTCAAAAATATCGATGGTAGTTGAAAATTGTAATTCCATTCAAGTTAGACAACAATGTCTTGGGTGTATAATAACACAAAGTTTGAATTGACAATAGCGATTTTCTTTGGGTGTGTGCTAAATTTTCCAAGAGTATCCAATTTTGGGCCAATTTTACTATAGGAATGATAGGGAATGAAACGGGACATTTACTGGAATGTGTGGAGCTCTATGGAAAACTTATCAATAAATCTGAAACCTAGCATATAGTGAGAAGAATTATTGCTGCTACTTCCCTGAAAATGTTATGGAAAAATCTTTATTCAGTAAAATATTATGATAAATTAAACATGAATGTATTTACATTAAGTCTATGGGAAAATTTCTGGTAGGGCTTAATTTATTTTGACCAGTTTATATTGATAAACAAGGCAGACAATTGAGTTAAACCCCAGTCCCGAATTTTTTTTTTTCAGGTTGAGCATGAATATCAGTAATCTTCATAAAAATCAAAAATCAAACAAATGAAGGAAGGAAATGGATTGATCCCAAGTCCGACAATCTACGAATGTACTCAAATAATCTAGATTTAATTAAACTCAATATTTTATTTGCAAGTGTGAACAGACACAATGCCCCGCTCAATGCCTTTCAAATTTTAAAATCATATGTAAAAATCTGCTACTAAACTAAGTGAGATCTGCTTTCAATGAAGAAAGTCTTTGTAATATGATCTACATGTAATATAACTATAATATCCATCACATATTGCCACAGCTACTCAGAGCTATAAAAATATTTCATGATACAATGCAATGCAGGGCCGGATCCAGAGGGGGGTTCAGGGGGTTCCCTAGAACCCCCCTCACCATCCCATTTTTTTTAAATATCCTATGAAAATGAAATGATTTGGTCTCAGTGAGACCAAATTATTTCATTTTCATGGGATATTTAAGAAAAATGAGATAAAGCAGCAAGGCGAAACCCCCTGACCTTTATATACATGAACCCCCTTTCAAGAAATCCTGGATCCGCCTCTGCAATGTGATTATCTTCTCTTCAATCGATCTGAATTGAGTCGGTACCCAGCATAAGATATAAGTTAGCATGTGGCATGTGCGCACACCGAAGATTCAAATCAGTCAGCGCATCCACACAGTCAGATAAGCTTAGTTTTCTGCCTGAAGAAACTTTGAACCCATGCCTACCCATAGAGCACCCATCGAAGACTCTGATCAGACTGCACATGCCAACTTGTACCTTTTGCAGGACACTAGCTCAAATAATGTTTATGTGCTTAAAAAATTGTATCAATGAGACCTTCTCCCACTTTTGCCCATGTAAGATAGGCTGTCAGCTCATGTAAGAAATTTCTATCTTGCATGACCACAAGACTGCTTTCTTATATGGGCAGAGTAAAATATTCTTTTTTTCCAGAAAAAGATATTCAAAGGACACATAAATTGTGCTTAAGTAACTCAAAGGCACCAAGCAATGGTAAGCGTTCCTTACTGATGCCATATAACATTGATGACGACACAGAACGTAGACCATATGATATGACGATAATGGCAATGTGACGCTAACGGTACAGGGAGCCCAGCAGGATTTTATTTTACATTTCACAACTTAACTAATACTCCAATCCCGTTTTATGTCAATAACGATGTGTTTGCACCCATTTAAATACCCAATAAAAACATTGGTGAACTCAGAAATAATGTAAATCCAACGAGTAAAAAGTTCAACTTTTCACATTTTTTTTACTTTTTATGTTCCGACAAAAAACCTTGGAAAAGTGGGAAAAAAATAATAACGAGTGTCAGTAACGAGGTGTTTGCACCTATTTAAATACCCAATAAAAACACTGGTGAACTGAGAAATAATGTAAATCCAACGAGTAAAAAGTTCAATTTTTCACATTTTTTTTTCACTTTTTATGTTCCGACAAAAAACCTTGGAAAAGTGGGGAAAAAATCCATCATGAGTCTTTCCATGTAGGATATGGAAATCTCACCCTCGGGTCGGAATTTAACCAGGGACTCACCAAGCCTCATCCCTGGTTAAAATTCTGACCCCTCAGGTGAGATATCTCTATCCTACATGGGCAATCGTGGTGGATTGTATAGTCCTTTTGGGTACCCACAACGTATCTTTAGGCTAATAGAAAAGAAAAAAAAAATCATACTTACTCCCTCTTTTCTGTTGACCTGATGTGTAATGGTGCCTTGTCACTGCATGATAATGATACTTTCTGTCAAATTTTTCTGTCATAAAACCCAACAGACCACACAGATGTGTCGTATCATAAATAGAACATATCACTAACAGTGGCTATTTCATTTGAAATTGTATAACATCCTAAATTTCTATAAAAAAAGACCTCAAATTTACAGAACATAAACATAATACAATATTGATACTCTATGAAGTAGCTCTTACAATTAAAGCCAAAATTGTGATATGACCACAAGATCATGATTATCCATAGGTCTGGAAAAACAAAATTTTGAGGGTAAAGTGTCAATATTTTCTTACCCATCAGTTTTCAATAACATATCTTTTGGGTGCTCACAAGAACCGTCTCAATGAGACGGTTCTTTTGAGTACCCACAACATATGTTTGGGTTGAGAAATAAGAAAATCAAGTTTTGATTACGTACTCTTAACTAGAGGCCTGGTTAATTTATCACATTGGTTTTTGGTGATCGCCCAAACTATCAACCCGAGACCCCATTAAACCTGAGAGCATTAGATTGAGGGCTGATAATGGAAGATGGTTGATACTAAGGGGTAACGTCAAACATCATGTAATAGTATGTTAATCACATACTCTAATTAAAACTTCACTATTGCATAACTTAACTTCACTTGTTTACATTTGATGTCATCTCATTACTAATGTTTCACATGGGCATGAAAATTATCCTATCTCCCTTCAAAATAGATGACTTCCTGGTGGGCAGATATCCAGACGGTGGTAAAGTGATGAATGTATATACAAACTTTCGTATATTATGGCCAATAGTATAACAAATATGATGCAGTCCCTTTATAATGCTATGTTTGTGGTCAATAGTATAACAAATACGATGCAGTCCCTTTATAATGCTATGTTTGTGGTCCATAGGAGTGGATCCTGTTATAAGTGACTCGTGTTATTAAGGGATAATTTCACAAGGGATCAGTCTGATCTGTGTTCATAGTGTTTGCTTCCATGATAAAATCTTTTCTGGAGTGCACTTGAACATATGTAGCAGATTTAAAAAGTAGCCAACATTTTCAGGACAAAAAATTTTGGTGAGATACGGATTAAAAAATGATTTTGTGGAGGTCTAAATCAGACAGACTTAACTTGATAAATGTGTATGTATGAATATATGTACATAACATTTTACAAATAGCACAATAATAAAACATGTTTGTAGAAGATAAAATAGTATTTAAACTAATACAATAAAAAGCAAATAAGTAAAGTTTATGGCATTCAATGGTCTTAGCTTGTACACACCATGAAAATTCAAGCACTATTTGCTCCAAGCGACAAATACCACAACAGGGTTTAAACATCTGGAGAATAATAGAATTGACACACAACTAATGGATTAAAAATGTGTAAATACAGTCGAATCTCGTAACTAGAGGTTTATTTCATTTTATCTGTTCAAATTATTGGGAGGTGGACATAAAATATTTACCCCGCAAAATGATTATTATTAGTTTGATTTTTCTATCAAACATAAGTTTTGGGCACATATAAGATACGTCTCAAAGAGACATTTCTTTTACACACCCAAAATATATTGTTATAAACAGTTATTAAAATAGTACATGAATAGGTCCTATTCTCTGAATCCAGTGTGTCACAAATTTATTTGAAATTAGTGAGTATTTAAAAAAATTATTGGTAGAGTTTTCGAGGTTTTACTGTAATGTTTTTGTCTTAGAATTTTGGGGCACATATTATTTGTCCAAATAAAATAAACAAATGTACTGGATTTTAATACTTATAAAAGCAATTACAACTATTTGCCGGATAAAAAGCAAAATAAAAATAAAATTAACTTTCTGCATGCTAAAGTTTTCTGCTGATAATCTTTGCAGACAGTTTGGACCCAGATCGGGCCCAAACTTTTCTTGATCTGGATCCAAACTGTTTGATACTATGACGGTATTTCCGAAAGATTATTTTTATAATATTAATTTTAGAAAGGAATTCAGCAGACAAAAACAAACAAACATGGAAATTACACAGCATGCAAAGAGTTAAACTTACACCAGGGACAAAAATATTTAAATATTGCACTTGTCCTGCAGGACGAGTGACTTACAATTTTCACTCGTCCTGCAAACAAATCCACTTATCCTTTAAAAGTAAAAGTGATGAACATAAGGCAGTAATATGTAATATGACTTCCTTGAGTAATTATTTCAAAAGCACTCGCCCTACAGGATGAGTGCTTTGTGAAAAATTACTCATCCTTTCTAAATTTTGTTCATAATTACGAGCTGACGAGTGGAATTTTTGTCCCTTGTACACAATGTGAAGCAATATACATGTACATGATAAAATAGCAGCAGTCAGAATTTTTAAAACAAATGACTAATCATCCAGATGTAACACAAAGCAATAAAATTATTGTTCAGGAAAAAAAGTCCACATTAAAACAATTTTTCTCTGAAATAACAAAAACATGCTAAAGCACCAACTAAAATTTGTAGCAGACAACTTAAAAAAATATGTTTTGTTAAGAAGCAGAACAAGGTGAACCATCTGCTAGATGTGCTAGATGATTCACATGAAATGTCAAGTATTATCGTCCCTTTAAATTATGAAATATACAACAAAATGTGTTGACTGCTCTGCTGCAGGCGTGATTTGGCATATCTAAGGATTAAAATGACAAGGTCATACATAATAAGAATAAGAAAATACTTAACAAAAATAAATTTAAGTCCCAATACTTCCAGTGGCTAAGCTGTCCTATGACTAATTTTTTTTGCCAGTTATTTTTTCTGAATGATCCATTTCCATTTCCTAGATTATTTAAGTTACAACAGCTGTTGTTGTGCCCCATGGAGTCGGAAGAATTTCTCCCTGCACATCAATATAGTATTGATATTTTATTTTGACATATTCTGGTCCTTCAGAATATTGGGTTCTGACAGAAATTAGAAGTCAGTGCAAAAGGGTATGGGGTGGGGTGGGGTCAGTTACTGTATCCTCATGAACAGACTTGATTAAGATTTTGTAGGTTCTCTCTATTTCTGAAGGATCTGTTTTCCAAATTATTATTATAAGATTTCTATTATCCCCCTTTAAGCCCTAGACAGAAATAATGATCCACCAATGTTCTTTAATGATAATATTAATGATATCAAATGTTTAATGGGTTATAATTGTTGGATAAAATTGTTCATTTCTAATAGACTTAGTGTCCTTCAATATCCCAATCTTATGCAGTGCAGTCGCTTTATAATCTGCTTTGTTATAACATGGTTTTGGATATGACACTGTCTTGCTGTGCCTCCCAAATTTTACCATGAAATTTTACAAAGGAATTACAGTTAAACCTGTCTTAAGCGGCCACTCAAAAATAGACAAAACAAAGGTCTTAAATACAGGTGGTAGCTTATTGCAGAATGCTCCCGTGGAGCATTCTGCAATACTATTGACATGCACTTAGCTTTATCTGCATTAAAGCAATTATTAGTCTTGAAAACATATTTTGGGGACTTCTTTTGAGTGGCCGCTTAAGACAGGTTTTACTGTACAGGAATATTTTCCTATCATTTCTTTTTTAAAATTGTCCCTTTATAATGCGGTTCACTTGTAACAAAGTCCCTTCCTAGGGGACTGAAAATATAGCATTTTCGAAGCAATCCTTTAATGAATCTATAGATTTTTGCAACCGTTCATAGCCTCATGAATTACACAACTTTGATTGACAGCTGCCAAGCTCATTTGTCTGTGCTTTTTGCTTTGAACATCGAACTCATTCGCCAGAAGTGATACTGGTGTTGTGATTGACAGCGAGCCACACCTAAACCACACTGGCAAAACAAGCCTCTTGTTTGCTCCATTGGCTGTCCCGTGATCAATGTGGCTGTTCGGCATTTTAGTTTTACATTCCGACTAAACCGTTAGTACAATTATATTTTAAATACAAAACTGTTTTAATTCCTTAATTAAAAATAATTTTTATATTTTAGATATTTATAATAAAATGTAAATATAAGCAATAAATTCAATTTTTGTAATGTTCTTGAAATCATGAATACTTCGCGTCTCATGCAAAGTTAACGTGAAGGCTTCACATACTTTGCAAGAGACCCGAAGTATTCATGATTCCATGAACATTCAAAACAATGAATTCATTTCTTAAATAAAGGGACAGCACTGTATTTCTTTATAATGGAGCACATACAGCCTCACATTCTCAGCCACAAAAGAGAAATTGGACCCACATCTTGTGTGCAAAAAAGGTTTTACTCAATATAACTCGGGCCATGATAATTTCATTAAAATTCTTTTGACATTTAACCACTGGTTTCAGAGATTTTCCTATATAGCTAAGAAGGGAACAGGGAAACCAACCTTTTTTAAGGGATCAATTTCCCTTTACATACTCTTTTAAAGGGTCATAAATAAAATTCTTCTTTCCTGTGGTAAATATTGGCCAAGTGCACTACTAGTACAATGCTAACAACCAGCGTGCTACAGGAATTTCAATTTTCTTTACTAGAAGATGTCATTGGACATGAACAACCAATGATCAGAGAAACTAAACAAAGACACTTCAATCATGACTTTAATTAAGAGTCAGGGTTTCAGCTGGACTGAAATTTACTTCGGACATTTTGTCCAAGGAGCCCCAATTTTGTTCGGACATTTGGAAAATTTTTAGGACATTTTTTCAACACTAAATTTTACCACCATAAACGGAAATTGCCATCTGCCCTTTTCAAATTGAAACCAGGGTTAGTTTTGCTACCATTTCGGATGGTAAGTGCGGTCTGATTGATTGTCTGGCTTTTTATTTCATGAGGAGAGAGGAGCTTGTCAATCGTTGTCAGTGGAAGTGGGTGGGGTACTGTCTTTTGCTGCTTTTTGCGGCCGCTGCACGACTCGTTAGCCACGGAAAATGACTGTTCCGGTAATGATGGAGCGGGCAAACTGTTTTGGTACATAAAAAACTTCAGTTCCTGTTGTTTCTTAGCGGCAATTAAGTTTTTTAGTCATTTTATCGGTAAATGTCAATGCAAATATGCTGTCCGCTTCGAGATGGGGAAATCAAGGGAAGAAAACTAAGGTCGCAATAGACCAATCAGGTGCGGCGTAACACCACACTATGACTGGTTTGCTTTAATGAATAAGTATTTGGGGGGTAAAATAAGGCGAACCTGTCAGAAGCTTACATAAATTTGGCCAATCAGCGATCGTTTTTTAAAGCAAAAATACTATTGCATCACTGTGCATAACCGTACAGCGCGTGTTTCCGAAAATCGTCTCGGACAAACTGTCCAAACTGGACAGCAAAGTCTCAGACATCTGGAACTATTTTCGGACTATGTCCGATGGCCACGCCAAACTGAATCCCTGAGAGTGCGTAACAGAAATTTTATTTTCTTATTTGTCAACCAAAACATATGTTGTGAGTACTCAAAAGAACCATCTCAATGAGACGGTTCTTTTGAGCACCCAAAACATATGTTAAAATTGATGCATAAGAAAATATTTACAATTTTATGCTGAAAAGTTTTGTTTATCCAAACATGTGTCAACATAGCTCAATAAAACCCATTTTATCATTAGATGCCACAGCTTGGAGTGATATAACTCCAATTTGTTAAAATGGATATACCAATGATTAGTTGTTTACATATTTAGTAATAATACATAATAATATCCATAATAACGTTGCACATATAAATGACAAAATCTTAACGTCTTCACAAAAAAATAAATTAAAAAAATCTAATGTTATTTGATAAATTGAAACTAACATTCATGCTCCAGTATTATTGAATTGATTAAACTTGTTGCCAAAAAGCAATAAAATGCTTGACAAGCCATGCATTTTATCTCTTTTCCCCAACTTGTTTAATTAAAGTGTCAAAATGTCTGTATGGTTGTAACTGAGAAACCAAGCTCAAGCCTTAGGAAACAAACCTTAGAATTTTTTTGCATATCTGTACCATGTGCGGATCCAAAGGGGACGGGGGGATAGGGGGTCCGGACCCCCCTGAAAAATCACAATATATAGGGTTTCCTAGCAATTCTGGTCGAAATCCCCTGAAACATCACGAAGCTACTGAGCCAGCATTCAATGTTGGGCCATCATCGGCCTGCAAGCAAAACGCCATTTAAATGGCGTTTTGCTGGCGTGCTGATGATGGCTTGCTTATAGTGGTATAAGTTGGACCCCCTCTGACAAAATTTTCTGGATCCGCCCATGTGTACCACCTCCCCTCCCACCCTGCACACACCATCCCACATTTCTATACTATAGAAAATGGGGGAAAATAGTTATATGGGCTTGATAGCAATTCACTGGATGTTTTTCGTTTAAATGTCAACTCTCACACATCTGCACCATACATGTATCTCCAGTTAGCAAAAACATTACAAACAGGCTGGTGTGTGTGTCACAAACGTCATAAAATGAGGTTTTCTGTTTCTCCGCGGCTGTTTGATGGCCTTGGTAATCCCTCTTCATTTTCCATTTCATTCCCTCCGAGCAGGTCTGCAGTATCTGTATTAAGAACTGGATCTGTAAATGTACAAGGGTTTTCCAAACATATTTAGAACTGCCTATGCTAAATTATAAATTTGGGAAAGTATCTCCGGACTTTAGTTTAGAGTGTGTAACAAAAATTTATTTTTCTTATTCCTCAACCAAAATATATGTTGTGGGTACTCAAAAGAACTGTCTCAATGAGACGGTTCTTTTGAGCACCCAAAACGTATGTTAAAATTGATGGGTAAGAAAACATTTACAATTTTACGCTGAAAATTATTGTTTATCTAAACCTGTGGTATCTACAAAAATGCAGATTTTAAAGACGAGGCTTATAATTGGCATTTTATGAACAAAATTTGTGATTCTTCTATTCAACTATTCAGTTTTTTAAATTTGATACTTTATTAACTTTAACTTGGCTATAGCTCAAGTTCAAGTATTTTATTTGGGCAAAAACAAATTATATAATTGTTCATCGCCCATATTGGCGGTTTGTAGTACAATACAATCATATAACATACATTCAAACATACTGACTTATATTTTGGTCATACAATTAAACTCCAGCTGAAATGTTTTTAGACCTATTTTTTCGCAATGACCTTATACCGCATCATATTTCGAAAATTCTTATCCCTATGAAAAATATTCAGGAACATCTCCGCCAACTTCTCCAAACGCTTCCAACATCCAAGATGCTGCGGCTACATATGTGCATAGATGCACCCGTTGAACTATATAAGCAAGGCGCAAATAAACCAAGTCAAAGATGTCAGTCAAGAAATTACATTGCACCGCTCAAATTCACTTATTAAAGCTATGTAGGGCTTTTTCAAACATAAGAGAAATCGCGCCCGATTCCCTCGTTTGTTAAGCTAGTGGGATCATCTTGAAACCGTCAATTTTGGAGCATGTGTATAATGGAATGCTAAAACCCAACCTTTGTTCCTATAAATGAGCATGCTTGTAGTTGATTCTACATATGCACAGTAGATTCCCGGCATGCAAACGGCAGTTTTATGTACTACATAGCCTTTGAATAACAGGTTATTCACCATTTACGAATAATTTTTTGAGATTACCTCTTTCTGTTACGCCTATAAGAATTTTACCTGTCAATAAAAGACTTAAAATTTTGGACGAATTCAATTTAATGCAAAATCTTCATCTAAGTACATAAAAAATCTGTTTGTGCAACAAGCACCAGACCTTTTGGAGAAGTTCGCAGACAGTCTCCTCTACAACTTTCATTGCAAACACATTTTGCTAAAATTGAAGATAAAAACGTTATTGCAAAAAATTAGTTCTAAAAACATAACAGCTGGAGTTTAGTACAGTGTACATGTATTTTTACCATGCTGAACCCAGAAAAATCCTGTTTTAAAACAGTGTAGATCTAAATAAGGCTTTAGACACTTCTGTAGAGGGTCAGTCACCCACTGAACATTCCTGTGAAGTTTGGTTGAAATTTTCCTTGTAGTATAATATAGTATAGTATAGTAGTTCATCATATCAATAGCTTATAATACAAAATGGACACTAACTGATCATCATAGCTCATCTTCCACGATTTGTGCTATATTTACTCTTTTCCAGCCCTTCACAGCAAATGTCGTCTACTTGTTCACCATTTGATTGACTTTGATAGTTTGTATTGCAAACAAAATGAATCCAGATCAGACTGCTCCCTTAGATCGGACTGCTCCCTTAGGAGCAGTCTGATCAGGGTTCATTGTGTTTGCTTACATGATAAAAAGTAGTCTGAAGAGCACTTAAATGTATGCACCAGACGTAATAAGCAGGTGACATTTTCAGGATAAAATGTTGACAGGATAAGGGTAAAGTTAAAACATAAGTTGTTATGTATTGTACATGCAAAGCAAAATATTAATGCAAAAATGTTAAACTAATTCTAAAACATGCAAACATCTAAAAACTAAGCAAACATGCATCCAATAACAAAATCAATCACACATCAAAAATAAGCAACTACTGAGGACATATGATATATCAATAAAACCTTAGGTTAAGTTAAACAAAATTTTTGTGCGTAAAATTGTAAATATTGTCTAATCCACCAGTTTGAACATGTTTTGGGTGCTCAAAAGAACCGTCTCATTGAGACAGTTCTTTTGAGTACCACAACATATGTTTTGGTTGAGAAATAAGAAAATTGATTTTTTGGTACACACTCTTAACTAAAGGTCTGAATGAAACATAATAAAACTAAAAACCTGATTATTACAGAAATAAAAAAAAAATCTTGCCAGAGGACATCAGATCTTGAAGTCACTAATCTTCATCTTAAAGTGCCACATGAACCTTGCAGCAGAAAAAATGGTCGTTTTTATTTGCTATTTTCCTCTGTTTATTCTAAAAATGAGAAGTTGATATAACATTCACAACTCAAAAAGAACTCATTAAATGCTTACAATAACATATGCAGTTTTAATTCTTTCCTTGCTAGCGGCAACTTTTGTTTTCTGCTGATAACCTTTGAAAACAGTTTGGACCCAGATCAGGACTGACATTCTGTCAGTCAAGGGCTCGAGGTTATAAAACTTTTTTTAAAATCAACTCAGCTGAGCATGGATTTTCAACTGCTCATAAAAACTAAAATACTTAAAAATAAATTCTTGCTTCAATACTATCAGATGTTGTATTTATCCTGCTCACAAATGCTAAAATGCCAACATCTGTTGGCATTTAAACATTTATGAGCAGGATAAATTTCATGCTTAGTTGAGTTGAGCATAACCTTGGGGCCTGATCTGGATACAAACCATTTGACACTCTGATAGTGTTCCTGAAAGAATTTTTGAAAAAGTTAATTTTGAAAAAAGTCAGATGACAACAAAAGCATGCCAAAATTAACCAGCATGCAAAGAAATAAAATAGTTCAAACACAGTGTTTTTAAAACCAAAAAATTTAACAACTGAATGTCTATGTAGTCTGTACTGAAATTGCTCGACTTCATGTACTAGCCAGTTACCTGAAAGGGGGTCCACTGATGTGGATGATGCCCCTGCAGGTAAATAAAAATTCTGATTATATGTACTAGAGAATGGGGTCAAGAAACTACTTTGTTAATGATGACCCCTTTAGCAACTGATGTAACATACATTCCAGTTCCATAAAGTTTGACCAGTCCATTGTACAAGGGGCACCCAACACTTTTGCAAACAACAGGTTTAAGCAATAGTTGATTTTATCCTTGTTACATTTGAAATATTCCCTTATCTAGAAAACATTGTGTCAGTCATCTAATCAAATTTTTGAAACAATTATTCTTACACATTTACAGGTACATACTGATTGAGTTAAGGCTTAAAGTCCCAGTTAACATTATTTCAGTCATGTTGGAACTTCTCCCTGAGAATGGGATAGACTAAAAGGCTCCACCCAAACCAAATTTGCCTCAAGTGAAGCAAAGATCATCCTACCAACAAGCAAAATATGACCGGGCCATCTCAATGAAAGATATGAAATACAGACCTCAATGCACTTCTGAACCAGCCTTCTATCAGATAGCTGTTTTCTCCCATTTGAAAGAAGCTATAGCACAAACACCTAGATTTTAGAATATTAATTTGCATGATTAGTATACAGTTTCTAGAAAAAGGCATGTAACAGCATCTTTGCTGCCACTTAACAGATGTGCGTAGATATAATTGTAACTAACAAACTGTTATTGATATTCCCCAGCTTTATATGGAAAATCTAAATATGTATCTATGATCTCTCTAAATTCATATGAAGCATTTTGTATTACATGTATTAAGCTTTTGTTAAGTTTGTAAAAGGCACCACAATATATTGTACAACAATAGTTTAATAAAATAACAATTCCTTGCTAGCAACAAATTTTATCATCTGCTGATAACCTTTGCAAGCAGTTTGGACACAGAGCAGGACCAACACAACATCGGTCTTGACCTAGATCCAATTGGATTAGGATCTAATCTGATTTCAAAATGCTTTACTCTCTGATTTTCATTCCTCAAATATTTTTTTGATTTTTTTTAAGAAAAATATTTGCATACGACAAAAAAACAAAACAAACATGCACAACTACCCAGCATGCAAGGAGTTAACCCTTAAAGGGCCATCAAAAAATTGCAGCAGACAACATTTTAAAATTTTGTCGCTGCTTTTAAGCAACCAACTACGAAGAAAAATATTACATGTGAATCATCTGCAAGCAGATAATTAAGATGAAATATCGATTCTTATTTTCACAAAAATAAAGATACCAAATTTGTCATCTGTTGCAGTCCTGATTGTTGCTAAACTCTTTGCCTAATGGTGTCGTCTGCTGATAACTTTTGCAAACAGTTTGGACCCAGATCAGGCCCGACAAAATGTCGGACCTGATCTGGATCCAAACTGTTTGACACTCTGATGTTATTCCTGAAAGAATTTTTCAAAAAAGTTGATTTTAAAAAAAATTAGCAGACGACAAAAGAATATGCAAAATTACCCAGTAGGCAAAGAGTTAAAGGGTTTATACCGTAAACAAAAGTCTACTGTGCAGGTGCCATATCACTGTACATTTGTGTATGCGTCAGAAATATAAGCGATGTTTTCTAAGCCGCCATTGTGTAGACCATCACCAGCATTAGTATTGTTAGTTTCACAAGCATCAGTGTCACTATTATAATTCTCTAGTGCATATCGCCTGGGTGAGTCTGATAAACTGTTACCTTTTGTTTTCCTCCTTTGTGGCAGTAGAAATACTATTGACGTGGATATAACGACGTGCCAAGCACTATGTACATACTTATAGTTACTGTCAGTTTCAAAGAATGCAAACATAATGAGACCTGCGGCAGCTAGTGCTATACCAGGGAGAAGATTTGTTAAATAACGCTTTTTAGTCGGAAACACCTGGTGTCTTAGTTTACACTGTCGTATCTGAAAAGACAAAACATGAGAAGTTCTGATCACCAATGAGAAATTGGTGCATATTACATGTGGTTAATATGGGGATCACACATGGTTTTTCATGCATTAACATTTGGCGAGTCCCAAGGATGCTGTTTGAACACGAGGCTGATAGGCCAAGTGTTCAAACATCTTCCAAGGGTCCCGGCAAGTGGTAATGCAATGAAACAAACATGTGTGATTGTTATTCTTACATATTTTACCTTATTCAACCCATGTTGCACTGAAAACGCTGCTAAAACATTACATTGTCTATTTTCTTACACTGGATTTCTCTTAACAAAATGGCGTTGGCTTTGTACTTTCGAACGTCATAACATCGTCACAATGTCAAAACATTATGCAACGTTTTCGCGAACAAACATCAGCAAAATGATCAGTCTGGTCCGCAACGCTTTCGGTATATAACGTCATGCAAATAATGCAGGGCTCATGTTAAAACAGCACGTGAATCTCCTGATTTGAACATGGATTTTTGTTCACTTGACAATAGATGTAAACACCTATACAAATAGATATCTATGCAAGAATAGAGGATATTACATGAGCTCTCATGTTTTATTGGATTCAATAAATAAGTTGGGGTAAACGTGATAAAATGTGAGGCTTGTCAAGCATTTTATGGCTTTTTCCCAATTAATTTACTAAATCCATTAATACTAGATAGTCCGGCAGAATTCGGGCAAATTTTAGGAGGACCTGGAACTTGATTTTAAACTTTTTTTCTTTGCTGATTCTGGTAGAGTATACATTGTCCTTGAAGAATCCGAGTGATGCCACTCTGGAATCATTGAGCGTTTCGATATTTCCAAGATGGCGTCCAAGATGGAGGCCAATTATAAGCGAAAACATTGTGGGAGATTGAAAATTGTCTCAAACCCATCTTTTTTCCCTTAAATTGTTAGTTATGAAGTTGAAATCTAGTTGAAGACACAATTAGCTTTTAACAAAATAAATAAAATAAGAATGGAGACAAAATGGCCGCCAAAATTGCAGTTTATTACAAAAATATAAGAATTTTCCCTGAGACTGGCAAACGCCAGGGATTTGCATGCTAAATGCTACTAAATGCTACTTTCACTGATTCTGAGTTGCAGATATGAAACTGATGCATCACTCAGAATTTGATATATTCAAGATGGAGTGCAGGATGGTAGCTGATAAGTTAAACGAACCAGTAACCATCCCTCTTCCATCTGCATTTGGCTAGCCAAATGTTGTTGCATTGGCTACGGACCAACAGGCATGGGCTATAGTGTGGCACCATACCAACAGACATTGGTGTTCTTGCGATACTACACCAGCAGGCATGGCCTATAGTAAGCCAACACACCAGAAGGCACCACACTAGAAGGCATGTCCTGCAGTGAGCCACCACACACATATGCATGGCTGATAGTGAGGTACCACACCAAAAGGCATGACGTATAACGAAGCACCACACCAGCAGATATGGCTGATAGTGAAGCACAACACTAGAATGCATTGCCTTTATTGAGACACCACATAAGCAGGCATGGTCGATAGTGAGACCCCACACCAGCAGGCATTGCTGATAGTAAGACACCACACAAACAAGCAGGGCCAATAGTGAAACACCACACCAGCAGGCACGACTGATAGTGAGACACCACACCAGCAGGTATGTCAGCTAGAGAAGCACAATGCAGGCAGAGATGCTAGATTGAATTTCAAAAGTTCGAACGGCATGCTGACTGAGTGGCAACTGTCCAGCAAGTACCCATCTTGCAGCAGCACTCAACCAGAAGGCATGTTTCAACAGCAGCTGTGTTTGTGGCAATAACACCAGGCCAGCAGACATGCAGCGACATAGCAATTTTTTACATGGCATGTATTTTGAATTAACAATGTAGCAGTCTTGGTTGATAATGTTTCACAGTGTTAGTTGACATGTCTCAATGGAAGGGCATGGGTCAAGTAGCTATTATCTTTGATTTTCAATAGACCAGGAGGCATGTCTGATTGAATTGTACCTATTACGCAGGCATATCTGTTGAAGTTTCACTAAACATGCAATGTAATGCCACAAGCTCATAATACCAGACATCCCCACCATCACACGTGTTTGATTATGTGGCATTGAATCTTCACAAATGCCTTTTAATGAGATTCAGGGCCAGCAGTAATGTATGTTACAATTGCACTCATCTAACAGGAAAGCTAGGTTTCTGGATCAGCAATCCTGTCTGTTCAAGTCATTTCCGGCCAGTGTGCATGGCTGTTCTACTTTCTCCCGACCACCAGCCCAGGTATCATTGCCACAGGTCAGCAGACACATTTACCATTACGCATGTTTGAGAATGTGGCACTGGACCAACACACAAGTCTAAAACCAAGCAGTTATGTCTGTAACAGCTTCACCAGACTGGCAGGCCGGTTGCAGTACCCCATGTTTTTAAATTTTGACTCATATACAGCAGGCATATTTGTTGTAGTTGTACCTTAATGCCAGTGGCACGTAGGTTACAATTAACCTCGACCAACAAATGCATGTCTATTAGAGTTGCATCTCCCCAGCAGATATGTTTGAATAAGTTGCAACCAGACCAGCAGGACTGTACACACCAGCAGTCAAGATGGTAATGAACATCTGCAGCATGCATATACCTTAATCAGGGGTTGTTTTTTGTGTTAAAATATTTTCTTAAAAGGGTATCCTTTAGAAGCAAAGACTGCACCAAAGACCTGAAACTAAGAGTGTGCATATTTCCTGGGCCAGACTAGCTAGTTTCTGCCATTTAGGTGTCACCAGTGACTCTCTAATTGTTTCGAAGTTCCACAATGAAACACATGATCCCAAAGGACAAGAAAATACAATCTACACTATAGTCTCTACATGCACTCCACATGTATTTTTTCTTTTTTTTAAAAAATTGTATCAATCCTGATCCAGCTGTTTTTTCCGCATAATGATTCAAAAAAAAGTTTTGTACTTTGATCAAACACTCTGTTACAAAGTTTTCACTGATATTGCCTGTTCATGTATACCCGTGCATTTATCACTTCATTTTTTGAAGAAATGTTTTCCAAAAGTAGGAACTTTTATTAGAATAATATGACATAATGGTATTTAAATAGATCCGGCCAAAAGTGGTCTGGAGAGTGGTACACAGATTGATGGATACGTTTCCAGAATAAAGACAAAAATATTAGCATTACAAAATTAAGATTTTGTTACTTTTTCTGTGCAGTGTATCATAGCAAAAAACCACGTGATTCCACAGCCTGATAATGCTACCATCTTCGACGTCATCATAAATATTTTACCAGTCAAATTCTCCAAATTCCAAATACAGCTGAAAATGATCAGAAAATAGTTACTTACTAGAATTTGTTTTTAGGTTGACTTTCGCTTTTAAATGGCGGCCATCTTGGACACCATCAACAATAATTCAACCTTCTAAATTAAACCAATCTTTCATTTTATCAATTGTAATATTAGGCCTACAAACATCCATATAAAGTCAAAATTAAAATGCTTTATATCGAGATTATTTTAGTGATCAGATAGGTCTTTTGAAGCTAACTGACGGCCATCTTGGATGCCAACTGACGGCCATGTTGGACGCCATCTTTTAATTTTTACCTTCTGAATCAAAACCATATTCTAATTTAATTCTTTGTATCATTTAGCCCCTAAGCATCCATAACAAAGTCAAAATTAAAGTGTTTTATCGAGTAAGTTGGTCATATATGTCTTAGAAGCCTAAATGACGGCCATCTTGGGCGGTTTCTTTAATATTTCAACCTTCTGAATCAAAATAATGTTCCATTTAAATTGGATGTAACATTAAGCCTCTTAAACAGTGATAAAAAGTCACAATTAAAATTAATTTGATTGAGTATGTTGGTCATATATGACTTAGGAGCCTAATTGACGGCCATTTTGGACGCCATCTTCAATATTTCAAAACGCTCAATGATGCCAGAGTGGCATCAGTTGGATTCATCATGTACAATGCCTCAACAACAAGAATCAATAAAGAAAAAAACTTTAAAATCAAGTTCCAGGTCATTCTGGTTTTCTACCGGACTAAGAGGACATGTTTAGGATTCCATTTATTAAATCAAATTAAAATTACTTTGAAATCGAATTTTGGCATTCAAATGTTACGATTTTATCATTATGGGCAAAACATAATGCTTTTTTAACCCTTTATGCACTAATGGGTTCTTCCTGCTGGTTTCAAACAATAAACTTGGAATGGTCCATTGTATATATTAAGGGGTAACAGGTTATAATATATTTCTTTCTCTGAAGATTGTTTCTGCCTTAACAAATAGTGTAGACCCTGAATGGGTCTTTACTGTTTGCCAAAGTACACATTTAGGAATCACTTTGCATGTCTGTGAAGCACAAGATCTTCTCAAAGACATTAAAAAAGTATTTCACCATCCAATGCAAGCTATAAATCTGAATGTTTTTTTTATATCATTAACTTTGTATGCAATACTATCTAATACCTGGATATTAAAAACTTCCTTGTCATTATAAATTAATAGGGCTTGGAACAGCCAATCTCTTATGGGCTATTAGGAGTCGAAACAGACAAACCAGGAAATATGCCTTCGCAACCACACTTGCAAATTAACTACATCAGGTACATTTGTGTCATACAACAGTATTTTTCAATTCATTTAAGCCAGATGGAATTTCCCACCTTTATCAATTGGATGATTCCATTTTCAATTTAACTGTTTGTTTGTTTGATTTGATTCTTAACGTCCCATCAACAATCTTTCAGTTAATCAGGGAGGGGTCTTCCAGGGTTGAACCAGTACTATGCTAGGATAAATGTGTCTTGCTCAAGGACCACAAGGCAGTGACGCCGGTGAGGCTCGAACCCGCGGCCTCTCGGTCTCAAGTCAAGCACTCTCCCACTGAGCCACTGTGCTCCCTTACCAATTTATCTGTTATTGAGTGATATTCTACATTTTTATTCAAATTTTAATAGAATATTCTGTAATCAAACATTGCATATACTGATCAGACACCACAGAATGTCGCATTGGATCAGGTTCTGCACTATTTACCAATGTCTAATAAAATGGGCACTAGGCTTATATAAGATGATATTAAAACAGGGTTCATACAGGCAAGATTGTGTAAAATTCAAGGACTTTTCAAGGACTTCTAAAACACTTTGCTACTGTTTTCAAGGACTGAAAATTTAAGAAAGATACTGATTTTTACATTAAAATTCTACTTCTGAAATGCTAGAGTCCAATAACAAAGACATTGGTTTAAGAAAATTAGTATGAAATTGTGGTGCCTTTATTTGGTGCAGCATATGCTGCACCAAATAAAGGCACCGCAATTTTATTCTGATTTAGGTCTCGAAAAACACTGTTGAATCCTCCCGTAAATGGTAAAATTCAAGGACTTTTCAAGACCTTTGAGTGTTGTTTAAGTACTTTTCAAGGCAGATTAAATTTTCAAGGACTTTTCAAGAAAACCCTCTAAATTCAAGTACTTTTCAAGCCTGTGCGAACCCTGTAAAAAAAGTTTTTTTTACTCTTACCCAAGACACAATCATGATAATCAGACCAAGACCAGCAGGTGCAGCAAATGCCCATACTCCATTTCTCCTATACTCAACACCTATCGCTATACCTAGGAACCCAACAATGTGGCCTATAGACCTCAGGCGGGGACTGATCTCTGCCATAGCCAGTAATGTCATCCAGAATGACAGTATGGAGCCAAGGAAATCAGAGAAACTCAAAATTTCATACTTCATCATACAGTACTGGAGCCAATCACTCGTGTCACACGCGTGATAAAACTGAAAAAAGAAACACAAAAACATTTTTTTTGTTAAACTCACTTTGGTGAGATGTTCATAGGTCCAGATAAACAAACGTTTTCAGTATAAAGTTGTATTTTTTTACCAATCAGTTTAAACATGTGTTTTGGTTACTCAAAAGAACTGTCTCTATGAGACAGTTCTTTTGAGTACCCTCAAAATATGTTTTGGTTTAGAAATAAAAATATTTTTTTAGTTACTCACTCTTATCTAGAAACTTATGACTATGAATTTTATCACACTTTTAATGGTTGAGTTTGAATCATGCATGCTTTTTTGTTGTCTGGTGATTTTTTCAATATTAATGTTTGCAAACTGGAAAACTGTTTTGACCCATATCAGGCCCTATGCTAATTAAGACCCGACGAAAAATTGTTCATTTTGCTCACAAATGAAATAAGTGCCAAACTCAATTCTTTATGTAAGCAGTATTGTATTACCGACTTAACCCTTAAAGCACCAATCACAACAAAGTTTGTCTGCTTTTGTTGTCTGCTGAAATGTTTAAGTACAGTAAAACCTGTTTTAAGCGGCCACTCAAAAGTAGACAAAACAAAGATGACAAATGGTAGCTTAATGAAGGTCAAAAGTATTGCAGAATGCTCCCCCCTTGGAGCATTCTGCAATACTTTTGACCTGTACGAGGGTTAGTCAAAAATAACTGAGCCCTATCTCATAACATTTGAATTAAGTAAAATGGACATATAATTAGATGATATTTCATTGTAGTTATATGTCATCTATTTAATCACCTTATTTATTTCTGTTGGTAGGCTGTTTGTAACGGTTGCTAGGCAACAGAATATGACCTGTCAAAGGGGTGCGTTCACGCTGTGATACATATAATTCTAAGCGTTGCTATGGAAACGGTAATGTTAAAGCAAGGCTTAATTCACTGTCGTCTGATATCTTTAACGTGTACCTATTCAGTGTTATAAAACAGAAATCAACTTAACCCAAATTATAGATGCTGTGGTAGTTTGATTTAAGAATTTATCAAATTTTAACATGCCTGACGTCCTATAATTTACCCCACCCATATTCAAATTTACACAATTTTAATAGAAAACATAAAATATCAGCCAAATAATGCTTTAACAGTACTGCATACACAAACCAACCCTCAGACATATTAAGTTCCTTGATTTAAACTCACAATTTTGTTTCCATGGTAACACAATTCTCGTGTATTTGAAAATTTGTGGAATTTTGGCGTTTTTTGTTGCTAGGCAACGCATACAATCAATGTTCACCTAAACATTAATGAACTAAGTGTAACGAAAAGACAATATGATATATATTATTCAAATAAATGTCAAATGTGTCTTTCAAATAAACTATCAAGTACGCAAGCTTTTTAAAGAAATACTGTATATTCATGGTGGCTGAGATCGTGAACGCATCACTCTGACTGACTATCTTCAGTTGCCTAGCAACCATAATAGAAGCTTCACTTGGGTAATTCTTTAGGCTCAAAACATCGATAACATATGATACTTATAGAAAATAATCACATTTGTTGTCTACAATTCCAAACAAAAATGTTATGAGGTAGGGCTCAGTTATTTTTGACTGACCCTCGTATTAAGCGATATTATTGGTCTTGAAAACCATTTTTGGTCTTCTTGAGAGTGGCTGTTTTAGACAGGTTTTACTGTAGCTTTAAGGGACACAAAAGCCATGCATAAATACCATGTTCTATCTAATAAGCGCATTGTGCACATAACTTTTTTCAAAATTCAATACCATCTTTTGAGAACAGTGAAGATACAGATCAGCTGGCTTCTTTTATTCAAATGGTGGATCCTTATTCAAAACATCATTACAGCACTGGATTGACTGGAAAAGGCCAAACAAAATAAATACTTGTGTTTAGGGTAGCCCAACCTTACCTAAATTTACTGGTGAAACCTAGATTTTTTTTTCAGATTATCTGGAAAAAATGTATTTTGAAAGGCGAAATGCCTTTCAAAATGCATAAAATTAGAAAAATTTCCAGAAAAAAAACAGTAAAAAAACTATGTGTGCCTACCCTACTTAAAATTTTCAGACCCGTTACCCGAAGCACACTTTTTGCTTTATTTGGCCAAATCAGTTCATTTAGTGTAAACAACCCAAATACTAACCAGTGTGAATTGAAAGTTATTTATCTGTGTTTCACTGAGGTATGAAATGTTGAGAAAATTACATCTTATTTGCATCAAAATCAAAGGTTTTCATGCTAAAATTAGATGCATTTTAAACGTTATTTCATACCTCAGTGAATAACAGAAAAATAATTTTCAATTCTTATAATTACAAATTATTTCGTTATTCTTTCTCCTAAGTATTTTTATGTATTCCCTAAAATTACATTTCTAGCTAGTAACGTTTCCCACATTGAGACTATGACGTGTGTATGTAGATGTCACAATTATATAACGTTACAAAAAAACAAGAAAGCTATGAGATCACATTAGACAGCTGATCTGCATGAGTGCTGTTAATTTAAGCTTCGCACGAAAGTTAATATTTGCTTTTCCACCTGAAAATATTGGGTAAGTGTAAAGTAAAGTTTAAGTAGTTGCCGACTGTCCATATCTCTTCGTAGAAGCATTGCACAGTATCACAAAAGAAGTTCTGCTGTGAATGTCCTCGCCACTCATGAATACGAATGGGAGTTCATTGAAAAATGAAATGCAGGTTAATACGGTCAGATGACCATTCTTGACTAAATCAGATTAATGGAACTCAATAAATGTTAAGACAGTTGTAATTATATGAGCATGTGTGCTTATCTTATCAAATAAAATAACTCTGACTTACTAAAGAAAAGAACATTGTGAAGAAATAAACGATGGCCTCGACAAAGAAACGTCTGTAACAGGCTAGAATGATGGATGGAATGAAGAAAAGGTTGCTGAGTGTTAGGAGTAGGACCCCTGTCAGCTCTGTAGAGTAGGGCACTGCCTCAGTTCCATCAGAACAACCATACCCTCTCCAACCTGCAAATATACATATGATTGGGATCCATTTAATTAACTCTTTGTATGGTGGGTACCGGTATAATTTTTTCTTGAATTTTTGTCCTCTGCTGATTTTTTCAATATTTAAAAAATTCTTTCAGGAACACTATCAGAGTGTCAAACAGTTTGGAATCTGATTTATGTCCAAATTGTTTGCAAAGATCAGCAGCAGACGACAAAATTCACCGCTGGCAGGCAAAGAGTTAGCTTTTTGAAGGGGAAGGCAGATGTTATACTATTGTGCAGTCTAAAACTCAAAGAAATAGGTGGTTATGCTTGAGCCTTGAAGAGTAGAAGGTAATTTATAAAGTGTAATGGAAGGACAGATGGACAATGGTGTCATGGTCTTCATTCAAAATTCTTTAATTTAAAAAAATCTTTTTTTCGATCATTTTGAGAGGAAATATAAATTCAGGAATGTCTTATGAATTTGTCTGTGTAGGGCCTCATATTTTATCTGTTTTTCTCAACTTGTTTGATAAATTCAATAATATACACAGCGTCAAAAGTTAAGCCCCATCTATATTTTTTCTGAAACAAATTTCAAACAACAGTGAAGACATTTTTATTTAACATGGAAAATCTTTATCTGTTGTGAAACTGTGCATAAATATTTAAATGAAAATGCATACAATATTTGGATTCTGTTACAAAAGCATGAGTTTTTGCGACTTATCAAAACTTCTAGCTATTGCCCTGAAATCTTCAAGAAGTAAAGGCCAACATCTTGAAATGAATTTTGTGCCTTTTTCACACAAAATTTTCAACATTTATTCATGTACACAAAGTTGCAATGAAAATAAGTTGCCCCCTATGTGCTTCTTGTTGATGTCACCTTCACATACTTTGGGGAAATAGCATGATTGTGTCACTATCTTATCCCTATATGGTGCATTTTTATAATGTTTCTTTACATCACATAACCTTGCTCTGAATAATTTAGGTATGAACTAAGTGGTGCTTAACTTTTGATGCTGTGTATATATGAACACTCATATAAGATTCTCTATGTGTAATAAATGCTTTAACCCTTTTCAGATCAATGGAATTTTTTAAACAGCAACATACAATTAAGTAAGGATGGTCCATTATATATATTGAGGGATCACAGGTTATGATTTCCAAAATATTTTTTTATTTCTTTCTCTGATGATTGATTTTGTCTTCGCACACAGTGCAGACCCTGATGAAATGCTGCATCATGCAGCATTTCATCTGGGTCTTCACTGTCTGCCAAAGTACCTGATTAGGGGTTTTTAGTCTGCAAAGGGTTAACCCTTTACTTCAAAGAGACGCCTTTTAATCATAATATCATAATCGGATTTTGCAAACAGAGCAGACCCAGATCAGGCAGCCCAAGAGCTGCCTTTTCAGGGTATACTCTGTTTTCTTATGGAAATATGATATATTTGATCCATCACATGTGGAGATGATAAGTAATTTCCTTGTTCTATGTACATGTACCAACATGAAAGTTTATTTATATAATTATTCATAGTGGGAGGAGCCTAGCATGAATATTCATGAAGGAAAGGGTTAACCCTTAAAGAGCCAAGAAAAAAATGCATCTGAAAATGTCATCTGCTGAAGTAGTCTGCTGCAAATAATTGCCTAGCATTACTGAAGAATTAAGTATAGTCTGATCTGGGTCCACACTGTTTGCCATTAAGGCTTCTTAAACTATCAACAAACAATAAAAGCAGAAGACTTTTGTTGCGATTGGCGCATTAAGGGATAATCAGCAAAAATTACCTGCAATGCATGTACATGTGCTGAAGACGTGAACACCACTGAAGTACTCTCGACAAACCCCAAACTCCCCACACTGACTGTCAACACAACTGGATAATGTTACCTCAAAGGCTACTTGAGGGCCATGATGGCTACATCTAGTTAAAACACTGCAACATAAACATAAGATAATAATTATACATTATTAAGTCTTTCTAGATCAATGGAATTCTCGTTAAAGTTTGATAAAATCCCAACTCTCTACATTGACTGTCAACACAGCTGGATAATGTCACCTCAAAGGCTACTTGAGGGCCACGGTGGCTACATCTAGTTATTGTCTTGGAACATAAACATAAGACAAAAGTTAGACATTATACACCCCCTTCTAGATCAAAGGAATTCTCCATGAAGTTTGATACAAATCCCGAACTCCCCACATTGACTGTCAACACAGCTGGATAATGTTACCTCAAAGGCTACTTGAGGGCCATGATGGCTACATCTAGTTATAGCACTGGAACATAAACATAAGGCATTAGTTAGAAAATGTTCACTTTTTCTAGATCAATGGAATTCTCCATAAAGTTTGATACAGTTAAGTCAGGATGGTCCATTGTACATATTGATTTTGGTCTGGTTTGTTGCTTTACATCCCAGTAAACAGCTATGGTCATATCAGGACAGTCAGTTCACCTAACCAAACTTTTTTCCTAGGCAAGCTTGAGCAAGCAATTAACCAGTGCCTCATGCACATACACTTAACAAAATTTCTAATTGGTCACTTTTCAACTCATTATTTCTGATCAAGCGCTAATAACATTGAGATAAATTTTTACCTATAAATGTGCAGTTCAAGGGCAAAAGTTTAGCAGTTTTTCAGAAAAGTTGTCTTTCAATCCACGTTTTTTTTTTTGTTAAAAATGCAAAATATGCTTTTTTGAAGAAATATGGTTTTGATTGAAGTTTTATATCAAATTTAAGTTCATTTGGTAATAGACTGGTCTTGTCGCCTTCAAAAAACACCTACAGCTTGAAATTTTGACTAATGTAGATTTTTACGCATTTTTCAAAATATCACATTTTTTGAGATTTTTTAAATTCATCAGTAGCGTGTGCAAAAATCATTGTATGCATTTCATTTTATCTGAACAAGATAACCCAAACAGAATAGAACTTGATTAGTCCATTTTTTGATGACAAACATTTCACTGCTGCTGCGCACTTCCGGTTTGAATGTAAAACTTAAAAAGTCAATTTGATGGTACTTTGCATTTTTTTCCAATTTCCAAACTATAATAGTGACGTCTAGCAGTAATAGATAATCGTTGAAAATTTCAATACTGTATCACAGACAATAAGGCGTACAGAACAGTGGGAACTTCGTATGTATACTGCATGCAAAAAGCTGAATTTCCATGATTTAGCTGCTGGTAGTTTTTGTCATCATGCTATTACGTAACAGAAAAGAGGAGACTGATTGAAGCGAATCATTCGAAGTGTGTTCGTCTTTATTCACGGCAGTCAGAAACATTTTCATACAAACAAAAATACAAATGGATGGCATCTCTGTGGAATATTTCATATTGTAAGAAAAAATGTGACTATTTGAAATGGGGATACCTTTACTCTAGCATCGTCTGTGGAAGACGCACCAGTCATTTTTTAATGGAATGGCATGCAGAGTTTTGGCAAGGCATTGGTTGATTTATATAAGCGTGAATTTTGCATAACCGAATCTTACTTTCAAAACTAACATAAAAATGTAAGGTGACCAATTAGAAATTTTACTCAGTGTACTTTCATTTGTAACTGACAAAAACCCTTCTTGAATGAATCAGCGGAAGGGAGAATGACCGTAGAAATTATTTCATGATCAATCTCAAAGTAAATATGTGACCGGGCCGGGGTCCAACTCGCAATCCATGGATCTACAGTCAGACATGCATCTGTAGTCAGACACTTTACAGACTGCCCTATGTGGCCTGGTGTGTAGCAGAAGACAGGTCATCACTGGTAGGGTAAAAGTACTAGTACTAAGAATTAACTGTGGTGGCAAAAAACAATTTTGGAAATCTGTTGATCATATTTGCAAACAATTTGGACCCAGATCATCCACTGGGATCATTTGTCCTAGTATACAGCATGTCCCCCCCCCCCCCCCCCCTATATGTATGCTTTTGATATAAAATATCAGACTTTTATTATGATTTTGTCATCAACATCATATTTTCATTAAGTTTTATATAGCTGTGGAACACATCTGAGTACTGAGTTGGGTTAGGTCTGGGGACAAACTGTTTGTTAAGGCAGATCCCCGGATAAGAGTTGTAACAGAAAATTATTTTTCTTATTTCTCAACCAAAACATATGTTGTGGGTACTCAAAAGAACCGTCTCGATGAGACGGTTCTTTTGAGCACCCACAACACATGTTTAAACTGATTGGTAAGAAAATAATCTCAATTTAAGCTAAAAAAAATTGCTTAACTGGCCCTATGTTAAGGTCAGCAGACAACACTAGCAAGCAAAAAAGTAAACACGAGACAAATGACTGTGTCTAGACACAAAATCCTGTACTGCCCAATTAAAAGCCCTATGAAAACTATATATGAGCCACGACATGAGATTTCCAACAATGAGGGATGTGCCACCAGCAAAGCCTCAGACCAGCCTGCGCATACGCGCAGTCTGATCAGAGCCTTTGCCAGTCCCTTGAATATTCTATGAGTGCTAAGCTACTGACCGAACATCATTTGCAGTTTCTAAGCATACGAAAAGGCTGCACAGACTTATCTGAGTCTACACTTATCAAAACGCCACATTGTTGAAAATCACATGTCACGGCTCATATACTCACCCTGTATGTTTATTAAAACACTGGCTGTATAGCCCCAGGAACCACTCCCCTGGTTCAGGATACGGAATATAAACACTGTCAATAGGTGCACCAGTGACATTGATTTTCAGTGGTATCCCATCAGAACAAGACAATACATTTTCAGATCCCGGTATCCTATATTTCATTAAACACATGTAAATCAGGGCTGTCTGGTTTATATTCTGTAAAATAGCAAAAACAAGTTTCATCTTTAAAAAAAGTAATGAGTATTACAAGCAATACAAAAGTCGCCTACTGGTAATATTCCAACACTGTTTAAGTTATGGCAGAAAATCAAATGTCATTCCAATATTTTCTAAGTTTTGAATATCATTACAAACTGTGTTTTGCTGTTTTTTGAAGATGATACTTTATCTCATAGCTCAAGATAAACAATGTTTTTGAGTATAAAATTGTAAATATTTTCTTACCCATTAGTTTTAACACATGGTTTGGGTGCTCAAAAGAACCGTCCCTATGAGATGGTTCTTTTGAGTACCCACAACATATGTTTTGGTTGAGAAACAAGAAAATTAAATTTTTGGTATGCACTGTTAAATAAATGCCTGTTACCTCCGATCCAACAATTTTTCAGTCATGTTGGGACATTTATCTGGGCTGAAACTGGACTAAACATGAGGATGAAGCATCTTGCTCAAGGACACAACACTGCACTGTATGTGGGATTGCAACCAGCAACCTCTCGGTCATATGCCAGGAACTCTACGAGCTGAGCTTCAGTGCTCCCATATGTAACTCTTGAAAATATATTGCTTGAGTTATGACCAGTGATTAACCCATTGCATACTGGTAACCCTTAACCCTTAAAGCGCCAAGAAAAAATTGCATCTGAAAATATCGTCTGCTGAAGTTGTCTGCTGCAAATAATTGCCTAACATTACTGACAAATTAAGTATAGGAGCAAACAGTGTGGACCCGGAACAGACTGCTCCTCTGGGTCCACACTTTTTGCCATTATTAAAGAGGCTTCTTAAACATTTCAGCAGACGAGAAAAGCAGACGACTTTTGTTGCGATTGGCGCATTAAGGGTTAAATGGGTACTTTGACATACCGTAAAGACCCAGATGAAACACTGCATAATGCTGCATTTCATCAGGGTCTACATGTTTTGCTGAGGTAAAAACAATCTTCAGGTACTTTAAAATACATCATTATTACGAAATTCCGACCTGTGACCCCAGAAAATATATGTTTGTTTGCAATATAGCAGTGCTTCAGATTTTTTTCAAGATTGGTGGGCCGAAGTGACCCATGGTGCAAAAAGTTGTGGGTCATTTTGAAATGATGGGCCCAAGCATATGTAAACTAAACACAGTTGACATTTGGGTAGTATACTTTACCTACACACTGACACAGACACTTGTATGCATATATGTATATTGACTGCTAATTAAACGGTAAAACCTTTCTTAAGCGGCCACTCAAAAAAGAAGACCAAAAATTGGTTTTCAAGACCGATTTTCACTCAATGCAGGTCAAAAGTATTCCAAGGGGAGCATTCTGGAATCATTTCGACCTTCATTAAGCTACCATTTGTTATTAAGATCTTTGTTTTGTCTTTTTTGAGTGGCTGCTTAAGACAGGTTTTACTGTATTGACAACCTACATGTTCTTTCTGTTTTGTGGAGTTTGTAGACTTGCTGTAAGATGAATATTTTTATTAAAGTGAGATTTTTTTACAACTAAAAAGGATGGGTCCGCTGGGCTCACTACCTTGGAAAGTGAAGGGCTGTATTTTGAAATCATGGGACAATGGCCCAGGCCCACCATAAATCTGAAGGCCTGCTGGCAACCCTTAAATGGGTACTTTGGCATTTGGGGAAGATCCAGATGAAACACAGCATAATGCTGCATTTAATCAGGGTCTAGACTTCTTGCTGAGGTTAAAACAATCTTCAGGGACTTAAAAATACATCCTTATTTGGAAATTCCCACCTGTGGCCCCAGAAAATTAATAACTGACAATCCCATTATTATTGCAGTCTGGTCTGGGTCCATGTTGTTTGTCATCAAAGTACAAAAGTAGAAGAAAGCAGATGGTAATTGATGTGAAAAGTGGGAAACAGGTTAAATTGACTTACCAATACTGTTGGATTCACAGCTGCTATGGAGACTTTAAGGGTCCCACCTATATCTTCATACGCATCAACATGAAAGTGGGTTACTATTGTTGTAAAATCAGGTACAAATAAGGTATTAAATGGTTCAGGCTTTGGGAAGATAGCTCTGTCAGATAGTGCAAAGGTTACATTGAAATCAAATTCTTTAAGAGTGAATCTACCCAGGTCGTCGATCATGACACACGAGTCGTGGGTGACGTTGTATGTAGGATCATCTGGGGAGCTGGTCAGGTCTACTCTTGGTATGAAGATTGATTGGTATACCACACAATCTGGAATAAGCATTATACAGAGCTACATGCTATAAGCCAAAACTTGAAGAAAAAAGATACTTCTTATAATATGAAATAAATAGGCATTACCTATGAGACGAGCATAGCGGACCATTTGTTTGGAAACATTTTGTTAACATTAAGCATAAACCAAGTGAAAATTGTGTTTTTACAACAACCACAACAGCCACTAAAGCAACAGATTGCAATATAATGCTAAACAAGTGAATATGACCAATCGTGAAGGTAGTACATGGAGTATGTATACTGAGCCAAAGTTGTAATGCCTTACTCAGAAATGCCCAGCATTTTATACAAACACTTGCTTTAGGACAGTTTATGCTAAGAAAAATGCTCTACTATTCGTGAAGAATCTGTGGTGCACAGAGAACACATTGCCTGCAGCATGGTTCAGTAAGCTTTTATCTGAATGCTTGACATTTCGTCATAAATGGGGTGATTTTGACGAAATAAACACCAGTTTGTTCAGGAATAAAGAACTCTTGAATATGCATTCAATTTTCGAATTGGTTTGCAGAGTAGTGTGTATAGGTTCCCCTTTGTATGGTGTCTTGTGATCCATCCTTCCTCATGTTTACGGCCCTATTTCGTCAATTTTTGTCAGATCGTGATCAAATTTGTTTTAGCAAACATATACTAGACTGAGGTTGACGCTACACCATCGCAAATACCTGCATTTGACAATAACCAACAAAAAATACTACATTTGACCTTTTACCCAGTTCTCGAGGTCAAGGTCACATGTAACGCCAGCCTGTATCCTCTACAGCACCTACAAAATTTGTAGTTGCTACTTTTAATGATTTAGGAGGATATACCCAAAAATAAAAGAAAATACATTATCTGACCTTTGACCTTGACCTCGAATTCAAGGTCAGAAAAGTCGTTGCCCAGTATCATCTGCATAATTTGACCTACTGGTATGTATCTACAAAGTTTAAAATTACTACATCCAACAGTTTAGGAGAAGATACAGTTTAACAAGAAATGTGTCAGATGGACAGACATATGCGCAGACAGACGAACGTTGTCTCGGCTCTCGTACAAAATGGACATACACTTTTTTCTAAAGAAAAAAGCGGGTTTGCTAGTCAATGTTATGCCATTGTTGCAATATTTGATGTATGAGTCGATCCCCATAAGGTTATCACTTTGGTATTAAATCAATCTTAACAAAGTTTGTCAACTTGTATGATTTGAATGTCATCAACATTTATGTGTTAATACCTTGGTAGGCCTTGGTCTGTAGCACTGGGGATGTGGACCCTGTCAAGTTTCTTTAAACTTTTTCCTTACAAACAATGACTTTTTTCCTCTGCTGATAACCTTTGAAAACAGTTTGGACCCAGATCAGGACCAGCAGAATGCCGGTCATGATCGGGACTAAAACTGTTTGAAACTTTGATAGTGTTCCTGAAAGAGTTTTTGTTGATAAAGTTATTTTAGAATAGTCAGTAGTTGTTGTTGTAGTAGTAGTTGCAGCAGCAGTTGTTGTAGTAGTATTGGAATTGTGTTAATTAAAACCATTGAGTCAGTACTTTAATTATAGGATAGGATATTTTTTGCTCTAGATTATTCAAAATCTAGCTGTAGATAAATAGAGAATACTAGGTGAAAGTCTTTTGATATCAAGTTTATCAGGCAAGGCTTTGAGAACCGTTGTTGACATCACGAGGCTTGGCAAGCGATTCAACATGCGTTCTCATAGGGGAGCCTGGTAAACTTGATATTAAAAGATGCGAACCTGATATTCTATTGATCAGCTTACCAAGTTGATTCACTCTTCAAACTAGCGACTATGACGTAACAATGGATTTTGTGTTGATTCAGCGTCATTGGCAATGTCATTCAAAAAGTGCAACATCATCATTACCTGATAAAGGCACATGCCGTGAGATAGACAACATTTATCAGGCAACATGCAGCAACGCAGTTAATATAAGAGGAAACTGATAAGAGATTATTTCAGCTTATTACTTTTCTTATTTCCCATACACTTGTCTTTGAAAAACCTACAGCAAATACTTCATAGGTCTAGATAAACAAAACTTTTGAGGGTAGAATTGCTAATATTTTCTTACTCATCAGTCTTAACATATGTTTTGGGTGCTCAAAAGAACCGTCACATTGAGACATTTGTTTTGCCACTATGTTATCTTTGACCAGTTCCCAAACTGAATTAAAATTTCACAAATCTCAGAGTAACAAAGTTGATACTACATTTCAAAATTGAATACCCTCTTTCTAAACAGTGTAGATTCTGATCAGCTGGCCCCACTGTTTTTCATCTACTCAATGAAAATAGTACCATTGGTTTGACTATAAATCAGCAGTTCATTTTGAGCAAAGAACCCATAAAGTATAGTAAATATTCTAAATTTGTGAACACTTTTCTCTTTCTAATCATAATAAATTGTTGGTAATTATGGCCGGAATTCATAAAATGGGAGTCAGAATATATTACAAACAAGACCAAACTCTGCTCGGGACCTGAATCGCCAAACTTCTGATTGTACATTGAATATATCTAATAGGGGAGACTATGTAAATTAAGGAGGTGCACATCTTCAATATGCCAGGAAACAGTATGCAAGGTTTGAATATAAAGAAATGAAAACTTTTGGAATTACATCAGGAATCAGTATGCAAGGTTCTAATATAAAGGAATGAAAACTTTTGGAGTGACAGATTACACAAACTAGGCACCCCAAAAGTGTTGCGGACGGACGGACAGACAGACCCACTACCAGACCTGTGTTTCGCCAAGGTGACGCAGGTATCAGAGAAAATATTGATCTAACTGCTTCTTCAAAAGCAGTATAAACTGGGATTGCACTGTTTGTATAGGCCTTTATTGCATGCAACTATTGCTCAAAAGTTTAGAGCATCTACCATACTCTGTGTCATGGGTGTGGAAAAAGCAAAGTTTTATACTTGCTCAGGGACAAGTAAATGGCCATAATATACTTGCCCAATGAAAATTTTACTTGTCCAAAAGAACAGATAATGCCCTAAGAATTCCACTTAACCCTTACTTTGCTGATATTATGAATGAACTCTTTAAAAACAGTATGAAACCAGATAAAAAACTCAAGGGAAAACAGTGTGGATCCTGATCAGCTGGCTTCTGAAGAAGCCAGCTGATCAGGATCCACACTGTTTTCCATACAACATGGCATTGTGAGTTCATAATAATCAATTTAAAATGAAATACATGTACAGAATTACATTAACTTTGTTTATACTTGTCCCAGGACAAGTAACTAGGCATATTTAACTTGCCCTGAATGAAAAAGGACCAGGTCGGACAAGTAAGCCTTGGTATCTCCACACCCTTGCTCTGTGTGCACTTATGAGAGTACAATGTTTTTCTTTCTTCTTTATCTATACTGGTTTCGCTTATACTTGAGCATTACACCAGGGAGTGCGAATTTGGAAATTTTGATAAAATAAAAAACAAAAACAACACAAAAAGACAAAACAACACAAAAAACACAAAAACTTTTGGCTGCATTTTTGTTTAAATAAGGAGTGCCTACAATGCAAGAACAATATAATACAATGTAGAAAATAGTAAAAACTCAGCCAGAAAAATGTTTTTAAGTCCAAAAATGTCCTAAAAATGTCCCTGGAAAAACAGGACCGCCATTCCCTAGTGCATGCACACTCCACTATGTGCTTTTATGAGATAAAATACGGTACTAACTTTTGACAGAGAAACTAAGTTCCAGTGATACATCAGTAACATTTTCTATCTGTTCCACAACAACAGCCAAGTATGTCCATTTCTTCAAAACTGGTGAAAACACATCCATATGACACTTGTCTGTCATATTACAGTTTATGCTAGACGAGTTGGCAGTGGGCATGACTTCTGATTGGATACTTATTGTCACAGGACAGTTATGGGTGGGTACTTTTGTCTTGTTGCTATAGGTAACCATGCAGTCCATCACAGACATAGAGTAAGCTACCACGCCCACTGGAATTGAATATCTGTAAATAAACAAAATACGATCAACTTCACAATATACAGTACCTTAACCAGTTGAATAAATTAGCCCTTTGTTGACTGGAAATCCCTAAATGGGTACTTTTGCGAACAGTGAAGATCCGGATGAAATGCAGCATGATGCTGCATTTCATCAGAGTCTGCACTGTTTGCTAAGATTGAAACAATCTTCAAGGACAGAAATACAAATATTTTTTAAATTATAACCTGTAACCCTTCAATATATACAAAAGGGCCAAGTGGCCCTGAAGCGCTCACCTGAGTTTTGTTTAAGCTTATACATAGATATCTGTCGAGAGCTGGCCACTTTCCTGGTGACACCTGCGGTGGTCGCTTTTGACCCTAAAGCCAAAATTTTAACAAACTTGGTAGAAGTCTAGTAGATGATGCTACATACCAAATATCAATGCTCTAGGCCTCGCGGTTTCAGGCTAGAAGATTTTTCATGTTTTCCATATGTAAGCATTTGTAAAACATGTGACCCTAGGGCTGGGCTATTTTTAGCCCCAGGGGCATAATTTGAAGAAACTTGGTAGAGGTTCACTAGGCGATGTTACATACCAAACGTCCATGCTCTAGGCCTTGTGGTTTCAGAAAAGAAGATTATTTTATTGTTTTCCCTATTTAAGCCTAGTATGTAAAACATGTGAATGCCTGGTGTGGCCATTTTTGGTCCCTTGGGCATAATTTGAACAAACTTGGGAGAGGTCTACTAATTGATGCTGCATACCAAATACCAAGGCTCTAAGCCGTGTGGTTTCAGACAAGAAGATTTTTCATGTAAAACATGTGACCCCGGGGTGAGGCCATTTTTCGGGCCCAGGGGCATAATTTAAACAAACTTGGTAGAGGTCCACTAGGTGATGCTACATACCAAATATCAAGGCTTTAGGCACTGTGGTTTCAGACAAGAAGATTTTTTTCATGTTTTCCCTATATAGACCTATGTAAAATATGTGACCCACGAGGGCGGGCTCATTTTTGGCCATAGAGGCATAATTTGAACAAACTTGGTAGAGGTCCACTAGATGATGCTACATAGTAAATATCAAGGCTCTTGGTCTTGTGGTTTCAGAAAATATGATTTTTTAAAGTTTTTAATCAAGAAAATCTATTTTGGCCTGTGTGACCTAGATATGCAATGGACCTGAACTATTTGAACAATTATTAAAGAGGGCCATATAAAGATCATTCCTGCCAAGTTTGATCAAAATCCAGCTAGTAGTTTAGGAGGAGATGTCCTTTGAAGTAATTGTTGACGGCACATGACGAACAATGCACATCCAATGATCACAATAGCTCCCCATGAGCCAATGGCTCAGGTGAGCTATTAATAGACCATCCTGACTTAACTATATAAAAAAATTAAGGAGAAGTACATTGGTCTAAAACAGGCAAACATGCTTAACCGATATCTGATGCCAAGTGAATCTTATTGAATATCTAGAAATTTATTATACTGGCTACATAGATTGAATGGAACTTCAAGTGTGCTTGAAACAGGAATAATGGTTGCAGCAGGTGTAAGATGGATTAAGACTTTAAGTTTCATTTAGGAAATGAATTTAAATTTTTGGAGGTTCATAAAAGTATGAACTCCATCGGTCCAGATAAATCTATCTGACATTTCACGGGTATTAAAGGGTGTCATTACAAGTTTGAAATGAACCTATTGTATTCACATCATTCATAAATGTCCAACAAACAAAATTCATCTCTTATATTTACCGGGGATCAAGCTAGGGGGCGACTTGGGCGAAGTAGTCGCCCTGGGGGCCGAAATTTCGCCCTAAATGGGACCAAGGGAGAAGTGGGAGTCTCCTTAAAAAAAAAATTTTTTTTTTTTTTTTTTTTTTTTGGGGGGGGAGACTCATTTTCATCCTGTCACCACACAAATGCAAGCTGTGGTGACATTATCAGACAATCTACTACAACTGTATTGTGATTGTGTTTCTCCTTCCATTAAATGGCAATAGTATGTGTAATGGCTTATTTGCTTCAGAAAATGCCGTAAGTTTGAGCTATAACTTCTCCCTATCTTACTGTCACTTCTCCCTAATTTTCCTGAAAGGAGAAGTCACTTCTCCCTAAAATTCTAGGCCAGCTTGGTCCCTGTTTACACCATTCAAATTAATGATCTTTTTTATTTCATACTTCAACCACTTATGAGAAAATAAATGTATCTTTCTTCATCATATTTTCTCCATTCATGAGTGATGAATGCATCTTATTTATCACATATTTTCACTATTCATGATAAAATAAATGTACTTTTATCGCACATTTTACAACATGAGAAAATAGATGTATCTTTTGATCAAGGTTTCTGTTTAAGGATATATATTTTAAGTCTAAATGTAAATACATTGTAAATCTGCAAAGACAAGCAAATCTCGCTTTGTCTGAAACCCAGAAGACAGGTTTTGATGTGTGATGCCCATAGAGCCCCTACTCGGGATCCAGGAAAGAAGTTAGAAGAGGGACTAAAGCAGGCTTAAAGCTTTCTTTCTAATACTATGGCCCAATCTATCCCAAACTAGAATTGTCAGAGAATCTGACTATAGCCCCACTGCAGTGCCTTGCATGCAGTAAAAGGCCTGAGTGTCTCAGATTACTGAGTGAAAACGTAATTCTGACATCTATCAAGGGCCATAACTCTCTTACAAATTTGCCAAAAATGACAGCTAACAATCCCAAAGTAGATATTGTCAGTATAAATAGTAAAACAAACTTTGGTCAAAATCTGTCCATTTGATCTCAAGATATTGAGGAGAAACCAATTTTTGGAGTAAATCAAGGGCCATAACTCTGGTAAAAATGTGCAAAAAATTATGTGTAATACTCCCAACGTAGATCTTGTCAATATGAATGCATATATAAAATTTGGTGATATTCTGTCCATTTGTTCTCAAGATATTGAAATGGAAACGAAATTTTGGCGTAAATCAAGGGCCATAACACTGCTACAAATGTGCAAAAAATAACAGCTAACAATCCCAACACAGATCTTGTCAGTATTAATAGTTATATAATGTTTGGTCAAAATCTGTCCATTTATTTTCAAGATATTGAGTGGAAACCAAATTTTGGAGTAAATCAAGGGCCATGACTCTGGTACAAATGTGCGAAAAATGACTATAACAATCCCAAGCTAGATCTTGTCAATATGAATGCATATATACATTTGGTGAAAATATGTCTGTTCATAGTTTTCAAGATATTGAGCGGAAACAAAATTGCAGCGTAAATCAAGGGCCATAACTCTGGTACAAATGTGCAAAAAAAGGTGTGTAACAATCCCAAGCTAGATCCTGCCAAGATGAATGCATATATACTCAACTACAAAAGAAACCCATCAGTCACTTCTCGGCGCAATTATGGAAAACAGAATGAAGAAATGAAATTATATTTATACCATATTCCTTAACAATCAGTTCTGCATCAATTTATTGAATAATGTAACGGTTTAACTTAAATCCGTTCATGCTGTACGCCAGTGTATTGACAAGGGGTCATTTTCAAAAATGACAAGATTTTCACTGGAGAATGAATATCTCGATCACGTCCAATTCTGATCATTTGAATTAAATTCGTCAAAAAACGGGCATGACTCTCTCCTGCAGCAATAAATGCATCATAACGAGGTCGAATTGAAAGCACGTAACGTAGCCAACCATTCTTGGGAAAATGAGCCCATTCTTAATGGAGAGCAACCTGAAGCTGTCGAAGATTCCGAAATTGCACTGAACGATGCTGTATGCATCGCAAGAGCTCATCCCACAGTTGCTCTATTGGATTGAGATCCGGGCTTACTAGACTATCGCAGTTTGGTTTGGCTTCTACACACACTCGATGGCCTCGTCAAAGAGGGACATACCAGTTATTGGACGAAGTGAACTGATTTAGACGATGACTCGAGTGAAAACCAATTGTCTGAAACTTGTCATTTTCAGAAATGACCCCTTGTCTATACCCTGGCGTACAGCATTACACGGGTTAAAGTAAAACTGTTACATTATTCAATATTTTGATGCATAATTGATTGTTCAAGAATATGGTATAAAATATATTTTCATATCTAATTTTCTTTCCCATTATTGCCCCAAAAAGTAACTGATGGGTTTCTTTTGTTGAGGAGTAACAATCCCAAGCTAAATCTTGTCAATATCAATGCATATATAAAATTTGGTAAAAATATGTCTAGTAGTTCTCAAGATATCGAGCGGAAACAAAATTTTGGCGTAAATAAAGGGCCATAACTCTGGTACAAATTTGGGAAAAATGATGTGTAACAGCCAAGCTAGATCATGTCAATATCAATGCACATACAAAATTTGGATAAATATTATAAAAGAGTTCTGAAGATATTGAGCGGAAACAAAAAAATTATGACGAACGTACGTAAATCAATGGCCATAACTCCAGTACAAATGTGCCAAAAATAGCGTGTAACAATCCCAAGCTAGATCCTGCCAAGATGAATGCATATAGAAAATTTCTGTAAAAGAATTATGAAGATATTGAGCGGAACAAAAAAATTATGACGAACAGACATAAATCAAGGGCCATAACTCTGGTACAAATGAGCAAAAAATGGGGTGTAACAATCTCAAGCTAGGTCCTGCCAAGATGAATGCATATATAAAATTTGAAGAAATTCTACCAAATGGTTCTCAAGACATAGAGTGGAAACAAAATTTTTGCCTAAATAAAGGGCCTTAACTCTGGTAGCTATTTCCAAAAAATGAAGTGTAACAATCCCAAGCTTGATCTTGTCAATATCAATGCATATATAAAATTTGGTGAAAAAATGTCTAATAGTTCTCAAGAAATTGAGCAGAAACGAAATTTTGGCGTAAATAAAGGGCCATAACTCTGGTACAAATTTTGGAAAAATGATGTGTAGCAATCCTAAGCTAGATCATGTCAATATCAATGCACATACAAAATTTGAATAAATTCTATATAAGAGTTCTGAAGATATTGAGCAGAAACAAAAAAACTATGACGAACGGATGAACAAACAAATGAACAAACAGACGGAATGACAGACAACCCAAATCCTATATAGCCCCCCCTTGTTCAAAGCTGGGCTATAATAAACCATAATGAGCCAGATCATGATATTTTGGTACTTAACACATATTTGAGAAGTGAAGGCTAGGATGAATCTGTCCAAGTTCGCAGTTTTGTCAGAGCCTTCTCTGCTCTCACACACTAAGAAGAGATGTAGATAAAGGCCCAGGCCAAACAACTCAGCATTTAGCCTGATTTGATTGCTGCACATACAGGAATAAATGGATGACTTAACCAATCACTCCATAATAACGCCTTTTGATGCCCTTGAAATATCATGTACTTGAAAATATTATGGAAAATAGAGCATTTGCTCTTTTGGAGCAAATGCTCCATTTTCCATAATATTTTCAAAAGTATTCAAACTTCACTTAAACTTTTCTTGAATTTTTTAATGTTGTCTAAAATAGAAATTGATGTCATGATCTAAAATAGCCTATGGAGCAAAGGTTTAAGGCATACACATGTAGGGTGTGCACCAAAATATGATAATTTGGCTAAAATAATCTCTGCATACCTATAAAGGACTTGCTTTGTAGATGGAGTGTTGCCTAACTTCACACTATGTGGACTACCAAATGCCATTTCTGTTACTGCCTCAACACCCTGGGATTCAACAGTCACAAACATACCATAGAGGCAAGAGCCTTTCAAGTTCTAAAAAGATACACGTAGTAAAATTACTGGATTTCTTATAAAAAGAAAGGAAAACATTTTCATTTCTTGTGTGAATGAAAACAAGCGAGGCTATAAATATCATAAACTGCATAACATATTTTCATAACATATTTTCTAAATTCTATCACAGACACTCAGAGTTGGTTGTTTAATACAATTACAATGTTGGTTTAAAAGCTCTTCTCCAACAGGGTCTACATCGAACCAGTATTTAATATATGGTGATTTGGTTCATAAATTAAAAAAAAAATTGGAAAGTCTACTTTTACTGATTAAATCCATTGATGCAGATAAGGAAATGGTATTTGCGTAAAATTTTAACTGTTTTCTTACCCATTAATTTAAACATGTGTTTTGGGTGCTCAAAAGAACTGTCTAATTGAGATGGTTCTTTTGAGTACCCACAACATATGTTTTGGATGAGAATTAAAGAAAATAATTTTACAATACGCATTCTTATCTGGAAGCCTGCAATTCTAAAAGATAATCAATGTTATAAAAGAAAAATGTAACATGCATGATTATGTGACAGTCTACATGGCTGGTTATGAACCCAATCACTGTTCATAGCTATGTTTTTCTCTTTAACTGCACAATGTTGGGCAATGACAACCCTCACCTAAAACTTTCGTCTGATCCTTGTCTTTGACTGGGTACACCAGGACTTAACATGAGATTCTAATCTACATAGGTCCAGATAAGGAAATTTTATTCATTGAGACGGTTCTTTTGAGTACCCACAACATATGTTTAGGATGAGAAATAAAGAAAATAATTTTCCAATATGCACTCTTATCTGGAGGCCTGAATCTACATGTAGTTTGCTCTAACTATCTGTGAATCTTTTCTTTGTTTCATCATTTTATATCAATTGTATTGATAATTTCTGTGTGATGATGCATCGCATAAGTTAGGGAGCCTTTCTGCAAACTAAACTATTATTTGTGTTTTAACAACAGCAGAATCTAGGGCGATGATTTGGCCAGTGAAACACATTTATTTTTTTGAATTGTCTGCTGCAAGATGTTTTAACCTTTTGTATACTAGCGACTCCTAAATGAGTTCTTTGGCAAACAGTGAAGACCCAGATGAAATGCAGCAATATCGGTCTACACTGTTTGCTATCACAAAAAAATCTTCGGTGACAGAAATACATTTTTCATGTAGGAATTATAACTTGTGACACCTCAGTATATACAAGGGATCATCCCAAGTTTATTGTATCAAACCCAAATGAAGAATCCATTGGGGCATAAGGGAGCGCAGTGGCTCAGTGTAGAGTGCTTGACTCAAGACTGAGGGGCCGCAGGTACAAGCCTCACCGGTGTCACTGCGTTGCGTCCTTGAGCAAGACACATTAGTACTGGTTCGACCCAGGAAGACCCATCCCTACATAACTCATAATTATAAGATTGTTGATGGACATAAAGAATCAAACCAAACAAGCAAACATTAGGGCATAAAGGGTTAATAAAATACCAAGCATATTCTCTCATATTACAAAATTGGCACATTAAGTGTTAACAATTGAAGAGATATAACCTTTTATTATATACAAAGTAATGAAATACAGAAAAATATTGATTAAATATAATGCATATTTTAAAAAAAGCTGTATTTCACAGCCGTGAAAATATCAAAAGCTGTATTTTCACTGCAGTGAAAATATAAGTTGTATTTCACGGGTGAAATTGGATATCCTCTGCTTTCTCCATTGACTTCCTTGAGCCCACTTCAAAATTTCAAACGCCTGTAACTTTCTTATTAGTGGACAAAAACACAAAGTGTGGGTATTCATTTTCTTAGTTAGATCGCAAGAAATATTTTGGTAATAAAATTGTCAAGATTTGATGAAATTTTCACTTTTTCTACTCCTGCTCTTATGCTTTCAGTTTCGGCCGTCATTGTACATTATGCAACGTCATCATTAAAATGACGCAATGTGCGAACATGTATGACGTCATTTACTGCAAAAAATCTGTAACGCTTAAAATGGTATATAATAAAAAGAAAATTCAAATTTTTGGAATGAATATGCCATTTATTTCATCTCGTGAAGCGAGAAAATGTATATTTCATTCGTGGCTTCGCCACTCATGAAATATGCATTTTTCGCTTCACTCGATGAAATAAATGGCATATTCATTCCAAAAATTTGAATATCCTCTATTTACCTTGATAGCAGCATCACTAAAGTGATTATGAACATTTTCTGAAAATTTGTATTTTCTTTTAAAATCATTTGTAAAAATAGAATTAAGTTATGCTTTCACAATACATCTGTTCACTACAGCTGAAAAATGCATGGAAAAGTGAATTATCTTATAAAATCAGTTGTTATTTCTCTTGCTGGTAATTATTTATGTCCCTCCAGAAATTCTACAGTTAATTTCTAACATAAATGCTGTTGTTTTGATAGCAATAATTTGCTAAGGTTTAAGAAGCTGGTAAAATGAATACCTAAGTCGGTAGCGCAGTCGGTAACGTGTCTGGAACAGATACCAGTCTGACTGCAGATCCAGGGGTCATGAGTTCGATCCCGACCCAGTCCCATACTTTCGTGGACATTGATCGTGAAATCATTTCTACGGTCATTCTCCTCCCTTCCGCTGAATCATTCAAGAATGGTTGTTGTCAGTTACAAGTGAAAGTATGTGCACAAAGTACTGGTTAACTGCTTGTTCAAGCTTGCCCAAGAAAAAGTGTGGTTAGGTGAGCCGACCGTCCCACCATGACCATAGCTGTTGACTTGGGACATAAAGCAACAAAACAAACAAACAAAAGAATACCCGAATTTTAGCTATCTTACTGTGTTCTTGAAAATTAGAAACATTATTTCTAAAAAATGGAAGATCAAATGTTACAGACTTTGCATCATTGTGTCTCATTTACAGGACAAATAAAGTGGTAAAAGCAAGACTTGACACTTTATATCTGTCCTTTAAGTCAAGAGTGCGTACCAAAAAATTATTTTTCTTATTTCTCAACCAAAACATATGTTGTGGGTACTCAAAAGAACTGTCTCAGTGAGACAGTTCTTTTGAGCACCCAAAACATACGTTAAAACTGATTGGTAAAAAAAAATACTTACAATTTTACGCTCAAAATTTTGTTTCTCTAACCATATATGTTATATGAATGGTCTACTGGTAGAAGATTCTCATGGAATATTAAACTGCACATTTGGGGATGTCTCAGTAGCGCAGTTGGTAGCATCCATGTCTAGTGTAGTGCTAAGCGGAGTTGTCCAGGCTGTGGGTTCAAATCTTGCTAGAGGCTAAATATTTAGAGCATCTATCGGCTCAGCCCTCCATATATATATATATATATATATATATATTCACTAATAAGGACATGTTTTTCATAACTTGGTCTGTTGGAAATGCTTAAATTAAACCTATATTTATAAATTTAAAAAAATTGTTGTAGACTGCTGATCATAAACAAAAAATTACATATTTTCAACTACTTATATTACATAATTCTCTGCTTAACTCAAGAGAATAGAGGGTATGCTCATGTACAAATGTATTATTGAATTTATTAAACAAGTGGAGGAAAAGCAATATAATGCAAGACTTGCTGATTATTATATCACTTTTTTGATACAAGTTTAATAAATTCAATAATACAGGAGTATGAATGCTAGATTCTTTTCATCACATGACATTAACATTAAGAAATAGATTCACACTCACAGTGAATTGTTGCTTAATATAACACTGGCTAGAGGTCAGTCATCAAAGTGGATAAATCACAAGCACAAACTGCCAGCACAAATTTATTTTGATTCTAACACACATAAAAAGATTGAAAATATGAAGGATTCCCTCAGATTCTATAAGACTGTGTGATACTTTTAATTGGTCTGAAATTGCATTGTTATCCTTTTTTTAGCAATGTCATGCATGCTTGTATAGATATGTTCACAATACCGTTCGTTTATTTCCATGTTTTATATATTAGTTATATGTTCAGAGGGCCATATGGTTGACTGGCCGTCAAGCTAAATATGTCACCCTCTTGAAATATTGTATAAATAAATAAATAAACAAAGATCTTTGTTTGACCAGAGTATTAGAATTTCCCGTAAATATTTTTTTGACTGAAACACATATTTTTACGTATGTTTCGATTGAATATACATTAGCTGTAAAACAATGTTACACCTTTTAACGTCAAGATAACCAGGCTGTATGAGATAGATGACGACATGAAAAATAAAAATGGTGCCCGAATGACGAAGCCGTGATTTGTCAACCAATAAATCACTGAATTTTACCACTGGATATATAGGGGATAAGTGTTAGATTTACTTTGTGATCACATTATTTGTATGAAAAATGTCCAGATTTTGCCATAAATATATGATGTTGTAATGGGTGTGATTTTTTAATTTTACCAAGATCTGTGATGTTATATCACTCCCAGATATGACCTCATTTCATAAGTGATAATTAAAACAGCACTGTGCCAAGAGCCAGGTCAGTGGTCACTATCAATACTTTACTTACCGGTGGTTTAATTTCCTTGTCTTTGGTCGACTTTGGAATAAATGCAGATATGTACCAAGTGCCAGGTCTAGGCACTGACATAGGGTATATGGATGGATCATCATTGTTTCGTATCACCATCTGATGTAAACTTGTCCTTTTGGTATAAAATTTACCTGGGAATGTTTCATTATATGGATTTATTACTGGATAGCTACCATGTTGAAAATATCTGTAATAGAAGAAAAAAGAGACAATAATATAAGAATCTATGATGAGTGTAAGGGTAGGATAGAAAATCTGTCCTGAGGATCGCCATTTGGCATCACGAGGCTTGCCTAAACTATAAGAATCTATCATGAGTGTAAGGGTAGGAGAGAAAAATCTGTCCCGAGGATCGCCTTTTGGCATCACAAGGCTTGCCGAGTGATGACAAACGGTGATCCCGAGGGATAGATTTTTCTATCCTTCCCTCCTCAGGATAACCGTTTGTCATCACTCGGCAAGCCTCGTGATGCCAAACGGGGATCCTCGGGACAGATTTTTCTATTCTTCCTTCACACGTATATAGTCAGGAAAAAAAATCAGAAAAGTTAACAAGTACAGGCATTTTGTGAAGAAAAGGGTTTGACACCTTGATTAGGGGTAATTTGGTATGCTGAATCCAAAAACCAATGTTGGCAAGCTGAGAAATAACGTCTTAATGGCCTAATTTGCATATTTTCAAAATGGCCGCCAAAAATCATGGAATTGGACATATAACTGAAATATTTTATTTTTTTGACAATGTTTTTGTATCCAAAATCATTTGTTTTATGTCCTAAGATACTTTTACCATTTGAGTACATGGTTTTGGCGGCAATTTACATAATTATTCCTTGATATTACCGTATTCATGGTAATAAATGTCCATTTAGTCTATAAAATCATTATATAAACTTGCCTTATTCAGTATCCTGCTTTTTAATTGTTAGTTTTATTCATAGCACGATTTTGGACTGTTTACCAGCTTTTCAAGTAATAAATTAAAAAAAAAAAAAAAAACTTTGATAATCAACAAGTTGTTATTGTTTTAAAATAAATATGTCATAATGTAGATGCCCAAATATATGGTACATTTTGTATCTATAAAAGTAACAGCATGCTCATTCCTTAGTACCATAGGGTCTAATTAGTCCACCCTTGCACGATCAGGAAAACTTTTAATGTGTGTCAAATTGTTTTGGGAGACCACCTAAATGGGGATTAATATTGCCCTAAAGAATAAACCTATTTGAGCTATGTTAAATCGCATGGTTTCCATGGCAATGCATAATGCGCTTCTTATGAGTTGAGATGTCCCTACAAAAGTACTCATATCTCAGCAGCAACTCATCCCAAACTTTTAAACTTGGTACCAACTGTATGTTAAGACATAGGACTTTCATCCAATGTTCAGATATGCAAATTATCAAATTTGCATATTCATGAATATTAATGTAAACATTAGAAATAAGAGAAAAATCGTGAAAATTAAGGGGTGTACATGCAAATTTATCCACATCTCAGCTGCTTACTATCCTATACTACAAGTATTGGTACCAATTAAATGCTAATACATATCATGTTTACTTGCATGGACCAATATGCAAATTATCTAAAAGTTGTATTTATGAATATAAATTAAATATTAGAAATGAGAATAAATTAGAGAACAATTGATAAAATGTACATGCAAAATTACTCATATCTCAGCTGCTATTTATCTTAGATTTCATACTCACTTAGTTTCTAAACTTGTTCCCAAATTAAAGTCCAGAAATAGTTCTATTGTAGTGTTGTTTGATACCCAAATTATTTAATTTGTTTATTAATGAGTATTTTTTGAAGATACAACCTTATTGATTCGTTTTCAATTTTTCTTTAGTTTTCTATATTTTTCATCAATATTCATGAATATTTTTGTTAATTGATTGTATATCTTACCATTGGAATAAAATACTATGTCTCAGCCTTAATTTGATACTAAGATTAATTGTCTACAACAATTTAAAGATGAGATAGGAGTAATTTAAGAAGTAGACCCCCACTAATTTTTCTACGTTTTTTCTCTCATTTCTAATGTTTTGATTAATACTAATAAATTTAAAAAATGGATAATTTTACATTATGGTTATTGAGTAAAGTAAAATGTCTTAGCTTTAAGTTGGTACCAAGTGTGGTAGTCTAGGAATATTAGCAGCTACGTTATGAGTAATTTTGTAGGTACACCCCCTTAATTTTATTACCATTTTTTTCTCCTTTCTAACATTTAAATTAATATTCAAGAATATAATCATAACATTATTTGCATATCTGATCATGGCATAAAATGTGCTATGTCTTAGCATTTATTTTCTACCAAGCTTGTTAGTCTATGACAATCAGCAAATGAGATATAGGTAATTTTGTAGATATACCCATTTTAATTTTTCTGCAATTTTTCTTTCTTTGTTTAAAGTTTTCATAAATATTCACAAATATGTAAATAAGATTAGTATATCAGACTATTGTGCTAAAGTACTATGACTCACCTTTCATTTGGTACCAATTTTGAAAGTTTAGAATAGTTAGCAGCTGCGTATGGGTTTTGTTGTACATACACCCCTTTAAATTTTCTAACATTTTTGTCTTATTTCTAATGTTTTCATTAAAATAAAGGAATATGCAAATTAGATAATTTGTATATCATACTATTGGGTTAAAATGTAATGTCTCAACTTTAATTTGGTAACAAGTTTGGTAGTCTAGAAAAGATAGCAGCCTACATTTATGTAATACATAACACCCTTCTTATTTTTTTCTACCATTTTTCTCTTATTTCTCATGTTTTCATAAATATTCATGACTATTCAAATTAGATTATTTGCATTTCAAACCATTGGATAAAAGTATTTTGTCTAGGCTATGATTTGGTACCCAGTTTGATAGTCTATGATAACTAGCAAATGACATATGGATAATGTGTATAGGTACACCCCCTTATTTTTTCTACGAATTTTCTTTTATTTTTATTTTTTTTTTTATTAATGCTCATGAATATGCAAAAGCGAAAATTTGCATATCAGCATATTGAATAAAAAAACTTTGTCTGGGTTTCAATTCGGTACCAGGATCGGTAGACTAGGATGAGTTGATGCTTAGATACAAATCATTTTGTAGGTACACCCACTTTCTTTAGAATCGTATTGTGTATTTTCACATTATGGGGGAAGGGTAAATTGTTCTAGCCAGTTTTTTCTTTGCTATTTAGCGACCATTTTGTTTCGCCAGTAACCCCTCCTTGAATTAGTGGAAGAGAGAAAAAATCTATGAAAGTATGTGAAGCACGCAAGTGTCAATCTTATCTGCTTGCAAATGACCCAGCTACAATGTCCGATGGGTTGCCATGGGCACCATGCAATTTTATGTAATCCAAATAGGTTAATTTTCGGAGACAATAGGAATTTTGGGTATTTTGTGGTCCCATTGAACAATTTTGCATCCATGAATAATTGTCCTTGGGTGCAAGGTAAGTCCAATAAGCCCCCTCCCCCCTCCCAAGGTGTGTGTGTGTGGGTAGGGGGGAATAGTTATTCCGTGATTTTACCTCTATTTTTACTTTCATAAATACTCATGAATATGCAAATGATATAATTTTATAATATGACTATTGGATGAAAGAACTTGTCAAATTGTATCACTGATGATATAATAACATGCAACAAGGACAGTTTGGGGGCAGAATTCAGTGTATATTTGCTTTTCATAATTTTCCCTTATTTTCTTAAATTTTCATCAGTATTGATGAATATGCAAATTAGATGACTAATCTGCATATCAGACCATTCCATCAGATGAAAGTACTATATCTAAGCTATAATTTGCTAGCAAGTTTAATAGTGTAGGGTGAATTGCTGATGAGATACGAGTCATTTTGTAGTTACAGGCCCACTTTCTTGAAAATCGCATTAACCCCCTCCCCTAGCTGAACCTTACAGAATTTTGCTTAAATATCGCATTAACCCCCTCCCCTAGCTGAACCTTACAGAATTTTGCTTAAATAGCTATATTTTCTGCAAACAATAGTGATATCATTGTGATGCATTTTATTAAAGTTCTCATTTTAATGAAATCATTCCTGACACATTTGGGCCAGATAATAAGCAAGGACTATCATGAAAAAACCTTAACTAAGTCGGAAGCAAGATTTTTTGCTCAAGTTGTCTCCCCTGATTACCTCTTGGTCATATTTTTAATTCTAAATGCATAAATTGATGTCAGTGAAGATCCCCAATCATGAGAAGATGCTTTTGGATTGATTTGTACCAGTTTGGCATCCTTAACATGTTACTCTACAGATTTTTATGGATTTTTCTTCAATTTGGCGGCCATCTTGAAAATATGCAAATTAGATAGTGAAGACGCCATTTTTCAGATTGCCAACATTGGTTTTTGGATTCAGCATACCAAAATACCCCTAATAGGCATCTCAAAACCTTTTCTTCACAAAATGCCTGTACCTTCTTAAATAAGCGTCTTTTTCAGATTTTTTTCCTGACTAATAATGGATTCCTTTTTTGCTCATCACTGTTTTTTTAATTTAAGAATAAGCTTCCAGAAGTCCCTGAATACGCTAAGATACAATTTCACATGATGACGTCATTTTAACATAACAATGACATCACTTGATGACCATGTGCGTGAGTTCCAATACAACCAATGTATGTAGCCCTCACGTGACAGCCTGGGTAAGATAGCATGGGTTAGATAAGATTTTCTATCCCAGGGTAAAATCTCAGATATCCTTATCCGGTGTGCAAGAAAAAACTTGTCTGCTGATGATCTTTGCAAACAGTTTGAAGCCACATCAGGACTGACAAAATGTCTTGCCTGATCTGTATGAAAACTGTTTCACCTTCTGATGGTATATTCTTGAAAGAATTTTTCAGAAAAAATTAATTTTGAAAGAAAAAACACAAACACACAAAAGCAGTGTACAACAAACAAGAGGACCCTAGGGCCCTGGATCACTGACCTGAATCCTGGCACATGAAGAGATGATGTATTGGCCTATGGTTAATGAGATATAATTTAAAAATATTTCTATTTTTAGCTTTGGTGGCCATGTTGTTCAGCCTAGCTGAAAGCTCTGATCAATCTAGGCAGAAGGCATCATGACTGGAATATTTCTGTGAAATTATTTTGAATTTGGACCAATGTTTCAGGAGAAATTGGCATTTGAAGATATTTCTTATCTAGAGCTCTGGTGGCCCCTTTGATCGGCAGAGTGGACCTATTTGTGCAACTTTGGTAGAGGGCATCATGAGGAACACTTCTGTGAAATTATTTGAACCCATGGTTCAGTAGGAAATGTTGTTTAAAGATATTTCTTATCTAGAGCTCTGGCAGCTCTTCTGGTCAGCGGAGTGGAACCCTTTGTGCAATTTTAGTAGAGGGCATCATGAGCAACATTTCTGTGAAATTATTTTGAATTTAGACCAGTGGTTCTGAAGAAAAAGCTGTTTAAAAACATTTCTTATCTAGAGCTCTGGCAGCCTTTTTGCTCAGCGGAGTGGAACTATTTGTGCAACTTTGGTAGAGGGCATCATGAGGAACATTTTTGTGAAATTATTTTGATTTTGGACCAGTTGTTCATGAGAAAAAGTCGTTTAAAAATATTTCTTATCTAGAGCTCTAGCGGCCCCTTTGATCCGTGGAATGAAGCCGTATGTACAATCTTGGTAGAGGGCATCATGAGGTACATTTCAGAGAAATTATTTTGAATTTGGACTAGTGGTTCAGGAGGAGATAACGTTTGAAAGATTTCTGCTCTTGACCTCTGGTGGCCCTCTTGTTAGGCGAGGTGGAACCATTTGTGTCAATTGTGCAAATTTGGTAGCGGGCACCAAGAGAACCAGGAGGAGATGTGTTGTTTAAAGAAAAAAGTTTACACACGACTGACTGATGCACAACCGCCGGACGAAGACCTGAGATAAAAAGCATGCAAAATTGCCCAGCATGCAAAGTCTGTTGAAGTAGTTATTATCAAACAAGAGGGTCAAGTGACCCTTGATCGCTCACCTGAGTTTTGTATAGATATATATACGACGGTTGTCCCAGTAAATTGTGGACTTGTGTTATAAAATGAGGCTGTGTATCAGGAATTCTGTGAAATTTGTATGACATGTTTATTTACATCTGGGACACATTTTCTTCAAATATGAATGAAATCACAGCTTAGATAACAAAGTTATGAACCTTTATTTGAGGGTGTCTCAGCATATGCAGAGCACATCACAAATTATTTTGTTGTATTTTCAGAGAGGGGTGGTCAAATGTTTTGACTCTGCTCTTTTTATATAAGCTGAAATGGTAACAAATATTCCCATCTATTTGTTGAGAGAGTCTCCTTGGTCCAATTAATGACTGACTAGATAGTTTGAATATGTTAAGCAAACAAACAAGCACGATCTTTTAGATTTAATACGAGACAACATATTTACCATTAAACTAACTGACAGAAAAATAGCATTTGTTCCGTTAAATTGACGAAAAGGAGCTTGTCTGTGGTATTACTAAAATAATTTTACACGAAATCCATTTTACTATACTAGTGATTGTTCTACCAATCATTTGACATTAAAAAAACATAATTTTATGTGTTTAATTAGCCAACAAGTATTGAAAGACTAACTTTTGCTCCGTACTATTCTTATAATGTTAGCATTTTCTGAAAAATAAACATGTGGTAGGTATGTAAAATCTTTGATTAAATCAATGAATATGGCCAGAATTGTTTCAAAATTACAACACTATACCTTGCATAGTTAATAGTTGATGTGGCAATGCATTGTTTGAGATACAACAGTGAACTTTGATTAAATGTACACTTCCTTTCGGACTAAATGAGTTTCATAACAAAAAAATGACGTGTGCCGCTCACGCCGACATACCTTCACGGAAAGATTCATAAATTTGTTATCTGAATTGTGATTCCACCCATATTTATACAAAATGTTACCCATATGTATATAAACAGTTCCTTAAATTATCATAGAATTACTGGTACACAGTCACATATTATAGCAAAAGTCCACGATTTACTTGGACAACCTTCGTACATGTAGGAATGTCATTGCAAATTATTCAAACTGTACATGTCAGGTCTCCAGATGAAAGTGCATAATTAAAAATTAATGGGTAAGCAAGTAAATACAATTTCACGCTTAAAAGATTCCTTAACCCTTAACTGGACCTATGATGATGTAGAAATTAAGCTAGAAGACAGTAACTGACAACTGCCTAGGAAACTGATATAGTTTCTGTTACGTGCCAGGCGTAACTAGAAACAAATTCAGGAAACCAAAATTTGCTAATTGGAAAGTCAGCAAAAAGCACTTTTAAAATTTAACAAAATTTATTAAAAACAAAATTATCTTTACAATAAGCAATGGAAAATAGTTATACAATCAAAGAAAGTCTAATTTACAATACCTGGTATGTCCAAACTGTCCCTCAGAATATTTATCACCACAAAAGTAAGTAATGGTGCAAAGATCAGGAATCGATACAATCAAGTACCACACCTGACCCAGGATACCAATGGGAAAGTGACAAACTCACAGAAGACACCACAAACGAGAGCCAAGAGGTCAGCCCTTTCCCAGCAGGTGACCACAAAGCACATATAAACAGACGTGCACAAAACATAGCAAACACAAGACAGAACAAAAACATAAAAGATCCACAAAAGAAGTACCGCCTTGGAACGGTCAGTAAAATATTTTACTGGAGGGCTTAAACCGGTTTAACGGCGCTAACCTCACCCTTAATTCAGATGTGGATCAAGACACATAGATATTTGGTTTGCATGAAAGACCCCTAACTTATCAATGCATCATCTCCTAAAACATATAAATCAAGATATAACAAGGAGATAAAGCAAGGATAAGGACTCAACAGTAAATTAAACTGAATACCGGAGCAAAAGAAATCCAACAGGTAAACCCCGGTGGGCCCAACAAACAGCCAAAGCATCAGGCCCCTACCATCTCATCAATAGATAAGTCTTTAAGTCGGAACCATCATAGAGTCTGAAGTCCGACCCACCGGCGTGCAATTAAAGAGGAAAGCAAAGTTGCCAACCGTGATTGGGTTGACTACCAGGCATGCAGTCTGTTGCAATACATTAATGTTATAGCCAATATTTTTATAATGGGAAATTATTTTAATGAACTGCGCTGAAAAATTATTAGAGCCAACAATCTTCTTCAACTTATACACCAAGTCACCATAGAAATCAGGTTCCGAAAGTCCTTGGCACAAGAGAGATTTAAGTCCAACTTGGAATTTAGAAATCAAATCATAGTATCGTCTATAAAATTTTGAAAATGTTTTTCGAAGTTTATGATACCGATAGCCTTGTTTAAGAAGTTTCTGAGTTAACAATTTATTGCGAGTGTTGAAGTCAGCAACATAGCTAGATGCTCTAGCAAAACGAATGAGTTGAGAGATATAGACTCCATAGGATGTAGAACGAGGAACATCACCATCTAAAAACGGGAAATTGACAATTTCAAAATCAAAGTCGTCACGTTTATCATAAATTTTGGTAGAAACAATATCATTAGAAATTGACAAATGCAAGTCTAAAAATGCGGCTTCGGTATCAGAGGCATTGGCTTTATTAAGTTGGAGCTCTGAAGGGTATATTTGACTAACCATATTGTCAAAATAAACATTATTAATATTTAAAATATCGTCCAAATATCTGGAAGTAGAGTTAAACAAGTCTTTCTGCAGTTTCTGATCCCCAGATTTTGAAGTTAAATCCAAATAAACATGAAGTCTGAATCCAAAACTGAATAATCCAAAGTAATCCAGAATGAATAAGTTAAACAGTAAGTATTCCAATATAGAATTCCAGCACAAAAGGTTTAGACTTTTAAAAGGTGAAATTATTTCAAAGATGCCCTTATAAAAAATTTACTCTTATATATACCCTTTAAGAAAGTTCTAGAACGGTCAAGAAAGACTATTATATCATATGCTATATTTATTTATTCTGGAAAATTCCACAAACTTCTACTGAATTCCAGAACCTACTCAAAGTTTCTATTTGCATGGAAAAGAAAATTCTAGTAAGTTCTGGTCTTTTCTCCAAGGTTCAAGAACCATCTAGATGATTAGTCATCCTTCTAGAAAATTCTTATTACCAAATAAATACCTTGTTTACAACAACTTATTTACCATCAATTTCTCCAATATCTGGGTCAATCAGAAACTAAGTAAACAAATATGAAATAGATAAACACCATACATGTTACACTTCCCCTCCTCAAAGAAAAGAAAGTTTTATGAAGTAAAGCTTTCTTTTGCAATAATGAACAATTATATAACAAACAATAATGTAAAATCACATCAGATCAATAAAGAGCAATAGTAAAAAGCTGAATATCAATAATACTGAGGCATCTAAGCCCTAGAGAGTGCATCTGGGATGATATTATCTTTTCCTTTAATATGCCTGATATCTAGATTGTGCTCTTGCAACATGAGACTCCATCTGAGTAAACGCTGGTTCTTGTTTTTCATTTTATGAATGAAAGCCAGTGGATTGTGATCAGTGAAAATGACAATAGGTGCAACTGAAGAGGCTAGGTAAACTTCGAAGTGCTGAAGTGCAAGGATGAGAGATAAGCATTCTTTCTCTACAGTAGAGTAATTTCTCTGATGTTTGTTAAACTTTTTAGAATAGTAACAAACAGGATGATCAACACCATTGTCATCTTCCTGTAACAATACACTGCCTGCACCAACATCACTGGCATCTATGGCCAACTTAAATTCTTTGTCAAAGCTTGGTGCTAAGAGAACTGGAGCACTTTTAAGTATGGCTTTAAGCTTTTCAAAAGACTTCTGACAATTATCAGTCCAAATAAATTTGACCCTTTTGCCAAGTAAGTTAGTCAAAGGCTCTGCTATGACAGAGAAATTATTACAGAATTTCCTGTAATATCCAGCCATACCAAGAAAGCGCATCAGTTGTCTTTTGCCAGAAGGTACGGGAAAATCTGCAATAGCCTCAACTTTAGCTTCTACAGGTTTTACCTGACCTTGTCCCACTGTATGACCTAAAAATGTCAAATTTGCATGGCAAAATTCACTCTTTGTTAAGTTAACTGTAAGTGTAGCTTCGCTAAGTCTGTTGAAGAAATTTCTAATAGTTTGTAAGTGCTGTTCCCATTCTTCGCTAAAGATGATAGCATCGTCAATATAGGCCAACCAGATTAAATATCAAGCTGTTAACCAAGCGTTGAAATGTTGCTGGAGAGTTCTTCATTCCAAACGACATAACTTTATACTGATACAATCCGTCTGGAGTAACAAATGCTGAGATCTCCTTTGCTCTGTTTGTCAGAGGTATTTGCCAAAATCCTTTAAGCAGATCAAATTTTGTAACGTATTTGGCTTGTCCAATGTTATCTATGCAGTCATCGATTCGAGGAATTGGAAATGTGTCTGTTTTGGTGACAGAATTTACTTTACGGTAGTCTGTACACATGCGAAATGTCCCATCAGGTTTTGGAACAAGAATACAAGGAGAACTCCATTCGCTTTGACTAGGTTCTATAAAGTCATTATCCAGCAAATATTGAACTTCATCTCTTAGAATTTGTTGTTTTACAGGGTTCATTCTGTATGAATGTTGTTTCACAGGTTTTGAACCATCAACAAGTTCAACATCATGATAGATTTTGTCAGTTTTGGATGGAATATCCGGAAATAAGTGTTCATATTCAAGAATTAACTGTTTCAGTTCAAGTCTCTTTTCTGGACTAAGATGTGATAATTTCTGGTCAAGATCCTTTAAAATATCAGAGTTCTTGAGTTTGGATGATGTGGGATCAGATTTCACAAAGTTCATATCTTCAGAGTCTATTTGATTTTGTTCAAGAGGGACAGTATTAACTAGATTTACTGATGAAATAACAGAACTATCCCTATCAATGTACTTTTTAAGCATGTTGATATGACATAACTGTTTTTGCTTACGCCTCCCAGGAGTGTTGACAATGTAATTAACATCACTTAACTTTTTGTCAACAGTATAAGGACCATAATATCTAGCTTGCAATGGCTTACCAGGAATGGGCAAAAGAGCAAGTACCTTGTCTCCAGGTTCAAAATTTCTATCCTGAGCATTTTCATCATAATGTAGTTTCATTTTGCTTTGAGCTGATTATAGATTGGACCGAGCAGCTTCACAGGCTTTTGATAGTCTATTTTTGAAATCAGACACATACTGAAGTAAATTTCTTTCAGAAGTTTCAAGGGTCCGCGCACAGTATGCCCAAATACCAGTTCAAATGGGCTGAACCCTAGAGACTCTTGTACAGATTCTCTTACAGCAAATAAAAGCAAATGTATACCTTCATCCCAATCTTTTTCTGTGTCAAAGCAGTAAGATCTGATCATGTTTTTCAAAGTTTGATGAAATCTTTCTAACGCACCTTGACTTTCAGGATGATAAGCCGATGACTTGTATTGTTTAATGCCAAGTTCATGCATGACTTGTTGAAAAATTCCTGACATAAAATTTGAACCTTGATCAGATTGTACAGACCTTGGAAGTCCCACAAAGGTGAAAAACTTCACAAGTGCCTTAACAATTGTCTTAGTCTTGATATTTCTGAGTGGAATGGCTTCAGGAAAGCGTGTTGAAGCACACATAATAGTCAAAAGATATTGACAACCTGACTTTGTTTTGGGTAGGGGACCTACACAGTCAATAATGATTCTGCTAAAAGGTTCATCAAAGGCAGGAATGGGCTGTAAACAAGCTTTTGGAATGGTCTGATTGGGTTTTCCTACCACTTGACAAGTGTGACAGGATTTGCAGTGCTGAGAAACATCAGATTTTAATCCTGGCCAAAAGAAATGATTAAGAATCTTGTGATAGGTCTTATTTACACCTAGATGGCCTGACATGGGAGTTTCATGGGCCAAATTCAAAATTTCAGGACGATATGCCCTAGGGACCACAATCTGGTGGTTAACAGTCCACTCATCATCTGCTGAGACATCAGGAGGACGCCATTTTCTCATCAAAATGTCATTTTTGACATAATAACAAACAGGGACTTGTGACATTTCATTTTCATCTAAAGCTCTATCAAATAAAGGTGATATCTCAGGATCACTGTGTTGTTCCTTACAAAGCTGTGACCTTGACAGCTGGTCATGACCTTGGTCAGTTGAAATTGAAGGTGAAAGGTCAAGGTTTGACCTTGAAGTGTCAAAGTCAGTCTGAATGTCAGACTGGCTGGGAGAAAGAGAATTTAAAATCTCATTATTAAAGGACTGACCTATCAAAGTGTCAGCTAAATTAATATCCTGCATCCCATAATTCTGATTGGCTTTCTTTGCCATTGCCCTAGTGACAGCACAAGAAGGGTAAAGGTCAGGAATTTCCTGCTCAATAGGATCAGGCAGTTGATCAACACAAGGTGTGTTGGTCAAAAGTGGGTCTACCACAACCTTATCTCCAGCCAAATCATTGCCTAAAAGCAAGTGAACACCTTTAAAAGGTAAAGAAGGTCTAATACCTACAGCCACAAGACCAGTAACTAAGTCTGAGGACAAATAAATGTTATGGAGCGGTACATTAATAAATCCACACTCTACACCCTGGATAAGGACACTTGTCCCAGAAGAAGTCTTCTCAGAAAAAGGCAGGGTATCTGCTAAGATAAGAGATTGAGAAGCACCAGTATCTCGTAAGATTTTAATAGGGGTAGACTGGGCAAAGTCACTATTTAGTGACACGGAACCATCTGATAAGAATGGTTCATAAATCTCCATAACGGCATCAGTCTCAGATGTTTTGGCCAAAATAGGATTCTCATCCTGAATAGAAGACTGTGGTTTTAACCTTAAAGAGGTGAGACCCGTGGGTTTAGGACTCTCCTGTCTTTCTTTTTCTCTCTTTCTTTTCAATGCAATACATTCAGAGATGATATGACCAGATTGTTTACAATAATTGCATATTGGCTGGGATAAAGGACTTTGACCTTTGTTTTCACCAGAAAATCTAGGTTTGGGAGTAAATGAATGACTGGAATTATCAGATGGATTACTGGGGTTGGATTTGGGACCTGACTGAGGGGAATATGGTTTTGACTGAGGGGAAAATGGTCTTGATTGAGGTGTAAATTTCAATTGAGGGATAAATGGTTTCCTAGGAAATGGCTTGTTAACAAAAGAAGTTTTATGAGTCAAAGAATAATCATCAGCTAGTCTAGCTGCTACATCCAAATTTTCAACTTCTTTTTCATTTAAGAAAGCCCTGACGTCAGAATTTATACACCATTTGAATTCCTCAACAAGCATGAGCTGTCTTAATTTTTCATGATCAGAGCCTACTTTCTTTGAAGAGCACCACCTATCAAATAATTGTTCCTTTGTTCTAGCAAATTCCACATGAGTCTGGTTAGGTTCTTTCCTACAATCTCTAAATTTCTGCCTGCTAGCTTCAGGGACCAACTCATAAGCCTTAAGAATAAGTTCTTTTACTTTGTCATAATCTGAGCTTTGTTCTAGTGAAAGCTGAGTGTAAATTTCTCGAGCTTTGCCTATAACAACACTCTGCAAAAGTAAGGTCCAGTGCTCTCTTGGCCATTTCAGGTTTTCTGCCACCTTCTCAAAATGTAAAAAATATTTGTCAACTTCTTTTTCTTGAAATGGAGGAACGAGTCGGATGTGTTTTATCACATCAAAAGATTTGCCAGAGTCTAAAGGCAAAGGTTTTGATTTAGATTTTCCTTCTAACTCAAGTTCTTTCATTTTCAACTCAAACTGTAATTTTTCTTTTTCAATTTCAATGCGTTCTTCAGCTTCAAGCTTTAATTTCTCATGTTCTAATCTTTCTCTTTCTATTTCTCTTTGTTTTTCCCTCTCTCATTCTTCCATTTCAATTTTTTGTCTCAACAACCTATCTTCTCTTTCTAATGTTTCCAGTCTAATTCTGTCCTCTCGCTCTTCTTTCTCGCGCCTCAATCTCTCTTCATGTTCTAACCTAATTTTTTCTATCTCAACTTGTCTTTTAATCTCTAATTCTCTCAGCTGCAAATCAGTCTGGGTAACCAGAATCTGAGATGTTGCTGAGGAATCAAATATTTCTTCGTCCACAAAGAACTGAATGAGAATATTCTTAATTTCATGTTTTAACATGGTCTTTTTGATATTGGGTAGGCCATAATGGTCAGCAATGTCCAAAAGATCAGACTTTTTTGCCAAGTCTAACAGCTCCTGAGAAGGTGATGCAGTAAAATCACTAAGTTTGAATGACATATTTGCTTTCTGCTGGCTTCAGCTAGAAAAACAGCAAACAGTAAAATTTCTTTAAAATTTCAAACTAATTTGGTGCAAAAATAATTTCAATCCCGGACGAGCCCCCAATTTCTGTTACGTGCCAGGCGTATATAGAAACAAATTCAGGAAACCAAAATTTGCTAATTGGAAAGTCAGCAAAAAGCACTTTTAAAATTTAACAAAATTTATTAAAAACAAAATTATCTTTACAATAAGCAATGGAAAATAGTTATACAATCAAAGAAAGTCTAATTTACAATACCTGGTATGTCCAAACTGTCCCTCAGAATATTTATCACCACAAGTCTTTCTGCAGTTTCTGATCCCCAGATTTTGAAGTTAAATCCAAATAAACATGAAGTCTGAATCCAAAACTGAATAATCCAAAGTAATCCAGAATGAATAAGTTAAACAGTAAGTATTCCAATATAGAATTCCAGCACAAAAGGTTTAGACTTTTAAAAGGTGAAATTATTTCAAAGATGCCCTTATAAAAAATTTACTCTTATATATACCCTTTAAGAAAGTTCTAGAACGGTCAAGAAAGACTATTATATCATATGCTATATTTATTTATTCTGGAAAATTCCACAAACTTCTACTGAATTCCAGAACCTACTCAAAGTTTCTATTTGCATGGAAAAGAAAATTCTAGTAAGTTCTGGTCTTTTCTCCAAGGTTCAAGAACCATCTAGATGATTAGTCATCCTTCTAGAAAATTCTTATTACCAAATAAATACCTTGTTTACAACAACTTATTTACCATCAATTTCTCCAATATCTGGGTCAATCAGAAACTAAGTAAACAAATATGAAATAGATAAACACCATACATGTTACAGTTTCCAAGATATTAAGCCAGGTATCAAAGAAAGTGTATAGCCCCTGGGTCATAATTTGTTATATAAGGTTACACTAGACGATGCTACATGTACACTTCAAGCATTGCAGTACTCAAGTTAAAGCAGCCGCTTACTTAAACCTCCATGGTTAGCCCAACCCTTGAATACGCAAATGCACTTTGGGACCGGTAGACTGAGCACCATGATGATGATTAACCCATAAAGTGCCACCTATAATTTGCAGCAGACGACAATTACAAATTTTGCCGCTTTTTCAAAAATAACAAATAAGGCATAATATTCCATGAGAGTTGTCCAGAGTTCTCACTAGGATTTTGAAAAAAGGAGTAAAATGCTGTTTGCCAGAAAAAATTGGAGTTTTACCATACTTTTCTACTAGCACTTTTGAAAAAGTTGGAGTAAGAATCAAAAAGTTGAAGTAAAATAATCCAAATTTGGAGTTAGTGAGAACTCTGATTGTCTGCTGGAAGACGATTCTCATGGAATATCATACATTGTTTTTGTTGAAAATTGTGAGAAATGTCGCAAAATTTGTCGTCTGCTGCAGTGGTGATTGGCGCTTTAAGGGTTAAAATAAATTTTTAAATAATTCCATCAAGTGAAAGTTCATTCTAATATCTATCTATTGTACCCAAATTGTGGTTGAGAATTAAGAAAATTAATATTTTGTTATGCACTAGCTATTAACTTAAGGCCTGATTATTACTTATTTTAATGCTGGGATGACAAAATAACTTTTTTTTTTAAATTTTCACCATGTAATCTACTCACCATCTTCTACCAACTGAATATGTTTGAAGCTCCTAGCTACAATAATTTTCGAGATATCTTGATGACAAGATTTCTGCGTGCAAATTATTTGCTACCATGTTGCTGAATTCATGATTCCCTCAAATTTGATATGCATCATGAACATGTTCTAAAAAAAGTTGAAATTTAGACCTACTGGCCAGGTCAGGGGCATTTGGGGGTCTGCGGGCAAAATATTTGGTACCATGTTGCTGCAATTCGTGATTCCATTTAATTTGATATGCAACATGACCATGTTCTGAAAAAGTTGAAATTTGACCTACTGACCCCATCCCCAGAGTTGGGGGGTCTGCAGGCAAACTATTTGTTACGATGTTGTTACATTCATGATTCCCTTTAATTTGATATGCAACATGACAATGTTCTGTTCTGAAAAAGTTGAATTTTGAAATTTTGACCCCATACCAGAGGGTCCTGGTGGGGGTGGGGGGGGGGGGGTCTGCATGCAAATTATTTGCTACCATGTTACTGAATTCATGATTCCCTTTAATTTGATATGCTACATGACCATGTTCTAAAAAAGTTGAATTTAGACCTACTGACGGTGGCAGGGACATGGGGAGGTCTGAGGACAAAATATTTGGTACCATGTTGCTGCAATTCCTGATTCCATTTAATTTGATATGCAACATGACCATGTTCTGAAAAAGTTGAACTTTGACCTACTGACTCCATCCCCAGGGTTGGGGGGTCTGTGGGCAAAATATCTGTTACTATGTTGCTGCATTTCATTCTCTTTAATTTGATATGCAACATGACCAGGGGGTCAGACACATGCCTTCAATCAAAAATAATGCTTGATATGTTTTGTATTTATTGTACCTCTGTCTGCATACAAAATTATTGCAAAAATATTGACAACTTACTGAGTTTTGCGAAATTTTAATATTTGACCTTTGACCAAACCTTAGGGGTCAGAAATGTGGGGTAAAATTTTTATCACTGTCATGCTTATCTACAGGCACTTGGTAATCATGGCCAGAGTTGGGGTAATTAAAATTGTAATTGTAATAAATTGTAATTTAATTACATTTTCTAAAGTAATTGCATGTAATTGTAATTAAGGCATTTCTTTGATTACAGTAATTGAATGTAATTAATTACATGGCCAAAAATGGGAGTAATGAACAATTACTTTGAATTACTTATTAATTACTTTTCAGATCAGTTATGAGTTCAGTCACTAAAGATTATCATAGATACTTAAAATACTGCTAAAGCCTTTGTAAATGCATATATCATTTGCTGTACTAGTAACAAATGAGAATTGGGACTAGTCATGTTAGTATCTATTGACATTAAATAGAATTATAACAATTTTATCGCAGACGCAGACTGTATGTTACTTCTACTATTCCTTTTTTAAGCAACTTATTTATTCTTTGTTCATCTGCTTGTAAAAGATATGGCTTTGTGACAATCAACCTTTAATAGTTAAGTTACCAAAACAACACAAAAACAAAGAAGGTGTGAAAATCTCAACAATAGTTATTACTCAGACAAAAGTGTTGGTTAGTGAATTGACTCCTTGAAGGCATTTTGTTAATTTTCACACCTAGGATCAACACACTCATATGCTAAGGTGCATGACCCAATCTATCTACAACACTATTTAAAGCCCTTAAACTGCTCATTTTCCATTTTCAATAATAATAATAATAATAATAATAATAATAATAATAATAATAATAATAATAATAATAATAATAATAATGACAAAATTAATCATCATAAAATGTGATTCAGAAAATAAATTGAATTTCACTCATTCAGTGAAACTGGGGCCCACCATTGTTAAAATAATTACAAAAAATAAAAATAAAATAGATGTTCCAGTGGTGACCGAAGTAGCCAACTCTTGCTTGCCAAGCCAGCAGTTTATCAGGCTAGTAATATTTTAGTTTGTCACTATCTGATATTCCTTTTTGTACTTTTTTGCCAACTTTCAGAACTCATAGGGCCAAACAGATTTTTTATCAACACTTTTTGAAAACAGTTATTCTCTGGCATCTAAGCTAGTTTTACACATAATTTCCATGGTTTATCGTCCACAGTTGTAAGACTTCTCAAGCCAATGTGTTTTCCTGAACTTTGTTCTGTGGTTAACAGCTAGTTTGAAAACTTTGGCAATTTATGGGGTATAAATTGCCCCAAAAAAAAAATAATAATAGTTTCTGTATTTTCTCTTGTGTGATCAGGTCATCAATCACAAAAAACAACACCTGATTTTCATTTCTTTAAAGTTGCATCACTTGACAATAATTTGATACAAGAGGATAAATTAAAATCAACCTAATAGACATATATTGTGTTTAGAGTATCAAGGTTACTCAGACTTTTATGGAGATTTTAACTCATTTCAATTATCACTGAAATTAAAAGCTGATGAAGCTATCTAAGTGGCAGTGAAATGTAATTGCAATGTAATTAATTACATTTGGCAAAGTAATTGTATGTAATTAATTACTTTGCTCAAAAGCCATGTAATTGTAATTGTAATTTAATTGAACAATTTCCAATGTAATTGTATGTAATTAATTACTTTTTCAAAGTAATTGAACCCAAGTCTGATCATGGCCTATAGCGAGAAGTTGTCAGATATTATAGATTTGGAGAAATGTGAAGTTTATTCCACAAAAAAGGCCAATATAGCTTTTGCATTAGCCTTAACCCGAGTCAAAAAAGGGCCACAACTTGAATGACCTCCTAATCCGAACTTGACCTGTGTTTTATGATGCTTAACCCTTCTTTAAAATTTGAAAGAAAATATTACCTCCCTTCAAAAGTTATTGATCAGAAACCATAGACTGACAATTAGTAAAATAAGGGCCATAGCCCAGTCAAAATTTTGCCGATTACCCCCTTTTTCGAACTTGGCCTGTATTTATTGATGCTTGACCCTTCTGTAAAGTTTAAATGAAATTGACACACCCTTTCAAGAGTTATTGATCGCAAACCAAAAGTGCGACCCTGCAGACGCCGCCTCCGCCCGAGTCATGATCCCTATTTGTCAAAGTCAAAGAAATTTTATTCAGCTAAGAAAAGTCAGTCTCACAATCCTGGATTTAGGAATAATCCTGAAAACTCTCATGCATTGCATTCTAATCTGAGTATTAATTTTATATGATTGAAACAGACTTACACAAAAACTTCTTTAAATGAACAGCCCTTTTCTGACGTCTGTCCTTGAAAACTCAATGTAGAGAGTATAGTTTGTTCAGGGATCTTAAAGGACAGCAAAGTGACAGACTTGTAACCAACATATTCTGACAACTTGATGGCTGTGGTCCATTGAACATCAGTGAACACTGTTGTAGATATACCTAAAATATAAACATGTAACACCTTAGCTTTTAACTGTTATCATACTGAATATTTTTTGTACTATACACAGTAAACTCCACTTCATTTTCAACATATTAAATTTTTGTTATGTATTTACAAGTGGAGTGGCAGCTGGCTGAACTGAAAACTGTATGTACGCACTGGTAAATGTATACGTCGATTTGCTGGTATTTGCGCGTATTGCTGGTACTTCATAGACCGGAAATGGTAGATATTGGTGTTAATACTGTATAGAAAAAAATGCCATATGCCTAAAGGACTATAGAATTAGTTCATTTTTGATTATTTGGCAAGCACATGGTGATTTATGTAAGAATTTAGGAATAGATTCGAGTACCGATCTGGAAGATTGGTACTCGAATCTATTCCTAAATGCTTACATAAATCGCCATGCACATACTGAATACTTAAACCTGATTGAAGTCTATAGTCCTTTAGGCATATGGCATGTTTTTATATATAGTATTAGCACCAATATCTACCACTTCCGGTCTATGAAGTACCGGCAATACGCATAATTACCAGCAAATTGACGTATACACTTACCAGTGTGATGTACGTTACATCTGGGAATGTCATGTTAAGCGTTAATAAACCCCTTTTTTCAACCAAAATTGAGAACACAATTCTCATTTCTAGAAGCATTAGATTAGACACTTGCAGTAAAGCTTTGAAAATTCGAACTTTTTGATTTTTTGAAATACACTCTATTTCAAAATAAATTTTGGGACACACTGGATTCAGAGAATTACACTGGTAAATGTAAAAGCACCGGATGTTACCACAACAAACTGGTGCTGGCAAAATTCCGCACTGGAGCTGGCGGAAAATGGCAGAAAAGGTAAACAAAATCTATACCTGTTGACTTAAATTTATGATTTATTTATAAGCTTGCTTTTATTTTATTTGAGATGACACCGGGCACACAGACAACTGGTAATATTGCAATTTATGGCTCTGCATGCAATTCATCATATCATATATCATATCATAATCGGATTTTGATTAACGTGCAGGGTGCAGGGGCATCATCCACATCAGTGGGCCCCTTTCCAGGTAACTGGCTAGCTGCAAGCATAGCAGATCTCACACCTGATCTCCAGATGCTCCTTTCTTGAGGGTCAATTGTCGTGAGCTTCCACTCACGGAAGTCTCTCTCTGTCAGTTTCTTCCATGTTAGCTTGGGCCTCTCTGGCCCCTGCCTGCCATCAATCTGTATATCACATGCTGTTCTGATTGCACCACTAGAACGCTCCACATGCCCAAACCAGCGAAGCCTTCTCTCTCTCAAAATGAGGTCGAGGTCCTCAAGCTCAAGCTTTGAAAGTAATTCGCTTGACCTTACCGTGGCTCCGTCCTCTGGCTTGATACTGCAGACCTGTTTGATCATGGCCCTATCATTGCGCTGCAAGCGCTGCAGGTTCCTCTTGGTCAGTGGCCAAGTTTCAGTGGCATGGAGCATGGCGCTCCACACGCAAGAGCTGTATACATGGCCACATGTCTTGTAAGAGAGCTAGTAAGATGTGAGAACTGAAAGTAGATCCCTGAACTTCTTCCAGGCTGTTTTCACATGAGTAGTGACCGCTATTTCACAGCCTCCGCCAGCAGAAAGCATGTCATCCAGGTAGCAGAAGGAAGCTACCACCTCTAGCTTATCAGGTCCAACCTGGACTTCATTCTGTGGCCTACCATCAATAGGGCGGGCATTTCCCATGCAGACCTATAATCAGGATTTGGTGTCAGTCGTTGTAGCCCACTGCATTACTTATGCACCCAAAGTTTGCAGCCATTGCAGTAGATGCTGTTGTTGCCTACTCCTGTACGACAGACAGCGCATGGGTATTCGCCTGAACTCTGCAAGAGGTCCAGACCTGTAACACAGATCATGACCTTTGTCTTTCCTGCATTTACCCTCAACCCCTTCTTCTCCATGGCTTCTTTCCATGTCAAGAGCCTCCTGACACATTCCTCTAGAGAGTCAGCAATGATGACAAGATCATCCGCATATAGGTCCTTCCAGGGAACACCAGCCCGAAACTCACTTGACAAGGCCTCCAGCACAATGATAAAGAGCAAGGGACTGAGTACTGATCCCTGGTGGACTCCCACCTTCACCTCAAACTCTTTGCTGAAATCCTCATCAACACGAACCCCGCTTCGCGCATTAGCGTACATTCCCTTGACTAATCACACAATCCATTCCTCAACCCCTAGCTTTCTTAGGGCCCACCAGATAACCTTCCGAGGGACACAATCAAATGCTTTCTCTAGGTCAATTGGTGACTTTATTGATGACTTGGCAGGCAAATTCGACACAGTTCTGGAGAGTTTGACCCTTACAGGTGCTTTTTCTATTGTGACTGCCTAAATTGAGGGAATTCCTTATGTCTAAGTGCAGCTGTTATCATATTCCTATGAAATAACACCCAAAAAACGATTACCACTCTCCATTATTTTTCTTGGTAAACTACTGTCGTGCCATCCTGCAGATAGGATGAATACACAAGTGATCTATCGATTCTAAGTCCCTGATAACTTTGTAAACAAAACATGAGGTCACCGTCACTTCTGACAGTAGTAAAAGTTTTATTGAGGAATTTTGTTACAACACACTGAGATATTTTTTTACGCATTGACACAAGGCACTGATGGTTGTTCAGATGTGCCATGGTTGCTGGTGCAGACTCGCCACAGCATTCGCTGTTTACTGAAACAGTACACAATTTGCTATTTGAACCAGCACATGATATTACGGTACTGTGACGAAGGCTCAAGCGAGTCTGTGCAAATGTGCCATTGCCTTTGCTGCCAGCACATCAATTCTTGATATAAATTGTGTTGTTCAGTGATTATACCTGCGCAAATGTGCAGACTTACCAGAGTCTTTGCTTGGAAATTTGGTGAGAACACCATTATGGAGGCATTTCAGAAGGTGTGACCATCATAATGCAAATACAAGCAGGCCCCTTTAAAAATGCCAGAGAAACAGCAAATGCTATGGCATAAACACCACAATCATTTGTGTTTTGTTGAATGTCATTGTTCATAAGTTTAACGCTGATTGAACTCTTTGGGGGAACGAAGCATAAACTCCCAAAGCTAGGCCACTGTCATACAATCTGACACCCCCAGAATCAAGGTTCTCATATGTTGCATCAGATTGATTGTCAGGCCGGAATACATAAACTTCACCACCTTTTAGCCTAAACGGAACAGTCTTGTTGCATTTGTGATAAAGAAAAAAGATGGCAAACATCGCATATAGCCAACGGAAAGTTCCGCTGTCTAGCTCCTCTAATGAAATTTATTTCCATTTGTTAGCTTTTAGATTATGGAGTGTCCATAGTTACTATGAAAATGACTTGACGCCAGGTAATGTCAGTTGCTATAGAAAATTATGTCTGTGGCGGCTCTAACGGTAGGGAATTCACAGACTTTTCCGTGGTTGTGACAATGGGCCATTTTCCGAATCCATAAACAATCTGTGGAATACATAAACCTCACCACATTTCGGTCTAAACGGAACAGTCTTTTTGCAATAAATAGAACATAAAACCTGACCAAATATATCAATCCACCACCAAAAACGGCCATTTAAAATTTCACTCAACCTCTCAGATTCATATTGACCACTTTTTAACATATTGACTGGGGCTGTTTCGACCGCCCAACCTTGGTTAATGCCTCCATTATTTTCAAAATACATTAATGATAGGACACTCGTCACTGTTTAAGGTTAATGACTTCTACTGGTGAAATCTTGTGATAAACAGGTAGAGGAAAGATTTTTATTTATAGATATACTATAAATTTATAGAACATCTATTAATGCATAGAAAAATCGTTCTATAAATCTGTAGATATCACAGAAAGATCGTCCCTAAATTGGTTTTAAATGAAAACCGCATTCCAATTGTGCGTTCACAAATGCGTTTAGGGTTAAATATACACTGTTGCGCCGTTTATTCTGGCACAGGATGTGTAAAATGCGAAAGAGGCTGCATGCCAAAAAGCATGTCATCGCTAGTTTATCTGTGTACTGTGTCTTTTTTACTTAAATAGCTAATAAAAAGCGGAAATTTGTTGATATTCTCGAACAGAGCCTTTCTCAAACTCGTTTGTGCGCCATCTTTAAATTCGTAGACTGGTTTACAATTATTTAGATTCTGTGGCTGACCTCAAATAAGTACGGTCTTCCAGAAAAGAGTTTTTCTCCTGCAAACTAACTGCCAATGTAATATGGTTGTGTAAAATGACATATGTGCCTTTGGACATGAGTGGTTCAATTAAATATGAAAATCTGACTGCTTTTAAATGAGAACTATTAAAACGGATCCGGAATTATGCCAGCCAATTTATCTGGAGCCCACTTCAAGATTATTGGGATCGTGTTGCACGTGGCCATATATAAATTATACCTGTTCAATGCGATAGTTGCACGGTCTAAGTAATACTATTCAGAGCTTATTGATTATTTAACAGCAAGCTAGACAGTTAAGTCACAGTATTGTCCATCCTCGCATGTGCAACCTCAGACTGTACTTGATCTTATCCTTTAACATTCTAAAAGGGCTTTTGACAAATTGATTGTGCCGACCACTTACTTTTACATTAGAACTTCTTCAGCTCAAACACATTTTTTAACATGAAATATGTTCAAGATAGGGTAGTTTGAGCCACAGAGAGTTAATAATTACACCTCATCCGGATACTTTACAAGGATTATATTTTTGACCTCGTAGTTTTACTACGATCAGTATTTTCATTTTTGCGACGACGAATCATGTTAACCACTGGACCAGTCTAGATCCAGCCTCATCACGTGATCAAGCAAAATTCAAAATGGAGGACCTAAGTGTGGAAGCTGATAAAAACTTAAAAAGTAATAAAATGTACTCAAGTTTGGGCAAAATTAAGGGCTTGTAACCTGCAATGATGGTGACAATTAATGTAGATTGTGTTTTCTCAAAAAATAGGGATTTCAAATAAAATTATTATGTACATTATGAATTCTTACCGTATCAATGTTCATCCTTCCAAATATCGCATTGCGGTTTTCGACATGCACGATTTTCACGCAATTTTACCTGGTGATTCTATAAATATATAGAACGATTTTTCTATGCATTTATAGATGTACTAAAACTTATAGAATATCTATAAATAAAAATCTTTCCTCTACCTGATAAATTATGATAAACAAATTCATTTTTCTGGGACATTTCATATAGGCATTACCATTTAAATAAGCTATCGTCGTCATCAAAATTAGTGGGAGTTGTCGGAAACTAACAAATGCTTTCATATTTAACCCACTAAACTGCTTTCCTATCTAAGATGAGTTTTATAGAGGTTTTAAAAACTAATCATGATTTCCTGGTTGTGTTTACATCCACCTTCTTTATGGAGACTAGGACAACGGAAGATAACTCTGATGTTTGGGGTACTACTAATTAACGAAACAATGACCGCGCATTTTCCCTCCCGGGGAGGGCGTAGGGTTACTCTGATATTTTCACACATACGTAGGCTTGGACCATTTTTTTTTTTTTTTTTTTTTTTTTTGGGGGGGGGGGGGGGGGGGGGGTGGTTCAAAATCTTAATCTTAAATTTCAAAAAAATTTTTTTTTGGGGGGGGGGGGGTTCAAAAAAATATATTTAGGGTCAAAGTGGATATTTTATTTTGTGTGTGTGTGTGTGTGGGGGGGGGGGGGGGGGGGTCATCGCAAAAACTGAACTTGTTTTTTATTTTATTTTTAATTTGGGGGGGGGGGGGGGAATGGGGGGTCATTTCTGTGAACTTTAGGGTCTTTTCTTGAGGCCAATGTACAGAATGGGGAAATTTTGGGGGTTGCTAAAATTTCAAAATAGTTTTTGGGTATGCTTGATATTCCAAATATTTTTATTTGGTTCCAAACCTACGTATGAAGAAAAAAATGAGAGTACCCACAGAGTCTTCTCTCTCATCTACGTATATTTTTTTGGAAGCCTACCAACCTACCTACCTACCTGCCTGCCTGCCTGCCTGCCCACCTACCTGGTTGCCGCCCTATGTACGTTCTCCACTTTTGAATCTAAGTTAAATAACATTGGTTCCAAAAAAGTGTTGTATACTCCAGCAGTTAAGGATGTATCAAAGTTTTGTATGCAACCTCCTTTAGTATTCCTATGTGCTAAAGCCAAATTCCAGCTATGAAAATAATTTATACTTACATGCACATTGTCACAGATATGTCCTGGTTTCGGGGGTTTTCCGGTAAACTTTACCCTGTGTCTAGTGAATAGGTCTAGTAGAGTATCTGGGTGGAGTTATAGTTCAGCTTCATCACAGATTAACCTATTCACCATATCTACATTAATTGCTGGTTCCCTGTCTACAAGTGGTCAGTAATGTAAATACAAGTAACCAGACCCCCCCATTTCCAGGTATTTACCGACCATCTGTAAAGCAGGAATCAGCAATTAATGTAGATATGGTTAATTTAATCCAGATGGTCTTACCTTCCTTAAACAATAGAAAGAGTTATTTTCCACTTTTGGGGTGTTGGGTGGTTGATGAAAAATAAAAGCGGTAAAGTGGTCAAAACATTATATACAGCTATATTTTAAATGCTCAAGTACAACTAACTTTGTAGTTGGTAGTCGGATGTGGCGGATAATCAAGCTCATCCAAGCTTGTATGGATGTCCTTGTTACCTGCAAGATTGAGGAAGATCCATTCAAAAAAGACGGTGCTAGAGTGGTCACAAAATATCTTCCATTGTAAGTCTATGCAAATTTTTTATGACGATTAAAGGCAGAGTGCGGTTGGTTCTACTCGACATTCAAACTCATCCAAGCTTTTATGGTTGTCCTTGTTACCTGAAAGAATGAAGAAGATCCAATCAAAAATGAAGGCACTAGCGTGGTCACAACATTATCCATCAATTTTTAAGATGCTCAAGGGGAGTTTCTCCATAATAGGTGATGGGATCTTGACAAAATTCAAACTCATCCAAGCTTTTATAGTTGTTCGTCTTATCTGCAAGAATGAAGACGATCCATTCAAAATTGAAAGCGCTACAGTGGTCACAATATTTCTCCGATTATAAGCCTATGGGGATTTTTCCAGATGCTCAAGGGCAGCTAACTCCATAGTCTAAGACCCGCTCTTGCCGAATTTCGAAACCATCCGAAATTAGATGGGTGTACTTGTTGCCTGCAAGAATGAAGAAGATCCCATCAAAAATGAAGGCGCTAGAGTGGTCACAACATTATTCATTATTTTTCAGACGCTCAAGGGCAGCTAACTCCGAAGTCAGAGATAGAATCTTGCCGAAATACAAGCTCATCCAAGCTTTTATGGTTAGTCTTGTTACCTGCAAGAATGAAGAAGATCCATCCAAAAATGAAGGCACTATAGGGATCACAATATTCTCCCATTATAAGTCTATGGGGATTTTTCCAGACTCTCAAGGGTAGCTAACTCACAAGTCCCTGGTCAGACTCTGCCGATTTTCGAACCCATCCGAGATTTTATGATTGTCCTCGTTTCTTCCAAGAATAAAGAAAAAAAAACAATCAAAAATGAAGGAGCTGGAGTGGTCACAAGGTTTTCCCCATTATATCCCTATGGGAGCTATCTGTTGCCACGGAAACCAGAGTTCTGATCCGATCTAGCCCAAAACTTAATGCAGTCAATCCACCATCCCAATGATGCTCCAGATGAAATTTGATTTCGATCGGCCAAGTTGTCTCAGAGATATTCATGTTTGAAAGTGTAGACGCACAGACGCACGGACGGACGCCGGCTCGAGTCTCGTACTATAAGCTCTCCCTGAGCCTTCAGCTCTGGTGAGCTGAAATCCGATCAATACATAAAGATAAGCAAATGTTAAAAAGTTGGATATAACATACTTTTAATGCGACAGTTTTTTTTATGCCTGTTTATAAACCCAGTCACGTTTTATTGTCGTCTTATCTTCGAGGAGTGTCGGTACTGGGGATTTGGATGACGTAACTACGTAAGCGTGGAGCACGGACTCGTGACACCTTTAAGTCGGGAATCGATATCTTACCAGATGCAGACGTGCCTAGATGACCTGACAGGTAAGTTGCACATGTATATTATTTATTCAATAGCTATGGTTTCCTTTTAACTTCCACGATGAATTCGAACTCACCTCACTCAGACAGTGACCTAAACTGTCACCAATGGGTTGCTGATGCTTGTCTTTGGATGCGTCAACCATGGCTCAACTTGTGGATTTCGTTAGCACTGGCTATCTGTGAGTCAAGAGCCATTTTATTTATTTTATCACAGAATATTAATTTGGTTTACTATATTCAATTTCTCTTTGTGATGATGCATTGCATAAATTAGGAAACCTCCATGTTACGTGGGATGTTCAAATATGAATGCAACCAGCTTCATAACTTACTTCAAATATATACTACGACAAAATGTTTATACCTTTCTGGGAAAGACCTAATTGACGCCTTTAAACTGGCGCCAAACATAAAGAAACACACAATCTATTCCGCGAGTTACAGACACTTATATGAAGGTCAGTCAGGACTATATACTAAGTTATTTGAAGCAAATTGCAACACACGTTTTGGAACATGTGCGAATAAAGTGCCATATCTTTGTAAGTTTGAAACAAATTGGCACCAATTTTAGATTTAAGTTAAAGTAACATTCTCAAAGATCTAGATTCATGCCCGAAAACGTTTATATGATCCTGTAACCAGGCACGTTTGTGACGTCATTAATAATAAACGTCATTTTGAGTTATCTACTGATGACGTAATAATGAACATCGCTGTATCTTATTATTTGCGTTTTGCTGAAATATGCTAAACATGTCACAAAGGAGTTTTCAAAACGCACACTCATCTATTTACAGAGTTATCACATTTTATATCATTTTTCAAGCATTGTTCTGCTCTTGATGACGTGTTTACATTAATTAAAATATGTTCAATCTGTCTAGTCCTGAAGACCAGGTGAGTAAATAATGCCTATATTAGATAAACTTGAAGTTTACGTTCAAATTTAGAATAAAACCACAATGTTATGAAAAAAAATTATAAATATAAAACCCTTTCAATTAAGGCATTTCTGACTTATCTTTGCTTTATCTCCTTGTTATATCTTGATTTATATGTTTTAGGATGATGTTTTAGGAGATGATGCATTGATAAGTTAAGGGTCTTTCATGCAAACCAAATATCTATGTGTCTTGATCCACATCTGAATTAAGGGTGAGGTTGGCGCCGTTAAACCGGTTTAAGCCCTCCAGTAAAATATTTTACTGACCGTTCGAAGGCGGTACTTCTTTTGTGGATCTTTTATGTTTTTGTTCTGTCTTGTGTTTGCTATGTCTTTGTGCGCGTCTTTTTACATGTGCTTTGTGGTCACCTGCTGGGAAAGGGCTGACCTCTTGGCTCTCGTTTGTGGTGTCTGCTGTGAGTTTGTCACTTTCCCATTGGTATCCTGGGTCAGGTGTGGTACTTGATTGTATCGATTCCTGATCTTTGCACCCTGACTTACTTTAATAAAAGTAATTTTCAGCTTTTAAAACTTACCCACTATCCATTAATAAATTGTAACAACCACTCGGTCTGAGTGATCAACATATTGTCTTTGAGTTATAACCAGTTTGAATGTTGTTTCGTGCATTTTGTTAGAGATAAGTTTAACTGAAAACTGAAAGCTGGCTTAGTTCACCATTTATTTGCAAACATAGACTTAAATGTAAACGCTTTGATGTAATTGAACAAAAACGTGAAGGATTTCCGTAACTTTCACAGAATCGTTTTATCCCGGGGGGGGGGGGGGGGGGGAGGGGGGGGGGGTAACTCTAAATTTTTCCGCATACGTAGGCTCGGACCCAGCATCTACCGTTCACCCCAAAAAATATCAGGAATTTCAAGCACCCCAAAAAAATATTTGAAATTTTTGCAACCCAAAAAAATATCCCAATTCTGTACATTGACCTTTAAAAAAGACCCTAAAATGCATAGAAATGACCCTCAAACTAGCCCAATTTTGTGACGACCCCAAAAAAATATCCACAAAAACCTTCATACCCCCAAAAAATATTCATTTTTCTGAAAACCCCAAAAAATATTGAAATTCAGAATTTTGAACCCAAAAAAATGGTCCGAGCCTACGTATGTGTCAAAATATCAGAGTACCCCCCCACCCTGGGCGTTTTATTGGAGCATGGGGATAATTTATTAACAAAAAATAAAACAATAATTTTCGCCTGTTTACCGAAAAATTATAGGCTCATCTATATCACTATATGTTCGATGCATTGAGTTTGTTAGTGTACTAGAGTGACCCTCATTCAAAGGGCTATAACTCGCTAAGTATATTCTATATTTCTTTATGTCTAGTGCCAGTTTAAAGGTGGCGTATAGTACTTTATAGAAACATATAATACCCTTTTGTCGCAGCATATGTATGAAACTGGTCGCATACATATTCGAATACACTTCGTAGCTAAACATTTTTTTTGTGTTTTAACAACAGCAGAATCTAGTTTGAAGATTTTGCCAGTAAAATATATTAAGCCCCCCCCCACAGGGTGGCCTAGGCTGCTATCTGTTCTAATGCTGTGATTTTGTTGTTTATTTGCTCATTGTTTGTTGTTGATCTCATTGTGTGTGTCTTGTGTGGGGTTGTGTTGGTGCCTGGTTTTGTGGTGTACTTCTTGTTGTCTGTTCTAGCGTATCAATCGTCTTGCTGAAGAACACACTGGTAAATGTATACATCGATTTGGTGGTATTTACGCGTATTGCCGGTACCTTAAATACCGGAAGTGGTAGATATTGGGGTTAATACTATGTCGAAAAAAATGCCATATGCCTAAAGGACTATAGAATTAGATCATTTTTAAGTATTCGGCATGCAGATGGCGATTTATGTAAGCATTTAGGAAAAGATTCGAGTACCGATCGGTACTCGAATCTATTCCTAAATGCTTACATAAATCGCCATGCACATACTGAATACTTAAAAATGATCTAATTCTATAGTCCTTTAAGCATATGACATGTTTTTCGACATAGTATTAACACCAGTATCTACCACTTCCGGTCTATGAAGTACCGGCAATACGCGTAAATACCACCAAATCGACGTATACATTTACCAGTGTGTTCTTCAGCAAGACGATTGATACGCTAGAACAGAAAGCTGGTTACTTTACTTAATTCGTGTTGTCTGTGTTCTGTGGAGGATGTTCATATTTAGCACAGTGAATGCTTACATGTATATTGCGTAAATTACAACAAAGGTTTCAATATAGCGATGAGTAAATTATCAATGAAACGATACTATGGCTTGAAACTCAAACTCATCTTTTAATTTAATTTGACCGACGGAGTTCGTATTTGACTCGATGGCTGTCTATGTTGTGTAAATTACAATTAAAGTTCTAGATCAGTGCTATGATATTGTAGTCAAAGGTCAAGGTCACATATACTTAAAATCAGTCAAGCGCTTGTAACACAAACTCTGCTGTATATATTTGGCAATAAAATATGTTTAAACAAACGCAAACTCTGACATTTTTGATGGAAAGAGTTCGTATTATATCATAATTATTGCTAATGGTATGTGACATTGGAGTCAAGGGTCAATGTAACACATACTTAAAAACTTATCCTCCTTCATTTTGTGATCGTGACTGTTCATACTGAGCACAATTATTGCCTATTGTGTGCGTATTACGATGAAGCTTTCCAAATACAGGGTCAAATAATTGTAGGAAAGGATATAATTATGGCACACATTTTTTAAGCCTGAAAAGAACTTAGTTTTATTCAGGATAAATTTGTGCCATAGATGCCTATCCTGGTAAGCTTGAGTGACTAGCTGTGAATAACTTAGTTTATTTTATGGGTATTTTGGTTGGGTCTATAATTGTGATATTTTCCTGGGCTGTTTGGAATAACTAAGTTTATTTCATACTTAACAGTGAAATCAATGCATATCTAAAGCAAATAAAAATGGTATTTTCACAGAGTGAAACGATATGATATTAATCACTAGTGATTGTTATCAGCCTATATTTTCACTAGTGATTGATATCACCTTTTTTGATTACTTTTGGACTTTTCCATTTACCTAATGCAGTTCACTTCGAAAGTTCAAACGCCTATAACTTTCTTATTTGTGATCAAAAACATCAAGTGCGGGTAGGCATTTTCTTAGTTAGAACATGAGGAACATTTTGGTACCAAAATAAATCAGATTTGCTGAAAATTTTCCCCGCTTCCGTGAGTGAGGCAATGCATGTGAGCTATGTTACGTAACGTCATCAAACATTTTCGACGTTACTTGTGACGTCACTTGTCTCACACTTTGACGCTGAACAAATTTCTTTTTATCTGTAAGTTCCTATGACTATAGATTGATCAAGGTATTCTGTCTCAAATACTCCTTTGTCTTCTTTCATATTATTGTGATTCGGCTTGAAGCATGGTTAATTAATTAACCGTAAATTAACCGTTAATCTTCTAAAAAGTATAAAAAAAGAAGAAAATTTACTTTTTTTCAGTAAATGCTAATAATATGTCATCTCGTGAGTTGAAAACATCGAAATTTTCACTCGTGCTGCGCACTCATGAAAATTCTGATGTTTTCAACACACTCGATGAAATATATCTTGTATTCACCTCAAAAAAGTAAATATCCTCTATGTAGAAAAAGTAGCTCCGGCTGCTGGAAGGCAGCAATTCTGCTGATGTTTATTCATTGTTGCGGCTTATATTGCTTTTTTTGGTATTAGGTTCTTGTTTTGTTTTGCGGTACTCTGTGTCCTTTCTAGTTTTATAATCAGCTCGCTGGGGAAGAGAGAGCTGGTTGCTTTACATTTGGTATGTTCTGAATGTTATGTCGGTGTCATCTTTCTTTGACTCTTCCTCACGGTGCTATGAGTTGGTCTGTAGTGTGTGATTATGACATTTCCTGGCCAAAGTTACCTACTTTTATTTTGTATTAGCATAGATAGTCATAGGCACAGATAAGGAAATTTTATGAGCGTAAAACTGTTATTATTTCCTTACCCATCAATTTAAACATGTGTTTTGGGTGCTCAAAGACCCGTCTCAATGATACGGTTCTTTTGAGTACCCACAACATATGTTTTGGTGAGAAATGAAGAAAATAGATTTCGAATACGCACTCTTATCTGGAAGCCTGGATAGTGCTTTCATCAGCCGATCAACTCCTACCACAGCTTACGCAATGTAGACATATTAAACATATGCCTGAAGGAGTATTGTGCAAAAATACTGTTCTACAAAATGACAGCTATGAGATCTTAGACAATGAAGTTGTTCTGTTAAGGCGTGAAACATCCCTAAAAGTCATTTGAGAAAAATGTCAAATTTTCAAACTGTGAGCTTTAAAATAATTAATGGGCATACATATAAATTATGACTTTTAGGGAGATTTCACGCCTTAACAGGACAACTCCCTTTCCTTTTAAAAATGCCAGTTTTAGATCCTAGACCATTTCTTCGATATAAGCTTTGATATATTCAAAGAACTTTCAGATGTGATTTTTCTGTGCATTAATATCACCAAATCTAACAGATTGCCAACTTAATGATGTTTTGCACAGATTCTACTGAAATCTAGCTCTGCTGTTTTTAACCATCAGTTTTTTCACTGACCCTTATTCTGCGTGGGGTTGGTATCTAATAAGCATTGCTTAATGAATATTTGGTCTTTAGCAAACAGTGCATACCCTAATTAAATACCGCATCATGCGGCATTTCATCTGGGTCTTCACTGTTTGTCATAGTACCCGTTTATGGGGTTTCAGTCGTCAAATGGTTAACGCAACTGATACATTCAAACACAACACATGAGGATCAGTATTTTTTTATTAATACAAAACTAAAAAACACACCAAACCAATGCTACATTAAAAGAAGAAACAGAAGGCATGTGAGGAATGGGACCAATTGAGCATATACATGCATGCGTGGCTACTTATGATCATATATATATTTACAGCATCTATCGGCTCAGTTGATTCACTATATCCCTCTGTATATATATATATATATATATATATATATCAAACATGCATGCGCGACTACTGCTTCTGAATCTTTATCTACCTTTCATACCTTGTGTACGAGTTGTGAGGCTAGTCTTAGCCCTCACTGGATATATATCATGTATATTTGACAAGTATTTTTTTTGTAAACTTGATACTCGGTACTCAGCTTTAGATAGTGTCAGGAAATGATAGCCTAGGTCAGTTCCTTCAAAATCAGTTTACTTATCACGGCTCTCGATGTCAGCATATGCTCAAAAGGTTCTTACCTCCCAATATAGATAAGATATGGGCCACATGCAAGTATACAATCAGGGGCCACTATAGGCCCACCAGCGAAACGCCATTTTAATGGCGTTTCGTTGGTGGATCAATTATGGCCCACTTTTATATGCTAACTGGGTATGGTCAAACGATTCTTATCAATATATGGGCGCGCTCAAAATATACTTATCTCCCAATATAAAACAACAACATATGTTTGTCAAATGTACCATTCTGTCTTGTAGGTTTGGTTGAACTATTATTCATTGAACATGTTTCTTGTTGCTATGGCCATTACGAAGACAGACAGTGTTAAGTTGTGAGACGTTATGTGCATTATATTGGCCTATGTCTACTATAAGGAACGTCCAGGCCCTTCTTATAAATAGTCATTTAAATATGTAAACCTCCAGTAGACAGAATAATTCACTTAGTCGCTGCAATTGATGTTCATTGCTCAGGTTTCGTCTTACATAATAATAATGTTTTCAGAAGAATAGCAGAGGCGACCAGTGTGCACTCTCGTTAAACATTAATGACACACACACACACACACACACACACACACACACACACACACACACACACACACACACACACACACACACACACACACACACACACACACACACGATGGGTTGTCAATATTTAATGCAACTGGCAGTGTGTTAATGTTTGGAAGATCTTTAAAGTTTCATTCTTTAAAGTTTGGTTACTGAACAAATTAGCAAGGTCCTTTGCAATTTTACATCAACCTCCAGAGAGAGAGAGTGTGAGAGAGAGAGTTCTAAACTGCTTCGCATGAACAGGTTATCTGAACGGTGTCTTGTGACACCATAAAACGTCACTGAATTTCTAGTAATAATCCAACTGCGCCAATGTTTCTAAGCAGGTGAAAAAAGTCAAACATTTTTTTATGAAAAATTATATAAATTGGCTGTCTATAATACAACGTTTATTCCTTATTCTGTTAAAATGCTTATTTCTGACATAATTTGAGCTGCATTACATATTGATTACCCACCATATAAGGAAACAACTAGAATCTTGGTCCACTGTCTATCTGTGTTTCAAACTGCCTAACCCGTTGTATACTGGAAGTACGTATGCGGCTATTTTGCCAACAGTGAAGACCAAGATGAAAAAGGTTACATTTCGACAGTGTCTGCAATGTTTACTTCATCAACAAGTGTTTTGCAAAGCAGGCATGCGCGGATCCTGAAAGTTTTGTCAGAGGGTGTCCAACTTCGACGTGTTTATTTTTTTAAGTTAATGAGGATCAAAATAGCACTGAAAGAGGGCCATTATCGGCCCGCCAGCAAATCGCCATTGGCGCTGGAGTGCCGATTTGGCCCAACATAAAATGCTGGATTCGTAGCTTTGTTGTTTTTTAGGCGATCCGGACCAGTATTGCTAATAAACCCTATATTTTGTGATTTTTCGGGGGTGGGGGGTAGGGGGAGTCCCGACCCCCTGCCACACCCTCTGGATCCGCGCATGGTATAACATGTGACCCCTTGCTATGTGCAAGGAGCCATATAAAGTTACATGTAATTGAGCCTCGTCGTGAGAAAATCTGTCTTCGGGGTTTCCGACAAAGTGAGATTCAAGCCAGCCTGCTCAGCTACAGAGACTAGCTAGAAAATTGAAATTTTGCTCTTAGCAAGTCCATATATGATACTTTGTAAGAAGCGAATAACAAAGGCACTGATCAGACTGCGCGGATGCGCAGGCTGGTCTGCACCTGTGTTGTTCGCAAACCCATGAAGACAGGTTTTGACACATCACGGCCAAATTGTATCAAACATTAACCCTTATCCTGCCAATATTTTGTCCTAAAATTGTCGTCTGTTTATTACGTCTGCTGCATATCTAGAATACTTTTACTATGATAGCAAACACTATCGGCCATGATAAGACTCTCCCAGGGGAGATAGGAGCAGTCTGATCTTGTCCATTACTGCTTGTGCCATATAGGCTATCAAAATGCATGCGCGGATGAGAGAGCAGACGGCAATTGTCGTGAAAGGCGGGAAAAGGATTAGCATACATATAAATAACATTTCCAAGTATACTATCACTACTGCTTATAATAAAGGTAAAACTGAAAAATACTGATACTCTTAAGTCTTAAAAGCAAAATATATGGGACGGATTAAAATGAATAAATACAAAAAAACTGTAACGTCATGTGAAAATCTATCAGAAAGTCAGCAATCGACTAATCCAGTGCCAGCTGCTGAAATGATGTTGATGATGTCGTCTACTAAGGTCTTTCGCCTAAACAGCAGATTGTTTTAAACTTACATGCAATTAAGACACGATCAGTCTGCTCCATGTGGAGGTATCTGATCATGGTCCACATAGCTTGTTACGGAAGCCTAAAAAACACCAGCTATGGCAAAGCAACGGGAGTCCCCACCCGTAACAGATGGGGCAGCTCATTATTTGGATAAATCCGATAATTTGTTGAATATTAATCTTGGCTAGTCCTCTTGAAACATTTCTCAATTAAACAATCACACAAAAACGAATGTCAGTCTAGGCTGGTACTAATGAACTAGTGTCAATTAAGAAATCACCCGCACTGAATATTAGACTAAACTGGTACTTCTGGAAAAGTGCCAGTTAAGAAATCACCCAGCGCTGAATATTATACTAGGCTGGTACTGCTGGAAAAGTACCCAATTAAGAAATCACCCAGCACTGAATATTATACTAGGCTGGTACTTCTGGAAAAGTACCAATTAAGAAATCACCCAGAACTGAATATCAGTCTAGGCTGGTACTTCTGGTAAAGTACCCAATTAAGAAATCACCCAGCACTGAATATCAGCCTAGGCTGGTACTGCTGAAAAAGTACCCAATTAAGAAATCACCCAGCACTGAATATAAAACTAGGCTTGAACTGATGGAAAAGTACCAATTAAGAAATCACCCAGCACTGAATATCAGTCTAGGCTGGAACTGATGGAAAAGTACCAATTAAGAAATCACCCAGCACTGAATATAAAACATGGCTGGAACTGATGGAAAAGTACCAATTAAGAAATCACCCAGCACTGAATATCAGTCTAGGCTGGTACTGCTGGAAAAGTACCAATTAAGAAATCACCCAGCACTGAATATTAGACTAGGCTGGAACTGATGTAAAAGTACCAATTAAGAAATCACCCAGCACTGAATATTGTACTAGGCTGGAACTGATGGAAAAGTACCAATTAAGAAATCACCCAGCACTGAATATTATACTAGGCTGGAACTAATGGAAAAGTACCAATTAAGAAATCACCCAGCACTGAATATCAGTCTAGGCTGGTACTGCTGGAAAAGTACCCAATTAAGAAATCACCCAGAACTGAATATCAGTCTAGGCTGGTACGGCTGGTAAATTATCCAATTAAGAAATCACCCAGAACTGTATATCAGTTTAGACTGGTACGGCTGGAAAGGTAACCAAATGGAATTTCATCCAGTACTGAATGGCATTTCGATATTTGAAGCCGGACTTTGAGATTATAAAACCTTCTTCATGTTCAGCTCAACTAAGTATGGAATCTATTCTGCTCTTAAAAGTTAAAATGCCAAAAATCGTTGGTATTCTAAAATTTACAATCAAGCTATTACTACATGTGCATTTTAAAAGCAGAAAACATCTTTATTTTTCACCTTTAGTTTTATGAGCAATTGAAAGTTCTCGTTAAGCATTAACAAAATTTTTTTATATACTCGTGGCCTGACCTCCGCTACCTCATGTCTAGGTATTGCTCAGGTGAGTTTAATAGATTTTATCACATGACGTTTCTGTCAAAAACTCAAAAACTCAATAAATCACTATTTACAAACTAAACTGAGCAAAATCTATAAAATGATGCTGAGTCAGAGGTTTCTTTTCCCTTGCTTAAATAAAACTCCATTCTTAGAGACACTTTCAAATGTCCAAAATATACCTTCAAAATTATTTTCGAAATGCGGACTTAAGTTTTTGTCAACTCAAAGCACAGAAATGCTATATTTTACAAAGCATTGTGAGCTGTAACATTATTCTCTTATAATCCTAAACGCATGTTCCACACATTATATGAGCTGCGGCACAGTAAAATGTACAAGTTGGCATGGCTGCACGGCGAAGGCTTTGGACAGCCTGCACATCCACTGAGTCTGATCAGGGTCGTCACTGTCCGTATGAAGAATCATTGAGACCTTGGCTACCCATAGAGTGCCTAGCGAAGACTCTGATCAGACTGCGCTTTCACGCAGTCTGATTTGAGTGTTCGCTGGGTGCATATACCAAGTTGTACCTTTTGCTGCGCCCCAGCTCATATGAATAGCTAGCGAATGAGTTTGACGATATTTAATCATGTTGTCAATATGTGCAAACATTAACATTTTCTAAATTATCTCTCACATTCTAAAATGTAGAATCATATATATCATGTTGGAATTACGTACTTCAGCAGGATATTAAAAACCTCTGTTAAACTCAAAAACAAAAATAGAAACGATACATGAAATAAAATGTGAGCTGCGGCATCATGCTTAAAGAAGCCCTAAACCCATTTGTGTATAAATTCAATTTGAGGCTGTACTTTCTAACCAAAATAAATAATTATTCAGTCCGTTTCATCAGTAGATCTGAATAAAAAACTGAGGTAAAAATGTTCTAAATAGCCTTCGCTGGTCTTAAGTTTTAGGTACAATTTTGACAGTTTTTGGACAACTTCACCATTGGTTTTAATGGAAAAGTTGCCTTTTTAATTTTTGCAAAAGTTTAACCTGTTGTTTTTGGAAACATCATCTGAATAGTACAGTACTTGCCTTCATTATTTAGCTTTACAACAAATACAAGGTTCATGTCATTTTATCTTGGTATCTCACAATGAAGAGATTCCTATAAACATGAAAATGCATTACAGTCTATAAACTGGTTCCGAGTTGTTCAATTTCAGTGTAGGGGAGAGAACCAGTCTATACAGTCTATTGGAAATCATTTTTGTGGAATTACTTTTAGTCCTTGTATGACGGTGCTTTGTTAATTTTTATACAGAGCTGTTGCTCTCATTATTATAAACAGACTATTCATTAAGACAATTGCTTCTTGGCGAAAGTCAAAAGTTTGTGAATGACATCTGAGCAGTTCAAGTGTTTGAAACATACGATAGAGTGGGTCGTTACCGTTAAGTGAGTTGAATTGAATAAAGTTGCTAATAGATAATGTGAGTAAAAATTTTGAGATTTTCAAAAACAATTCAGATCTTTAGATAAGAGACATAGAGCATAGCTAAATTGCTTTCTTATTTCTCAACCAAAACATACGAGCCGTAACATGAGATTTCCAACAATGTGGTATGTGCGACCAGCAAAGGCATGCGCACAGTCTGATCAGAGCCTTTGCTAGTCGCTTGATTATTCTATGAGTGTTAAGCTACTGACCGAACATCGCTTGGAGTTTCTAAGCTTAAATGGTGGTTGCACAGGCTCGTCTGAGTCTACACTTGTCAAAATTCCACATTGTTGGAAATCACATATCACGGCTCAATTATGTTTATACTGACTGATCAGATAATAATCGCAATCTCAGGCTTAAACTGACTTTAAACCTATGGTGTCAAATACAAGTCCTCAAATGAAATATTCTCTGATTATGGGTATATGCTTATAGGGCTCCTTATACACGGCGCTGCTCACAAATGACAATGTATGGCATATTCGCAGGAAGATTAGGTCTAGATATCCAATACTGGATCCACTGTAAGAAGGTCCATAAACTCAACAGGGTTTTTGCCCTCAAATTCAATACATAAAATGCATATCATACAGAGGACAAAAGAATTTAGAAATTTCATTTTCATCTTAAGTTGTTAATCCAAGATCATAGCATGGAATGACCGGTGCACGATTATGCATTCACTGAAAGGAGCGGGTAACTAAAAACTATTTTTCTTATTTCTTAACAAAATATGTTGTTGGTACTCAAATGAACTGCCCCAATGAGACAGTGTTTTTGAATTCCAGAACATATGTTAATACAGATGGGTGAGAAAATATAGTTTTACCTTCAAACCATTCCTTATCTAGATCCATGAAATTACACCTGCTATATGCACAATAGCTGTATCTGTTAGGAGGTATAAAAATGCACCAGTCTTTGATCTTTATACTCAGAAGCAATTAAAATGATACACTTTTTATTTCTGAAAGCTGACTTAAGTCCATATGTTTCTGCCTTCAATTATGCTAATCGCCAAGTCAAACAGCTCCATGTTTTTCATCGAATAACAATGGAGTTATGGCCCTTTTTAAAATTCAAATGTCTACAAAATTTCTTTATAAACATTTTCGGTGAGAATCATGTTTTTTTTAATATCTTGTGAATTTTTATCTAACTTTAAAAATGTTAACAATGGCTGAAATCTCAATTTGAATTTTATATTGTTCAAAATTACCTCCCTTGTCAAAAGTTTATAATAAATGCGCAGTTTTCTAAGATTACAGCTTACCTCAAGATTCCTTATACAAATTCAATCTCGAATGTGGACAAACTGCTTATTAAAAAAACACTTGTAAATCTAAGCCCTGTTATCATTGGATTGGCAAAGTAAAACAAAAACACGCTCTGTTCTGCTGCTGACGTGTCAAACGTCTTGACATTTCGTTCGTGTAATTTGAATCTTTTATAGTTTTGATGCATACATATAGACATAAGTGGAAGCTCGAAGCTCATTTATCCTGTATCTATCTAAAAATGGAAGCTATTATTCAGCAAATCGTTTATGACAGTGACGTAAGGCAAATCCCAAAAAATATAATAGCGTTCAATAACTGTAAGATCTGCTAATAACTTTTTAGTACAAAACATATTATGACCCTACTGATGGAATCTCCTTGATTATTAGTAAATAAATCATCGCTTAAATTTTGACCTCATTCCGTTTCAAAAACATCGACAAATTAATGCTTTTTTTACATTTCGATAAATAACTTAATTTCTTCTTAAGTAAAGGACCAATTCTCATTTTGACTCTAGATAATGCAGAGTGAAATATTCAGCTATTGCCACAAAGAAGGAAAATTTGAAAGAGAAAAAGTTAAGTAGGTGTATCTTTTTGCTTCTGAGTATATTTGACAACTATTACCACGCATGATATAATTAACGCATACACATGGCGTGTACAGTGCTCTTTTACAGGCATTTTGTTCATCCCAAATGATCATTTTAACCACCACAAATAGTAAAAGAATATTCTTAATTTGGATTTTGCAAAATGTTTGACAACTGTTACAGTTTAACAATATAAAACGTAGTGTTATTTTTGTCATTAAATGGATGTCCGAATTTTAGAACAATAAACATTCATTTTATGATATCAAACATGTCTTGGTTTAACTGTGGCAGAGAAAATTATCATTCGTGAACTACATAGATTGTATGAGCCGGGGCACAGAAAATGTATAATTTGGCATGTCCACTGGACAAAGAATCCGGATCAGCCTGCGCAGCCCTTCAGTCTGAAACATGTAATAGTCTTCATTGCCCATATAAACGAATCTTGGTAGATTGGCTACCCATGGAGTGCCTAGCAAAGACAGTGATCAGACAAGGCGGATACAGAGCCTGATCTGAGCACAGGAGCTTGAAGTTCGGTCCTTATATCACCTATATAGCCTCAAAACCAAAAGCCCACGGTGTCATTACGTAATGACATTGTGAGCTTTTGGTTTTGAGGCTATAGGGGTGATTTAAGGATCGAACTTCAAGCTCCTGTGATCTGAGCTCTCTATGGAGGGACATACCAAGTTGTACCTTTAATTATGCCCCATCTCCTAACCCTCGTTCAGCCTGACCACATTTGTTCTAAAACACAGATTTTGATACTCATCGCATATGCGTGGAAACACTCTTAACCCATATACTGTAGATTCGGAAATTTTCGCGAGAATTTTATTTTCGCGAATAGCATTAAAATATATATTAGTGATGTGAAAAATTCGCGACTTAGGCAAGATTTACCTATATCAATAAACGACAGAGTGATTTTGCCATTTCGTGAGGGTTTTATTTTCACGAAACTTCGCATATGCGAAGTTTCGCGAAAATAGAGTCCTCGCAAAAATTTCCGAATTTACAGTCACCACTATCTATCAAGTGAAGATAGATATACAGGTTATGGTCTTAGTCTTCATATGCTTCCTTACTTTGTGTATACGAGCTTCGAAGACTATGCCTAGAATGTGAAGGCTCTGGCGAGACGGCGAAGGCTGTTTATCAGCCTTACTGTCCTGCCAGCCAATAGTGACAGTGACTTCATGTTTTGATACAAAGGTATCAGGGACTTAGAATCGATAGGTCACTTTTGCATTTTTCCTATCCTCAGGATAGGATTAACACACAAGTGACCTATCGATTCGCGTCAGCTCAAGTGGCGTGTACAAGTTATTGTTTTACTTAGCAATTGTTAACAAAATATGATGTAAGTAGCTGTCACTCTTAATTGACAGACAGTAGTTGCTCACCAATGTGATTAGCACAGAAACTTGAAGTCAGGTCCTCATATCACTTCTTTACTCAAAACCAAAACCTAACGATGCTATTACTACGTAGTAAGGACATCGTGAGCTTTTGATTTTGAAGCTTTACAGGTGATACATATAAGGGTCAAACTTCAAACTCATGCGGTGATAAGTTGCAAATTCTCGTGTAAAGTCTTAACATTGTGTTCACAAACCTGATTTGTGGCCATGTGGTTGAGCAGGCAAATTGATACTGGGCTTAAACAACTTCGATGATATGTTACAAAGTCTTTTCCATATTCGTCATGCATCGCAAAGAGGTGTCTAAACGGTAAGTTGACATAGGTATTTAAATCAACCTAGCTTGATCTTTTAGTAGTTTGAGTTAAAAAGAGTTTCTCTGTTAATTATATGCAACGTTGCGTACATAATAACAAATTTATGACGTTTTACGCCAGAAATGAGAATTCAGAGTGATCTTAATGCCATATGATAAATAAAATCTAACATTTGTGCTCTTGTATTATTTAATTTATTAAACTCGTTGCGGATATCCCAAACTCGTTTAATAAATTCAATAAAACATGAGCACTCATGTAAGATCCTCTTTATCTAAGGTATGTTGGTACAGACATAAAAGAGACTCTGCTGAATGAGATATAAAATAAATCAACTGTAGCAATTATGTTCTTCGACTTGAAAAGTTTATACTTTGTCTTATCGGACTTAAGAGTTTCCAAACGTCAGCTGCATTTCGTTTTCGATGTCAGCTTTTTTGACAATGTTAATGTGTAAGCAATTTTTGTTGTTTTCTCTACATTCTATGTCAGTTTGCATGTTTATGTATTCTAAGTTTTTAGAAAAAATATTTTTCAAATATAACATTGCCGTAATACAACCAAATTGTGAAACAATATAGATCCTGATCAATCATGAATTTTGCCAGGCATGATCTGGGATGACTTTTCCAAACTGTTTGTGAATGTTAGAAGTGGATCACTCACGTCACCACTAGCTTGAAAAGCTACTATTCTAATATGTAGTAAGTTGTTTGTCAATTTTACACTAGGCAATATCATTGTAAGCAAATCTATTTTAGACCAGTCCATATGTTCGGACGTTCGAAACATTCGCTAACTGGAAATTGATTTGAGAAACATTGGAATCAGTGGATAGAATATATTCATGATCTCGTTTATTGACTGTCTATAATAACATTATTTTGGGTGCGTAAAATTTACATATTGATCTAAATAATTCCTGATAAAAATCATTTTTGAGGGTTATATATGTATGCGTATTCCTCCCTATAATTCTCACTACTGATAGATACGAAATAAAACCTTTGGTCCCGAGAATTTCGAATTCATAATATTGGAATTTATACCACCTTTACCAACTTGAGCATTAAATATTTCGTGATATGCAAGGTCTACACTGATGTAGGTGGTATAAATTAGTTATACAATGTTTGTCCACCTGTACGTAAGATAATCCACTCGCTAAAGCTCGTAGATTATCTCCATGTACAGGCGGACAACCCATGGTATAACTATTACTTAGCAGACAACAGCTCCACACCAACGGTTGAAATTGACCATTATTAGACACCTCTTTTTACATGACATGACAAAAATCAAATGTCTAAAATGTTCTTCCCACTTTTTACCTGGGTAATGTAAAACATGAATTTAATGGAAACGATCGTAAAGTACCATCAGTACTACGAGGGCGGTCAAGATTCCAAGGCCGTTCCCAGTAATGGCGCCAGCACCGCTACCGCAACTATCGCAAGACGCTGAGCAAGATCCTATGCACGCAACGCCGTAATCTGTTGCTTCATTGCTAGTAGCATCCGTGGCTTTGACGCCTATAATTTTTGCGCAGTCTGTCAGAGTCACTCCTGTCTTCACGCTGATTACCGCACCTGATATCTCGACATGAGCATCACTGGTTGCTGAAACGAGACAAGGTAAGATTGTGGATTTCTAAAACTGGACCTGACAGTTTTGGTCTGGACTAATCGAACTAGCGCAAAAATAGCTCCCACCGGAGGTGGCTCCCTTGTGAGCAGTAACTGTTGACATCTAACTATAATTGCAAATAATATAGCTTCTAACATGGGGGGTGGGGTCGTGATACGTCAATATGCCCCATTTTGACAGCTAGATTTTTCTTTAGCCGATTAAAATATTTCAAGTACGAGGGATGATCAGAAAGTTCACGGAAAATAGTTGCCATTTCTACATCGCTTGATCAATAGAGCTGGATTACAGCACATAATACTGTTACACATATGAAGTTGATCGGTTACAACATGCATTATGTAAGTCGTCTACGTGCGTTACTATTGTCATCAAGGCAAACGGGCCCATTTTACGTTGCATTTTGACGTTTTACTACATAATAAATTAAATTTCAACGTTTTGTAAAATTTTGTTATGCTGTGATAGCCCATATTGCGTTCCATTCGTATTTAACGACATATTTACTTCTCTTCTATGCAAACTTTCAAAGATTTATATCCAACAGATGGTGTTCTAAATCAAAACGAATAAAAGTACTGTCAAAAGGCAAAACATTCAACTTCTATGAATCCATTGCCTGTTTTGGCATGTCAATTCGTTAAAATAAACTATTTTCACACTTCGAAAAACACCATTTTCAAGACAGTAGATCTAATATTGATAGTTAAGCCCGATATCATAAATTATTGTGATGAACACTGACAAGAAAATAAGTTTTTTTATTTAAAATTTACAAAACTTTGAAAAATTGGCGGCCCTTTGGACTGAAACCTATTAATACGAATACATAGCGCAGCGGAACAACAAAAAACAACCTCCTATTATGTACAAAGAATGACGGAACATTATTTTCCGTTAAAATACTACATGTAATCAATTCAATCACAACTACGAGTTTTAGCCCAAGAAGCAACCCAGTGTTACATATGGGCCTGTTCCAGCGAAGTGACGTCACAGTGGCACATCGTGCTCATACGCCTGACGTCATATTTTTCAAATATCAATTTCAGTCAACTTTCTATGAATAGCAGTTTATACCTATGAATTTTCATTGCAATCGATAAAAGCAATGCTATATAATAGCACTTTTCTGCGAACTTTCTGATCTCCCCTCGTAATAGTGAAATAGAACCGCGTATATTACAACTAAGTAAGTTGTCAGTGAGTTTTTGAAGTAATGATAAAGTACATCTGGACGCTGGACATAATTTAGGCTGTGACGCGACAAAACATGTCGTCGGGGTTTCCGACAAGATGAGACTCAAACCAGCCATCTCAGCTATAGAGAGTAGCTAGAAAGTTTGACTTTAACTCGTAGCAAGTTTAGATTTAATTTGAATGATCAATATTCGTATGAATCAGACGTTAACTTGACTGTTTCATAACGTGATGTCACAAGGTAGCATACAGCACCCAGTGATATTTTGCAAATTCCATCTGATGCTTTTGGGTTATTTTTTTATTTACACTGTAGCGTGTACGGTACCAATACCAGTAATGCAGTATATTTTTTCTACTCAACAGTAATTGATAACGTCAATATTTTGAAAATAAACGTCAAATTAAAGCATCAGTGTACAGCTGATTTTGAGAAAAAAAAATGCATAAGTTACCCTTTTGTACACTCACAATTTTACATTGACTACTTACACTTGCAATCATATGGCGATTACGATTTAATGTAAAGATTTTGTTACGTGTTTGAGAACGTCTTCAAATTTTACTTTAAAGTTACTTGCACAATGCAGAAGAAACGCGATGCGCATCGTAATTTAACCAAAATCTGTCATTTGCAAATGACTTCGCCCCTTCATACAAAACCGATTGAAATAAATAAAACATTGAAAGACTCAAAATGTTGAATTTTATCGCTAGACTACAGTAATCAGAGTGAGTGGGGTATAGCCGAATCTTTAAATGTGCAATAATTTGACCATAACGTACTGTCATTACATTTCAATTTGAATCGTTCAATAAAGAATGTGTAACGATCAAAGAAGTATAGGACAGAAGTCTGTTGAGTCAGTAAACAAAACTGAATAGTGTTAGTTTGCTGCTGAATTTGTGTCCTTCGAAATCTTCTACCCCTGCTTTATAAAAATGTTATTACAATACTTTTAATTAGTTTAACATCCATGAATTTTCTAAGGCACACTAAAAATATATTAGACTTTAGTATGCAATGAAATTTATCTCTCTGTCATTTTTAGTCGTTGGTCAATAAATGATTTAGTCTAGGTGATGCGTTTTCAAAGTCCTTAAGTATTATGTTGATGCAAAATAACTTTGTCAGGACATCAGAAAGAAGTTTTCTGGATTCGCATATGATTTTATTTTAAATTCATAATTACCTGTTAGCCCATAAGTCACAGCAGCAGCCTCTGGATCTGTGGCAGCTATTGTCAATAGTGTAGTACCTGGAAATAGAGGAGCATTCGTTAAGTTCATAGAGAAACACACCAGAGAAATAGTTTTGTTTCCAAAAAACGTAACAGAACTAACCACAAGGTGAATGTTCAAAACGCAGCCCCCTTCTCTTACTGATTAGTTTTGCTATTTATTGATGAGTAAATGAGTAAGCACATGGAATTTTGATACTTATTGTATTATCGTGCAACAAAGGCTGAAATGTGCATATATGCCAGGGCCTGATAGAGCATACGATTATTGCACTGCTTGCAACCATAAAGTACATGTATATTTGTGAGTGAAGACTCAGACCAACATTGAGACAATAAGATCTAGCTCCCCTGAATACATCTGCATGAGCGTTTAAGGGAGGTTTTTGTTCACATGCAATATCGTAGCCAGAACGCTGAAAAAGGTACTCTCATCAAAGGGCGACTATTGGATCAAGCAATTATTCTATTCTTTTGCGTCCCTTTTCAAAATGTGACTTTCTCTTAAAGGGAAGAATTTGCTTCTAGAGGGAGTAAATTCTTTACTTTAAGAGCAGTTTCTTATGTTATGGAAAATCCCTTTTACCACATTTGGTGACCTCCCTTGAATGTTACCATTTTAATACGCACGTGCATAATTGCGAAATGGGAGCTATTCGAAAGGTACAATAAGCTGGCATTTTAAATATTTTAATATGAATTGTGTGCAATTTAGTTAAATGTTTAATCATTACAAAAGCGGACATTTGGGTACTTGGCACAAAGATGTATAACATCTATTAAAAGAGGGCATGGTCACATTCACAAACCCCAGACCAACTTAAGGCACCTTGATGAAAAGACAACCAAAACAGACAACTACACGACAACATGGACAGAATCGAAATTAACCAACCAGCTCGAGAATTGTCAAACTAGAAAAAGACGCTTAGAATCACCACATAACAAGGACCAAACACAATACCCACTTACGCAATATAGTAACAATAAAGAACAACAGAAAAAATCCCGCCTGAAAACGGGAAGCAGTGGAGTCCACCTGGGCGAGAATGATGCTAAATATGTTTTACTCTCTCATTAATTGCCCTAGACGCTGCTGTTGTTTAAACCCCTAAACTAATCTAGTGCACAAAGACGCTTCCTAGCGTATGCAATGTATCATCACAGTCAAGTCACATTAACTGACTTTTGATGAGTCAAAGGAAAGGGTTCTAACCCATGTACATGTACAGCCAGATTTGTTTAAGATAATACTTTATTAGTATGAGTGGTGTTCACTTTTTGTAAATTGTGATAATAATGCCTACAGTTTGTTCTGTAGTTTTACTGAAATGTATAATAACTGTCGCCTATGTTCTATGAGCTGACGTGACAAACTCATGGGACGCAATGTACTCTAAAACAAGGATTAGTTCGCCTTCCTAATCGTCATTCAAGTTCGATATGCCAGTGAATATCATTACAGCATATCAACTATACCAGACGGTACGTAACGCAAAAACCTAAGATTAAAGACCAAGCCATGGCACCGCCAGGAAGAGATACAGGTTTAAACAAAGAAAGTCGCAACACAAATGTATATCGCAGCCAGATGTCTCTCTTTCTCAGCAGGTTAACAGAACCAAACACCTTAGAACGGACAGCAGCCTAGGTCACCCCGGTTGGGTTGGGGGTCTTGAATGCAATTTGCTGGACCAATTGTAGCAATAGAGTAATTTTAGGTGGTTACAGTTTTGTAGAGAGACTGATTTCAGAAAAAAATGAATGAATCGTTTGGCTCCTGTGTTTAGTGATTTCATGGCTTTGATTGTCAAGAGTAATTATTGCCCCGTAGGATTGGTTTGTAAACGTTTTGAACGCAGCCATGAATCGTTGGTTTAAATGGTCGCAAGTGTATAGTTAAGTAAAGAAATAATCACAGAATGCAGACCAACCTAGGATACCGTTAAGAAGAGACAAAGAACAAGGACAGTCACAACACACCAAAATATAGCAACCGCCTGTCTCTCTTTCTTGGCAGGTTAACAGAATCAACGTCCTAAGAACAGACAGAAGCCTAGGCCATCAGGGGATTGTGGGTATTGAATGTATTTGTCTTGCCCAAAGGTCGTACAGAGATATTTTAGATGGCTACAGTTTTGTAGAGAATCTGAATTAGGAATAATGTATGAATAGTTTGGCTGCTGTGATAAATGATTCCATGCCATTGATTGTCAAACGTAATTATTGTCCAGCTGGATTAGTAGTAGACAGAAGTAGACAGTTCAGTAAAGAAGAAAAAAGATGAAAGGCTCATGAAAACAGCAAAAAAGTATAGTAACCGAAGCCTTGATATCGAATTCAAACCAATTGAACATTTCTAGGGATACCGGCGTCAGTAGTCGACGATATATTGTTAAAACAGCTGGCGAATGTACATGTCTCAAGAGGGAAAGGGCTGACCTCTTGGCTCTTGTTTGTGATGTTTATTCTGATTTTGTTACTTTCTGATTTGGTATCCTGGGTCAGGTGTGGTACTTGATATATTGTTTAAAACAGCTGGCGAATGTACATGACTCAAGAGGGAAAGGACTGACCTCTTGGCTCTTGTTTGCGATGTTTATTCTGATTTTGTTACTTTCTGATTTGGTATCCTGGGTCAGGTGTGGTACTTGATTGCACCAATTCCTGATGCTTGATGTCTTTCTTACATTTATTAGATGTACTTACATATTGACCAATTTACTACTCTTTGGTTATCCAGGCTTAAACCATATTCAAGTAAGATGCTGCAAACTTATAAATTAAGGCACAAGCGTGTGTTTCCATTTCATTGCTTGTGTGAAAATATACTTACCAGCAGCAGCTGTAGCTAGTTTTACAGTGAGAGAAGAGAGTGTAAACACTGGTGCTTCATCTACGTTAGTGACTGATAAGGTAAAGGTCTGCGTACCACTATCAGGAGATCCAGCAGAATCTGTAGCACTGAAATAGATATAGAATATTCTATCAGCTACACTATTTATCTTGCATAATAACAACACAAATGCAAATCAGTCCAGTGTATTTCAGGTATAAAATTAAAAGGTCATTTCCCAATTATATCCCAATCTGGGCTATATTATAAGACCCATTCAGATTTTTTGGTTGTTTTCAAAGAAAATACTACATGGAATAATAACCCATTTATACCTAATGCAGTTCCCAACCCTACATGTATCAATTGGAACGAATCCATTCTGAATTTACGGGTTGGAGTATTGCTCAAATTTCTATTCCCAAAATGTTTATTTCAAAAATGTCTATTCCCATAATGTCTACTGTGCCAAAATATATATTCCCGTTATGTCTACTGTGCCAAAATGTCTATAAATAAAAAGTGTGAAAGTTTCATTCATTGCCAGTTAATTATCTAATCAATCACCAATTAACCCCTAGCCCTCTAGCAGGAAAATACTGCTTTCTGCTGATTATCTTTGCAAACAGATAGGACTCAGATCAAGCCTTAAGGATGCCAGCCCTGAACTGGGTCGAAACCGTTGGACAAACTGATACGATTCCTCTAATAATTTTTGAAAAGTTAATTTTGATAAAATATTGATAGATGACAAAAACACATTAAAAATCACCCAGAATGCAGGAAGTTAACAGCAGTCTAATCAAGGACTTTCCTATTCTGTCAAATTAGTGGAAAATGTCAACTTGATTTCAATCAGTATATTATTTGTGATCTGCTATAATCACACTTCAAATACATGCAGTCTAATCATGAACTAATTTCTTTAATTACCACTTCAAAATAATCATATGTTAATTGTTTGTTTTGCTGCGTTTCTTTGACTTCGCCGGACGTAAGCCTGTTGTAGTGTATAACCAGTGGGGCACTCGATTGATTTGGAACACGTGGGGGCTGTTTCACCTCCTAACGGTTTGTAACACAAAGTAAGTACTGTTGCACCGTTTTTGCTCGATTGAAGCGGCTTACTACCCATCCCCGATCATGTGATTGGAGTAAGCCGGAGGCGCAGGCGAGGTAGCGGTGTATGCCGTTTTGGTGCTAAAGAAACACAGCCCTTGTCTGTTTTTAAATGCTTCAATAACCACCTAAAAATTACCATCTCAATCTTGGAATATTTAAAATGAACAAAATAAATGAATAAATTTTTAAAACAAATTTATGTTGTTGATTAATTTATCTTTTATGTTCATTCATAAGCACAACAATAGAAATGAGGAAAATGTCTGAGATACAAAACATAAAATATTAAATGAATTGTCCTTGAAAGGCAATCAATGAATCTAGATCTATTTCCCAGTGAGTGCGTCAAGCAATGGACGAAGGACAGTGGCTAATCTAGCCGTTTGTGTCCACCTTTGATCTACAGCTGACAGTACACCACAGGGGGCAATACATTCATGATGAATACACCGTGCTACTACTGTTGCAGGAATAAATGTCTTTAATCCTCTTCAGGCCAATGCAATTTTCCATAAAGCTACGTACAATGACGCAAGGTTGGTCCATTGTATACATTATGGAGTTATAATTTCCAAATGAAATGTATTTCTTTCTCTGAAGATTGCTTTGTCAAAGTAAACAGTGCATAACCTGATGAAATAAAATGTGCATCTAGTCTGTAAGGTGAACTGAGAAAGGGGGCTAATTAAGTAGTTGGTGGCACCTACTAGGCGCCAAGGTTCCTATATATCATCTTAAAGCTGAAAGTATGCTTAATATGATGTTTTCAAACTGTAAACCTGCGTAGCTTTTTGTAAACATGCAAATAGAGAGATATGGTAAGCGAAAAGGTTTTCACATGTGTGTACAGCAATTTTAGGTAACCTCATGTATTTTCTTTCAAAATTTGTTAAATACCATTATGATTGTAAATATATACACTAACTATTTAAAAACAATATAATACAATAGCTTTTTAGCAGCAGTTTTTTTTTGGAAATCCTGATACCGTAACAAAATCTATGTACATAGCCTATCCAGCAAAAACAAATTTGTGTTAAAAGCTGGCCAAGAGACACTAAGAGGGCTAAATTCCATCAATAACGAAATTTCATCCCTTTAGGTTTAAGACGATTTGGAAATTATCAACTTGAATAGCATTTTCCCTTTTTTCTTGTTCTTAAACAAAACGAACATGTACTTACCTTTTTCGGAGGAAAAACACATGTCTGACTCTCATTAAGTGAGTCAGAAGGACAAGTAATACACCGTGAGCAAGTGAAAACCCCACCTCACTCTGAAAATCATTTTTCATGCTTCATAATGGCCCAAGAAAAGCATGAATATACCTTAGTTTACAACGCTCCTGTTTCAAACATGATAAAATGCAGACACTGAGTCATATAAAGCAATCTTTGAAAAGAAAAGAAAACGGTTCATCATTATCTCCCGACGAAATCGGAGGGATATGGTTTTGGGGTCGTTCGTCTGTCCACACGTTTTGCCTGTCCAGATCCATATCTCAGTACCTATTTGTCAGATTTAATCTATTCTTGGTATAAATTATTAGTACCATGGACTCTCATATTTCTATAAGTTACGACAAAATCGACCCCTTAACACTTAAGTCATTCCCCTTGTCTTAGTATAGGCAAGTTTAATGCACAACCTATATTCACACTGGTCAATGTAAACGCACCGGTGGTTGCTACAACGAGCTGGTTGTGGCAATTTTCAGCACTGGTGCAGGCTTAAAAGGTAAAAACAATATACCTGTTGACTTTATGATTTATCTATAAGCTTGCATTTTTTTTTTATTTGTAACGACGACTGGCGCACAGCACAGACCATCGGTATAATTGCAGTTTATGGCTCTGCCAAGCAATAGATGATTTTATTCATGGTTTGAACTAAAAATCCAACACAGTTCTATAGTTTTGCCGTGACAGGTGTTTTTTGGGAGCAACTGCCTAAACTGAGGGAAATCTGCATGTCTTAGCGCAGCTGTTGTCATATTCCCATGAAATAACATCCAAAAAACTATTACCACTTTTTTATTCTTGGTAAACTAGCAAATGTTATATTGAGGAATTTTATTACAACGCAGTAGGAGCATTTTTTAAAAGCATTGATACAACGCACGGATTGTTGCACAGAAGTGCTGTGGTTGCTGTTGCAGACTCACCACAGCATTCGCTATTCACATTAACGTTACAAAATCGCAATTTGAACCAGCACATGATATTTCGATACTGTGATGAAGGCTCAGGCGAGCCTGTGCAAAAGTGAAGACTCCCAAAAGCCTTCGCTGCCAGCACAAGAGATCTTGATACTTATCAATTGCCTGCGCATATGTAAAGACTCACCAGAGTATTCGTTGCTGGCGTGAATAGCACACAAATCGCCATTTTAAGCAGCACACGAGATTTTGTACAGTGACGAAGGCTAAGGTAAGCATGTGCAAATGTCCAGACTCGCCAGAGCCTTGGCTGCTTACACAAACCGCCATTTGAGCCACCACATGAGAATTTTGAACTGTTACGAAGGCTCAGACTAGACCAAGCAAATGTGCAGCTACGCCAAAACCATCGCTGTTTGTATGAATGCCACCCAAAATATTACAATCACAAACTGCAAATAAACCCATGGCACCTAGAGGAATAGCCACACAACAATCACGAGACACCAGGAAAACAATCTAAGCAAAGCAACCAGCTCTCTCTCTTCCTCATCAAGATGATCGCAAAACAAGAATGGACATAAAGTAACAAGATATAGAACAATTACAGAATCCTATAATGAGAGTAAGAACTAACAACGAATCAACAACAGCAGAACCATCGCCTTAGAACAGACAGCAGCCTAAGCCACTGGGGTGCTGAAATGCATTTTACTGGTACCAAATCTTCGCCCTAGATTCTGCTGTAACAGTTGTTGAAGCACAAAAATGTTTAGCTCACATGAAGGCTTCTTAACTTTTGTAATGTATCATAACGGACAAACAATCTCTTTGGGGCCAATCTGAAAAATAGGCAGAAACACTATCAAAGTGCGAACAGGGCTAGCTCTGGAGCGTCTCTAGTGAATCTGCAGATTTGCAGAGTCACGCTTGAGCCTTCATCAGTGTACAAAACCCACAAAATATATACTTATTGACTGTATGATTGCTTTATAAGCTCACGCAGTTTGCGATTTAATTCATGGTTTGACCCACAAATCCAACACAGTTGTGGAGTTTGACAGTTACAGGTGCTTTTTCTCTATTGTGACTGCCTAACTTGAGGGAATTCTGCATGTCTAAGCACAACTGCAGCTATGTTATCATAGTCCCATTAAATAACATCCAAAAACAATTACTACTCTCTATTTTTGTCTATGCAGTCTTAGTCACAGTATTAAAATATCATGTGCTGGCTCAAATGGCGTTTTTGTAACGTTTATGTGTATAGCGAATGCTGTGGTGAGGCTGCATCAGCAACCATGGCACAACTAGGCAACAATCAGTGCGTTGTATCAATGCGTCATAAAATGCTCCCAGTGCGTTGTAATAAAATTCCTCAATAAAACATTAGCTTGTTTGCCAAGAAAAAAATACAAAGTGGTTTTCTTTTTTTGGATGTTATTACATGTAAATATGATAACAGCTGTGCTTAAACATACATGTCCCCCTCAATTTTGGCAGTTACACTAGAAAAAAGTACCAGCCATGGCAAAAATCCAGAACTGTGCTGGATTTGCCGTCCAAACCATGAATTAAATCACCAATTGCTTGGCAGAGCCATAAACTGCAATGTTACCGATGGTCTGTGCGCCAGGTGTCATCACAATTAAAATGAATGCAAGCTTATTAATAAATCATAAAGTCAACATGTATAGATTTTTACCTTTAGGCCTGCACCAGTGAGGAAATTGCCACCACCAGCTCTTTGTAGCAGCAACCGGTGCTTTTACACTGACCAGTGTGATATTAGCTTTTGTGTGTAACTATCATCACATTTCCTCAAAGCTATTGTATCTCTCACTATAGACCATGATTGCCCAGTGCCAATAGATAAGCATGGCAGTGTCAAAATTTTACCCCACCCCCTGACTCCGCCTAAGGGTCAATGGTCCAATATTTAAATTTCGCAATAACTAAGACAGTTGTTTATTTTTCGCTGAAATTTTGCATGCAGACAGAGGCGCAATTGATATGAAACATATCAAATGGGATTTAAGTTTGACGGCCTGTGTCCAATCCCCTGGGTGGACCTAGGGGTAGGGTCCGAGGCAAAAATTAAACTTTTTCGGAATATGGTCAAGTTGCATATCAAATTAAAGTTGACGACATAGGCAATAACATTGTAGCAAATATGTTTGCCCACAGACACATCCTCGATCATCAGGGGTTGGGTCAAAAGGTCAAACCATATGTTTTTTTCTGTAAACAGTCATGTTGCATATCAATTTAAAGAGATTTGAGCACAGAGCACCATGAAAGCAAATATGCTGTCCTTACACGCACCCTCGATCCCTGGGGTGGGGTCATAGTAGAGGACCAGGGTCCAGAAATGTCAAAAATAAGCATTTTGGTATGCCCTCTTTTTAGCGGAATTTTCACTTGTTTTATCTGATAGACATAGCATAGGCAGTATGAAACCGGATATTGCACTCAATATAAGTCTTGCAAACATACCTGCAACAGTGTGTTTATTACGTTACCCATCATTTTCTTGAAAACAAAAATATATAATTAAGTCGTTTTAGGTAGTAGTTAAACTGCTCAAATGAACAAATCAGTTATTCATTCCGTGGAAACATGTTATTATCTACACATATTGACATTTGTTAAAGTTATTTTGGTCCATTATAATGTTAATTACATTACATTTTCAACTATACCCTTATATCAATTATATTTTGTTAAATAGTTCCCGTTGATTATATTATTAACAAATATTTTCGTATATGTTAACACGTATTTAAAGGGCCATTTACTGACTATTTCAAAACCGCAAACAGATATATTCTAACATAAATACTTTGTAAGTTACAATCTGTTTAATTAGATGACCATTAGTAAACGTTATATAAGTTTAGAACCTTTAAATTCTAAAATTAAGCAATAAATTCTTTTTGCTGGCTTTTAGACACCTTCTGCCTATTGTAGTTATATCACTCCACATTAGAGTAATACAATTATAAAATATAAAATTTTATAGACGATACTATGATTTAATTTCTAAATTCCAAGTTGGACTTAAATCTCTCTTGCGCCAAGGACTTTCGGAACCTGATTTCTATGGTGACTTGGTGTATAAGTTGAAGAAGATTGTTGGCTCTAATAATTTTTCAGCGCAGTTCATTAAAATAATTTCCCATTATAAAAAGATTGGCTATAACATTAATGTATTGCAACAGACTGCATGCTTGGAAGTCAACCCAATCACGGTTGGCAACTTTGCTTTCCTCTTTAATTGCACGCCGGTGGGTCGGACTTCAGACTCTATGATGGTTCCGACTTAAAGACTTATCTATTGATGAGATGGTAGGGGCCTGATGCTTTGGCTGTTTGTCGGGCCCACCGGGGTTTACCTGTTGGATTTCTTTTGCTCCGGTATTCAGTTTAATTTACTGTTGAGTCCTTATCCTTGCTTTATCTCCTTGTTATATCTTGATTTATATGTTTTAGGGGATGATGCATTGATAAGTTAGGGGTCTTTCATGCAAACCAAATATTTATGTGTCTTGATCCACATCTGAATTAAGGGTGAGGTTGGCGCCGTTAAACCGGTTTAAGCCCTCCAGTAAAATATTTTACTGACCGTTCCAAGGCGGTACTTCTTTTGTGGATCTTTTATGTTTTTGTTCTGTCTTGTGTTTGCTATGTTTTGTGCAGGTCTGTTTATATTTGCTTTGTGGTCACCTGCTGGGAAAGGGCTGACCTCTTGGCTCTCGTTTGTGGTGTCTTCTGTGAGTTTGTCACTTTCCCATTGGTATCCTGGTTCAGGTGTGGTACTTGATTGTATCGATTCCTGATCTTTGCACCATTACTTACTTTTAACAACATTTCCGGTGTAAAATATCAGTTTAATGTCCAATTTCCAATAGGTCACGTATATAACAAAGTTAAAGAAAACAAATTTGCTTGATTGCTTAAACTATACATCACTGGGTAGTTTCTGGGTAGATTTTACCATTCCTCTTATTAGATGTTTTACACTTTTTATAACATATTTTAATCGCAGTTAGGCAAGAAGTCAAAAGTGGAAACAACTCACTGTTAGTACATGAACTAGAATAAGCAATAAAACAACTTATAGGGTCGTTTATGAATATTAGGTAACCAGCAAAACGTAGGAAGCTTTCAATGATCCTCATCATCAAACAAACCTAACTTACCAGCCATAAGTCACCTATGCCTATCAACGACATACCTCTCATCCAGCAATAAATGCCCATAGGTTTTAACAAATATACGTTCTTGCTTAAGGGTGTTATTGTATCATTTTTCAAATGACCACAGCTTTTTAGTAGCCCTATTTACGTGTGCCAAAACGAACTTGCTATGGAATTCCTGGACCCTTTTCTTTAAATGTCTAGAAGTGATTCTAGGTTTAGGTGGAAGAATATCTAAATTATTGCAATAAAATTAAATTTTACAATCAATAATTAAAAAAAATAGATTCAACATGTATTCGAAAGTTAGAATAAAGATAAAGTTCCAGGCCTAGTCGCTTCAGAGTAGAGGATTGTGCGGCACCCAGGTGTGCACTATAATTACCCTGCCTCGTCCGTCCATTAGCAGTTAGCAAAAATACTCCTAACTCTCGAACCACATGGCATATTATAATGATTATTGAATTTCGAATACGTATGTTAAAATTCAAAAACTGATGTCTACCGAAAATTTGAAGCTGTTAAATCAACTTAGTAGGTTTATTTCTATAGTGCTCAGTAAGTTTTAGTCCCTGATAACTGAGCGCGCACCTTAACGTATAGTTTATAGATATGTCATTAGCTGATTAGAAGTTATTTCCTCATATATTGTATGATGCAATCTGAGAGAATAAAACGTATGTTATATGTTATGTTATGTTATGCATGTCAGCATTGTCACCGGCATGCAAAGTAAGAAAGAGGGCAAAGATCAGGAATCGATACAATCAAGCACCACACCTGCTGCTTGCTGAGCATCAGTCTGGTAGGTTGTGGTTATCTAGTGAAAATGCCCGTAACTCTATAACCAAATGGTATATTTTGATCATTTCTTGCATGCTTATTTTTTTTACTCAGTCCAGCCACTGCTTTTTAAAACGGTGGCGAGGATTTGCCAAGCATCATTTCAGCCAGTCAATGTGTTTTACTGAAAATGCTTTTGTACCTCGTGGTATGTTTTAATCAAATTTTGCATTTGAAGATTGTGTAGATACTTGTATCCAAAATTGTGACAAAGCTTCGTGGTCAGTTAGTAAAAAAAGCTTAAAACTCTTGAACCACATGGTACACGTATTTAGTGATCAAATTTTGATCTATTTTTGGCTGATTATACATTTTATGCCTACATATACAGACTTACATTGTCTGGCCACCAGTATGAAAGAAATTACTAGTCACAGCCCCCGCTTCCCCCAAATTTGCCCCCCCCCCAACACACACAAATAATTCTGGAACAGCGCTAACAATACAGATTGTTCAAGTATGCCCCTTTTATTACTTTCAACCGTGCCTGTAATGCTTATATTCTAACAATAAGGCACAGCCCACAGGCGCACACTATAATCGCTGTGTGAATTCGTCTGTCTGTCCATGGTAAGTAAATTAAAATGCTCATATCTCTTGATCAACATTGGTCAACATTGCTTATTTTGATCCATTTATGTATAATTCTGCAGGAAATAACCAATTTGCTTTCATCTTCTGGCACTGAATACTTATTTATCTACGTTCATCACGGATCGTGCACATTATGGTCAGTTGATTTTTATGTCATCCCTACATAGGCCTGTAAAAACATGTGATCCACTGGATGAACCTTTTTGGCCCCAGGATCATAATATCAACAAACGTGATAGATAACTACTAGGTGTTGCTGCATATCAACGCATTTAGTCTAATGTTTGTGGACAGGAATATTTTTTGTATCCTTTATAAGTCTATGTAAAATGATATCCAGATTGTGGGCCATTTTGTCTGAACAAACTGGCAAGAGGTCAACCAGCTGATGCTACATTACCAAATATTAAGGCTCTAGTTCTTAGTGGCTTAAGACCAGATGATTTTTTACATTTTCCTTATACTCGTATAAGGCTATGTAAAACATTTGACCCCAGGGCAGAGGCATTATATGAACAATCTAGGAAGAGGTGCATTCGATGATGCTAAATACAAATGCCGAAAACCGTTATCCCGTATAGCAATCTTCCTTCAGCGGAACGATAGTTTTTGTTTGTTAGCGTTATCCCAAAATAATTTCTGTTGTTGAAACGAAAAAAATACTTATTTCATTTTTCAACTACATTTCTTTAAAAGAAACTACCACCGACCGTGAATTTTGATTATTATACCTCACGTAAATTCCCCATACAAAACTTCCATAGACGAACGACTGATATTTTATAATATCAACCGCTGCTACAGCGACGGCGAATACTGCTACATGTTTACCATAGCAGCGGGTGATATTATACAATTATTGACTTCAATGAGGTAGACATGAGGATTTATCTACCCGAAAAAGTGATAATTCACTGAGGCCGCTAGGCCGAGGTGAATATCACTTTTAAGGGTAGATAAATCCTCATGTCTACCGAAATTGAAGTCAATAACTGTTTTGTTATATGACTTTTCAACTTAGAATGAAAATTTTCTATTTTAACTTTTGTTGTTGCAGTCAACCTTCAACCTAAGGACTTTCTTACAAGATTTATCAATTGTCATTAAATATTTTAGTATTTGAAATGTAGATTAATTCTCTGAATGTGGAATGCAAAAGTTAATCAAAAAACTTTTTTTTTTACATTTTGTTTATTCAAACAAAGATAAATGAACAAACAAAACATTACAAAACAGTTGTTAAAGTTCATAAAAGTCTTTAGTTTACCTGTTGGGATGTGAAACAGCAAATCATGTCAATTTCATGCAGCACATGCTAGTTTTATACTCATCATGCTATTTTTAGCTCGCTAGAGGGTGATATTGCAGAAGTGTCAAAATTATTAACTTCTGGAAACTAGTTTGAGCTGGATTTCATCCTATATCACCTTCTGAGCCAGTTCAGACCAGTTTTCGGGTAGACATAGAGATTTATGAAGACAAATTGGGCCAATCAGGAGACAGGATTCTATCCAGTCATATAACAATATAGAATATCAGGGCGGTCACATGATGCGTAACGCCGATGCGCGTACGGTTAGTTCACGTCAGGAGACGTTCAACAGCAATGGCGGACATGAGGCATGATTTGGCCACTTTCAACTCCCAATAACTTCGTTCTTTATGGTCAGAAACATAAAGTGTGGGTACTCGTTTTCTTAGTTAGGACGAGAGGAACACGTTGAGAGCAGATTTGAGCCGATTTGGCGAAATTTTCTACTTTGCAACAAAACCGCGTCTTGTACAGTATCCCATTTAAATGACACTGCTTGGTATTCAATTTGACGTCATCGACTTCTTATGACGTATTTGTTTAACCGAACGGCATGATCAGCTCGAGCATTCAAACTGTTCAAAAGAAACATGCTTGTGAAAGATGTATTTTCATTCATGCATATAGAGAAGAGGCTGTGCATTATTTTCCCTTTGGAAAACCCCTCACCATGGTAGGCCTAAGACGGTAGAAAATACAAGATCTAATGTTCGGTATAATAAAATAAATATAAAATTCCCTGATTGGGTGATAGACGAAAATATCATCCCTCGAAATATGATTATCAACCTCGGCTGCGCCTCGGTTGATAATCACATTCCTCGGGATGATATTTATGGCTATCAACCAATCAGGGAATGTAATATTTATATAATACCTATTGACTTACGTGATGGTGATTGTTAAATCATACGAAGCCGACACTAGAGTTGCGTCTTCATAGTCGATGGTGGCTCCTGTTGCTATTCTCAGTTTATCAGTGTTAGCGATCTCAACCCAGCTCGCAAGACCAGCGGGTGTTGTTGCAATGGTGTATGTATATGGAGCTGTTCCACCTGTAGCTACCACCTGTATTATTTCTGTTTCTGCTGCCGTGTTTTCAGCAACACTTGCTGTAGCGGCAGACGAAAAAGTGAGTGCAGCATCTGTGAACAAAAGAAAACACCTGTTACTGTAGTATAGCACTTCGAATGAGGCACTGTTTTTTGGCAATAGTATTTTATCAAATATGCGAACTTTAAATTCAGTTAGGAAAGTATATTTAAACAAAAAAAAAATCAAAACATTTTTTTTAAGTTTGAATACATTTTCATAAATGCTGTGATGGGATGGACTTTTAACATTCTTATTGTTTTATGCATCGCAATATTCCCTTCTAGGCCCTAGGGTGGAACGGATCACTGACAAGTAATGTATATTCTAACATAAAAGAAATAACACCAATGCTCCAGTAGTTTTAAGGTAGCTTCAAATTTGCGTCTAGCCTGGCAAACGATATTTTAGCTATGTCAAACTGTGTCACAAAGTTTGTGAAAGAGAAGAAAGGCAGAACTAGAAAGTTAACATATGCCCATACTGAGACAAAAATCTTCTCATTTGGAAATCATTGACCTTTTCAATGATTGAGAGTGCTTACTGTCCCTACCACCACTCCATTATGCCTGGCGTATTAAGCACAATAATATGTAGACGGTAATAGTTAAAATGTGAAAAATACTTCTGTTTATATGTAAAATATAGATGCCCGTCTTGTTGTGTGTGGGGTGGGGGATTTTATCTGTATTTGCATAATTCATATCATTCTACTTGTCTAATATTCATTGCGGTACGCTCGCACATAGAGAGACACAGAAAGAAGAAGATAGATAGACAGGCGGGTACAGACAAAATAATAGTGGTAGTAGCGCGTTAAATGCAAAAATAACCCATCATCAGTGGGCCTAAATTGGCAGCTGGGATAGTCATTGTAAATCGTGTTATGTGTATGCTTTTCAACCTTAAATGTACAGTGAACCACTTTAGTTACGCACCACTTATAAAATGTAAAATAACTCGGAAAAGAAATGTGATACTTTTATTCTGAGACTACCAACTTAGAGCGCATCTATATTTGCATTAGCCATTGAAATTTCATTGTGATCAGATCAGAAACGAAGGAGAAAATGGATTTTTAAGTGCACTACTCTCAAAACATCATTTCACATTGCATTATCTCGAATGAAACTCAGATCACAATTGCACTTTTTTCAGGGTCGAATTTCTGCTATGCCAGATATAAGAGCCGATTTATTCTTGGCAATATCTAAGACTGGAATGTGATTGTTAACTTCATAGTTTTTTTAATGTTTTACTTTTTTGGTTCCCAGCTGACCAAGGTTTGAAAAAAGTTGGTTTTATGACTTTTTTTAAGTTAGTTAAAATTTCGTATGATTCTGAGTAAACTGGTTATCAAAACACTTCATTAATGATTTCATTTTAAACAACCATGTATCCGCCGTGTATTTTCGTAAAAAAATTAATGGATTTATTGACGTCATGGTGTTGACGTTAGTGATAACGTCACTACTACCAAGGCTATAAGACGTGTCAATAATAAGATGTTTAAGTGTTTTGATACTTCTATGTCAGCAAGTGACTCATTACAAAGTAATTTGCGAAGAAAACCCAGTTTGATTATTGTAACTGACGTTAATATGACGTTAAAATGAGCATTTCTTCAAAAAGTAACCGTGTTACTAAATTCTACGACCGAAAAATGGGTTTCACTTGAATAAATAAATTGTTTTTGGTGTTTTTCTGTCACAACTATCATCATTGATAATGCCTAGCACAAAACAAACATAGAATATATAGACGTTCAGCTTACACGTGCATTTTTCAAAATTTGTCAAAATTGCCTTTAAGTAGCAGAATGATTCGCATGAGTGATTCCAATAAATTTTTTCGATGTTATCAAACAGATAAAATGTCAATAAATAAATTATCATAGAGTATGTTCGATTCCAGCATTTTTGTCAAAAAATGTGGGCCCTGAAAAAGTGGTGCGTAACTAAAGTAGCTCACTGTACATTCTATAGATGAGAAAATTCTACAATCTCGGTTCTACCTGTTTTGCACTGACAGTACAAAATAAGTGCGGAAAAGGTATTTTCATGCCAGCAAAAACTAAGTTATTTATTTTTACAAGATATCAGAGCATTAAAATTGAAATCATTCTCCACCAAAATTAAATTCTAGTTTGGGTTTTGGTATTTATATGCTCATGCATACGTTCAGCATGATGTAACGTTATTTATTTTTTTAAAACGAGAAACTGTGTCTCTTTTGAAAAGCTACACTACAGTAATCAAATGTATGAATGTGGCAATAGCAATCTGTTGGCTATCACATCCGGTAAATTCGGTAATTGCCATGTATCTAAGTTCCATCAATTTAAATGCTTCCTGATAACAGTCTTTATCATGAACTTGTGGGAATTTGGGTCAGCCCTCAGACTCAATGACGGCCCTGACGTAAAGCTTAAATGCGCTGGTTGGTGCCTGATACTTGTCTTTGGCTAGGCCAACCGAGTCTCAACTTGGAGAATTTCGTTAGCTATATGTGCGTCATGAGCCCTTATCTTTGTTTCATCATAGTGTTTTAATTTGATTTGATTTTTTCTCTGTGATGATGCATTGTATTAGTTAGGAAGCCTCCATGTAAGCTGAACAAGTTTTGTGTGTTTTTACATCAACATAATCTAGGCAGCAGATTTGGCGCAAGTAAAATGCATTAACCCCCCCCCCCCCCCCCCTCACGGTGGCACAGGTTGCTGCCCTTTCTATGGCGGTGCTTCTGTTGTTATTGATTCATTATTTTTGTATTTCACATTGTTTGTGGAGGCTCTGTGTTGGTCTTTGTTTTGTTATGCATTTATTTATGTATTTTCTGGTTTTGCAATCATCATAAATAGGAAGGAAGATCTGTTTGTTTTGCTTTAACTGCCTTCCTGGTGTCTTGTAACAGTTTGTGTTTTGTAGCATTTTCTCACGATGCCGTGGATTTATCTGCAGTGTGTGATTGTGGTATTTCCTGAGCAAACTCACTTACCTTTTGACATTTATTCCATAAATTAGATAAAACTATTCTTTCAAATGAAAAATCGCTTCCACTGATATGTAGCTTAAGTCTGTCACAGGTATTTCCATTTACATGTTCCATTATCTTAAATTTTGCATTGTACATAACATTTCAGCTCCTTTATTAGAAACGTCATTTAAATGCATAGGTAAACTATAAGTAATCCTTTAGCATCAAAGTCTATTTTGATTTATGTTTAAATATTCTGCATGTTTTCTTAATTTTGTCGACGATACTGTGATTTCCCGGGGACTTTCAGAGCCTGGGTTCTGTGGAGGCTTGGTGTGCGGGTTGAAGAAGATAATTGGCTCTAATAATTTTCAGCGCAAATTAGTGGGATAATATCTCATTATAAAAAGCTTGGCTATAACGTTAATGTATTGCAACAGACAGAATGCTTGGTGGTCAACCCTATCACGGCTGGTAACTTTGCTTTCCTCTTTAATTGCACGCAGGTGTGTCGGTATGACGGTTCGGACTTAAAGAGTTATCTTTTGATGAGATGATAGGGTCGTGATGCTTTGGCTGTTGTCAGACCCATTGGATTTATTTTGCTTATGTACTGTTGAGTCCTTATCTTTGCTTTATCTTCTTTTTATATGTTGATTTAAATGTTCTATGAAATGATGCATTGATAAGTTAGGGGTCTTTCATGCAAACCAAACATCCATGTGTCTTAATCTAAGGGTGAAGTTGGCGCCTTGAAACCGAGTTTAGACCTCCAGTAAAATATTTCTACTGACCATTCCAAGGTGGTACTTCTTTTATGGACCATTTGCGTTATTTCTGCTATGTGTTTGTCAAACTTCCGTGTCTGTTCATTGCTGTCTTATGGTCACCTGCTGGGAAAGGGCTACCTCTTGGCTCTCGTTTGTGTTGTTAAATTATGTTCTTGTTACTTTCCCATGTGGTATCCTGGGTCAGGTGCGGTACTTGATTGTATCGATTCCTGATCTATGCCCTCTTTTTTACTTTGATCCTCTCAGCAACAAATACAGATAAATAGATCAGGCGAAAACAAACGATGTACACAATTTTTAAGTTTTAACCCGGATTACAAATACGATATTGGCCGAAATTCTGTTTGCCTCATCTTCATGTATGGCTATTTTGAGTCGCGCACGACCTTATTTCGTGGCCGAGTGGTTAGCGTGTGGGCCTACAAAACCATACAAAACCTGAGGCCCCGGGCCGATTCACAGGGTGGGCACGTACTTTCAGTGTTTTTTCTTCTTCCCTTCTAGCATTTTATTGCTGAATTACTTTATAGTTAAGGGGCATCATTAAAATGACCGAAATTGTCAACCTTTCAAGCATGAAATCTATGGGGATAGGGTTAGATGTGACCCTCCAGAAAGATTATTAGTTCGGTGACCCCAGATGTTTATTCTTTTTTTCTTAAAGGTATTTTAATAGCCCATGAAATAAAATAAATGCTAGAGATTTTCAGCATCAGATTTCTGTATATATAATATCTAAAAGGTAATATATACTTAACTACAAAAGAAACCTGACACTTAGGGTGTGTCATTTTTTGGTAGTAACTGAATACGATGCAGACTTGCCTTTCCATACCGAAAAGTTGAATAAAGGTAGACTAAGATGAACTGAGATTAATTGAAAAGATGAACTAAATTCAGACGTCAGCTATCAAAACGTCACATAACCCATAAAATCAATTATTGCAAGAACAAAAAAATCAAGCAAAATTCACCAGAAACCGCTTTAGTGTGATTCTTTGTTATTTCATTGACATCTTCTGGGCATTCAAATAAAGCATGCATGCTTTGTTCAACCCAAAGCCTATTTCATTCTCTTAACGTCAATTTTACGTTATCAGCATTTTAGGAGCTTTTAAAAAGCACTACCACCTTTTCAACTTTTGTCACTTTGTATGATGTTTGGAATGCAATTTAACAATGTTTCAGTCCTTTTGAACTCCGCAGCTGCCGCCTAAGTCCATTTAGCGACGTCAAGAGTTACAATTACATGCCAATAAGCGTATACTGCAAAGCTTGAAATTCCTTTAAAGTAAAGTGTATCCAATTGGCACTATAACAAAGTAGACTGCTACATGTACATACGCTGACAAAGAAAAAACGGATATCATCCATAGTTTACGTTGTTTCTAAATTGACGCTAAATCTGGTTTATTCCGCTTTTACCCTTTAACGTGACACGAAACATAAGTTCTGATTCTTGAAAATGTATTCTCTAACAATGGTTGGTTGACTCCAAGTCATTTCAGTTACTAGAAATTGCTTAAACAAAGGAAAAAAAAACACACTGCCGTTTAGACAACGTCGAAAGCAAAACTTAAAATCCCCATATCATACGTCACAGCAAGAAATTGCAATTATTTAAAATGCACTTTTGCCTGTAATGTTATTGGCCTTGCATGCGTGAAAAAAAAGTTTTCGAAAAACTATCTAGACATACACTCCCGAGGCAAAAGTGATAAAAACGGTATTTTTGACACCGTGGCGTCATGTTCTATATTTGATAAATATATTTTTTCGAAGAATACTTTCTAATGTCTTGTTATTAAAATAAGCATATCAACTTAGCTCCATAATTTCGTATTTACAAGTTTGAGGCAAGTAAAAAGTGTCAGGTTTCTTTAGTACTTAAGTATAAAAGCCCATGAAATAAAAATATTTTTTGAGATTTTCAACATCAGATTTCTTTATATATAATTCATACTAAAAAGTTTCAATTTTCGACGAATTGCTAAAATATATCATGCAGTATCTTGTCACAGCTTGGGTTGACAAATAAATTTGCATATATCTAGAAGATTTGAAGTCATGGCCAATACTCTAAGTTAAAAGAAAGAAGCTGTCTGATGATTATAACTAATTTAGCTTGATATCTAAGACTCGTGTTTTTCTTTCACCTGTTCAGAACTGTTAAAAAATTCCATATGTGATTATGAAAAACTAAGCACGGTGACATATCCTTTTTATTTCATTAATGGATAGTACGTACATGCATAAAACAGCACACGTAAGAAATAATTGCTTCCATGTTGAGAGCCTGAAAGATTTATTTCAAGATATACATATTGATAGCATTATGACATTTTTAAGACAAATAAATCTTTTTAACAAAATCTAATTGCTATTTTTAAAATCATGTTTTGTTTTACATTTGTATCAGATTATTATACAGATTTTTTAATGTTGTATTCTGTTCAGTTAAAGAACATGTACAGTTATCTGAATAGCTCTTTGAAACTGTCAGATATTGTGCGCGGTCTCTCCTGACAACAATCGTATTGCAACTAATTATCATTATACAAACTCATCATCATTCCTTTTATTTTGTCTTATAAATTTTTAGTTTCTCCATCCTCATCATGTTTATTTTAACCAGTTGAGTGCCGAGCCTATTTCCTATACGAGTGCCAAATTTTCATAACGTCGACGTCTTGAACAATAAACAACTTGCCGATGACGTCAAAATCCCGCCACGATATACTATCAACGTTAATTGACGTTACGCCAATTAAGACGTTCAATTTTATAGGGAGCACCTGACAATGCTATTGTACATGTATTAGTGAAATCAAATTTCTTTTTACTGTAACGCGCGACATTTCAATGCATGATTAGGACAATAAACTATTGTATTACTATCAAAATATGAGAAAATCACATGAGTTTTACCGCTCGCTGCCAGTTTTTCCTGTATGGAAACATGTTCCCGAATAAGTGCCGTGAAAATATTATGGAATAGAACACCCGAAAACTTTAGAGGACTTTGGTCCCCTGAGCATACAGGCAACACGCCTATCAAACGCTCCGTGGTATTTTACTTCTTGTGTAATGAAGGTTTGCCAGAATCTTGTTCCCACATATCGTACCGTACAGCATTGCCATTTCAAACAACCGAATTGGAAACATATTTTTTGTTCTAAAAATGAGGGTCTGGATTGGGGGGGGGGGGGGGGGGTCTGGTATTCACTATTCGTTAAAACTTTAGCCCATTATTCATCTCATTAAAATTTTGGGTTATTCATTAAATAAGACCAATTATTCATCAACAGTTTAAAAGGTGGCAAAGAAATCTGATTATTCACTATTCATTAATTTTTTTTCTTCAATTCATTAAAAAATAGAATTATTCATTATTTTTTGGTGCTGTGTTCTTTAGTATGCAAACATAGACTGCCAAGATCAGACTGCTTGCGTTGAGAAAAATAAAAAAATAGGGCCATATGCTGACGAATGCAGCGTAGCTAGAAGTCAATGTTCTTAGTCTTCACCTATTATGCGAGCAAAAAAACAACAACAACAATATAAATACAAACTCATAGTGTCTATTAGCCATAAGCGGGTTTGCGGGCAGAAATGGACTGTCGGTGTTCCCTTAAGTGCGAGTTTGCCACCGATATGTTATCAATTAGCGACAAATGTGCGACTTTGCACGAGACAGTTGGTGTTTGGCGCAATTAGTTATCAAGTTATGACGTAACGTTATCGAGTCTGTGACGTAACGTTGTGTCCGTTAGACAAATGGCGTAGTATCCCGCGTCAAAATGCAGCAACAGTACCCTCATAATTCTACAGATAGCACACAAAAATATAATCGTACATATTGCTTTAAATTGTTTTATACGAATTTCAGAATAAGCCCGCAAACCAGTGGCCCAAATGTGGCCCCGTGGCACTCAACGTAGTTGTTCGTGTGGCCCAAAAGTGCCCCTGTGGCACTGAGGGGGTTAATACCGTCTGACGCTAATGACCCACAAGGGTTGATGCGTCGTTAGAACCAAACAAACAAACAAACAAACATGCATAAAACAAACTGTATGCTAAGTATTGAACAAATTTCAACATGGGACGTATTTAGTAGCATATATGTCTTTAAAAGACACGTGCGCAAGATATTATGGCTTTCAAATGCCCCACCTCCATGCTAAATGCTTAGAAATAGTGAAAATTCATCCATTGGCTTTGACTTGTAAGCGTATTCTGAAACATTATTTAAACCTTTTCATAAGATTTGTGTACCAATCGCATGTGCGCAAAGTCATAAGCACGGATGCACGCTTATCTTATGTAAGGCAGTTTGTGGGACGTTCGTTAATCGCTATATATATATATATATATATATATATATATATATATATATATATATATATATATATATATATATATATATATATATATATATATATATATATATGAAGAAGCAAACAATTCAGTCCATAATACGGGTAAAAAATAAATAAAAAATAAAAAAGGCACACTGGAACACTTTAAGTTTAAAATTAATTTTTCAGCAACCGGGATCATCATTGAATTTTCAAGCAGTTTGTTAACGTTATTATTACGTTGACGTAATAAAAATCTTATTTGGCGTAGCGCAGGTATAAAGTAAAGCATTTGGCGCTCTTTTTGACGCTACTAAATTAGATTACTTGTTTAAGTTAATTTTTAGTTAGAAACATTTTTAATGCTCAACATACATTAGCACGAAACTTGCAATGCTCATAAATGTTAAAATACCCAACAATTCAATGCTGGAGTCTGATCTCTAGATTGTGGAACTTGTTTCGTGCTAGACTCGACTGAGCATAGAATTCTTAAATTCTATACCAAAATAATAAATGTTGTTAGAGCAACAGTCTATCAAATAGCATTACCCTCAGATTCTGAAGTTGCAATTTGAATTTTGTCTATAAAATGTACACGAATTTAAGTTATTGTGATGAAATATTTTTTATTAAAAATCAGAAACAAATTGCCCTTGAAGACCTACTATTAGTCAGGCACTGACAGTAGCCAGCTGGGACGGATATCGTCGATGTAAATATCGTCGATACACAATCAACGTAAGTTGTCGTCTTAAAGCCGGCCGCCATTCTTGGTTGACCAGCCCTGTGTCGATCTTTAACTGTCCCAGTAGCCTAGTAACGATCTCTGAGGCGCAATGTAGTTGACGGATGGCAATTATTATATCTAGCAACACCAGAAACACGCATCCCAGCTTTTAACATTCCAAATGCGCCAGATCATTTATGTTCAGACAAACGTGGCATGAATAATAAAACTATAAAACTAAAGCTGTTGAGTTTTTTTTTATACATGTACTGTATACTTACAATCAACATGTGAAATGATACAATATTTTGCTTTTTTTTAATTCGTGGGGACGCCACGTGCAAAACATTGTAAACCAGTGATGCGTATCTGGTGGTGGCCAGTGTCTTTAAAAACACCGCTATTAGTCAGGGGCGATCGGGACTCCCGTGCGAATTTGATGACGATTTATGGTGACCTATACCAAATCAAACTTAAGGGGATCACTTATGAAAATCACCCGGTCTACCATCTGGGTTTCACGCCTGGACGTCATTACGACGTCAACAAAATAACGTATATTGTATCAGTGCAATTTAAACGGAATGTCCGTTGTAGTATATGGCGATCAGGCATTTCTTGCATTTTGTTTACCAATTTAAGTTGAAATGCACCAAATTTAATCATAGGTGGTAAATAATTAAAATTAACATGTCGCCAATAGTGTTTTCGGATCAGAACAAAAAGATGACGTCAATGAAATGACGCCTAATATGTAAATACCACATATATATGCGTCTTGTCCATTTCCAAAGCATGGAAAGATTCCTTTAATGAACTGGCAGCCTTATCATGACTGAATACAAACTCTTTTAAATAGTAACATACAAAATATATTCAGATAGTGTGAAGTCAGTTCGAGGGGGGGGGGCGTAAATGCAGTCACGATTTACGAATTAAAAGACAGTGGAGTGAATGAAAAACATACAGTGTTTTTGATAATAAACGGCGTAAATATAATCTCTTATGCATATATATATATATATATATATATATATATATATATATATATATATATATATATATATATATATATATATATATATATATATATATATATATATATATATATATATATATATATATATATATATATATATTGTACCAAGACCTCTGACCAATGACTATTTCAAACGATTGAGGCAGAATACGTAAAATGAGCTGGTCCGGCTAGAACATATGTGTATGTCAAAGCTTTTATAGAAATTGTAAATAAATGACTGAAACCCTTTTTTCTATAACAACATATCAATATTGTAAATAGATTCACGCTTCAAAGCTTTTGGCTTATCTGTAGCTGCTTATCCTACACTCAAAGAAAAGATAGTTGTAATAATCATTTGCATACACTTTCAACCTAACTCATTATAGTCCGATTTTGACCCCTGAAGGATCAAAAGTGAGAAGAGTCTACTTAGTAGTAAGTTCATGATATGGAAATAAGGATAAAAAACCTCTACAAGTTGCCCATTGTACTTTGATAGCACGGTCAATAGCGAAGAGTTACAATCTGATTTATCTTTCGCATGCTTATCGGTAGAATCGTCTTCAAAGGTCAAAATCGGACGATAAGGCAGCTAAAGAATTATCTGAATCCACATGAAAATAGTTGTTCAAACGTCATAAGCATATTGATCACTGGCAATATTTTACATGAGTCCGCTTCTGCTCCACAGCAACACAAATCAGTACAATATTAATGGTTTAGTTTGTACTTACACCGAGATGTTTCGCATACAGACATGTTGCAACCACATTTATCAGCTGCAGAGGGGTTTGGGGGACAGGACGCAACATGCGCGGATCAGGAATTTTTGTCAGTTTTATTTAGTCCTCAGCTTATTTTACAGTTTACAGAAGGGGTACAATGGTTTTATTGCTGAGAAAACTATACTTATACTTTACCAAGGATCCAGAGGGGTCCAATATTTTCCAGGGGGTGTTCAACTTTTTTCATGGGGGGGGGTCCAAATGCTAATTTCTATAGAAACCCATATACGTACATGTTTCTTTTCCAAGTGGGGTGTCCGGACCCCCTATCCCCCTCTGGATCCGCACATTGGCAATGTCATCATAAAGGGACATTATTTATCACAGTCCCGCTTCTAACCATAATTGTCAGGCATTGATTTGTCAGGATTAATGACAGATGAGGTTTTCCAAATGATGCACTGGTACTGCGCACGTTTGACACCTTCGAGAAACACAGCTCTTGGAAGTGGTAGTTTTTGCAATTCAGCTTTTTTCTCCTCCAAAATATCCACTACCTCAACGCAGTGAGTCGAACAATATCGGTGACTGGCTAATACAAAGTAAGAAAGACGGCAAAGATCAGGAATCGATTGAATTAAGTACCACACTGACCCAGGATACCAATCGGGGAGTAACAAACTCACAGCTAGACATCACAAATGAGAGCTTAGAAGTCAGTACAATTTACAAATATATTACTCTAGTGCATCCGCCACAGTGCTTTCTAAGGGCACTGAGCCGAGGTGAAAGAATGCTTCGCGGATAGAGTCTCCAGCATAGCTAAATGCCTGCCAATATGATTTCTTGCTCTTTTCTGACATTGAACTAGTAAATATCAGCACCTGAAAGTGCATGGAATTCGATCAGAGCCCTGGTTGTGACATCACCAATGGCACATTGACATCTTTAATAAGTTTCCGGATCATAGAAACTTGATGATATATGAGCAAGACTGTTTAAGCAAATGTAAACTATCAACACTCTGCAAAATTATTGTTTGATATGTGTTTTATTTAAGCGGCGAAAACATAATTTACTCCTCTGCAAAACTAGGAGTAGGGTTGTGCATTAGCTCACATAAGACAAGATATTCAAGATAGAAAAGCAAACTTTTTTTGTATTCGTCAATTGAGTATAGGTTGGTTAAATCTAATCTAAAACGGTTTGAAACCAACTCAGAGCAGTCGTTAAACTAAATGACGATAGCCAAAATTACCACTTTTGAATTATAATTAAGTTCATGTAACGCACATAATACAACATGTAGCTGTAAACAGCTGTCATATGTAGTAAAGGCATCCAGTAATTTGCAGACTATTAGAATGTTCATTGATTAGCTAATTTAATGTCTTTTTTTCTGTAGCTCAAACTTTCGATGTTCTTATTCTCAAATTGACAAAGTAACATATGTAACAAACTGTTACAGGCAATCGCCCATGCTTACAGTGCGCAAACATCTCCTTTTCGATGCACCTTGAAATGGTACATACGATAGAATGTCTAAAAGGGTTTGGGATGGAGCAGGCCATTACTTAGCTTGCAGTCAAAATCTTGTTTGATGATTATTCTGTTTTTTTTTATGAGATGAGGAGGACAATTATTTTACCAGAGAAGCAGAAATAATAATCGATATTGTATATGACTTGGATAAGGATTGGTTTAGAATATTTACATTAGAAAGGAACATTTACTAAATTGTACTGTTTAAATGTGAAACGATTATTTTCTATGTTCCTCTAGGATGTATCTTTATTTTAGAATTATTCATATTAGAAAATATTGATAACAAATATTCATAACATTTGTAACAAAGGTACAGGGGCTTAATAATTATCAATACCAAAGATTTAGGAACCAGAGGCTAGAGACTTTAGCTAGGAAAACATGCGAAATATATTCATTTTATCCTGAAATATCATCTCTTACATCAAGTCAATGTCCTTGCTCATTTATTATGTAATGTAACATATGTTACAACCTTTAACAAGTGCTTCAATCTTGTTGTTAAACCTGCAAAATCTATTATTCTTTATATATGAGCAAGAAAATCCATATTTATGCGAGATATCCAACAGCAGCAAATGTTCTCATATATTTTTACTTAAATGATGCCTACCAAATTCGGCTCCTTAAAATTGGGTGTAGCCTTTGGGTTGTTTAATTGCACGTATAAGACACTATATCTAAAGTATAAAAGCAAACTTTGGATTTTCTCTGACCAAAATGAGTTTAGTTAGTATAAAACAATCAAAACATTTTGGAAAATGCACATATCAACTAAAAAGTAAGTGAAATTGGTCACAATTTTCATGTTTAAAGGGTAATCTAATTAAAGTAACGCACATAACACGGCAGGAAGCTGTAATTTTGCTCCAAAAGAATTTATATGTAGCTAAAGTAGTTAATATGCAGACCATATGAGTAATTTAAATAATTAGCCTTCTTTCTGTTGCTCAAACTTTTAATTTTCTTTTTTTTCTAAAATTTAATATGGTAACATATGTAACAGGCTGTCAGAGACTACCGCCCCGGCGAACATAGTCCAAACATCTATTAAAAGACGCAGCTTGGAATCTTCTTTTAGATAGGATAAGCTTGCGAAATTCCTGAGGGGGAGCAATAACATTCTCAGCCATCAGTCTAAAGGTGGCCCAATAAGCTGGGTATTTATAGGAAATCTACGGTATTTTGCATGCAAAATATAGTTATCGATAAATAATTCATTTTCAAAGTCAGGTAAAGCATTGATGTAACCATCATATGACTAAAATAATTGATATTATGTTAAAAAAAACGTTCGTGTTTGATAAATATGACCATACCAACACAAACTGTAGCTTTTATTAACGGGCAGATTCTTATTGTGGTCATCATATTTATGACGTCATAACTAGCCTCAGACGCGGATTTGAGATAGGTGACCACCTTTAAATTAAAGGTAAGACTCCATTGAAGGTTTTAATATAGGTCACCATAAATCGGCACACAATTTGCACGGGACCTATTTTTCCCTAAGGGCCCTGACTATATTGGGTACAGATAGAAGCAAAGTGTCGTTACCATGTGTTTGTTTCATCTTTTAAAGAAGACTGGAATGTAAAGGATGCAAAAAATTATAATTTTTTCATTTTTTTGCGTTTTTAAAGTCCTTCAGTTTACATGTTGAACTTTTACATAACATTATAAATTCAAGTTTTAAATTATTTGAACAACTTGTCGAGATGTCTGCCTAGCGGAATTAGACGAGTAAACCTATTGAAGTTGAAGTTGAAAAGGGCAGAACTAAAACGTCACATCATTTTTTTAGACACCTGGTCTCTTCATAGGCGTATAATTCGTTTATTAAACAAACCTTTGGAGCCAAATTTTACCGAAATGCAGGTGAATAATTGTATTTTTAGTGTGATTAATTAATTATAATATACTGTGCTTCATAGACGTTTGGCTGGAGCAGAAAGCTGATTTTATGCAATTTTCTTGAAAGGCAGGTTTTGACGAGCTGACAGAAAGCTTATTTGTGCATGAAATAGAGTTAGATTGCTGCTACAGTATCTCCGAACATAACTATCCTCTCAATCATCAGCAGGGCCCCACAGATTCGTTTGTCGATTTGAGATTTTAGCACAATATCTTCACCTACCCTTTCTCTGCAAAATCGAAAACGTCCTATTTTTGCAAGTTTACCATTTCCTTATTAGTGAACATTTTCCAAATGTAAAGATGTTCGTCGTGCAAGCAGTGGTCGCATAATGTATTTTGATATAACGTTCGCACCAAAAATAGTAAGTGCGTATGATCAGGAAATACCACAATCACAAATCGCAGACAATCCCGTGGCACCACGAGGAAGAGCCGCCCAACCTACACGAGACACAAGGAAGACAAACCAAGCAAATAACCAGCCCCCTCTTCCCCACCAAGATGATTGCAATACTAGAATGGACACAAAGTGACGTACAACAAAACATAGAACAACCACAGACTCCCGCAATGGGAGTAACAATAAACAAAAAAAATCGTTAATTCGTCAAATCATTATCGTAAATAAGTTCCATTTTTTTCCCTAATAATTTGCTTAAAATTTTCGCCAGTATATAAACCTCTACGCATAGTCAGCATGCACAAAGCCTGCAAGCCAAGTCCTTTTTTGACAAAAACAAGCCATCAAAAAGCCGTTGAACTCTAGTTTCCTAAAATAGTTATGATGCCATGCTACGAATTTTCCAAATGCACATCGCACAATAACTGTGTATCTGTACAATTATTTGCTGAATCTCATATGTTTTGATGCGTTCATGCTGTCTTAATCAGGTGATATTTTAGTGATTTTAAGAGAATAACAAATGGGTAGGGGGCGGAGCACAGGAAGTGGAGAAGGGATGTACTTTAGATAGTCGACCTGAAAGTGAAAAGGTATGTTATACTTGAATCTGTTACAGTAGTATGGTTTGCAAATTGGTGTGGCTGGTAAACTGGCATATCGGCAAACACATATATAAAACTTTTCCCCACTTAACCACTTTCTGTGTCTATCAAACATCTCAATTCTGATTTCAAATTCAAGGGGCTGGAAGAAAAGTAACTGGAGAGCCAATAACCGATAGCCCAAATTCTTTTCTATAATTTGAGGTGTTAGGCGGATATGTCCATTATCCCCTTATCTTTTTATTTTATGCATTGGAATTTTTTCTGCAACACTTTTAAAAGATAGTGAAATAACAGGGATAAGTATAAATAGAAAATAATTCAAAAGCACCATGTTTGAAGATGGTGCCACGGTTACAATGGATGGGTCATCAAAATCTTTCAAAACGCTTATATGTATACTTGACGACATTAATTAATCTCAGGTTTAGGACAAAATGTACACAAAACCACCATTTTGAGAGTAGGCTCATTGTTATACACAAACATTCAACACTTAGAAAATATGAGATTCCTGTGGACTTCAGATTCAGCTAAAACGTTAGGAATTATCTTTTCTAATGACAAACAAATATTAATTGAAAATAATCTTATACCAAAGCTTAATGAGTGTGTGAACTGCCTTAAACGTTGGAGCCATAGAAAGCTATCTTTAATGGGAAAAATCACTATAGTGAAAAGCTTTGCTTTACCAAAGTAAGTAAGGGTGCAAAGATCAGGAATCGATACAATCAAGTATCACACCCGACCAAGGATACCAATGGGAAAGTTACAAACTCACAGTAAGACACCACAACCGAGAGCCAAGAGGTCAGCCCTTTCCCAGCATGTGACCACTAAGCACATATAAACAGACGCACACAAAGACATAGCAAACATAAGACAGAACAAAAACATAAACGATCCACAAAAGAAGTATCGCCTTGGAACGGTCAGTAAAATATTTTACTGGAGGGCTTAAACAGGTTTAACGGCCCGCCAACCTCATCCTTAATTCAGATGTGGATCAAGGCACATAGATATTTGGTTTGCATGAAAGACCCCTAACTAATCAATGCATCATCTCCTAAAACATATAAATCAAGATATAACAAGGAGATAAAGCAAAGATAAGGACTCAACAGTAAATAAAACTGAATACCAGAGCAAAAGAAATCCAACAGGTAAACTCGGGAGAGCCGGACAAACAGCCAAAGCATCAGGCCCCTACCATCTCATCAATAGATAAGTCTTTAAGTCGCAACCATCATAGAGTCTGAAGTCCGACCCACCGGCGTGCAATTTAAGAGGAAAGCAAAGTTGCCAACCGTGATTGGGTTGACCACCAAGCATGCAGTCTGCTGCAATACATTAATGTTATAGCCAATCTTTTTATAATGGGAATTTTTTTTTATTAAACTGTGCTGAAAAATTATTAGAGCCAACAATCTTCTACAACTTATACACCAAGTCCCCATAGAAATCAGGTTCTGAAAGTCCTTGGCGCAAAAGAGATTTAAGTCCAAATTGGAATTTAGAAATCAAATCATAGTATCGTCTATAAAATTTTGAAAATGTTTTGCGAATTTATGATACTGATAGCCTTGTTTAAGAAGTTTCTGAGTTAACAATTTATTGCGAGTGTTGAAGTCAGCAATAATGCTAGATGCTCTAGCAAAACGAATGAGAAATATAGACTCCATAGGATGTAGAGCGAGGAACATCGCCATCTAAAAATGGGAAATTGACAATTTTAAAATCAAAGTCGTCACGTTTATTATAAATTTTGGTAGAAACAATATTATTAGAAATTGACAAATGCATGTCTAAAAATGCGGCTTCGGTATCAGAGGTATTAGCTTTATTCAGTTGGAGCTCTGAAGGGTATATTTGACTTACCATATTGTCATTTATCTTATTTATCCATTGACCGTCTTAAATAATCCACCAGTAGATATCTTGAAACAAATAATGTTCGGAATTTTTAATTTTATATGGGACTCAAAACCAGACCAAATAAAAAATGAAGTCATAATGCAGGAGTATAAGAACGGGACCTCAGATTGACAAATATAGATTATTTTATTGAAGCTCTAAAAGCTAGATGGGTTAGATGGATATTTAATGAAGAAAACAAAGTTACATTGAAAGAGTGTTATCTTGAAAAAATAAACGCTTTGAGGGGACAATTAATATATAAAGAAACGTACACATTCAATATTGTAGTCAGATTGTAAAGGAAAATATGTTTCTGCAGGATGTTTGAGTTGGGTAGCGCAAAAATAATAACTCTGAAAGCACTCATGTAATAGCAAAGGAAATAATATTGAATAATTCTCAATAAAATGTAATAATAAGATTCTCTTTTACCACGACTGGTATGAAAAGGGGATAAATTAATATAACATATATATATATAATATATAATATAACTTGATTGTATCGATTCCTGATCCTTGCTGCCTTTCTTACTTTAGAATTCAATAAATTGTACATTAGAACAACTACAAAATTTGTATAATATCCATCAAAAAGATTTTCTTAAATATTTTTTATAGTATCGAACATGTCAAAAGAATGGAAAGATAAACTAAAAGATGAAAACTATAACAACAAACCCAAAAATAAACAAAGCAGTACATATTATTACTCAACAAAAAGCGTCGATAAAAAATCCTATATTACATACAGTTGGGCTTTGAAAAAAATACCTACAATAAAAGCAGAAGAAAAATGGAAAAAAGAATTTCCACAACAAGAGATGAACTGGTCTCAATTTTATCAAATGAGCTTTAGTTGCACTGTTGATGTTAAACTTAAGTTAGGAATTTCACTTATAAATACGTTATGAGAATAATACCAAATAATAGATATCTGTTCAAATGTAAATTAGTCTGTCTGTACTATGTGATTTTTGTTCAATGCAAGAGGAAACAAAATGTCCACGTATTTTGGCAATGTTGGTATATACAGGATCTGTGGTCTAAAGTTCGGGAAATACTGACGTCTAACAATATTGAAACCCAGTTGAGTTACTTCAATATAAGCTTTAAAATTAATTATAAAAAACGAGCTAAAATTTAGTTTTTTAATTGCATTGTACTTCTGGTAAAATATAACACTTTTTACTCAAAATATACCATGACCAACTATAAATGGCTTTCTACAATTATTGCATCAAACACGAAAAATAAAAAGAAATATTACATTTTTCATTTAGATCAACTAGAGGTTCGCATGAATAAATGGCAACTACTCCAAATTACATAAGCTGTTATATATACAGTAGTGGTTACGTTTTTTTTATGCAGAATAATACTTTTTCAGATAAAATCAATGTTGAGAATTTAGCCTTTTTTTAAAAGAAGAAATTAAGGTGGTAGGGGACTCATGTCAAAAGATAACCTTACTTTTACTTAAAAGAAAGAGTGTAAGAGTTATCGTTCCTGAATCTTGTTTTTAAAAGATAATACTTATTTGTAAAACGTAGATATTATTCTCCCCTGACAACTCTTTGATGCGTTGGCAAGTAAACAACAAAATGGCAGAATTGCTAACTTCAAGGCAAAACATATCCAAAAAAGGCTAGTTCGCTAAACGGAAGCCAAAGTCGCCGGATAACATGACTGACGAGAACAGCAATGATATCATCGAAGATTTAGAACAGCACATACAATGGAATGAAGGCGGCAGGATTGTGGAACTAGGTAATTTAGCGGTATAAGTTGAAGATAAGTATTTTGCTTTCACAAAAAGAAGGAATGCAAGTATTAGCTTTTAAAAACATCACCCAAAGTATGAAGTCATTCAGTATTTTGATGGTTAAAAGTTGCGGACCGTATAAATATACACACTATATACATGTCTCGGTTGCTATTACAGCATGCTGCCGCTAATGGTCAATTTTAAAGAGATCTATCGTTTTCAGGGCTCCAGATGGGGTCCAACTTTTTCCAGGGGGTCCAACTTATTCCAGGGGGTGTCCAATTGCTTATTCCCTATAGAAACCCATATAATTTGTGATTTTCCAGAGGGGGTCCGGACCCCCTGCTCCTCCCCCCTCTGGATCCGCACTTGGAGCAGCCCTTACAGCTTCATGGTTAAGGCTACAATACATTATCTCATTTGGGCTTGGCAAACGTTAATAGACAGAAGAATGTATCATCCTCTTATTGTTATATACCTTATAATAAGTGTTTACTATAAAAACTTGAGGTGTTTCAATCGCTGACAATTGTACGTTTTATTTAATCTAATGTGTCATATTTTGGTTGATCGTTAACCAATCACTGACCGCGGGCTTTATTTCCGATAAAACAGGACTGCAGAGGGCTTAATTGTCGTTTCAACCTGCTCACGGATATCCTCTGCGAGTTAAGATACCGTCGCTAATGCTTTATTGAGAACTGACCAAACTATTCAATTATCATAAGATACGCTACTTTATCACATCGAATAGGCGGCAATCGAGAAGGCTCTGAACAATCGATGAACGTGGATCGCAAATCGCTAGATTTACCATTTGTCGCCAATCAAGCAAACAAACTGCAATCCAAAAAGTATGTTTCTGGCGGTATTTGATCTACGTTCGTCGATAGTATCAACCTGTTCGATTGCCACCTATCCGGTATGTGTATTGATACAATGAATACGTAACCAAAACGATCTGAAACAAGAGCTACGAGTTATCTACATTTTTCAGTCATGTTTCTGTTGAAAAAAAATTGTTTCCACATCGGATAGTGAGCAATCGAAAACACTCCTAACCATTGACGAACGCGGATCAAAACTCGCTAGAAACAGTGTTTTGATTGCAAAGTGTCGCCTGTTCGATGAGGCAAGGGTGGTGGTAAAAAACTATTATGCTAACTATTTTTGGTCTATAATCGTCGATAGTATCGATGTTTTCGATTGCGCCTATAAGTTGTGGTTTTGTTGTATGCTTCACGATGTTACAGTGGACATTTTTTTGAAATGCTTTTGCTTGAAAGGAAAATATTCACAACTGTTTGGATACTGTAAAGGCGGCACCTCATGACTGCGTTATTCGTCTACTTTATACATAGGTAAAATCTGAAAATGAGGCGTTATAACTACATTCGAAAGTGCTTGTTTATTGTTTAACAAAAGTATAGAGGCAAACAGTGTGGACCCAGATCAGACTGCTTCTAGATGAGCAGTCTGCTCTAGATCTACAGTGTTTGTTTAAGAGGCTTCAAAATATTTCAATAGACGATAAAAACATACGATTGTGTTGTAATATACGCTTTAAGGGTTAATAAATGTGGAATCAGTGCATTAACGGACAGGGCTTTCATGAAATGCACGCAGACCTGCGCGGCTCAAGCAACTTTTAAACGCTTAGATAGAACCTGATTTCCATACTTGAGCAGTTGAAATAACCGAACCACGCCCAGATAGGAATATTAAAGTTGCCACCTTTACAGTACCCCAAAAGTCCTATAATATATAACAATGTCAATATAACATTCCTTTCTGTATATTAACGTTTGTCAAGCTCTTGTGCGATAATGTGTTGCAGGCCTCACCGCTGTGTGGTTCTGGTTGGAACACATCACATTCAGGCTTGCCAAACATTAATACACACGGAAAAGAATTTTTATCCTATATTGCATATTTGTAAGTTTATTCTTTAAATGACATTTAGATCTATGCATCAGGAATAAAGCTATAATGTTTAGCTTTTTCTACATAATTCCTACGTGTAAGAAAGCATCAAAGTATCAAGACATGTTATAGCAATGCTTTAATAAGAGGATAAAACATTCTTTTACGTATATTAACGTTTGCCAAGCCCGAGTGTGATCATGTGTTGCAGCCCGAGCCGCGAAGCGGTGAGGGCTGCAGCACATTATCGCACTCGGGCTTGGCGAACGTTAATATATGGAAAAGAATATTATATCGTCATTGTTATATACCTTCCTTTCAAACACAAGCAGTCCCAAATTATTTTATTCAATTGTATGCAAAAAATGTCCACCGTAGCATCATGAAACGTACAACGAATTCACACCAGATAGGCGGCAATCGAAAACGTCAATATTATCGACGAACGTAGACCAAAAATAGTAAAAAAACAGAGTTTTTGTTTGCCATTAGTCGCCTGACTGGCGAAAATTGGCAATCGAAAACACTGGTTGTAGCGATATCTGACTCGCGTTCATCGATTGTTCGCCAAGAGTTTTCGATTGCCGCATATCCGGTATGGAAACATATTTTTTTTATAACAGGAACATGAAAAATGTAAGTTATTCCTAGTAGCCCTTGTTTCGGATTGTTTTGGCTATGTATACAGTAGGCCTATACTCAATAAACACTTCACATAAGGGGCAATCGAACACGATAATACTATCGACGAATGTAGATCTAAGATCGTTAGAAACAGAGTTTTTGATTGCCGTTTGTCGCCCGACTGTAAATTATTCCTAGTAGCCCTTGTTTCGGATTGTTTTGGCTACGTATTCAGTAGGCCTATATTAAATAAACACTTCAGATAGGAGGCAATCGACAACGTTAATGCTATCGACGAACGTGGAGATCGCTAGAAACAGAGATTTCGACTGCCGTTTGTCGCCCGACTGGCGACAAATGGCAATCGAAAGAACTGTTTCCAGCGATCTGTGATCCGCGGTCATCGATTGTTCAGAGCGTTTTCGATTGCCACCTGTCCGATAAGATAAAGGAGCGTATTTTATGCTAATTGAAACAGTTTGGTCATTTCTCCATAAAACATTAGCGACGATATATCTTAACTTGCAGACGATGTCCTATAGTGGGCTTTAATGGCGTTGCAGCCCTCTGCTGCCATGTGTTAATGGGGATGAAGCCCTTGGACAGTGATTTGTCGCATTGCGACACGTTAAATATAGATAAAAAGTACAACTGTCAGCGATTGAAACACGTCAAGTTTCTATAGTAAACACTCATAAGGTATATAACAATGAGAATCATAATGTAATGTCCTGGGTCACATATGCTAGGTCAAAATCTTTTTTGTCATTTTCTACGCCCATTCTTCAGTGCATAATCAATAATAGCTATGTCTCCGCCCAGTGATATATAGGGCGTAGACAAACAAAAAATTGGTTGAAACACTAATTATGGTCTTCTTTTTTTTCAGGATTTTTCAGAAAAGTCACCAAAACAAAAAAACGAGCACGGTGACACATATTATTTATTCAATCATTATATTCTTCAAGAAAATATCTTTGTAAAAATATGTTTTTTGTTGTTCCAGTTACATTCTCTGATATATTTATTTTGTATATTAGTGTGTTTTTTGGCATTTATTCGTTTGACTTAATTAGGATTTTGCTTAATAAATTGTGTAAATACATGTTATTTCACTAATTTTTGTTTTTATTTATATCTCTGGTGTGAGTAGTATTTGTTCTGAATAAAACTGTATTGCGTTTCTTGTTAATTTGTTAACAAAATCTGTGTTTGTTTTTTTCAAAAACCTGCGATTTTGCAGTTTTTGACATCAAATAACTTTTTAAAAAGAACGGTGAGGTATTGTTTTTTTTGTCTTAGATTATAAGTATTAGTCTATATTATAATATATTAAAAGATAAAACACTTTTGGACATATGCCGGTGAGTCCGCTACTACCTTAATCCATAAATATGACTCTTATTATCTTAAGAGACCTGAAAATGAGCTTACATAAACTATTATATATTTGACAAGACACTGAACACCGAAAATATTATAGTGTCCAAAAATAAACTATCTGACTGTAAAATGCCTACATAATGAATGCGTCACAGTCACATATTCCCTTTTCTATCTTTTTGACTTCTTGTTTCCTTCTTTCCTTTTTAAATGATCAATGTTAAGCCCGCCAGTCTGATATTCCTATTGATGCACTTAGTAATTGTTACAATTAAATTATGGTATATAGTTAAGTGTTATGCATAGAATTGTACTATTTGATTGGAAGACTTAATAAAGATATAAATAACAAAAAATCTGAAAAGGCTCAACTGACACCTGGCCATGGTTTATCGTATTTGAATGCTAATACATGTATAAGCGTATATAAGCCCATCTCCCAATGACAGTGACAGACGAACGGATTGGTACATTTTTTTCAATGTCAACAGAAATGACTTGTCACCTAGCTACGCAATATTCAAAAATCCTCTTTGGTCAATGATTTAAACACATTTCCCCTAGAGATAAAATTTGACTATGCTTTTTAATAGGCCAAAATGCACATATTTTCACCACAAGGTTATAATCTTGGTCAAGCGTCTCAGTTGCCCCGAAGAAACAGGCAGGGTTTGGGCGTGAGAGGGGGCGGGGGCATTGGTAATATTCTAGTTTATCATAAATATTAACAAAAGTGCATACAGTTTTTTTTAGCTCAAAGTGAGTAATGGTCACTGCTGTCACAATAGGGAACGTGGTTGCACTGAGCGTGACAGCACTGCTATTAACACATTTATTCGATTCTTGAAAGAAAGGATTTCTTTGAAGTTAGGAAAATCGTATGTCTGCTTTAATCCGCCCTTAACACAAATTGAAACGTGACCGTGGAAATGTACACCGCATCCAGTAACGTGTCAATATATTCGTGATTGCACTGAGAGTTGTGAAAATATCACTCAATTGTTGACACACTTGTGTGGCATACAATCTGTAGGATGTAACTAAGCCAAAAATGATCCTATGTGGCCCCTCCAGGGGTCGTTGTCAACGAAATATCGTCATTTTAAACTTTCAGATTAATAGGCTACTCCATTCAAAGTAAGTAAAGGTGCAAAGATCAGGAATCAATACAATCAAGTACCACGCATAACCCAGGATACCAATGGGAAAGTGATTAACTTACAGTCAGACACGACAAACGAGAGCCAAGAGGTCAGCCCTTTCCCAGCAGGTGACCACAAAGCACATATAAACAGACGCGTACAAAGACATAGCAAACACAAGACAGAACAAAAACATAAAAGATCCACAAAGAAGTATCGCATTGGAACGCATTACTTTAATGGAGGGCTTAAACCAGTTTAATGGCGCCAAACTCACCCCTAATTCAGATGTGGATTAAAACACATAGATATTTGGTTTGCATGATTGACCCCTAACTTATCAATGCATTATCTCCTAAAACATATACATTAAGATACAACAAGGAGATAAAGCAAAGATAAGGACTCAACAGTAAATAAAACTGAATACAGGAGCAAAAAGAAATCCAACAGGTAAACCCCGGTGGGCCCGCCAAACAGCCAAAGCATCAGGCCCCTACCATCTCTAAAGTCTTTAAGTCGCAACCATCATAATGTCTGAAGTCCGACCCACCAGCGTGCAATTAAAGAGGAAAGCAAAGTTACCAACCGTGATTGGGTTGACCACCAAGCATGCAGTCTGCTGCAATACATTAATGTTATAGCCAATCTTTTTATAATGGGAAATTATTTTAATGAACTGCGCTGAAAAATTATTAGAGCCAACAATCTTCTTCAATTTATACACCAAGTCACCATACAAATCAGGTTCCGAAAGTCTTTGGTGCAAGAGAAATTTAAGTCCAACTTAGAATTTAGAAATCAAGTCAAAGCATCGTCTATAAAATTTTGAGAATGTTTTACGAAGTTTATGATACCGATAGCCTTGTTTAAGAAGTTTCTAAGTTAACAATTTACTGCGAGTGTTGAAGTCAGCAACAAACCCAATTTTCCATAATTGCCACAGCACTGACAGGTTCTCAAGGGACGGACGAAAACACATGATATTGCTCTGAAATAGTTTTTAATTACTGGCATAGGTTATTGATTTTACTTCTATGCAGTCAGATGTATTAACCCATTAAATAATGAATAACTACACATTTGTTTCTGTAACAATGAACGGTAAAGAAACACACCATCCTCAAATTTGGACACGGTCAAATTTGGAGAACGTGCAATTACGTCAGGTAAAGTTTTCAAACAACATCGTCCAGATCCTGTCAAAGTATTTCATTCTTGTGGCACATGCCGTCATTAAGTGTTATTGACAGAAAGACAGAGGTAAAGGTAGGGTACGCGACACTCTGTGACCCCAACATGCATGAACCCACGAATTTCACAATTCCTACCTCAAATAATATAGGACACTAAGGACAGGCAGTGTAATTACTATATGCCCCCCCCCTTTAGGAGCATAAAACTGTTTGTCATTACCGTCATACGACAGTGCCTGAGTTCATTTAAATTCTATATGATGTGATATTGGGTGCAAAAGATGATGTTTTAGCTGCTCTATCATTGTTCAAAATATAATTGTACCGATGCTGCTATTTGACCACGTAGCAAGATGTTAAGAAAAGTTTTGCACATTTCTAAACTAAAATTGCGTATTCGGATCCTTACAGAGATATCAAAGGATAGTAATACCTATAAAACAATTGTCTGGCTATTAAAGCATGCACCATTATGTGTAAATAACTTTAGGTCTTGCGTTTATTTTGACAATAATGATCAAAGATTTAGAGATGTAATTTTCTTGGTTGTGATATTGATATAATAGCAAATGTGTGAGTCTTTCCCGTCACATCAAATTAACTCTCAACACGCTCCAAAAGCACCTGCCAAAGTTGTAACTTGGACTATGATCAACAGAGAACTTGTAATTTTTCGGTTTAAATGTGTCTAATATTAGTTTAAGTTAAACTGCTTGTTGGAATCATTGGTCACTCAAGGGCCGAGAATAGTCTTACTCCATTCGTTTTTTTTATCTTTGATTCTTACGTACAAACCAGTTCTAACTTATTCTGTATTCACAAACAGTCCATCTCGTTCTGATCCTGTCCTCCGCTCGTCCTTAGTGCATTCAATCACCTCATAGACCAACGCAATGCTTTCTTAACGAACTTTATCAGCCGCCTATATTATGTTGATAAAAATACTGAACAAAAATGAAAACGCTACACTACAATTATCTATATTTTGTGAGAAAGTATTGGACAAAACTATTTAAATAAGCTTAATAATGTTTCCTAGACATCCAGCAAACGATTAGTCGAATCTCGACCAATTTGTCTCGTTTGATGTCTGAGTTATGCTCCTTTAAGTGTTTAAAGCTTTATTCACTAAATTTCGCTTTTGCGCATGCGCAAATTAAAATTGATTTTTTTGTTATTTATCATTTTATTTCAGAAACAACATCATATAACATATATAGGCATAATACATTTTACCTTACACATGGTTTAAGTAGTCATACTGTAAAATAAGGATAATATGATACCACAAAATGGGTAAAACATGAGAAAATGCCGTTAAGTATCTATGCCTTTACTCAGTCAGAATCCCTAATACTGACAAAACTTCAGTATTCAGTGTATCAGCTGGGGTGGATATCCAGATTCTGACATCGGTTCTACATAGGCATTGTTTGCAATGGTACAAAAAACACATTTTGTCACGTTTTGTTAAGCATGATGTATGACTAGTTGACATTCATATATTATCATCCCTTAATATGTTTTACAAAGTGGCTTCAGAAACAATTTATGAGAAGAGGGAGGGGGTGGGTAGAAAAAAGGAGAGGAAAAAAGGGTATTAGAAAGAACCAAGTGCGTGGCGTCTAGATAATTTGAAGTTTTGAAAGATAATATTCGAAGATTATTCACAAATTATGAAGTAGAGGTTTGCCACTTGCTTGGGTAACAATAATTATATTAATACCAGATAGAGAGAGAGAGAGAGAGAAGTCGCCTTTCTGTTTATGTTTTTAATAGTCTATTAATCTATTAATGTTTTTAGGTTCCCCCATTTTCTGTCAAATTGGGCAATTCTATCATACTGAGATGTAATGTCCTCATACTGAGATGCAACAACACATTGATTTTCCTATGGAGATTTCAGTGTTAAAATTTCAAACTTGGCAATTTGATGGAAAACCCGCTTTTAAGATTTCATTTCTAAACAATCAAAACACACTTGAGATAAGTCCTTCACATTTCTGGTTGTCACATGTCTAGACTACCATTTCGTGCAGTCGGATCTCGTAGGTAGTGGATTTCTGAAGGCCTAAACTGTGTGAGATTTCTGTTCAAGTTTGCAACCTGAAAAATTGGACCCCTGTCACATTTATATGACTTTCATGTGTTTCCTCATGACAGCATCTGTATAACGTTTATTGTTATGCATTACCCAGTATTTGAGCATTAAGTTACACTTTTATTTACATTCTTGGTTTGCATACTTTTAAATATAGATGGCAAACAATTCAGGTGTAGCGTTTTCACTTTTGTTCAGTATATAGATCACATATACACAAAATGCCCAAGCAGAATATGAAGAATCATTACTAGAATTCAAGCCTTTTGTACGAAAAGTAAACTACAACCGTAATTAAGAGTCAAAAGAATATAATTGAGTCTGACCAACCGAATTATCCCTAAATTAGAATAACTGCATTGAAATGTGCGATGTTTTTCAAGATAATTTGTTAGATTTCCGTTCACCCATCAGCAAATATGAAGTATTCTAGCCACGTTCAATACTCACAATGAGGGAGGCGTTCGTAGTTATGAGAGGTTTGGTCGGTTAAGTAAAATTTCATTCAGGTAAAGGATAATTTTCAAAACCTATTTTTGAAGTATTAGCGTTCACAAAAAAATGTATCTACGATAATCAACAAAACTGATGGGCAAACATGTTTTTTTAGCTGAAGGGCACCAAACATGTTATATTTAGAAAATGGCTTGTGTGAGTAATTGACATAAACTCACGAGGGGGGGGGGGGGGGGGGGTAGCCCTCGAATAGGTTTATGTCAATCAATACATTTCCAACCAAAACAAGCATTTAAAAGGTACACTAATTTAAGTGACCCACCTTATTGGTTAATTTACAAAGACTGGCAAATCTATTACAGCCAACTTCCAGCTGAAAATTTAACCCTTTAAACACTGTAAAATATTCACCTGAAAATGTCATATGTTTATGCCATCTGCTGCATATATGACTGATGTAAGTTAAAGCAAACAGTGTTGACCCAAGTAGACTGCTTCTGATCTGGATCCACTCTGTTTGTCCTCCATACATCCATAATAGATAATAATTTAGCACTAAAGGTTAAAATTATTGTCTGACCCAGAAGCACAGAAACATTTCTTTAGTTCATTTAATCCTTAAAGCGCGTGTCATTTTTTCACCAGCGGAAATGTTTAAAATCTTCTAGCTCAAACAGTGAAGACACAGAATAGACTGCTGCTGATCTGGGTCAACACTGTTTCTTATCTACAATTGCATTAGTCAACTAAGTTAGCAAATTTAAAACACCAGAAGAGCATATGGCATATTAGATGCATTTTGATAGCGTTTTTAGAAATAATTTTGTTCACTTGATGACACTGTGCGCTAACAAAAACTTGTCCAGTTAGAGTATAGCCTAGTTTCAGACTCAATACAACTGAATGTATTTTTAAGCTCCGCCTGTAATATCCTTCAAGAACCAGTCAACGTTATTACGCTTATGACGTCAGTTGCTTAGTTACGTTACTTTCATCCATTACTGTTAGTCTTATTAAACATAGTCATTAAGCTAGTCTAGTTATTTCATTGGTAACGAGGTAAATTGGAGAAACGTTAGGACAGAAGGGAAGCAGAGATGTTATGTCATGGAAACTAGTGCATTAGAGAACTGAAGAGATAGCAGAAAATAGAAGAGACAAGAGAACAACAGAAAAAGAAAACACAGGAAACTAATGGTAGAATGTCAGAAGAAGAAGAGAATCAAAATAAACGTTAAAGACAGAAGAAAGGGAGATAAGTAGATTATTCAAATATTTAATTATTAGAAGAGACAATACATGACGCGATACCGAATAGATACAATTTCTGATAACACAGCAGTTATAGTCATAACAGAGTCCAGAAACTTGACAGCACTGCCATTCAGGATTACAGAAGATCAACAGCAGCTGGAAAAGTCTGGGAAGATTGGCTGGAAGAGATTGAAAGAGAGTTTAAGTATTTCAGAATCACAGATGCCTCAGACAAAAGATGCTTTAATCATTTATGGGGGTCAGGAAATTTCAAGGTTAGAGAAAAGTCTACCAGATCCAGAGGATAGAAGTCTTAACATATACGAGAAACTTCGGACAAAGTTAAGCAATTACTTTAGTCCAAAGAGGAATAAACATTATTGTCGTTATATGTTTCTTAAAATGAGACCACAAGTAAAGGAAACCACTGTGGCATATGCGACCAGATTACGAGAAAAGGCACATGATTGCGACTTTAAAACTAACTATGATGAGAGGATACTGGAACACTTGATACAGACAATTGAAAATCAGACACTGATTCAAAAATGCATATCAAAATCCAGGACATTACAAGAATTTTTGACAGAAGCTGGACAAATAGAGGCTATTTCAGAACAAGTGCATGACATGATGACTGAACCTAGAAGCAAGGAGATAGCTAAAGTAACAGAACAAAGAAGAAGCTGGGGATCCAGATATTCAGATATTGGTAAGAGATTTCAAAGAGCAGAACCCTGTTGTTATTGTGGATTGGTTGGGACACATGTTAAAGGAAGAAACTGCCCAGCATATGGAACACAGTGTGAAATAAGTAGAAAATTCAATCATTATACATCTGTTTGTAGAGCAAACACGAGTCCAACAGATAAAATGTATGCATTTCCAAGGACACATGACCATCGTCAGAAGAAGAGAATAATGAAAGCTGAGGAGATGTGTTCTAGCAGTGAGGGTTCAGATGATGAATTTTTAGCACAGTCTGTTGGTCATTTAAGAATTAAGACTGTAAAGAAATCAAATAGCTTGAATAAATTTCACTCAGAAGAGATAAGCATGTTACATGAGCGAGTTGCAGAACTTGGAAAGGAGCTGGAAACTGCTAAAGAAGTGATAAAAAACTTAGCTACTCAGCAGGAAAACTATAGGGTTTTCCACCCATCTATGCATATAGATTATAAGATGCAGAACTTTGAAACAGATTCGGCAGTATTTAGCAAAATAGACGCAAATGAGGAGAAAGAACTACGAGAACATGTGGAGTTGAAAGTGGATGCAGAAGTTGACAAGGAAATAAAGGGAATATATCATAAGACGTTTACACATTCAATCATGGAGGAGTCTGAACAGGGGAGCTGTAGTCAGGACCAGAAACAGAGAATTCCAAAAGATGAAAAGCAGATGACCGAGTTCAAGACCATGAGAAGGAGAAGAAGTAGAATGAAGGGAAAGAGAAACTAGAATAATTTACATTTAAATTTTCATAGAGTTAATTATGCTGAATTTTCAATGAGTCTTGATACATTTAGTTGATAGTTATTTGAAATATAAACCATTTTTAGAATTCAAAAAAGACTTTCAAATTTAAAGATAACATATATTATACACAATCTTTGTTTTAAAATAAGGGAGAAATGTAATATCCTTCAAGAACCACATTACAACTGAATGGATTTTTAAGCTCCGCCTGTAATATCCTTCAAGATCCAGTCAACGTTATTACGTTACGCTTATTACATCAGTTGCTTAGTTAAGTTACTTTCATCCATTACTGTTAGTCTTATTAAACATAGTCATTAAGCTAGTCTAGTTATTTCACTGCCTATTCCACTAAGAAAACTAGATTACTAGAAAGCCATTGTTTATTTAAATATACTATCAAAAGAAAAATCTTAACCATGATACATTGATAAATGTAGAACTGAAAACAACACAGGTTAGCACACAATATTAAGACAGGCAATTTTGCACCAAATATGACCCCCCGCCCCTTAGATTATAACAGGAATATTTAGTTAATTATTCATTGTTTCAAACTTATCGCTTGTCTCTTTTGGAAAGTATTGGCAATGTGCATTTGGATGTCTACTGTACAATATCATGGAAAGACAAATCCTCACTAATAGTGAACACCAGCCAGGTAGCATTTTGGACATTGTATTTTTGTGGTGGCCACTTATGGGCTGCATTATAAGAGTATTGATGATATATTGATAACGAAACAATTCCATTTTGATAGTGTCAAAACATGTCTGGAAAGCTAGATATTACTTTTCTGGATCTATAGGCTATATAACCTTTTTCAGTCTTGATGATTTGGGCTTTGGTCCTGGGCCCAAAAGAAAACTCAGTACCTCTAGTCCAGTTACGGCAAGAAGTATTCATTTTATGACACTAAGGGCCTAGGGCTGCTGAACAGTTTGTTGTTTTTAAACTTTAGCAAACTGAGCAACCATTGGCGATACTATAATAATTTAATAGGACCAGTGGTCGATCACTTTCTGGCCATAGGCTCTTTAGTCTCTAGGAACATCTGAAGCTAAGCATTTGTAAAAGTTTTAAGTACGTTCTAATTCACCAATTAAAATTCAAACATATTTCAACAGTGTTAATACACTCTTGATGAAGGTCTTCGTTGGACGGCTTACAAACCATGACAATTCAGTTAGTTTTCTAAGATTAGCAACACTGCATACCAAATACAAGGCTCATATGCGATTTTTAACAATACCGTTGCTACTGGTGAACACTAATTACGACTTCAAGAGGATTTTCTCTTCAATTATATTTGATAATTTTACGTCATTTTATGAATTTCACCATTTCGTTTTCAGGAGTTAAATCTACTAAATGGGGGCTAACATAATTTGTAATAGACTCTTTTCATATTGTTAATGCGCAAGAGCAAAACTGTCCCGTTCCTCGTTATCTCCACGAGATTACACGTGAAGGGGCAATCTTTACACAGCTGCCTATTCAGTACACAGTGGAATATGGAAAACGTTTAAAAGCAAAACATCGCAAATAGAGATTAGACAAATAGTAAAAAATAAATGATAAATGTAACAGAATAAGTGATTAATTCCAATATTCTGAATACGAGGGATAATCTTAAAGTTCTGATTCTGGTATGATATCTCTGTAACCAGCGATGTAGCATGCCTGAAAATTTTACCAAATAATAATATATTCTTTGTCTATACACTGCTCTGACATGTTTGATGTAATTTGAAGGAACGACCAAAATTCTGTCCCAAAACAGTCATGCCCTCAATGCACTGACCTGTTAAGTAGACTGTGCATGTTTGAGACGTCACAATTTAAACAAGAGCTATGTCAGCTTTTCGATTTTATGGCTGCTCAATGTTCATCAGTAAGCCAATATGTTCTGAAGATATGGCGAACTTTCTTTTTGATTTGAGTTTTCTAGGACCTTGAATATATGGTCTATATGCAGCTGTCAGCTATAATCAAATTTTGGACCATTGGAAGTTTTGACCAGCCCTTACTGCCGTAACAACAACTGTATTTAAGGTAAAATTTGTTTTAGGCAAATCAAGATGAACTGACTATTGTCTGAAGCAATTATGAATTATCGGTATCATCGGAGACTGATAGTAACCCACATAAGAAAATAAAAACGAATCCACAAATTCGGTCAATATTCAGAGGTACACGAATTTTGTATGTGTATACCTAAATATAAAATCCAATTAATTGTCCAAAGTTACACTATAACGTAAAACGATGTGATATAGGTCTAAACTGAGCACAAAGCATCAATCTGAAACCAAAAACAATTTTGAAAACTCTTATTTAAAATCAATCATTTTCTTGGTAAAAATATATCTTTTTACAATATTCAAATTAAGATTGAGATATTTTGTAATCAAAATAGTATTGGTCTTAAATATTTTGCCGAAATTTGCTTCGGCATGTTTTTAGTCAAATTTATAGACAAAAATGGAATATTCTCGGAAGTAAAAATTCTGCAATGTATTCAAAATGGCGTATTTGTCAATTTCAATGACGTCATAAGAACTCCGGATTGAGCTTTAGATATTGAATAGGCATAACCTGTCGCCATTCTAACATTTGAATGGACATTACAGGTAACAAAAAGAAAAAAGACACTAAAGTTTTATTTTGCAGTTTTAAAGATGCTGGGCTTGAAAGAGTCAGATTCAAATATTATCATAATTCTATAATAAGAAAAATGGCCAGTGGTATGGAGTGGACCATATGTAATGTGCTGTGATTATTAAAAGACACAGTACAGCGAGACAATATTAGCATCATTATAAAGGTAAACACTAGATCTTTTGAATGGTGCATAGTTTGCCTCTCAAAATGTCTCTGAACAAAGCTACAAGGCAACGATCAGAACTTTTGGATCATCCCTCGTAGTTGAGATAAGAATAATTGTTTTCCAAGCATCTAAGACTAACTTTACAAATGAGTGGGTGCATTACTGCGTCGGTCATACATTATAACATATCAATTATCCCTTCAATACAATGCGTATGCAAGCAGTGAAGAGTCTGGTAAGCTTCGTGTTTATTCAAGGTTTATGATTACATTCTATACACTTGACGTCTACATAGGGTCTTTCTGGTCGCGAGCCTGCGCATTAGTGGACATTGAGTTGAATGATGGAATTTAATGGATCTATGAATGGAGGTGTTTACTGTACTTATAGTTCTGATGGTGCACTTAGACACAACACTAGATCCGAGGTGTGTGCGAGCAGCGAATGCCCTGGTGAGACTGTGTATTTGCCATGCACGTCTGAGTTGTCGATGTTTGCATAACAGACTCGTGTGTTTTATTAGTTGGCATGTATTTCAAATCGTTTTTTTTTTTGCGAATCGTGCCTGAAGAAGACGCCGAATTTAGCTCGATATTAAATATAATGTAAGCTCTAATTAGCGTGAAAAAAAAAATACGGAAAGCTTATAACATATACATAAAAACATTCATTCATCTTATTCTAGAATAAAAAATCTCATTCTAGCGATTAAAGGCCAAAAATCGACTTATAAAAGCATCATTATGTGTTTGACAATGTAATTAATAAGCATTCTGCCCAAGATTTTCAAGATTTCAAGATTTTAATACGGATCAGGACCCCTAACCGAGGTATAGATCCAACTGTAACACATATACATGAAACAATAACAATACAAAAAAAAAAAAACATTGAAGAAAGCTTCAAAGCAGACTAGAATTGGACGACAATCCAAGACGAATGGAATGTAAATGCAGCATGAGATCAGACCTACTGGTATCAACCGGTTAAAGAAACACTCACCCTTCCTCTTAAACAAAACAAAACAGATAAGCCAACCAAGTCAGTATAAGTTGTTGGAATAGTCCATCAGCTGGTACTGACCAGGCTGTTCCCCTGCCAATATACAGGGCAAAAGTCAAGGAAGATCCAGTGCACTACCACTTTACCGATACCAGGAGCTCTGTACTGGTTCACTCAAGAAATATGCAATAAATGACAGTTTTCAGATCTAAATGTTGCTGTGTATCACTTTAATGTTGCTAAAATGTCCTTACAAAACTTACTGAGCTTAAACAACACCTGTATATCTTTGTTATTCATAACCTTACTGAAAATGACAGTGCTTGGATGGCGGGGCAAGCCCCTCGGGAGACACAACCTTCTCTGCTCATCAAAATAAGAGCATTCAAATAAGTAATGATACTCGTCACCAAGTCTGTTTACTCTGCAAAGCTCACAATTCCGGTCATCCCTCTCAACACCCCAAAATCTACCAAGTTCTATAGGTAATTTATGATTTAAGCACCTAAAATGACAAAAAGCCATAGCTAAATCATTGGGGAGCAAATGAAAATATTGCTCAAATACTAAGTCTGTTTTAAATATTCTATAATTGAGACATTTAGCTGAGTTAAAAACTGATTCTCTCCAAACCTGTTTAAAATTTTCTATAAGTTTTAACTTAACCATCTTGCTTATAGATTGCGGCACATGTGCAGTGTCTTGAGAATTCCACATATCATTAAGACCACTTGATATAAGGCATTCTTTGATACATAACAGCCACCTAGAGTGAAAAAGGTCTCTCTGGTGCATTGAGAGTAAGATTTTATACAGTCTATAAGCAATTTTATCATGTTTTCCATTTATAATGCGTTGCCAAAAACCAACCATTCTTGATTTGCATAGAATATTGATAGGATATCTTCCTAGTTCACCATATAACATTACATTAGGTGTGGTCTTTTTAACTTTGAGAATGATTTTGTAGAACTGGGTACACAACCTTTCTAGTATATCAGAATTTTCGAAACCAGTAACCTCAGATCCATACAACAGTATTGGTACCACCATACTGTCAAAAAGTTGTATCTGTAAATCAACTGGCAGCTGTAGTTTACGAGATTTTCTCAGTACAGAAAACATAGCTTTTCTTGCCTGTTCTGCAAGTCTGCGGTTGTTATTAATAAAACGACCATTAGAGGAAAAAAAAGCACCCAAGTACACAAAACCATCCTCAATATCTAAATCTTGACCATTATAAGTAAATGCCATGTTATGCTCAAATTTCCTATTACAAAATACAGTCACTTTAGTTTTAGTAGGATTAACTTCTAAATCCCATGATTTACAGTACAAATACATTGCATTTAATGCTGATTGCAATTCTTCTTTTGATTCTGCAAAAATAACTGTGTCGTCGGCGTAAAGTAAAACATATAGCTTAAATAACACTTCAATTTCATCATTACTAAGTAAAATTTTAGACATTTCCGAAATGTCGTTTAAACCATTATATGCATGAGAGATGAATTCTGACAAATCGTTGAGAAAGATAGAAAACAGAATTGGGGAAAGATTCTCTCCCTGTCGAACCCCAACATTACTTACAAAAGACTCGGATTTAGAATGACCCATCCGAACACATGATTTAGCATTAGCATATAAACTGTGAATAATTTTAAACATTTTGCCATCAACATGGTGTGTGAGTAATTTTTGCCATAAAAACCGTTTATTTTCAAAAACAGCTTTATCGATTTTTTCAATTGAAGAGCAATTGCTAAGGGAGATAAAAATGTGAAAGGGGTCTATTTACGAAATGCCCAGTATGATAGTATAAATACACATTGTACGACCTATAGGTGTTTCTCTGCTCGATACGCGTAGAGATACGTAGTTGGTCAGATCTTGGTGCTAAATATTCACTCGATTGGACAAATACAGGTTTTTCTTTCATACTTCTAACTGTAAATCTGTTTCGTCTCCCTACGCTTATCGAGTAAAGACCACCTCGATTTATACAGACACGGACAAAAACCTAACAAATAAACGTCCTATTTTCAACCAGTGGCCTTCAAAACAAGACCAAACTCTGCTCTAGACCTGCGTTGCCGGTGCACAGCTTCAATGTGTGAACAATCAATATTCCAAGTTCAAATATACCATGTATAAAGGAATAAATCTGTTTAAGCTACAGATTACTCATAAATAACACAATTTAATCTACAGTAGGTGGTGTAGACGTAACGATGTCGAAGATCAACACTCAAAAACATATTATCAAATGTGCACAAAATATAGGGTGCACATGTTCAATGTGTGAACAATCATGATATAAAGTTATTGTCGTATTTTTGACCCTGAAGTTCAAAGGGCGTGGCATATGCTAATTTTATCTCTGATCTGTTATCGGTAGTTTTCGCTGAATATACGGAACTGATTAGGTTATTTGAAATGGAATGTCTGATAAAAGTAGCAGTTCGACAATATCGTCTGCTGTGGTGTAGTGGGTTAGGCGCAGGACTCGTAGCGTATATAAGGTAAGTTCGAATCTCACGAAGAACGTTTCTTTTTATTTTATATTCCTGTAAGGAACTAAAACAGGAAAGCGAGAAAATGATGACAGTATGCGCTAAAAACAGGACAGCAAGAAAATGATGTTGTTTCTTTTGTTCTGTTTTTGATGTACACAGGATCACACTGCAGTTGCTAGTAAATCAAGAATGTTGGACAACCAATCTTGGCTCTTGGGCAAAACAGTCTCAATTGACCAGCGACTACACGTGTAACCACGTGTACATATACACAATTGCACAAAAAATAAGCATTTTCACGCTTTTCTAGAGTGTACATAGAAACTAATTTACTGGAAAATAATAAAAACGCCTTGCGAGATTCGAACTTGCCTTCTATGTAATAAGAGTCCTAGGCTTAGGCCACTACACCACAGAGGACGATATAGTCATATTACTACCGTTATGATACATAGAATTTCAGAAAACCTAATTTATTCCCGTATATATGGCGAAAACTATCGATAACAAGTCCGAGATAAAATTAGCATAGGTCACTACCTTTGAACTTCAGGGTCAAAAAAAAATACGACAATAGAATATAAAGGAATGAATACTGTTGGAGTTACAGATTACAAAGACTAGGCATCCCCTAAGCATTTCGGATAGAAAAAAATGTCTAAGTTCAACAACCGTAAAATGAGAGAATATTTATTAAAGGTGCACATAATAGTAGGTGCACATATCCAATGTGTGAACAACCATTATGCAAAGTTCGAATAAAAAGAATGAATACAATTTACACAAACTAGGCACCCCCTTAGCATTTTGGATGGAAAAAAATGTCTTAGTTCAACATCCCTCAAAAATATAAAAAAAGTCGTAAAATATGCACAAAATAGAAGGTTCACATCATCGATATGTGAAAAATCATTATGCAAAATTTGAATACAAAGGAATGACAACTTTTGGAGTTACAGATTACACAAACTAGGTACCCCTAAAGTGTTGCAGACGGACAGACGTCCGCACGGACGGAGTGGACCCACTGCTAGACTGCTTTCGCTAAAGCGACGCAGGTAACAATAGGCCACTTAGGTCTTCACGACTTCTAAAGGCCCCCTTAACGTCAAAGTGACGTTGTAATTATTATTTACTGAAATTTAAGCTATCAGCTATATACATGTATCTATTAGATGATTTCGGATCTCTCGGTATTTACCTGTATACTAATCTTCACTATTTCAATGGCAGTCACGCCCTAATGCTTTTAAACCATTTATAGTGAAGCGTGGGAATAACAAATGCATTTTTCTCAACGCAAGTTAATTGTCCCTGTCCATAATATATAATATTATTTTCTCTTTCTACAACCCTCTCGCATCATAGCGCTGCTGTTAGGGGTGTTTATTTCCTTTCTGCCAGAACCTATCTTTTCCAAAGGACCAGGATATGAATGTATGAAACATGCTCTGTCAGTTGCCATCGGCTCATGACAACGTTCGGTCAGAGCATGGTTATATATCTCTAAGATATGAATCATGATCCGTCATTTGTCATCGTCTCATGACAACGGTCAGAGCAGGGTAATATATCACTCGAGAATGAAAATGCTCCGTCAGTTGTCATCGTCTCATGATAACTGTCAGAGCATGGTAATAAATCATGAATGTATGAAACATGCTCTGTCAGTTGTGATCGTCTCATGACAACGGTTAGAGCATGGTAATATATCTCTAAGGTACGATTCATGCTGCGTCAGTTGTCACCGTCTCATGACAACGGTCAGAGCATGGTAATATGTCATTCATGTATGAAACATGATCCGACAGTTGTCATCGTCTCATGACAACGGACAGAGCATGGTTATACATACCTAAGGTATGAAACATGCTCAGTCAGTTGCCATGGACTCATGACAATGGTCGGAATGGTAATATATCATTCATCTATGAAACCTGCTCCGTCAGTTGTCATCGCCTCATGGCAACGGACAGAGCATAGTTATACATCCCTAAGGTATGAAACATGCCCCGTCAGTTGTCATCGTCTCATGACAACGGTCAGAGCATGGTGATATATTCCTCAAGTATAAATCATGCTCCGTCTGTTGTCATTGTCTAATGACAACGAACAGCGCATGGTGATATATCACTCAAGAATGTAACATGCTCCGTCAGTTGTCATCGTCTCATGACAACGGTCAGAGCATGGTAATAAATCATTAATGTATGAAACATGCTCCGTCATTTGTAATCGTCTCATGACAATGGACAGAGCATGGTTATTAACCCCTAGGGTATGAAACATGCTCCGCCCGTTGTCATCATCTCATATCAACGGACGGAGCATGTTTATTAATCCCTAGGGTATGAAACATGCTCCGTCAGTTGGCTCAGTGCTGACCATCTCATGACATTGATTAGATCATATTTGCTTTCTTTCTATTACGGGCATTTGGACATATTTGCAGGCTAGCCTTGTATGATATACATGTAAGATCGTCTCACATAGTTAAAGAAACTAGTGCTTGTGTTTGTCATCTTCATAAAGGAAATAGCAAGTACGCTGATACATTTACAACTGCACAGGCTGATCTGAGTCTAAGTGGACGATTAGGAGTTTGGGGCAACTTTAAATTGTAAGAAAGTATGTGCGACCATTTACATTAAACATCCATCCCCATTATAAGATAATTTCATGACCTATTATCTTTTTCAAAAGATGTATTTTGTTAAGCGTTCTTAATAGACATGGGTTTTTTTGCGGGGCCGTCTATTTATAACGTCTATTTATAACACCATGCGGGGACAGATATTATTACATGTACCCCCGTCCCAAAGATCAAATCTACATGGCCATTTTTTAACTCAGTCTGTCTGGCGCTTTACACAAGTGTATTATATAGTAAATTAAAGCGTCTATCAAGTTTATTCAGAATTCAGAATTCGGAATTCAGAATTCAGAATTCGGAATTATTATTGACATTCAAAAGTTACCTCCAATGGTATATAGGCCCTATCTTACAGTGTAACTCTTATGTACATAATAGCCCTTACTGCACAGATTACCATTCTAGACTAGGGTGCACTAGTAACCAATAATTACCCGTGCGTGCCTCCTACTCTAGGAAGAACCTCTACTCTACAGAGTACCTCAACCCCCGTGGAGTATCTACAGAGAACACCCACTCTATAGGTAACACATATTCCCCATAGCGTACTGTGTCAGGTAGGGAGTACCCGCTAGAAGAAAGGTGCCTACTTGCGCAGGAGGTACTCTATGGATTATGCGTTATTCTATGTGCAAAAGGGAGTACCCCAAACTCCACACAGGAACCTCTACTTCATAAAGTACCCCCTATTCTACTGAATAAACCCTAAAGTACAATCCTCTGGAGGGTAGGGTGTACTCACTCTGTCTGGCGTTTTACACAAGTGTATGATATAGTAAATGAAAGCGTCTATCAAGATTATTCAAAATGCAGGATACAGAATTCGGAATTCAGAATTCGGAATTCAGAATTAGGAATTCAGAATTCGGAATTCAGAATTTGGAATTCGGAATTCAGAATTTGGAATTCAGAATTGTGAATTGTCACTGAAATGAAAAAGTGAGCCATTTGGATCATCGTAGTTATTGATGTTTGAAAATTTAACACTGACAGTAGCAAAGAAACGCTGCGAGTGTGAGTTTAATAAAACGATTATTTCTGAAAACTTTTGTGTTTTTCAATTTGTTAAGACATCTGGCTACCACCTAAAAGTGTTTGTTTTCAAATTGAATCAAATTTAAATTTGCGAGACGATAATTGTTGAAAACACTTTCGTCGATATTACGTCAGAATGAACAGCATGAGCAAATCGAAATGATGGCAAATCATGGTCCATTTTGCAAGAGGTTAAAAAAAGATAAAGAAAACATCCTCAAATCAATCTTGCGGAAGAGACAGTGAATGTAAAATGGTGCGTTTCTAATGTCCCTCAGTATAGTTTAATGCGGTTTTAGCCACGATAACTTATATGGATACTAGTTCGACATTATAAGCGCAATATATAAATATATTTTCAATGCTCTACAAGGTAAGAAAGAGGGCCAAGATCAGGAATCGATACAATCAAGCACCACATCTGACCAAGGATACCAATGAGAAAGTACATGTAACAGCAACACAATTAAATATCACAAACGAGAGCCAAGAGGTCAGTCCTTTCCCATTCGCGCGAGACAGCATAACAAAAACAAGACAAAATAACATAAATGATTCACAAAAGAAGCACCGCCATGGAACGGTCAGTAAAAATATTTTATTGAAGGGCTTAAACCGGTTTCACGGCGCGCCAACCTCACTCTTAGTTCAGATGTGAATCAGGACACAAAGATGTTTGTTCTGCATGAAAGACCCATAACTTATCAATGCATCATCTCCTAGAACATATAAATCAAGATATAAAAAGGAGATAAAGCAAAGATAAGGACTCAATATTAAATAGAATTGAATACCAAGGCGGTAAACCGGTAAACTCCGATGGGCCTGACAACAGCCAAAGCATCAGACCCCCACATCTCATCAATAGATAAGTCTTTATGTCGGAACCGTAATAGAGTCTGAAGTCCGACATACCGGCGTGCAATTAAAGAGGAAGGCAAAGTTGCCAACCGTGATTGGGTTGACCACCAAGCTTTCAGTCTGTTGCAATATATTAATGTTATACCCAATATTTTTATAATGGGAAATTATTGTAATGAACTGCGCTGAAAAAATATATGAATCAACATCTTCTTTAATTTATACACCAAGTCACCATAGAATACACTCTCGTTTTTAGGAACGATGTAGATTGCCAGCTAATCGGGATCAACACTGTTATTCATCCACACGATGAATCCATATTGTGCTTTTATCTGTCCACCCTAAAGTCAATACTCTCACTTCGACATATGCTTTAATTTACAGTAGGTATAGCGGTTTTGGCTCAACTTTTATGGCATATAAAACTCTCATGACAAAACGTGGCATTCTGAAAACTACATACTCTATACGGAATAGTTGAAATGGGTATGTCCAACTGATAAGGATAGGAAAGTTCATTCGGCTAAAGTCGGTAAATAAAGTGGGCAATCTCTTATCAAGTATTTAGTAGGTGTCGCCTACGAATTAGGCGATCCGTTTGGTTATATTCACATCCACGTTCTGATAAGTTCGTACAACCTAATATTGTTCACAGAAAACATGATAAAATGCGATTTTTTGTCAAAAATATTTGCATATGACCACTACTGTATTGAAGTGCCGCAAACATGCAGCTATCTAAGAGGTCGTATAGATGCCTTAATTATTGTTTGAGCCTTCAGCTACGTCCCTACTTGCTACCCGCGAACAGTATAGACTCTAAAGGGATTGTGCAGACGCGCAGGCACGTCTAGCATTTGCGATAAGTTTTTAAAAATCTCAAACGCTGACCCTCTTGTGGTTGAGAAATGAACAATGTTCAACCTTTTATTGCTACATGTATCTGTAATATTTCATTTCTTATTTTGCTTTAATTATTACTTATTCACTTAATTCGGTTTCATATATTTATTTATTTATTTATTTTATTAATTTATTATCTCAGAACCTACAAATTACTATGATATCTCCGCCGTGAATAAAAAAACAAGCATTTGAAATAGTTTTTTCAAAGCGACACCAAAATTTACCTGGCTCGCACAAAAATTAAACCATTATCTAGCAGTGCAATCACTTGATTTACTTTAATAAATTTAAAGATTTTTTTTTTCTGATTTACAGCTGTAGGTTATAATTTTGGGAAAATAAATTGTTGGAGAAAAAAGGCAAACACTTTCTTGACTTTCCTATCAAGAGTACAATCACTTGTATAGCTAGCTGTTTTGATACGGGGAATACGCAACAGAGAAAATTTCAAGCTAAATAAGAAAACTGTCGTAGTCATCAGTCATATATTCAAGGGCGTGCCATGCTTTTCCTAGCGGGTATGTGCAACGGCATTTTCATATAAGCCAGCTCATGGTCAAATTTGGTAATTATCGTATGTACGAGAAAATCCACACATTTACCCCTTCCTTTTGACGCTTTTGCAAACAGAGCAGACCCGTATCAGGCAGCTCTTATAAGAGCTGCCTGATCAGTGTCTACTGTGTTTGCTAATGTAAATATAATTAGATATGATCCTATACTAGTGGACCTGACAAGTAATTTCTTTGTTCTGAACTGAAACCAAGTTCTAATCTGTCACTGTTCAAACTCATTATTTCTGACCAAACGCTAATAAGAGTGAAGTGTTTTTCCCTAAATATGTGCATTTTAATGGGCAAAAGTTTAGCGGTTTTCTTTTACTCCAAAGTTTTTTTTTTGGTAAAAAATGCAAAAATCGACTTTTTTAAAGAAAAAAAAAATGGGTTTGAGAGTTGTTTTTTAAAAAAGATGTTTACGTGGTTACAAACTGATCTAACCGACTTGAAAGACACCAAACAATTAAAAATGTGCCTATAGTAGATTTCTTACGCAATTTTAAAAATATTGCATTTTTATCAAGCATTTTTTATTCTCAAAATAATATGAATCAGAAAGTCTCATCATTGACTTACCTGACTGATGGAAGATTCCTTGGAGAAACATAAAAACAATTGCCAGAAGTTTAGTGGACGCCATCTTTGAATGAGACAAGACTGACTGAGAGCTCTTTGGCCGTGTATGAACTTTAACAACGCCAGCGGCGCTTTCTGATTGGCTTAAAGCGCCATCGAATCATGTTCATCACTTCCTGGTAGAGAGCAACCAATCTAGTTGGAGTTCGACAGCATTCATTACAAATGCATAACAACAAGACAGTCATTTGCTTAGATTTCAGTGTTATAACATAGTATTGTCCTTATGCATTCATCTAGTGATATCTGCAGTTTCTATGGGAGTGAATATGCATTGTAGCCTGTTTGTTTGAGCATTTTTCATCTTTAAGATGTTTGTGTATTTTATTTTGCAAAATGTCCAGCGTCGAGTCGTCAAAAAATATCTAAGGTTTTTTTTTCTTTAACACAAATGTGTCGGTCCACAAGTTCTCCAAACATTAGTTAATCGCTAGAGTGCTTGTTAATTAGATGTCGAAACATATAGTATTGGTACTCAATGGAACCGTCTCGAAATATTTGATTTTTAGCTAAAACGAGGATAACTTAGTTGACAATGACACGTGTCCATTGTCTTCCTAGATATTGAGAGGACCGTGTGGTCAGAAGATGAAAACAATGGTTTACATGTACATCCAGATTCTGTTTGATGTACTCACTCAAAAAAGAAGCGATACATTTATGTTTTCAAAACTTCTATACCCCGCGATAAATTTGTTTTTAGCAAACATCTAATATTTTGCATTTATAAAGTAATATAGATGTATCGTTTCTTTTTTTTTTTTAAGTCAGTACATTTTATCCCCCGTCGCATTTCTTTGCAAAGCTGTATGAAGGTGCAAGCTTGACATCTCCGTACGGAATCTCGTAGCATGTAAAACTAAATACAAGTAACCTTTCTGCTTTCTACAAAGAAGATCTATTGTGATGTTCAAATAGAGCCACAATGAGTACCAACAACATTCTTTGTAGAAAAAATTTCAGTGATTTAGCAATCTAAAATACATGTCTGGGTGTAAGCTTGTACGGCATAATTGGTTGATAATAAAAATGTTAATACAAGGATTTCCAACTTGCATTTTTGCATTTGAAGATACAAAGCATAGCTTTTTGGGCTTCACTGATATTAAAAAGCCGAATGTTTTGCACCATCCAGTGCAAGCTAAAAAGTTTTCAATCCTTCATTGAGCATTTTTACCGAGTTTCTTTAAACTTTGGTTAAGCAATATTTAATTTATCAATACTAATATATGTAAAGCTGATCAGTACAACATTACAGAATAGGATATCACATTAAGCTGTGAGGCTTATTGTGCTCACCTACATGTACATGAAACTTTGGAGTTTTCAGTATTAGATTTTGGTAGGACTTGTCTTAACACTTTTATTAGATAGATAGATAGATAGATAGATAGATAGATAGATAGATAGATACCTGACAACAAGGTACATATATTTTATTGCAACAAGATAATAACAGCATAGTATGAAAGCGTGTCGTCGGTGCTGTTGTCGCATTTCAGAATGTTTCGATGTTTAGTCAAGAGTTTATCTTTTCTAATTGGGACCACTAAATGCACCACGTCACAGGAGACACAGTTTTTGGGTGTTTGTATTTTGACATGTCAAAGCCCAAGATGCCTTTAAGGTAGCAGATATAATAAGTAAAGCATTTCAATGTTTTGGATTGAGTTGTTATGAATACTTATTTTCCATGTGGCTAAGAACAATAACGTTGTTCCGGCCGTGGGTCTGTCTACAGTTTGTGATTGTGGTACTTCCTAGTCATACTCACTTACTTTTGGATAATAACGATTAATTTTCATGAGTTTTGAACAGAGTTAGTACTTGATGAAAGCGAAAATTTCCTTTTTTCTACTATCTTAAGTGAAAATGATGAAAATGTAATGTAAAATTGTATATGCTTTGATGTATTATGATCTAGATTAAAACAAGTGCATTTAAATTTTCATAGTTTTTCACCTTAGTTATAGCCCTTCATTTTATGAAAATACAGTTTATTGAAAATATTTGGTGTGTGTGTGTGGGGGGGAGGAGGGTGGAATGATGCATGCATGCAGGGCTTTTATTGCATACGCGAACGAAGTTCCAGATCAGCTGTGCATCCATTTTGCTCGCTGTCTAGATAATCATATTAGTTTTTTTTTATTTATATCCGAAATAGGTAAGTCTCTAGCCAGCGTTCGTAACTGAACAGACTGGCTTTAATCAAACAGGTTTGAATACCCGGAAGCACGATTTCTTCCTATTCTATATACTGAGTGTTCACGATTATCGCTCGTCATATTTTTTTATTACTTCGTTAAAATAAGAAAAATGTATAGCTGACACGACCAAAACGCTGTCATGGTATTGTTGTTGACATGTACATTGCAAATGAGGTCGCGACAATATATTGGTTGCTCAGACTGGATGGATGCACAGGCTGGTCCCAATCTTTGTCGACCACATAAGGTAATGGCAAGGCTCAATTTGCTTTATTCCCTGGTTCGTTGAATTTAGATTGTCACAGAAAAGTTACTCCCTGCTAACTTGGTACTGTACACGTGCAAGGAGTGAGAAGATTATGGAGAGTGTTTGTGTATATGTAGCCTTGACTGAGTTTTCGTTGCTGGCAGCAATTTAAGACAAGATTATGTCAAACGGTAGAGCATGCCTCTCCCGCTCATCACAAAAATACCTTAGTTTGGATGTTCACCAATTCACGTTATGCGGATGTGGTTGTGCAATGCTGGCAAAAAGGTATTGCCAAGACATTTCGATAAATTGAATTAAGAGTTAAAGTATCATTATGCATTTCAATATATTTTCAAGAAAGTTATTAAACTTTTGTCCATAAGTGGTTTAAATAGAGGATCTTACATTAGTGCTCATGTTTTATTGAATTTATTAAACAAGTTGGGGAAAAGAGCTAAAATTGGAGGCTTGCCGAGCATTTTATCTCTTTTTCCCAACGAGTTTAATAAATTCAATAATTCAAGAGCACGAATGTTAGATTCTATTTATCAAATGACAAATACTTAGAAATCTCATTTCTGGCGTAAAATGTTATGATTTTGTCATCATGTACGCAACGTTGTTATGGACGTCATAACATTTCCCGCAAATCTGTAAACCACTAGTGGTTTATCACTTTTATTGCATGGCGTTATTTCACTCCCAGACGTGACGTCATATGATAAAACTAATACACGTATTATACGGACATTTTATATTATTTTCACGAAAGGATTTTCATAGCGATGGCCTCACATGAAAACCAGGAAAATAACAATTGGCCCTGCTGCTCTTATGTACATGTAGAAGAGCAATACGGCAAAACCCAGCATGCTTTCAGTTTCGTTTAGCAAGTTCATATTTCCGATTGACGTCTTAAATTAATAGAGTCACAACTTAAACAATAGATTTACACTTTGAAGTTTCAGATTAATTTAAGATTAACATCTTGAAATTTCTGATAAAGATCTTTAGATTGATATACAGAAAATTCATATCAATACCATAAAAAACTTTGATTGTTGCAGCTGAGCTGTTGATTCTTCAGTTGCTGCCATTTTAGTGGGGTTTCGACAATACGCTTTGTTTTGTGATATACTTTTTTCCCCATTTTTGGCTATCATCGAGCTGAGATAAAAGAATACGAATTGCTTACCTTATCGAAGGCTGGCTTTTCTTGCTAACCAGATCAGAATATCTGAGATTTTACCCTGGCAACGTTTGTCATCACTCGGTAAGCCTCGTGATGCCAATCGATGATCCTCGGGGTGGAGTTTTCTATCCCAAACAAACTCATTAGAGCGGGTGAGGGTATTGGTGAACCATAGGCAGTTAGTGAACCATTTCTGTATTCCAATTTCTAATGCATAGAAGCTTATTGTTTGACATTTAAAATGCTCAACATAATGCGTTGTTTAGTATCTAGGGTGTGCTATATCCATATTCACTATGTAAGTTTTTAAAAACAGACTTAACTTTTTAATGTCAATAAATTTGACGATTCTTAACCATGGTGTTAAGGAAACAGAAATTTGATCCTAATGATCAACCACTTATGTGTTGTATTTTGTCATGCTTCATTATAAAAGCCGGTATCCAATTGAATTGTTAACCCAAAACGCTTCTGCGCTGGTACCTGGCAGTGTTCGATTAGTATATATAAAGGGTTCACTAATACCCGACGAAAATTTCTCGCGGAGGGTATTAGTGAACCAAGTAACATGAACATTGAATAAAGTGTACCTTATCAGTTTATTTCTGCCTTTTGCACTTCTTGCTTTATGAAATAAGCCCCAAGAAAAATGGGAACACATGTATATGAGCAATAGGCATACATCCCCTGCATGACAAATATGCCTAGAGAATGATTTGTCATGTCTGATGGAAAGTTGCTCTTGTTTGGCTTGTGTATGAATAGAATAGGCTGTGTTAGCATCACCTGTTATACTCTACTGAAACAGACGATTTTTGTAGGTTCATTTCATTTTCTAAAATGTTTGTATTACAGAGGAAATAAACTTACCATATATATGAGGACGATTTCCAAAATGGCTACAACAAATATGCCGTCACAAGTCATGTGTTCCCTAACCCTAATATATGTATTTAGCCAAACACACGCATTCATAATCACATTTTTCTGTCAATAGTGTAAAGCATTAAGCTTTATAAAACGCATATTAACCACCAGTTATCACTTGGCAAGGTAGTCCAAGGCAGTCTGAAAATGAGCTGATAAATTTGCACTGCCTTGGAAATGACATTCAGACAAAACTTTGCTACATGCTGTTAACATGATTGAAGAGCAAAGTCAGGCCATTGTGGAAAGCTGCTTCTGCGTTTCAAATAGCAAATCAAGGTTCAGGGTAGTTCTACATTTACTGGTGAGTGCAGGTCTAATCTAAGCCTTAATTGCATTTCTATAGTCATCTCAATGGCGTTTCTAAATAATGCACTCTTCTCCTGTCCACTAATACCCGAATGGTTCACTAACTGCCTCCATCTTGTTTAGTTGTACAACGCTATTAATGTTGCTTCTTTGACTGTTTAGAAGCTGTCTGTCCACTGTCTAACGACAAGAGAGATCCAAACTCTCAATTTGAGTAGCAGCATGTTTGAAAAGTTCATCAGATAACATATTATCTAAAATATCGCTTAACGGTTCACTAATACCCTCACCCGCTCTATGGATTCTTTTATTATGTGTGTGTATTTGTTTGTCGGTGTCTTTTGTCTCTAGGGTGGTCTGTGATAGATGAAATTCCTTCTTATTTTTGCTTGTTTTACAGCAAAGAGTATTGAAGTAAGGAGGCTATTGGGGCTTATGCCCTTGCATTGTACATGTGAAAATACGCTAGATATATTAGCACCAAACGACAGCTAATTAAATTGTACCAATGCTTATCCGCATCTGAGTCATGCAATTTGCGCCGCTTCTCATTTTGATAAGCTCCACGCCATAAAATGTCTGTTTCTATTTCATGATCAAATGTTTAAGTTCACATGCTCAGCTTATAGATGTACCAGATTGTTTTAGTCCCCTACCATGCACAGCCCTTAGCCACCTACTCCTCAGGTCAAGGTCACAACTCTGCCTCCGTCTGTCTGTCAGTCCATCAGTCACGCTGTAATCCTGTAATTCGTGTCTGGGTCATATCTCATACTAGAGCAGGCCAAACTCATTATAACTCCACATGGTTATTTATTACCCATAATATGAAAATGTGTCAAGCACAACACTTAGCCATAAACTTCCAAGGTAACAGTAAAACATTTTACTCAAACATCGTCAGAAGCTGTTACACTCAGAATTTCGTGTCCACAAATATAGGCCAAATGCATTATAACTTTACATGGTTACATGTTTAACGCGTAGTATAGAAATATATCGCGCATAAAGCTTAGCTACCACCTCCCAATGACAAGGTCACCATTTTGACTCAAACTTGGTCAAGAGAAGGTTAGGCCAAATTCATAATAACTTTACATGGCTAATATCACATCACGGAAGCTTGTCGCGCACAATGCTTAGCCATCAACTCTCAATGTTAAGGTCACACGTTTGCCTCAGACTTGACCACTGTTACACTCAGAATGTTGTGTCAGGGTCATAACTTATTTTCTTGTCCTTTGTGATCATAGGCTTCATTGTGGAACTTTGAAACTATTAGAGGGTCACCGATGACGCCTAAATGGCAGAAACTAGCTAGTCTGGCCCCGGAAACATACACACTCTGGTTTCAGTTCTTTGGTGCAGTCTTGCTTCCAAAGAATGCCCTTTTAAGAACATATTTAACTTCACTACAGCTGGTTACTGGGACTGTGTTGCGGCGGTAGAACGTCTCTCTGCCCTTCGCTATAGTGTAGATTTTATTTTCTTGTCCTCTGGGAACCAGGGGTTCATTGTGGAACTTTGAAACTATTAGAGGGTCACTGATGACGCCTAAATGGCAGAAACTAGCTAGTCTGGCCCGGGAAATATGCACACTCTGATTTCGGTTCTTTGGTGCAGTCTTTGCTTTTAAAGGATCCCCTTTTAGGAACATATCTAACTTCACTACAACTGGTGACTGGGACTGTATAGCGGCGGTACAACGTCTCCCTGCCCTTCACTATAGTGTAGATTTTATTTTCTTGTCCTTTGGGATCATGTGGTTCATTGTGGAACTTTGAAACTATTTAAGGGTCACTGATGACGCCTAAATGACAGAAACTAGCTAGTCTGGCCCAGGAAATATGCACACTCTGGTTTCAGTTCTTTTGTGCAGTCTTTGCTCCCAAAGTATACCCTTTTAAGAACATATTTACCTTATACATTTTATACTTAAGGACTTTGAAAATGCACCTACAAGATTAAATTCTTTATTTCACAAACCATGAGAATGTCAGCTGGATAATTGTTATTGCATATCATAGTCTGACCAGCTTTTAGTGTGCCCTCGAAAATCCATGGTTTTAAATTTAGTTAAAGATATTGAAAAGTATCCGTTTTAAGACAGAAGTGGTTGAATTTGAAGGACACCAATTCAGGTGCAAGTTAACCCGCGTTAGTTTTGATTCCTGACACAACAGATATGCGTCCTGGGCTTCTTTCACGATTGCACATTCATTATTGAACGATTCAAAATGAATTGACAGTTCATTATGCTCAAATTAACATCCCTTTAAAGATACAGACATACATGTACCCCACCCACTCTGATTACTATAGTCTAGCAATACAATTCAACGTCTTGGGCCTTTCAAAGTTTCGATTTTATTTCATCTGGTTTTGATGGAAGAGGCTAAGGGCATAAGCGAAAAAACTCCCACATTTGCGATACAGTTTTGGTATGCTAAAATAATTGGGCCATGCATATATATGTACCATGGCCATTTATGCCATGGTCATCTACCTTGTTTTATTTAGGTTTTATGTTTTGAGAGGATTAAGCCGATTGGGTAGACCATACTATATTATATATAAATTATATAAGTATAAAGGAAGGCAAAGATCAGGAATTGCTGCAATGAAGTACCATACCTGAACGGGCACGCTAGTTTCGATACTAACAAAAACACTAGAAAACATATCAAAAAGAGAGCCAAGATGTCAGCTCTTTCCCAGCAGGTGACCACAGAGCTGCAAGGAGCAGACAAGACAGAATAACAAAGATAAAATGAAACCTAAATAACAAAAATGTTTCACAAAAAATCATCGCTTTGGACCTGTCAGTAAAATTAATCAGTGGAGGGTTTAAACATGTTTAACTGTAACAACCTTACCCTTAGCTATGATGTGTTTCAAGACACATAGATATTTGGTTGGCATGAAAGATCACTTATTTATCGATGCATTATTTCCAAGTACATACGAATCAAGATATAAAAAGGAAATAAAACAAAGAAAAAGACTCATGATCAGGAAATACCGCAATCACATACTGCAGACCAGCCCATGACACTGTGAGAAAGAGCCATAGAACATTTATAGTAACAAAGTTCATTTTCAAATGTACGTCATCCTTAGTTCTCCACTGAGGATAAATGTTTGAAACTCTATGGCGGCAAATCCTTTGGCAATCGCCAAACAATACTTACGACTTGGTTTACTTTTTCTAAACACTCAAGCTACTTGCAAAATTATCTGAAAAGTTATGAACGCCAGTGTGACGTCGAACGTTGGTAACTGCAATTCTAAGTTTCATTTGCTCTGTTTTTGATTTGTTTGTCATGGTGTATGGCCAAATTTTAAATCTTTACCAGATTAATAATGAACCTGGGACAAATTGAAAATGGTGGGTTTCTTTTGTATTTCAGTATAGATACAAAAGTCAATTTATTCGAACTATACCCTAAAAATACTGAAGGCACTCGAACAGTTTCCTATTCAATATGCCCAAGTTATGAGAGCATATGACTACGATTATGTTTACTTGACAACTTTATGGGAGTCTGTTATTGTTCTATGTTTATTGTAAGTAAATTTATGTCCATTCCAGTACTGCAATCATCTTGATGGGGAAGAGAGAGCTGATTGCTTTGCTTAATTTGTCTTCCTGGTGTCTCGTGATGGTTGAGCGGTCCTTCCTCGCGGTGCCACGGGGTTGTCTGCAGTTTGTGATTGTGGTATTTCCTGATCATACTCACTTATTATTTTTTATGTCTTGTAGTTTAATTGAAACCCGACATTCAGTACACATAACAAAATGGGATATATTTTGAAAATATTGCACATAAATTCAAGGACCTTATTGTTTAGGGGATGGGGGGATATTTTTGAGACAACATTGTTTTTCGCAAAAGCCAAGTTCTGTGAGGTATTCATCTAAATACATGGAAATTTAATGTTTGCAGCATAAAACTGGGGATGAAAGTGTTGCGTTTGCATTACAATCGGGTGTAGAATATTTCTTTGTTTTTGGTAAATAAGTATGCTGTCCATGACTTGTGACTATTACCTGTAAATGTCTTACATGCAGATTATACCTGAGGTGAGTTCAACAATGCGAGCGCTTTCAAGCGCTCGCTGTACTGATGTCAGGCTTTACACATTACGAATAAAGATAGGTACCAATTAACGAGCACTCGGCGAGCTCTCGCATTATTGAACTCGCCTCTGTTCTGTTTATAGTTCAGTCAGCCTGACCTGTTCATTGAGGTGTATCATTACTATATACTGTATACATACCATTGCAAATGGATAATAAGCTACAGGTTTTTACAAAATGAGTAGCTAATGAGCTTTTGTTTTAATTGGTTTTTTTAGCATTTTGACAGTTCCCCCCTTTGATCAAGCATTCCATTCTTATATGATGTGTGTAATGTAAAACTGCAACTGAATGCCAAATGATTAAGTTGGTCACTGGGGGTAAAGCACCTCAAAACACCTTTTTTTCTATTTCCTGTATATGTTGAATAACATAGTTTTCAACCCATATTTTATAATCAACACTTGTCCAATTTGAAAAGCCTTTTTACAGATAATTCGAGGACTAAACCAACTACCTTTTCCACAGAAAAAATATCTGGTCATTGCTATGGACTATCCTGCGTTAAGACTGTCCGAGGGCCTTTAATAATTTATAAGAGAGTTTAACTCAAACAGACCCATTTCAAAAATATTTCACGCATTTCGGAGTTCTTGTCAATTTGTATAAAAACGAACTGTTTGGTCGTTTTGTTCCTCAAAGCGACTCTATTTGAAATATAATCGAATAACTACAGATAATTTCCTACCAAAATATCGTTTTTAGACCACCAATAACTAAAAGCCTCCGACATCAGGACAACGCGTTTACCTGGGTGATACATATTTCATAAGTTATGCAAATCTATACTATCCTGCCAGCCAATAGTGACAGTGACTTCATGTTTTGTTTACAAAGTTATCAGGGACTTCGAATCGATAGCTCACTTGTTTATTAATCCTTTAATACACAAGTGATCTCTCGATTCGCGTAAGCTCAAGTGGAGTGTACAAGTTATTGTTTTACTTAACAGTTGTAAACAAAATATTTCGTCACTGTCACTTTTGGTTGGCATGACATTAGAACAGAACAGAATACGACATGTAACAGGTTCATATAAAAAATGGACACAACTTCACTAATCAAATCAGATGACGCAGCCTTTGTCGACAGCATTGTCACATCATCAACAGTCGTTGTTGAAACTGTGATAGACACACAGAATACCCCAACCACATGCCTAGTGCAGATACACATAAGCGGCATCTTTCTGCAGATGGCGAGGATGAGTTGTCCACCAAACAGGGGCCCAGTGTACAAAAGAGCAGGGATAATCAAGACCTCTTTGAACTGATGACTGCAGCTGAATTTGAAAAACGCAAAACCGTGTCTCACTTCAATGTCTATATATTTCAGTAGTACCAAAACATGTCTAACCGAAACATAATCTGTTTTTGTTTTAGGTTTTATGTCTCAGTCAATAGCCATGGTCATGTCGAGATTGTGAGTTCACCTAACCACATTTTCTTCCTGGGCAAGCCCGACTAAGCATATAATTTCGTTTATAACTGACAACAACCCTTCTTGAATCAGCGGAAGGAGGAGGATGACCATGTAAATTATTCCATGATCAATCTCCACGAAAGTATGGGACCGGGCGGGGATCGGACTTGCTACTGACTGCGCTATGGGGCCCGGGATTCTAAACTTACTATCATGTTTGCCATCTTAGAAATTGCCTCACATATATCTGTATCTTTTATATTAAAGCAGAGTATTAACTTCCAATTGACACATTAAGAACTTATTCTTGTGGCAGTAGATGTACTAAAATGTACTAAATTTGGAACCATATTGTCTTGGGGTTCAGACTTTTTTTAAAAAAAAATCAACGCCTCACAGAATAGTGCTAGAATTTATTATATGTAACATAAAAGGAACCATTTACTTGGGGTCACCTGCTGGGAAAGTGCTGACCTTTTGGCTCTCGTTTGTGGTGTATAACTCTTAGTTTGTTGAAATGAATTTTGATAGAAACATAAAAAAGTAAAAATACCTTGAGAACAGAAATCAATTATTTTTTTGATGGTTAACGCGATACAATGAGAATGACTTAAGCCATCGCCAAAATGTGAGGGGTTAAGTTGCCCCACCTTCTTCTCGGAAAGTAGGGTAGTGTTATTAGGAATAATTGTCTTGAATATAGAACTAAACAAGCCACACGTTTTGCCCGACGAAATGATTTTTATGCATTGTTCGCTACAAAAAAAGCAAAACATATACTCAATAGGCATTTTTCGTGTTCCTGTAGCGACACAATTTTTTGTAAAAATATAAAGAAAAATCGGGAAAAAGTCCAAGTTTTGAAAGTTTACCATTTCTCTATTAGTCAACATTTTCCGAATGTAAAGTTGAAAGTCGTGCAAGCAGCGATCGCTTAATATATTTTAATAAAAATTTAAATTGGCACCAATTCGTTAATTTGGCAAACCATGATCGTAAATAAGGTCCCCAATTTTCCTTCGTTTTTTTTTTATACAAATATTGTGCTTTAAATTTCAGCCAGTGTATAAATCCTACTCATCCTACTCATCTTGAGCATGCGCTGCACGTGCACGCCAAGTTTTTTTTTCGACAAAATTTAAACTATCAAGTAGCCGTTTAATTCTTTCACACAGTGCGCAGCTATCTAATCGGTATGGCCTACGTCGCCAGTAGTAAAGGCTTTGGTGATATGTCTCGTCAGATGCATATGTAATACGTTGCAAATTATTTTGAGCTGGCTCAATTGTGTTTTTTTTATTATTTTAGATAGACACATATAAGTTTCAATATTAGTTTGGCTGCTCCATTGGAGTAACCAATCCTGAACTGAGTAGGTTTACGGAATTGTGTTCAGGAGCACCCGAAAGCTCATCCTCCAGTGGTTCTGATTTTAAACGTCTCAGAGGACAGTGTCACAGCTTATTAAGAAAGAGGGCAAATATCAGGAATCGATACAATCAAGTACCAAACCCGACCCAGGATACCACATGGTAAAGTGACAAACACAAAATTTAACATCACAAACGGGAGCCAAGAGGTCAACCCTTACCCAGCAGGTGACCACAAGGTGACCACAAGGCAGCAATGACGGGACACGAAAGCACGCCAAACACAATTAATATAAATGATCCACAAAAGAAATACCGCCTTGGAAAGGTCAGTAAAATATTTATCTGGAGGGCTTAAATCGGTTTCATGGCGCCAAAATCACCATTAGTTCAGATGTGAATGAAGACACAGATATGTTTGGTTTGCATGAAAGACCCCTTACTTATCCATGCATAATCTCCTAGAACATATAAATCAGGATATATAAAAAGGAGATTAAGCAAAGATAAGGACTCAACAGTACATAGTACAAAAGAAATCCAACAGGTAAACCCTGGCGGGCCTGACAACAGCCAAAGCATCAGGCTCCTACCATCTCATCAAAAGATAAGTCTTTAAGTCGGAACCATCATAGAGTCCGAAGTCCGACCTACCGGCGTGTAAATAAGAGGAAAGCAAAGTTGCCAACCGTGATTGGGTTGACCACCAAGCATGCAGTCTGTTGCGGTACTTTAATATTATAGTCAATCTTTTAATGATAAGAAATTAAAAAAAAACTACGTTGAGAAATAATTAGAGCCAACAATCTTCTTCAACTTTTACACCAAGTCACCATAGAATTCAGGTTCCGAAAGTCCTTGGCGCAAGAGAGATTTAAGTCTAACTTAAAGTCTCATCCGAAAGACTGGGAGAGCCAGGATCGAACTCGGGATCCCTATGTTTATCACACCACGTTTGCTCCAATATTTAATTGCTATTTTAAAAGACGCATAAGTGATGATATTTTATTCTTATTTATATTGATTCAGTATTAATATCAGATGGATACATTTGTTTTTTTTTATTCATCATTCTTTTTCATAGTTTCAGAACCTGATAAGTACTATAATAACTCGTTCATTAATAAAAAAAAACACACGCTTAATGTTGTTCTTTTTAATTTTTCAAAGCAATAGCATTTCAGCGTACAGAAATTGCAAGCCTTACAAAAAACTAATCCATAATTGATGTATTCAATTCACTGATGTATTTACTTATATTAATTAAAAAACTTATTAACGGCTGTAAATTATCGTTTTTGGAAAACATATGGGACAATATCAGCTGTTATCGGTTTTAGCTGCCCTATTATCTCCCTTGAATATTGACCACTCCGGCAACTTACCTGTTGAAATCTGTGGCATCAATTACACAGAAAAGTATACAAACCTTTAAATAAATTATTAATAACTAACTTATTATTAAGTTGCCATTGTTTTATAAGTTATCACAAGAAAATTTAATGTTCTATCTTTACAATGATATAAACAAATATGAAATAACTTAATATTTAGTTTTGTCAAATTGTTCATCTTTTTAACTGGTAAAACCCCATTCATTTCTATGTAAATTGAATGAAAATGCTTAGGGTGAGCATTTTATGACCCCAAAATAATCATATTCTGACATTTTCTCGATGTTTTATAAGTTATAAATGGTATCTCTATCATCTAGCAATTTCAACCATATAAGTTTCATAGCAATAAAATAAATTTTAAGTCTGTCATTTTTATGTTGAAAATGGAGTTTTAGCGCCTTCTTGCCTAAGCGTTTAAAACGGCGGAGAAAATGCCTAAGTCCTAATTGGATTGCGGGTCTATAATGCTCCCGCACTATTCAATATGCTTAGAGAATGTCGAATAATCTTACGTCATTTTTAAAAGAAAGGGAAAATGTTAAAATTGATACCGACTTTAAATAAAGTTTCTTGTATCATGTATCTTGTATCTTTTGCACAGCTGCTTGGGAGACATGATTATGGAAAAAAAATCATAAATTTTGTAATACGTTAGAAGTAAAATACCACTGACCATGACAAATCGCCGAAATAAAAAACATTTTATTACAAGTTGCTTCAATTTATTTTTATTTCTTTACTTTAAATATAACAATTATTATTATTATTATTATTATTATTATTATTATTATTATTATCATTATTATTATTATTAACACCTATCGTTTGCAAAAGAAGTTAATTTGAAGACTTCATCTGGCAGAATATTCGTACTTCATTCTCACACCGGATAGGCGGCATTCGAAAACGTTAATACTATCGGCGGCATACGTTAATACTATCGGCGAACATAGATCAGAATAGTTAGAAAAAAGTTTTCGATTGCTATTTGTCGCCAGACTGGTTACAAATGGCAATCGAAAACACTGTTTCTAGTTATTTTTGATCCGCGTTCGTCGATTGTTAATGACGTTTTCGATTGTCACCTATCCAGTGTGATTCTGGTGTGACAAAGGATTTTGAGACGCTCATAACGGGATATGCGATAATCCTAGGTGTCAGATACTCCCTGGGGCTAAAGGTCTTATCTTGATCGTAATGAAATACTGATTTAACGGTTTTAACTAAATACACGATTTTGTATAAACAGTTACTGTCTTGTGTTGAAGACTTGCCCTTCTTCTAAAAACTTATGCATAAATAAATGCGACATGGGTGTGCATCAGACACTCGGGCTGATCTCAGTCTTCACGCACTGAATGTTTTGGATGTTCAGTTTCCTATTGAAGAACACCTTAAAAGAATATGTTGTCTTCTGTACCCTTGTGTTGTAAGTGACAATGAGATAATGGGCCTCGACCCGAGAAAACCTGACTTTGTTTCATGCGGACAGCAAATGTCAAGACCGTCCTGAGCATCCTCGCAGTCAAATCAGTGCTTTTGTTATTCGCTTATTGGAAAGTAAAATATCTAAACTTGCTTAATGCATTTTTTCAATATCAGTTTACCTAAAACAAAGTTTAGTCTCAGAGTCTTAGTAGCTGAGCCTTATCTGTTCGGAAACCTTGAGGACAGGTTTTCTGTCGTCCAGACCCAATTATCTGCTGGTCTCTAGCTTCAAACAGAAACCATAGTTTTACGTGTCTTTGTTTGGTGTTGTTGTTTTCTAGATAGCAAATACGCAGTTAAAGCTGCATAGTCTGTAACTTTTGATCTATTCATTTTAGAAATAATTTTTCTTTTTTTCAAGAACACAGTAAAATACTAAAATTCAGGTATACATTTTACCTTTTTCGTAATAATTAACAAATTATTAGTGCCAAAACAACAGCATTTATGTTGAAAATTAACTGTCTAGAATTATTGGAGGGACGCAAATAATTACAAACAAGAGAGAAAACACCTGTTTTATAAGATAATTCACTTTTTCATGCAGTTTTCAGCTGTAGAAATTAGATTTATTGTGACAACATAACTTTATTCTACTTTTACAAATGATTTAAAAAGAAATTTTTTTTTTTCGAAAAATGTTCATAGTTACAGAGTATGCAGCTTTAAGAAAAGCTGTCTTGGTAAGCGATCTTAACCTAGTGGATATGTTCGACTGTATTGATCATTTGGCCAGCGCATGATGCTTTGTATATTATCGTATACGCAAACAGTCACCCTTTGAACAACGTACGCGTTCATTCTAGTTATCCAATGGGCTAGATGACTAAAATTTGATCGAGGCCATCACCTACATCCTTTCTTCGTTTATGCGAGCGAGCCTTTCAGATATTTTACAAATATCGTGTGCCAGCTCGTAACTGAAATATCCTTTTATTTCATTTTTTAATAACGGTCATTTTGTCATAAAACAATTCTTTCTCAAAATATTAATACTCAGAAATGCAATCATTCGGACCTACCTGTTTGATGGAAGATTCCTTGGAGGAACACGAAGACAATGGTCAGAAATTTAGTAGACGCCATCCTCAAAAGAGACAAGCACAAAAGCCCAAGTCAGACTGAAAGCTCTTTGGCCGTGTATGGATTTTTAACAACGCAAACAGCGCGTTCCGATTGGCTAAAAGCGCCATCGAATGATATTCATCACTCCCTGATAGAAAACAGCCATTCAGAGATGTGTTCGATAACATGCAGTGTAAATTCATAACAACTAGACAACCCTCCGACGCTAAACAATTGCTTTTATTACAGCATTAACAACAGACTATTGTCCATATGCATTCACCTTATGTTTATCTATAGTTTCTATGGGAGTAAACATGCATTGCTACCTATGTGTCTGAACCCTTTCTTCGTCGTTTTAGATCTGTGTGTGTTTTTTCTCTTGCAAAATTTTCGCTGTTGTTTCATCATAAAATATCAAAATATTCGTTGTATCATATTTTATTTCTAAAATGGCGAACAAGCAAACGGGGGTATCACAGGTCTTTAAAACATGAGTGTATCGGTATTAAGAGTGGTTCAAATATACAATCGCTTCTCGAAACACTCAATTTCTTTGCTTTTACTTGAACAACTCATACTCACGTTCCATTGAAACGTGTCCGAGGTATTTCTGAATATGGAAAGGAACGTGTGTTCAGAATCTTTTGTGAATCGTTTATGTTTTTCTCTGTCTTGTGTTTGCTATGCCTTTGTGTGCGCCTTGTGGTCACCTCCTGGGAAAGGGCTGACCTCTTGGCTCTCGTTTGTGGTGTCCTACTGTGAATTTGTCACTTTCCCATTGGTATCCTGAGTCAGGTGTGGTACTTGATTGTATCGATTCCTGATCTTTGCACCCTTACTTACTTTAAAATGGTGTGTCGTGCGTGTGTCCTTGTCTCTATTTATTTTAACGCTATGATAATGAAACTTTTCCGATAAAACTGTATATTCGGAGATTTTCGCGAGAATTTTACTTTCACCAACAGCGTTGAAAGAATATTTGCGACGTTAATATTGTAATAAGGGCATGAGATACCTTTTTTGTCAACGGCAGTGACCTCGCCTTTTCGCGTGGGTTTTACGCGAGTTGTTTATTTTCACGAAACTTCGCATATGCGAAGTTTCGTGAACATAAAGACCTCAGGAAAATTTCTAAATAATAATTTACAGTATTGCTTTGGAATCAAAATCATTAACCTCTCTTTTCAAAACCGTGTATATATAGATCAGCTGGATTTGTCAGACCGCACACTGTTTCTTCATCAAATCCATTTTAGTATACTCAAACAAAAATAAACGTCCGATTTTCATGGTACTGTATATGTCGGTCCAGTTCAGATGTTGCATCAAGAAAAAAAAGATGTTTATCAAACGTCAGACACACAAAAATTGGCAATTATTTGATTTTTATCTTCTTACCTTGAAGGGTTATTAAACCTAATACGCACACAGCTTTTCCCCTTATAATCAGGAAGTATATCATCAAAACGTGACACTTTTTACACTAAACGGCAACCAGAAACGTCCGATGAAAAAGCATCTAAAATCCCAAGTCTTCTTTGTGAACGATCGAAATTGCAGTTCAGAACCTTTACTTTACGAAATTACATGAAATCACCTCCCTTTGAATTAAATAAATAACTATTTAAGAAATTCCAAATCTCCTTAACCTAACATCATTTTGAGACCGTTTTGTTTTAATTTCTTGTGCTTGTTTATGACAACAGTAACACAAAAGAAAAAAAAGAAAAAACTATGGCTGATGTCGGGCATCAAAGGTTCACTAAATCTGTGTTTTATATCCCACCCCTTACTGCAAAATCATCAGAGAATTACCATTATCGATTGTTTTGATGCTGATTCATCTTAATTAATGTTAAAATCCTTGGGATGACGAAAAAAAATAAATAAAATTTGTCCGATTCAGTTGATTATTAAATTGCTGGACCAACCATTGGGTTTTATGCGCTTGTTATCGATCTTTTGGGACGTCAGAGTATGTAACATATTAATAAGCAATGCATACAACTAGCACGCATAACATCTTACTTGAGTGTTTGCTCAGGGATGTTTAAATGTGTTTGAAAGGTTCAGGATTATGACCGACACACAAGCTATTGATGATGTGACTTTTGTTTTTAAGGGTACTCGTGTTCGCTGATTTGTCAGCGGCTCTACTTATTATCAAATGAATTTTTCTTAGGTGCAAAAACGTTTCTAAATAATCACAGTTTGTAATGTGAAAATTTGAATGAAATGCTTTCATAGATTTGGAACTACCAGCCATAAACGTCAAGCGAACATAATTTTATGGTTTGAGTATTTAGCGAACAAATATTATATTCAACATTGGTGAAATATGTTTCGTTTATGTTCTTTATTCCTCCGTCGCAGTTCTTTGCAGAACTGTATGAAGGCACAAGCTTGGTATCTCCATACGCAGTCTGTAAAACGAACTCCAGTAAGTGACTTTTCTGATTTCTGCGAAGAAGCATTTGTTGTGATGTTCATTAGATGCTCTTCCAATGAGTACCATACCTTGTAAAGACCAATGCATTATCAAACAATCTCCAATACCTCCACCTGCCTTTTATTTTAATTGTCATCAATGTTGCTGGTATTTCGCCACCAGCTTCTGTCCTAATAGAACATGTGGTTATTGAAGAAAGCAGACTGGCGTTTCAGCAGGTTCCAGGGGCGCAAACAGACCTTTGATATATGCACACTTTGAACAAGAAATATCTTTAAAAAGATAATCGGCGGAGATTAAATGGATGGATGTTTGGTACTGCAACAGTAGTAAGTGAGTATGCCACAAAATGCCACAATTACAAACCGCAGACAACCCCATGGCACCGCGAGGAAGAGCCACTGAACCATCACGAGACACCAGTAAGACAAATTAAGCATAGCAACCAGCTCTCTCTTCCCCAACAAGATGATTGCAATACTAGAATGGACATAATTTAACGTACAACAAAACATAGAACAATTACAGGCTCCCAAAGTGGGAGTAACAATAAACAAAAAGTCAACAACAACAGAACCACCACCTTAGAACGGACAGCAGCCCAATCCACCAGGGGGCCTAAACGCACTCCACCAGCACCAACTCTGCGCCCAGATTCTGTTGCTGTTGAAGTACAAGAAATGTTCAGCTCGCATGGAGGCCTTCTAACTAATGCAATGTATGATCATGCAGAAACACTCTTAACAAATTAACACACCATGATGAAACAAAGAAAAGGGCTCATGACTCACAGATAGTCAGAGCTCAAGAAAACCTCGTGTTGAGCCACGGTGAGTCCAGCTACAGATAAACAAACAGGCACCAACCCATCGATTAAAGCTTTACGTCAGAACCGTCATAGAGTCTGAGGCCTGACCCACCGTCGTGGAATTAAAGAGGAAACCATAACTATAAACCGTGATTGGGTTTAAAACAGGGCATGCAGACTGTCGCATGATATCCAAGTTATATCCAACCCTTATTTATATAACGTTTAACTATCTTTTTGAGTTGATCACTAAAATAAGGTTTTCACAGGAAAAATGGACAACTTTAAAAATAAGTTTTAGCTTAAAACTGCTTTATGGCATCCCTTTTTAGTGCTTTTACGCAGGAACTTAAAAGTGCGTTGATTTTAAGCACCTATCAGCCATTGCTTAAAAGCACTAAAAAGGGATGCCATAAAGTTTTTACGCGTGTGCGTAATGGTGCTTAAATATGCTTTTTAGAACTTTTCAGCAAGCGTTTTAAGCTATGACATAAAGCTTTTACGAGCGACTTAATATGGATATTGTATTTTTACGCAGATAAATTAAAGGCACTTAAACGTATGTTTTTACGCAGAAGAATTAAAAGTGCTTATGTAGCTATGCTAAAACTAGAATTTTTTGAAGATTTTGGCGCGAAAACAGCACATGCAGTGGATTCAGTATGCAGTGGATGCGGTGCTAATGTAAAAATCAGCTTTTGACAAACATCTTTGCAGTCTCACACAATATATGTTCAGTGAATTTTCTTTTGTGCACCATGAATTTATGCGTCTCCAAATTATTAGTTAAGAAAATATTTATTTCAATTTCAACATGTTCAATGCTGTTATATTTTCCATTAATTACATTTCAACCATAAATTGTAATATAGGTCCCTGTCCCATACAGTGCAATGCTGATGTTGCAAAAAAAATATACAAAATTTAACACTTGGTTAATATTCATTAAGGGTGCGTTTTTCACCAAAAGATTACTTTCAGCCCCAGGAACACGCGTTGGTTGTTGTTTTATAGGTCACTGTTTTAAATAACTGATGTTCGGGTTTAACGTACATGTACAGAAAGGACTGTGTAAAAATGTGATTACGTTTATCCATATTGTGTATACACGTTTAAGAACACGTATCCACTTATCAGCAATAATTGCAATTATCACGCACATCTTGGGCTGATCAATGGACTGATGCAACGTCTGCAGTAATAATTATGATTATAACAGGTGGAGACGAGGACCACATTGTACATAGGTCATTATTATATATCTTATTATCAAAAATCGAAATAAATGATGTTTAAACCTTGCAAAAATTTAGTAACTGATTTAACCCATGTATTAAGCATAGCGTCTTTTTGTGATGCATATGCAGTGCAGATCCAGATCAGATGCCACATAACGCATCGTCTGACCTGGGTCTCCACAGTGTGCTTGCTAATGCTATATTAAGAATACCACCACACAACATTTAATACGGAAATGGACTGGCCCAGTTTATGATAGTGGGAAAATCCAATCTAAAATTATGGTAACATTAAAAAAAAAGAGGATAAAAAGATGCCACTTCAAAGGCATCGGTAGTCCGTTATTGATTTCGTTTTGTCCCCTTGTCTCAAAATCAAACGCAGACGGGACGTCAAAACATCCGACCAAATTCAACTTGTCAGTGCCGTATGTGTGAAACAAATAAACTAAATCAATGACAGCTCGTGTTACTTTCCGGAAAGTGGATACGAAACATGTTCCATTTTTGGATACTTTTAATTTATAAGCAAATATCTGATTCATTGTAAACAAAATTGCAATCTTGTACATTTATTTATCTCTGTAGCTGAGCATGATTTCTCGCATATCGCGAGTTTATCGTGTTCTGGTCCATTTATAAGTCCTCGCGAGAAAACCTATGCTCAGGGTTAGAGTCAAATTAATGCCCAAACTAGCCTGCTCAGCTACATGGCATAGCTAGAAAATTTAAATTTCGGTTATGACAAGGCGTAAATCAGAATGGGCGAGTGCACAGGCTGGTCCAATCTTTTGTTGTTTGCAAAACCCGAAGATGGGATTTTTTCTGGCGTTTGGCTTAGGCAAGTGCTTAGTCGCGACTCACCTTCAGCAATAGTCATTTGAAAATATAATGAATTTGGCCTACCACGAAACCCAGGATAAGAGTTTGATTCAAGTAAACTGTTGTGACCTTGACCTACGGACTTGATGCCACACACGTTATAATCATATAAAATTATAATGTATTCCGTCTACCCTTGTACTGTATGAGATATGGCCTAGACACGGAAGCGTGTCGAGCAAACGAAAAGTCCGTCAAACGTATTCTAAAGAACATTGTTTATTTCTCCATTAAGGTAGTACCGGACTCACCGGCATATGTCCAAAAGTGTTTTATCTTTTAATATATTATAATATAGACTAATACTTATAATCTGAGACGAAAAAAACAATACCTCACCGTTCTTTTTAAAAAGTTATTTGATGTCAAAAACTGCAAAATCGCAGGTTTTTGAAAAAAACAAACACAGATTTTGTTGACAAATTAACAAGAAACGCAATACAGTTTTTTTCAGAACAAATACTACTCACACCAGAGATATAAATAAAAACAAAAAATAGTGAAATAACATGTATTTACCCAATTTATTAAGCAAAATCCTAATTAAGTCAGACGAATAAATGCCAAAAAAAAACATTAATATACAAAATAAACATATCAGAGAATGTAACTGGAACAACAAAAAACATATTTTTACAAAGATATTTTCTTGAAGAATATAATGATTGAATAAAAAATATGTGTCACCGTGCTCGTTTTTTTTGTTTTGGTGACTTTTCTGAAAAATCCTGAAAAAAAAGAAGACTATGCACTGAAGAATGGGCGTAGAAAATGACAAAAAAGATTTTGACCTAGCATATGTGACCCAGCACATTACATTATGATTCTCATTGTTATATACCTTATGAGTGTTTATAATACTATAGAAACTTGACGTGTTTCAATCGCTGACAGTTGTACTTTTCATCTATATTTAACGTGTCGCAATGCGACAAATCACTGTCCAAGGGCTTCATTCCCATTAATACATGGCAGCAGAGGGCTGCAACGCCATAAAAGCCCACTAAAGGACATCGTCTGCAAGTTAAGATATATCGTCACTAATGTCTTATGGAGAAATGACCAAACTGTTTCAATTAGCATAAAATACGCTCCTTTATCATATCGGACAGGCGGCAATCGAAAACGCTCTGAACAATCGATGACCGCGGATCACAGATAGCTGGAAACATTGTTTTCGATTGCCATTTGTCGCCAGTCTGGCAACAAACGACAGTCGAAAGCTCTGTTTCTAGCGATCTCCACGTTCGTCGATAGCATTAACGTTGTCGATTGCCTCCTATCTGAAGTGTTTATTTAATATAGGCCTACTGAATACGTAGCCAAAACAATCCGAAACAAGGGCTACTAGGAATAATTTACAGTCGGGCGACAAACGGCAATCAAAAACTCTGTTTCTAACGATCTTAGATCTACATTCGTTAATAGTACTATCGTGTTCGATTGCCCCTTATGTGAAGTGTTTATTGAATATAGGCCTACTGTATACATAGCCAAAACAATCCGAAACAAGGGCTACTAGGAATAATTTACATTTTTCATGTTCCTGTTATAAAAAAATATGTTTCCATACCGGATATGCGGCAATCGAAACTCTTGGCGACCAATCGATGAACGCGAGTCAGATATCGCTACAACCAGTGTTTTCGATTGCCAATTTTCGCCAGTCGGGCGACTAATGGCAATCAAAAACTCTGTTTTTTTTACTATTTTTTGGTCTACGTTCGTCGATAATATTGACGTTTTCGATTGCCGCCTATCTGGTGTGAATTCGTTGTACGTTTCATGGTGCTACGGTGGACATTTTTTGCATACAATTGAATAAAATAATTTGGGACTGCTTGTGTTTGAAAGAAAGGTATATAACAATGACGATATAATATTCTTTTCCGTATATTAAGCCCTAGTTACACTGTCACGATTTTGGTCACGACGGAGCTACGACTCACCCCGATTTATCAAGTCGTGATGCATCGGCATGAGTCGTAGTAGCACCGTAGAGACATCGGCGTGAGTCCTAGTAGTACCGTGGTGATTCGTGAAGAATCCTGGTGATTCGGGAACCTCCACGACAAGGCTACGACGAGTTTAAACCGTTTAAACTCGTCGGGGTGAATCGTGCTGGATTGTGGGCGTGGCCCAAGTCGTAGCCCTACCGTAGCGGGATCGGAGTGATTCCTAGTTGTATCGTGGTAGTATTCGTGGTCATTCGTGGTCATTCGTGGGCGTTCGTGGGCGTTCGTAGCGAATCGGGTTATCACTGACACAATTTTCTGGTATAAAAACAGAGGTATTATTGCTGAAAATCATTTTCAAAAGTGAATTTTAGTGAAGCGCATCATGGATTATGTCCAGAGATTTCAAATTGCTAATTTGCAGCTTGAACTGGACGTCATCTGATACAACTGGACATGACACTGGACTAGGGACAGGACTGAGCCTAGCCCGTGGGTCCGGTGACTGTTGTGATTTTACCACAGCTTTTCTTTTAAATGGCATGACTGACTTCGTCAAAGATTGAAGAGATAATGATATTTGGTGTCATATTTTTGCAAACTGTCGCCGGGGGGGGGGGGGGGGGGGGGATGGGGGAGATGGTACTTTGATATTTTCATACATACGTGGGCGCGGGTAATTTTTTTGGGTTCAAAATTTTGAAGTTCAGTTTTTTTCGGGTTTTCAGAAAAAATGAAATTTTTGGGGTATGAAGATTTTGTGGATATTTTTGGGGGGTCATCACAAAATTAGACTATATTTAGGGGTCATTTCTACGCATTTTTGGGGGTTTTAACGTCAAGGTACAGAATGGGGGAATTTTGGAGGTTGCTAAAATTTCAAATATTTTTGGGGGTTCTTGAAATTCCTGTTTTGTGTGTGTGTGTGTGTGTGTGTGTGTGTGTGTGTGTTTTTTTTTGGGGGGGGGGGGGGGGTTGAACGGTAGATGCTGGGCCCAAGCCTACGTATGAAGAAAAAATGAGAGTACCCTCCCCCCCCCCCCCCTGAGACTGTCGCATGACAACCACTAAATCGTGCAGATTCGTTGGAGGTCGTGACGGTACCGTAGCGCTACCGGCTTGAATCGTACTAGCACCGTATCGAATCGTGGATGCATCATGAGCATTCGTGAGCATTCGTAGCTCCACCGTGGTGAATCGTAGCGCTGCCGTCATGAGTCGTAGTGGGTCCGTAGATGAATCGTGCAGACACCGTGGGAGCATCGTGAGACATCGTATTGATGCTGGAATTTCTTTTTTTTCCATCCCGACGCATCCCGATGCAACCCGATTTTACCATCTGTCTCAAATCGGGATGAGTCGTGGTGAATCGGGGCTTGAATCGTGACAGTGTAACTGGGGCTTTAACGTTCGCCAAGCCCTCGTGTGATAATGTGTTGCAGCCCGAACCGCGAAGCGGTTCGGGCTGCAACACATGATCACACTCGGGCTTGGCAAACGTTAATATATATATACGTAAAAGAATGTTTTATCCTCTTATTAAAGCATGGCTATAACATGTCTTTATACTTTAATGCTTTCTTACACGTAGGATTTATGTAGATAAAAGCTAAAAATTATAGCTTTATTCCTGATGCATAGATCTAAATGTCATTTAAAGAATAAACTTACAAATATGCAATATAGGATAAAATTCTTTTCCGTGTATTAATGTTTGGCAAGCCTGAATGTGATGTGTTCCAACCAGAACCACACAGCGGTGAGGCCTGCAACACATTATCGCACAAGAGCTTGACAGAAAGGAATGCTATATTGACATTGTTATATATTATAGGACTTTTGGGGTACTGTAAAGGTGCACGGCAACTTTAATATTCATATCTGGGCGTGGTTCGGTTATTTCAACTGCTCAAGAATGGAAATCAGGTTCTATCTATTGGTTAAGCGTTTAAAAGTTGCTTGAGCCGCGCAGGACTGCGTGCATTTCATGAAAGCCCAGTCCGCTAATGCACTGAACCCACATTTATTAACCCTTAAAGCGTATATTACAACACTATCGTATGTTTTTATCGTCTATTGAAATATTATGAAGCCTCTTAAACAAACACTGTAGATCTTGAACAGACTGCTCATCTAGAAGCAGTCTGATCTGGGTCCACACTGTTTGCTTCTATGCTTTTGTTAAACAATAAACAAACACTTTCGAATGTAGTTATAACGCCTCATTTTCAGATTTTACCTATGTCTAAAGTAGACGAATAACGCAGTCATGAGGTTCCGCCTTTACAGTATCCAAAAAGTTGTGAATATTTTCCTTTTAAGCAAAAGCATTTCCAAACAAATGTCCACTGTAACATCGTGAAGCATACAACAACACCACACCTTATAGGCGCAATCGAAAACATCGATACTATCGACGATTATATACCAAAAATAGTTAGAATCATAGTTTTTTTATCACCATCCGTGCCTCATCGAACAGGCGACACTTTGCAATCAAAACACTGTTTCTAGCGAGTTTTGATCCGCGTTCGTCAATGGTTAGGAGTGTTTTCGATTGCTCACTATCCGATGTGGAAACATTTTTTTTTTCAACAGAAACTGACTGAAAAATGTAGATAACTCGTAGCTCTTGTTTCAGATCGTTTTAGTTACGTATTCATTGTATCAATACACATACCGGATAGGTGGAAATCGAACAGGTTGATACTATCGACGAACGTATGCAGTTTATTTGCTTGATTGGCGACAAATGGTAAATCTAACGATTTGCGATCCACGTTCATCGATTGTTCAGAGCCTTCTCGATTGCCGCCTATCCGATGTGATAAAGTAGCGTATCTTATGATAATTGAATAGTTTGGTCAGTTCTCAATAAAGCATTAGCGACGGTATCTTAACTCGCATAGGATATCCGTGAGCAGGTTAAAATGGCAATTAAGCCCTCTGCAGTCATGTCAAAGTTTATCGGAAATAAAGCCCGCGGTCAGTGATTGGTCAACGATCAACCAAAATATGACACATTAGATTAAATAAAATGTACAATTGTCAGCGATTGAAACACCTCAAGTTTCTATAGTAAACACTTATTAATATGAAATAGGCACACCTAATGGGCAACCAACCACTATTTGATCTGAGAGGATAGCACAGTATACGGTATTTCTTGTGAGTTGGTACTCGTGTGAGTATAAAAAGTAAGGAAGAACGCAAATGTCAGGAATCGATACAATTAGTATCACACCTGACCCAGAACACCTTATGGGAAAGTGGCACAAGAACAAGAAAACGTCACATACAGAAGCGCCTTGAGGGTCAGCTCAGACTCAGGGCCGTCGCCGTGTATTTCAAAGTGGTCCGACGGAGGAAACCGTGGAGTGCCGAAGGCACGAAAGGGTGGAGAGCATTAGAGGGGTATCATTCTACCCTATCGTTAGCCCCCCCCCCCCCCCCCGAGATTTTGTTTTAATTTTTAGCGCTTCTTTGTTCGTTTATAATGGGTTTTAATATGTTTGGGACTAGATTGCAGTCGCTTTGGATCATGGTTTCTTTGCTAGAGTGGAGTGAAAAACCGAATGCTGGACATAATCCTTTTGAGACAGTTACGTTTTTCACTTTTTCTCTTCGGCATGTTACTTTGACAAGTGTCTCCGCAGGTTTTTGTCAAAGTACTTTTAGCACTGATCCTTGCGTCCTGGTTTCGAAAAGGTATACACAATAGCGTCTTTTCAAGCAGGCTTCATCTAGATTTTGACTGCGCAATTTTGCTTGTCAACTTCCCTTGTTGGTGACAAAAGGTGAGATCATTGGCTTCATCGTAATGGTTAAACACTTCTCTGTCCACATGATCCAGGCTTCTTTAAGGCAAATGAACATTGAAGGAACCAAACACACTTGTGCTAAATTGGAACAGGTAGGACTTGTATATCCGTAACGGATCACGATGCTCATATTTATAATCACAACGTTTTAAACATAATTTTACGCCCGATATGTTGTTTCATTTAAAATCATTAGAAGAAAAAAAAAGCAAATTGTCAATATGAGGGAAACAAAACTTGAAAGCAGAAATTATCATGACTTTGATATATGAGTCTCAACATGAGAAAACCCGTCTTCGGGGTTTTCGACAATGCAAGACTCAAACCAACCTGCTCAGTTACAGAGATTAGCTAGAATGCTGAAATTTTGCTTGTAACATGTTTATCAATTATACTTTCCAGAGAATGTTTGTTTGTTTGTTTGTTTGGTGCTTAACGACGCATCAACCCTTGTGGGTCATTAGCGTCAGAAGGTATTAACTAAACATGATGAGGATGGAAAAAGTTAAAAATTTATAAGATAAAATAAAAGGAATGGTGATGATGAGTTTGTTTTATGATAATAAGTTGCAATACGATTGTTGACAGGAGAGACCACGTACAATATCTGACAGTTTCAAAGAGCTATTCAGATAACTGTACATGTTCTTTAACTGAACAGAATACAACATAATATAATCTGTATTATGGTCTGATACAAATATAAACAAAACATGATTTTAAAGACAGCAATTAGATTTTGTTAAAAAGATTTATTTGTCTTAAAAATGTCATAATACTATCAATATGTATATCTTGAAATAATTCTTTCATGTTATTAACATGGAAGCAATTATTTCTTACTTGTGCAAAATCGCCACACTCCAAAAGGAAGTGACGTACAGTGAAAGGTGCGTCGCAACCAACACATTGAGGATGCTCTTCACCTTGTAGTAAGTATGAATGAGTGACTCTTGTATGACCTAAGCGGAGTCGAGCTAATACTACTTCTTCTCTTCTAATGTTTCGAACAACTGATTGATATTCACCAATAGTTGGTTTGATGTCAAGAAGTTTATTACCAATGCTGTTATTCCATGAAGTTTGCCATTCTTCCAAGATATATTTATTGATAGAGGGCTTAAAATTGGAAAATGGAATTTTAAAAGAAGTTGGTTCTAATGAAAGCGATGTTTTTGCTTGCTTATCTACCATCTCATTCCCTTGGATACCTATATGACTAGGAATCCAACAGAGAACAATTTCTTTATAAGTTAAAAGCTCATGACATTTTTCTAAAAGTTTCTGAATCTGTGGATTCTTTGAACTGGTATGGTTCATTGCTTTCAATACAGAGAGCGAGTCAGAAAATATAATAAATTTATTGTTTGCATCACAAGTGCTAATGAAATCTAAAGCTAGATCAACTGCTTTGGCTTCAGCAGTGAAAATTGATGAATCGTCAGGTATACGTTGCATATTACTATGGTTGTCTGATATAACAGCACAACCAACCTTTGAGTCTTCCTTTGACCCATCAGTATAAATTTGTTGGTAATTCTTATAACGACTTTGCATTTTTCTGAAATCATCTTTTAATATGTGTGGATTTGATTCAGATTTTTTCCCGGAATGTAAATCAAAAAGTATTTCAGGTGGTTTCATGCACCAAGCTGGAATATTTGGTGTGAAATGTTTTTCAATATTTTGTGGTTTGATATTGGCAGATTCTAAGAGTGGTGAAATTCTGATGCCAAATGATTTAATAGCTTTAGGTTTTTGATCATACAAATGAACATAATTTGGTGGGAATGTAACTTCATGAGCAGGATTTGATGGGTTAGCAGCAAGTCTTATAGCATATTGCAAAGAGAGTTTCTCTCTTCGTGAATATAGCGATGGTTCATCTGCTTCCACATAGAGACTAGCAACAGGAGAAGTTCTAAAAGCCCCTAAAGCTAATCTAAGTCCTTGGTTATGTATAGGATCAAGCATTTGAAGATATGATTTTCGTGCAGAGCCATATATGATACAGCCATAGTCTAATTTTGACCGGACTAGGGACCGATACAGCTTTAGAAGTGTAGTTCTGTCTGCACCCCAAGAAGTATGGGAAAGCACTTTTAAAAGATTCAATGCTTTCAAACATTTAGCTTTGAGATATTTAATATGGGGTATAAAACTGAGTTTTCTATCAAATAAAATGCCAAGGAATTTAGATTCCTCAACAACTGGAATAGGTGATCCATATAAATGTAAAACCGGATCATCATGTTGCTTGCGCAACTGACAGAAATGTACACACTGTGTTTTTGATTTGGAAAACTTAAAGCCATTGCTTGTTGCCCAATTTTCAATCTTATTCAAATTTTGTTGTAGTTGACGTTCAATTGTTGCCATGCTTTTCGAGCGATAACAGATACAGAAGTCGTCAACGTACAATGAGCAATCAGTAAGATTACCTAAACATTTCACAATATCATTAATTTTGATACTAAAAAGTGTTGTAGATAGCACGCCCCCTTGAGGTACACCTTGCTCCTGGTCATAATAGTCAGACAGAGAGGAGCCAACCCGGACTTGCATGGCGCGGTCTGCAAGGAAGTTTTCAATGAATGTAGGAAGTCTACCTCTTAATCCTAGTTTGTGGATATCTTTTAAAATGCCATATCTCCACGTGGTATCATAAGCTTTTTCCAAATCAAAAAACACAGCAACTACATGTTCCTTTTTAATAAAGGCATCACGTATGAAGGTTTCCAATCTAACTAAATTATCAGTTGTACAGCGGTCAGATCTGAAACCAGACTGAAACCGCGATATATGATTATTGGATTCTAAAAACCAAGTAAGTCTTTTATTTATCATTCTTTCAAGTGTTTTACATAGACAACTTGTTAAAGCTATAGGTCTATAATTATAAGGTTCCGCAGGATCTTTCCCAGGTTTGGGAATTGGGATTATGGTTGCTAAGGTCCAATCTTCTGGAAATTTACCAGTAGTCCAAATGTAATTAAATATATTCAAAAGGGTTTCAAGGTATCACTGTACGATTAGGCACCGTGAGTGTGGGTGCAATAGGATTTATGCGCATTAGAAACAAGTACGGGCATACTTTGGTCAACCCCCATTTTTGCTCTGCTGATACCTGGTCATGATTTATTTTACATTCTAGAAGCTCTCCTTTAGCCAGACAGCTCCTGTAAGTTTCAGTTAATTTTGTATTGTTTCCACTTTGGGAAAAGTATTTTTCCAGGTCAGTGTATTCTTGGGCAGGAGCGGCAGGAAATTTGAAAAAGAGTACGGTCTCCACAAACTCTAAAATATTTTAGAAAATCAATCTGGCGAAACCTGGGCTTTCACTGTTTATTTTGTTTCTCTTGAGTATTTGAACAGGAATGAGTGTTGATTAATGATCAAAAAGATGTCCTGTAGAAATAACGTGTGTATTTTGAGCATTAAACTATATAGGAAAAAGCATTAGTACTGTGAGACTATGAAGAAATAACTTGATCATATCTTCCGAACGCTTGTTGTTATGGTCTGACTGACGCAGGCTGGGTTTGTTTTGATTTTTGATGAATATGTAAATTATGATAAAAATAGAAACGAAAGATGCTGAATTTGATATTTTTTTGATGATTTTGCGGGCAAAGATTGAATATTGCTCGAGGGAAACAGACTGTAGGAAATGCAGTTTATTGACGTTGAAGACAAGCCATCCCACAGTTGAATAGGGAAGCCAGGAACTTGCCTATAAAAATAGAAATAGGTCGTTCCTAACTGCCCAGTGCATTGTTAATGCGAATTAAACGATTTTCATCTTTACCGAGGACCTGCAAGGTTAGTCACAACAGCTGATGTATGCAACCAGATGATCACAGTACTGCACCGTACGGTATCAACAATGAGAGGCTTTCGGTGCACACATTGATTACCAAATTATTGTCATGTCTGTGGACTGTATATCTGGATTGAATGATTAAGGAAAGCACTTCTTACACTAATAAGCTTCTTGTCCTGCTGTTGTTGAAAAACCATACCCCACCCACACCTTTACACTGTACCTGACATAGTGTCTCGAACGGAGGGAGACAGCACATAATTATAGAAAAGAAAAAACAACACTTTCGATTGTATCTATCTTGAACCAAAGATTTGAATCATTTTTCAAGCACATCCTACAGGACTGACCACTTTTGCCAGCTTTAGCAGCTGATTATGGCTGATTTGATATTTTTGCTGCTGTCGATTAGCCGTGCGAGTAGTTCAACTGTAGTCTCATTGATGTCGGCTTAAATTCTATATTTAGTCACACTGCTACTGGCTTAAATTCTATATTACACTGATATGTGATGTGATATACATTGTATACTCTTTGCAAACCCACTTGCAGATATTTATGCGCCTTTTGATTAGGCATGTTAAACATTTGTTGGCCAAAATACATTTTTCTTCAGCTTATTCTGCACTGATTTAGTCAAATGAATCACATCGGCTGTGTATTTTTTACTTATCTGGAGCTAGGTAAATATTTGCATTGAGCCAGATTCCTTACTTTTTTAATATTTCTATGTCATACGCACGTCAATTTGTTTAAAAGTTGTTCAAACCTTCTTTTAAAGTCAGATAGCTGAGATTTAAATCTTTCTGTAAAACAGTAATGTTTTTCCTGAAAAAATTGCCAAAAACGGCTGTCCATGTAGGAATATCTTTGAGGCATGTTCTGGATCTGGAGTTCCTCAAGGTGACCTTTTGTGTGCTATTTTGTTTTATTATAGAAAGCTTTATATGCAGATAGGTAGGTTTTCAATTAAGAATGTTAAATGTAATCTTCAAGGTATCACTGTACGATTAGGCACCGTGAGTGTGGGTGCAATAGGATTTATGCGCATTAGAAACAAGTACAGGCGTACTTTGGTCAACCCCAATTTTTGCTCTGCTGATACCTGGTCATGATTTATTTTACATTCTAGAAGCTCTCCTTTAGCCAGACAGCTCCTGTAAGTTTCAGTTAATTCTGTATTGTTTCCACTTTGGGAAAAGTATTTTTCCAGGTCAGTGTATTCTTGGGCAGGAGCGGCAGGAAATTTGAAAAAGAGTACGGTCTCCACAAACTCTAAAATATTTTAGAAAATCAATCTGGCGAAACCTGGGCTTTCACTGTTTATTTTGTTTCTCTTGAGTATTTGAACAGGAATGAGTGTTGATTAATGATCAAAAAGATGTCCTGTAGAAATAACGTGTGTATTTTGAGCATTAAACTATATAGGAAAAAGCATTAGTACTGTGAGACCTTTCAAGAGAATTCTCTGGGAGATGTTTAAGCATTTGATAGTGGATCTCGTCAGGACCCGTGGCTGAGTCATGTGATAGTTGAATAGCATCAACTAATTCATCTAAATTAAAATCTTTGTTATAAATTTCATTATTTTGTGATTTAAAATTTAATTTAACTTTCTCTTGTTTAGTTTTAATCTTTCTGAAGGATTCAGAGTAATTGAATGATGATGAATTGTGACAAAAAGTTTCTCCTAAAGTGTCAGCAATGTCTATTTTTGAAGTTGCTTTGCTGTCAGTACCCACCATGTTTAGATGTGTGTAACTGGGGGATTTGTTTTTTCCAGAGATTTTTCTTATCATATCCCAAACCTTTTTAATAGGTGTTTTATGATTGATTTTAGAAACATAAGATCTCCATGACTTACGTTTCGAAAGTTTAATTGTTCTGCGGGCTTTAGCTCTAAATACTTTAACGTCATTCAAGTTGTTGGAATTTGGAGATTTTTTAAATTTAGATAGCGCTTGTTTACGTTGTTTAATTGCTTCTTTACAGTCGTCGTTGTACCATGGATTACTTTTAGATGGATTTGTCGAGGTTTGAGGAATACATTCTTTAGATATTTCTATAAGAGAAGAAGTAAAGTCAGATATGGGATCAGAAGATTCTTTGAAGTTTCCTGGTATTAATTCACCAGTGCATAGAGTATTAAATAGATCCCAGTTGGCTCTATTTAATTTTCACTTTGGATTGTGGTCCTCAGTGGAAAAAGTGTTCTGTTCAATGATGATAGGAAAGTGATCACTATTATGTTGGTCTTTACACACAGACCAATTATAATCAAGAAAGAGTGATGGGTGACAGAAGGAAAGATCAATAGAGGAAAAGGATTTTGCACCTGTAGAAAGATAAGTGTATGATTTATCATTCATAATACATATATCATTTTTTGTGAAGAAATTTTCGATAAGCTCACCTCTGGAATCATTGTTTTTACCACCCCAGAGGATATTGTGACCATTGAAGTCACCTAATATGATATAAGGAGAAGGAAGTTGTTGTAGTAAACTGTCCAGGTGTTGAGAATTAAGAGAAAACGATGGGGGAATATATACAGAACATATGGTTATTTCTTTGTCAAGAGTGACAGATACTGCAGTTGCTTGTAGTTCTGTTTGTAAATCAATCTTTCTTTGAGGGAAAGATGATTTTACAAACACCGAGGCACCACCAGAGGGCCTCAGACAATCAGTATGAACATAGTTATATATATTAAAACCTTTTAATGAGATGTTATCATCTGGTTTAAGAAATGTCTCTTGAAAACAAAATACAGATGGATTATATTCGGAAATCAATAGAGATACTTCATTAAAATTAGGTTTCAAACCTCGACAATTCCATTGAATAATTTTATGTTTAAAATCCATACTTGAAAATAATATTAAAAGAGATACTAAAATAATGGTTAGATTGACACCTTCCATTGTTTAAGTTGTTGGTAATCGTGAAAGTGTGCCTTTAGGGAGGTGATCACTGGAGGAAGAGTCTGTGAAAACCACAGAATCATCGTCCATGTCATCTTCCTCATCATCCTTTTTAAACACAGAAAATGGATTCTTCTGAGCTAGTATTGCTTTTTCAGCTTCTTCTTTATCTTTCTGTGCTTTTTCTTTGACATATTGTTGTCGTCTTTCATCTTTTTGTTGTTTTTTGAGTTTGTCTTTCTCTTCTTTTTTCTTCTTCTCTTCGTCTTTCCTTATCATCTCCAGGGTTGCTGGCTTAAGGGTTTGCCCTGGACGAGATGGATTACCTTTTTCTTGGGGTTTTCCTTTAGGGGGTTCTTGTTGTTTTTCTTCTTTCTGTTTTTTTTTAAGTATTCTGTAAAACTGTCGTCAATCTGTGTGCTCTTAGTGTCTGTTTCTGTAGATTTGTTGCAAGTGCCTGGTTTCACAGCACTTGCATATGTCCTAGCCTGGTAGAATTGTTCATATTGTTTGCGAGCTTCCGGAAAGGATATGTTTTGTTCACATTTGATTTTTAAGATTTTCTTTTCTTTCTCCCATTGTGGACACTCTTTGAAGTTGGCAGGGTGGTCACCAGAACAGTTTACACATTTGGCAGGTCTTTGACACTGACCAGATGCGCAATGTTCAGGCATACCACAGTTGATACATATAGCCTGCCTGCTACACTTATTTTCATGGTGGCCATACACTTGACATTGATAGCATCTAAGCGGATTGGGAACATATACATCAACCTTCGCTTGAATGAAACTTATTTTGACAACCGTTGGTAGTTCTGGTGTATTAAATGTAAATACAAATGTGTTAGTTGGTTTCAGGACACCATCACATTGATTCTACGGACATCCGTAACACCCTGTTCACCCATGAACTCCAAGATATGTTCGTTGCTCTGCCTGATTAAGGCTGGACAGCGAACAATACCTTTGGATGTATTCAAGGATTTATGAGGGGTCACGGAGCATTTCAGTCCACAAAAAGTTTTCATTTTTAAGAGGCTTTTTTCGTGAGGTTCTTTGGCACATTGTATTAACAGGTCACCTGATCTAAGATTCTTGATGCTTTTTGGCTCACCTGCCATACTCATTATTGTTTTGTGTATCAGAAAAGGAGAAAGAAGAGAAATATCCTTTCCTTCTACTTCTGAATGAATGATGAGAAATCTAGGTACATAAGGTTTTTTTGGTACAGAAGACTTAGATTGAGATTGAAAAGCTGTTAATGATTCATCAGAATCTGTGTCTGTAATCGGTGCGTGGCGTTTTCTAGATTTTGTAGCCATGTGTGTTTGGTTTTAAGATTCAGCCTCCATGCTCTCCACCCACCGTGGAGCCCAACAAGGGAGCACTTTAATGGAGTGGCTTTCCGACCTCCAGTGCTAGAGCTACATGGAAGTTATACTTGCACAAATATATCTGCACAATAGACTTGCACAAATAAAATCTGCACAATTGACCCGTTAAGCCACTGCCTTCCAGGAATATTTTATAAAAGAAAGAATATATAAGATAATGGACACGTGGTTGGCATCAGAACGATACTATAGAACGAAGATATGAGAAGTATTTTTTTTTTACATTTCAGCTTCCTGGGGCTTAGCATGACAAGACCGATTAGAAACACCGGGCCGTGTTTCCCCTCGGGTCTACCCCGTCAAAGAGGCCAAAGAGACGTGTTGAGTCATACAGAATTTTATACGCCCATATTCTGCATGCTCTTAGTCTTCCAGGCCATCCCCTTCGAGTTACCGAGAAAGCCACCCACGGTGAACAAGTGGGACTCTACTCTTTGCACTCCCGGATGGGGACAAGTATTACAATCAATATCGTCCCCAAATGTGAAGTGTGCCCCAGAGACCACGGCAAGGTGGTAGAGTCACTCCGGGGTTTCCAGAGAATGAACAACAAAGTCGCTGACTAGATTGCGCGTCTGCGCAGGCTGTTCTGCGCCTTTGTTGTTTAAATGCAACTACCTTAGGTTTTCCCCGCGACACGACCCATAACCCATAACCCATATCTCTGTGACTGCTTGTTTTAACATCTTGGCAATGTCTATTAATGGCATGCGCAACGTTCGGAGTGGTTCATGGTTAAATAAAATCAGAGGTAAGCTCAAAGAAAAAAGAACCGAAACGAGATAAAGGAACACGATGGAAAGTATAGATCTACTCAGCCAAAAAAGTGGGTCCAGCAAATGCTGCACCTGCCGGACCGTCGACGACGGCCTTAGCCCCATTCTCAACAGATGACCACAAGGCTGCAAGACACATACAAGGCAATATATCAACGGCGAACACAAATAAAGAAGTACCGCCTTGGAACGGTTTGTAAGAAAATTACTGGAATCGCTAGTTTAAAAGCTTTGAGTATAAGGGGAATAGAATAATCCTGCAAGCTATTTTAAAGGCGCCGGGACCTTTGAACGAAGTTCCTATTGGATACCATGAGGATTTGTAATTTGAGCAGCGACATGTGATTTCCAACAATGTGGCATTTTGACAAGTGTAGACTCAGACGAGCCTGTGCAGTCTCCTTTTAAGCTTGGAAACTCAAAATGACGTTCAGTCAGTAGCATAACACTCATAGAAAATTCAAGCGACTAGCAAAGGCTCTGATCAGACTGCGTGTATGCGCAGGCTGATCTGAGTCTTTGCTGGTCGCACATATCACATTGTTGGAAATCTCATGTCGCGGCTCATTTCAAAGGCGCGACGATGCACGTGGAAGTTGGCGTTATCACGTCGTGACGTAACGTTATAGGAATTGTGACGTCACGTCACGGGGATCAAGCAGCCGCTTGCCCGAAAGAGCTATCACTACCGATCAAGCTCCTGGTGATAGAAAAAATCCCTCAGTCTTATGGCTAAAATATGACTTTGATATCAACAAACTGGCATCTTCGCGATTCACTTTTACTGTTTGTATTTTATATGCGTGAAGTTGGCTAGTCAATCAACAATCAACAATCGACATTCAATGTCTAGCTAGACAATCGACATTCAGCTCAACATTCAATGTCTAGCTAGACAATCGAAATTCGGCTCAACATTCAATGTCTAGCTAGACAATCAACATTCAGCTCAACATTCAATGACTAGCTAGACAATCGACATTCGGCTCAACATTGAATGTCTAGCTAGACAATCAACATTCAGCTCAACTTTCGAGTTAGCAATGCGTCCGAACTTCTGAGGCCGAATCTTGGCGAATGTTAAGCTAGACAATCGACATTCGGCTCAACATTCGATGTCTAGCTCGAAAATCGACATTCAGCTCAACATTCGAGTAAGCAATGTGCCCAAACTTCTGAAGCCGAATATTGGCGAATGATGAGCTAGACAATCGACATTCAGCTCAACATTCAATGTCTAGCTCGACAATCGACATTCAGCTCAACATTCAATGTCTAGCTAGACAATCAACATTCAGCTCAACATTCAATGTCTAGCTAGACAATCGACATTCGGCTCAACATTCAATGTCTAGCTCGACAATCAACATTCAGCTCAACATTCGAGTTAGCAAGGAGTCCGAAGTTCTGAAGCCGAATCTTGGCGAATGTTGAGCTAGACAATCGACATTCAGCTCAACATTCAATGTCTAGCTCGACATTCGACTCAACATTGAATGACTAGCTAGACAATCAACATTCAGCTCAACATTCGAGTTAGCAATGCGTCCGAACTTCTGAGGCCGAATCTTGGCGAATGTTGAGCTAGACAATCGACATTCGGCTCAACATTCAATGTCTAGCTCGACAATCGACATTCAGCTCAACATTCGAGTTAGCAATGTGCCCAAACATCTGAAGCCGAATCTTGGCGAATGATGAGCTAGACAATCGACATTCAGCTCAACATTCAATGACTAGCTCGACAATCGACATTCGGCTCAACATTGAATGTCTAGCTAGACAATCACCATTCAGCTCAACATTCGAGTTAGCAATGCGTCCGAACTTCTGAAGCCGAATCTTGGCGAATGTTGAGCTAGACAATCGACATTCGGCTCAACATTCAATGTCTAGCTCGACAATCGACATTCGGCTCAACATTGAATGTCTAGCTAGACAATCGACATTCAGCTCAACATTCGAGTTAGCAATGTGTCCAAACTTCTGAAGCCGAATCTTGGCCAATGTTGAGCTAGACAATCGACATTCGGCTCAACATTCAATGTCTAGCTCGACAATCGATATTCGGCTCAACATTGAATGTCTAGCCAGACAATCACCATTCAGCTCAACATTCGAGTTAGCAATGCGTCCGAACTTCTGAAGCCGAATCTTGGCGAATGTTGAGCTAGACAATCGACATTTAGCTCAACATTCAATGTCTAGCTAGACAATCGACATTCGGCTCAACATTCAATGTCTAGCTCGACAATCAACATTCAGCTCAACATTCGAGTTAGCAATGAGTCCTAAATTCTGAAGCCGAATCTTGGCGAATGTTGAGCTAGACAATCGACATTCAGCTCAACATTCAATGTCTAGCTCGACATTCGGCTCCATATTAAATGTCTAGCTCGACAATCAACATTCAGCTCAACATTCGAGTAAGCAATGAGTCCGAACTTCTGAAGCCGAATCTTGGCGAATGTTGAGCTAGACAATCGACATTCAGCTCAACATTCAATGTCTAGCTAGACAATCGACATTCAGCTCAACATTCGATTTAGCAATGAGTCCGAACTTCTGGAGCCGAATCTTGGCGAATGTTGAGCTAGACAATCGACATTCAGCTCAACATTCAATGTCTAGCTCGAAATTCGGCTCCATATTAAATGTCTAGCTAGACAATTAACATTCAGCTCAACATTCGAGTTAGAAAAGTGTCCGAACTTCTGAAGCCGAATCTTGGCGAATAATGAGCTAGACTATCGACATTCGGCTCAACATTCAATGTCTAGCTCGACAATCGACATTCGGCTCAACATTGAATGTCTACATGTGGCAAGACAATCAACATTCAGCTCAACATTCGAGTTAGCAATGCGTACGAACTTCTGAAGCCGAATCTTGCCGAATGTTGAGCTAGACAATCGACATTTGGCTCAAAATTCAATGTCTAGCTAGACAATCGACATTCGGCTCAACATTCAATGTCTAGCTCGACAATCAACATTCAGCTCAACATTCGAATTAGCAATAAGTCCGAACTTCTGAAGCCGAATCTTGGCGAATGTTGAGCTAGACAATCGACATACCATTCAACATTCAATGTCTAGCTGGACATTCGGCTCAACATTGAATGTCTAGCTAGACAATCAACATTCAGCTCAACATTCGAGTAAGCAATCAGTCCGAACTTCTGAGGCCGAATCTTGACGAATGTTGAGCTAGACAATCGACATTCAGCTCAACATTCAATGTCTAGCTAGACAATCGACATTCAGCTCAACATTCGAGTTGGCAATGTGTCCAAACTTCTGAAGCCGAATCTTGGCCAATGTTGAGCTAGACAATCGACATTCGGCTCAACATTCAATGTCTAGCTCGACAATCGACATTCGGCTCAACATTGAATGTCTAGCTAGACAATCAACATTCAGCTCAACATTCGAGTTAGCAATGCGTCCAAACTTCTGAGGCCGAATCTTGGCGAATGTTGAGCTAGACAATCGACATTCGGCTCAACATTCAATGTCTAGCTCGACAATCGACATTCAGCTCAACATTCGAAATAGCAATGTGCCCAAACATCTGAAGCCGAATCTTGGCGAATGATGAGCTAGACAATCGACATTCAGCTCAACATTCAATGACTAGCTCGACAATCGACATTCGGCTCAACATTGAATGTCTAGCTAGACAATCACCATTCAGCTCAACATTCGAGTTAGCAATGCGTCCGAACTTCTGAAGCCGAATCTTGGCGAATGTTGAGCAAGACAATCGACATTCGGCTCAATATTCAATGTCTAGCTCGACAATCGACATTCGGCTCAACATTGAATGTCTAGCTAGACAATTGACATTCAGCTCAACATTCGAGTTAGCAATGTGTCCAAACTTCTGAAGCCGAATCTTGGCGAATGTTGAGCTAGACAATCGACATTCAGCTCAACATTCAATGTCTAGCTCGACAATCGACATTCGGCTCAACATTGAATGTCTAGCCAGACAATCACCATTCAGCTCAACATTCGAGTTAGCAATGCGTCCGAACTTCTGAAGCCGAATCTTGGCGAATGTTGAGCTAGACAATCGACATTTAGCTCAACATTCAATGTCTAGCTAGACAATCGACATTCGGCTCAACATTCAATGTCAAGCTCGACAATCAACATTCAGCTCAACATTCGAGTTAGCAATGAGTCCTAAATTCTGAAGCCGAATCTTGGCGAATGTTGAGCTAGACAATCGACATTCAGCTCAACATTCAATGTCTAGCTCGACATTCGGCTCCATATTAAATGTCTAGCTCGACAATCAACATTCAGCTCAACATTCGAGTAAGCAATGATTCCTAACTTCTGAAGCCGAATCTTGACGAATGTTGAGCTAGACAATCGACATTCAGCTCAACATTCAATGTCTAGCTAGACAATCGACATTCAGCTCAACATTCGAGTTAGCAATGAGTCCGAACTTCTGAAGCCGAATCTTGGCGAATGTTGAGCTAGACAATCGACATTCAGCTCAACATTCAATGTCTAGCTCGAAATTAGGCTCCATATTAAATGTCTAGCTAGACAATCAACATTCAGCTCAACATTCGAGTTAGAAAAGTGTCCGAACTTCTGAAGCCGAATCTTGGCGAATAATGAGCTAGACAATCGACATTCGGCTCAACATTCAATGTCTAGCTCGACAATCGACATTCGGCTCAACATTGAATGTCTACATGTGGCTAGACAATCAACATTCAGCTCAACATTCGAGTTAGCAATGCGTCCGAACTTCTGCAGCCGAATCTTGCCGAATGTTGAGCTAGACAATCGACATTTGGCTCATAATTCAATGTCTAGCTAGACAATCGACATTCGGCTCAACATTCAATGTCTAGCTCGACAATCAACATTCAGCTCAACATTCGAATTAGCAATAAGTCCGAACTTCTGAAGCCGAATCTTGGCGAATGTTGAGCTAGACAATCGACATTCAGCTCAACATTCAATGTCTTGCTCGACATTAGGCTCCATATTGAATGTCTAGCTCGACAATCAACATTCAGCTCAACATTCGAGTTGGCAATCAGTCCGAAATTCTGAGGCCGAATCTTGGTAAATGTTGAGCTAGACAATCGACATTCAGCTCAACATTCAATGTCTAGCTCGACAACGGACATTCAGCTCAACATTCGAGTTAGCAATGTGTCCGAACTTCTGAAGCAGAATCTTGGCGAATGTTGAGCTAGACAATCGACAATCGGCTCAACATTCAATGTCTAGCTCGACAATCGACATTCGGCTCAACATTGAATGTCTAGCTAGACAATCAACATTCAGCTCAACATTCGAGTTAGCAATGCGTCCGAACTTCTTAAGCCGAATCTTGGCCAATGTTGAGCTAGACAATCGACCTTCGGCTCAACATTCAATGTCTAGCTCGACATTCGGCTCAACATTCAATGTCTAGCTCGACAATCAACATTCAGCTCAACATTCGAGTTAGCTATGTGCCCGAACTTCTGAAGCCGAATCTTGGCGAATGTTGAGCTAGACAATCGACATTCGGCTCAACATTTAATGTCTAGCTAGACAATCAACATTCAGCTCAACATTCGAGTTAGCAATCAGGCCGAACTTCTGAGGCGGAATCTTGACGAATGTTGAGCTAGACAATCGACATTCGGCTCAACATTTAATGCCTAGCTAGACAATCAACATTCAGCTCAACATTCGAGTTAGCAATCAGTCCGAACTTCTGAGGCGGAATCTTGACGAATGTTGAGCTGGACAATCGACATTCAGCTCAACATTCAATGTCTAGCTAGACAATCGACATTCAGCTCAACATTCGAGTTAGCAATGTGTCCAAACTTCTGAAGCCGAATTTTGGCCAATGTTGAGCTAGATAGTCGACATTCGGCTCAACATTCAATGTCTAGCTCGACAATCGACATTCGGCTCAATATTGAATGTCTAGCTAGACAATCACCATTCAGCTCAACATTCGAGTTAGCAATGCGTCCGAACTTCTGAAGCCGAATCTTGGCGAATGTTGAGCTAGACAATCGACATTCGGCTCAACATTCGATGTCTAGCTCGACAATCGACATTCGGCTCAACATTGAATGTCTAGCTAGACAATCGACATTCAGCTCAACATTCGAGTCAGCAATGTGTCCAAACTTCTGAAGCCGAATCTTGGCCAATGTTGAGCTAGACAATCGACATTCGGCTCAACATTCAATGTCTAGCTCGACAATCGACATTCGGCTCAACATTGAATGTCTAGCCAGACAATCACCATTCAGCTCAACATTCGAGTTAGCAATGCGTCCGAACTTCTGAAGCCAAATCTTAGCGAATGTTGAGCTAGACAATCGACATTTAGCTCAACATTCAATGTCTAGCTAGACAATCGACATTCGGCTCAACATTCAATGTCTAGCTCGACAATCAACATTCAGCTCAACATTCGAGTTAGCAATGAGTCCTAAATTCTGAAGCCGAATCTTGGCGAATGTTGAGCTAGACAATCGACATTCAGCTCAACATTCAATGTCTAGCTCGACATTCGGCTCCATATTAAATGTCTAGCTCGACAATCAACATTCAGCTCAACATTCGAGTAAGCAATGAGTCTGAACTTCTGAAGCCGAATCTTGGCGAATGTTGAGCTAGACAATCGACATTCAGCTCAACATTCAATGTCTAGCTAGACAATCGACATTCAGCTCAACATTCGAGTTAGCAATGAGTCCGAACTTCTGAAGCCGATTCTTGGCGAATGTTGAGCTAGACAATCGACATTCAGCTCAACATTCAATGTCTAGCTCGAAATTCGGCTCCATATTAAATGTCTAGCTAGACAATCAACATTCAGCTCAACATTCGAGTTAGAAAAGTGTCCGAACTTCTGAAGCCGAATCTTGGCGAATAATGAGCTAGACAATCGACATTCGGCTCAACATTCAATGTCTAGCTCGACAATCGACATTCGGCTCAACATTGAATGTCTACATGTGGCTAGACAATCAACATTCAGCTCAACATTCGAGTTAGCAATGCGTCCGAACTTCTGAAGCCGAATCTTGCCGAATGTTGAGCTAGACAATCGACATTTGGCTCATAATTCAATGTCTAGCTAGACAATCGACATTCGGCTCAACATTCAATGTCTAGCTCGACAATCAACATTCAGCTCAACATTCGAATTAGCAATAAGTCCGAACTTCTGAAGCCGAATCTTGGCGAATGTTGAGCTAGACAATCGACATTCAGCTCAACATTCAATGTCTTGCTCGACATTCGGCTCCATATTGAATGTCTAGCTCGACAATCAACATTCAGCTCAACATTCGAGTTAGCAATCAGTCCGAAATTCTGAGGCCGAATCTTAATAAATGTTGAGCTAGACAATCGACATTCAGCTCAACATTCAATGTCTAGCTCGACAACGGACATTCAGCTCAACATTCGAGTTAGCAATGTGTCCGAACTTCTGAAGCAGAATCTTGGCGAATGTTGAGCTAGACAATCGACATTCGGCTCAACATTCAATGTCTAGCTCGACAATCAACATTCAGCTCTACATTCGAGTTAGCAATTTAACCGAACTTCTGAGGCGGAATCTTGACGAATGTTGAGCTAGACAATCGACATTCAGCTCAACATTCAATGTCTAGCTAGACAATCGACATTCAGCTCAAAATTCGAGTGAGCAATGTGTCCAAACTTCTGAAGCCGAATCTTGGCCAATGTTGAGCTAGACAATCGATATTCGGCTCAACATTCAATGTCTAGCTCGACAATCGACATTCGGCTCAACATTGAATGTCTAGCTAGACAATCTATGTTGAGCCAGACATTGAATGTTGAGCTGAATGTCGATTGTCTAGCTCAACATTCGCCAAGATTCGGCTTCAGAAGTTCGGACTAATTGCTAACTCGAATGTAGAGCCGAATATTGATTGTTGAGCTAGACATTGAATGTTGAGCCGAATGTCGATTGTCTAGCTAGACATTGAATGTTGAGCTGAATGTCGATTGTCTAGCTCAACATTCGCCGAGATTCAGCTTCAGGAGTTCGGAGGCATTGCTAACTCGAATGTTGAGCTGAATGTTGATTGTCTAGCTATATATTCAATGTTGAGCGGAATGTCGATTGTCGAGCTAGACATTGAATGTTGAGCCGAATGTCGATTGTCTAGCTCACCATTCGCCAAGATTCGGCTTCAGAAGTTCGGACACATTGCTAACTCGAATGTTGAGCTGAATGTCGATTGTCTAGCTAGACATTGAATGCTGAGCTGAATGTCGATTGTCTAGCGCAACATTCGCCAAGATTCGGTCTCAGAAGTTCGGACTCATTGCTAACTCGAATGTTGAGCTGAATGTTGATTGTCTAGCTAGACATTGAATGTTTAGCCGAATGTCGAGCTAGACATTGAAAGTTGAGCCGAATGTCGATTGTCTAGCTCAGCATTCGCCAAGATTCGGCTTCAGAAGTTCGGACTCATTGTTAACTCGAATGTTGAGCTGAATGTCGATTGTCTTGCTAGACATTGGATGTTAAGCTGAATGTCGATTGTCTAGCTCAACATTCGCCAAGATTTGGCCTCAGGAGTTCGGACTCATTGCTTACTCGAATGTTGAGCTGAATGTTAATTGTCTAGCTAGACATTCAATATGGAGCCGAATGTCGAGCTAGACATTGAATGTTGAGCTGAATGTCGATTGTCTAGCTCAACATTCGCCAAGATTCGGCTTCAGAAGTTCGGACTAATTGCTAACTCGAATGTTGAGCTGAATGTTGATTGTCGAGCTAGACATTGAATGTTGAGCCGAATGTCGATTGTCTAGCTAGACATTGAATGTTGAGCTGAATGTCGATTGTCTAGCTCAACATTCGCCAAGATTTGGCTTCAGAAGTTCGGAGGCATTGCTAAATCGAATGTTGAGCTGAATGTTGATTGTCTAGCTAGACATTCAATGTTGAGCCGAATGTCGATTGTCGAGCTAGACATTGAATGTTGAGCCAAATGTCGATTGTCTAGCTCAACATTGGCCAAGATTCGGCTTCAGAAGTTCGGACACATTGCTAACTCGAATGTTGAGCTGAATGTCGATTGTCTAGCTAGACATTGAATGTTGAGCTGAATGTCGATTGACTAGCTCAACATTCGCAAAGATTTGGCCTCAGAAGTTCGGACAGATTGCTAACTCGAATGTTAAGCTGAATGTTGATTGTCTAGCTAGACATTCAATATGACGCCGAATGTCGATCTAGACATTGAATGTTGAGCTGAATGTCGATTGTCTAGCTCAACATTCGTCAAGATTCGGCTTCCGAAGTTCGGTTAAATTGCTAACTCGAATGTAGAGCTGAATGTTGATTGTCGAGCTAGACATTGAATGTTGAGCCGAATGTCGATTGTCCAGCTAGACATTGAATGTTGAGCTGAATGTCGATTGTCTAGCTAAACATTCGCCAAGATTCGGCTTCAGAAGATCGGAGGCATTGCTAACTCGAATGTTGAGCTGAATGTTGATTGTCTAGCTAGACATTCAATACGGAGACGAATGTCGAGCTAGACATTGAATGGTGAGCTGAATGTCGATTGTCTAGATCAACATTCACCAAGATTGGGCTTCAGAAGTTCGGAGGCATTGCTAAATCGAATGTTGAGCTGAATGTTGATTGTCTAGCTAGACATTCAATGTTGAGCCGAATGTCGATTGTCGAGCTAGACATTGAATGTTGAGCCAGATGTCAATTGTCTAGCTCAACATTGGCCAAGATTCGGCTTCAGAAGTTCGGACACATTGCTAACTCGAATGTTGAGCTGAATGTCGATTGTCAAGCTAGACATTGAATGTTGAGCTGAATGTCGATTGTCTAGCTCAACATTCGCCAAGATTTGGCCTCAGACGTTCGGACTGATTGCTAACTCGAATGTTGAGCTGAATGTTGATTGTCTAGCTAGACATTCAATATGACGCCGAATGTCGATCTAGACATTGAATGTTGAGCTGAATGTCGATTGTCTAGCTCAACATTCGTCAAGATTCGGCTTCGGAAGTTCGGTTAAATTGCTATATCGAATGTAGAGCTGAATGTTGATTGTCGAGCTAGACATTGAATGTTGAGCCGAATGTCGATTGTCTAGCTAGACATTGAATGTTGAGCTGAATGTCGATTGTCTAGCTTAACATTCGCCAAGATTCGGCTTCAGAAGATCGGAGGCATTGCTAACTCGAATGTTGAGCTGAATGTTGATTGTCTAGCTAGACATTCAATGTTGAGCCGAATGTCGATTGTCGAGCTAGACATTGAATGTTGAGCCGAATGTATATTGTCTAGCTCAACATTCGTCAAGATTCGGCTTCAGAAGTTCGGACACATTGCTAACTCGAATGTTGAGCTGAATGTCGATTGTCTAGCTAGACATTCCATGTTGAGCCGAATGTCGATTGTCGAGCTAGACATTGAATGTTGAGCCGAATGTCGATTGTCTAGCTCAACATTGGCCAAGATTCGGCTTCAGAAGTTCGGACACATTGCTAACTCGAATGTTGAGCTGAATGTCGATTGTCTAGCTAGACTTGAATGTTGAGCTGAATGTTGATTGTCTAGCTCAACATTCGCCAAGATTCGGCCTCAGAAGTTCGGACTGATATGCTAACTCGAATGATGAGCTGAATGTTGATTGTCTAGCTAGACATTCAATATGGAGCCGAATGTCGAGCTAGACATTGAATGTTGAGCTGAATGTCGATTGTCTAGCTCAACATTCGCCAAGATTCGGCTTCAGAAGTTCGGACTAATTGCTAAATCGAATGTTGAGCTGAATGTTGATTGTCGAGCTAGACATTGAATGTTGAGCCGAATGTCGATTGTCTAGCTAGACACTGAATGTTGAGCTGAATGTCGATTGTCTAGCTCAACATTTGACAAGATTCGGCTTCAGAAGTTCGGAGGCATTGCTAAATCGAATGTTGAGCTGAATGTTGATTGTCTAGCTAGACATTGAATGTTGAGCCGAATGTCGATTGTCGAGCTAGACATTGAATGTTGGGCCGAATGTCGATTGTCTAGCTCAACATTCGCCAAGATTCGGCTTCAGAAGTTCGGACACATTGCTATCTCGAATGTTGAGCTGAATGTCGATTGTCTAGCTAGACATTGAATGTTGAGCTGAATGTCGATTATCTAGCTCAACATTCGCCAAGATTCGGCCACAGAAGTTCGGACTGATTGCTAACTCGAATGTTGAGCTGAATGTTGATTGTCTAGCTAGACATTCAATATGGAGCCGATTAACGAGCTAGACATTGAATGTTGAGCTGAATGTCGATTTTCTAGCTCAACATTCGTCAAGATTCGGCTTCAGAAGTTCGGAGTAATTGCTAACTCGAATGTAGAGCTGAATGTTGATTGTCGAGCTAGACATTGAATTTTGAGCCGAATGTCGATTGTCTAGCTAGACATTGAATGTTGAGCTGAATGTCGATTATCTAGCTCAACATTCGCCAAGATTCGGCTTCAGAAGATCGGAGGCATTGCTAACTCGTATGTTGAGCTGAATGTTGATTGTCTAGCTAGACATTCAATATGGAGCCGATTAACGAGCTAGACATTGAATGTTGAGCTGAATGTCGATTTTCTAGCTCAACATTCGTCAAGATTCGGCTTCAGAAGTTCGGAGTAATTGCTAACTCGAATGTAGAGCTGAATGTTGATTGTCTAGCTAGACATTGAATGTTGAGCCGAATGTCGATTGTCGAGCTAGACATTGAATGTTGAGCCGAATGTCGATTGTCTAGCTCAAACTTCGCCAAGATTCGGCTTCAGAAGTTCGGACACATTGCTAACTCGAATGTTGAGCTGAATGTCGATTGTCTAGCTAGACATTCAATGTTGAGCCGAATGTCGATTGTCGAGCTAGACATTGAATGTTGAGCCGAATGTCAATTGTCTAGCTCAACATTGGCCAAGATTCGGCTTCAGAAGTTCGGACACATTGCTAACTCGAATGTTGAGCTGAATGTCGATTGTCTAGCTAGACATTGAATGTTGAGCTGAATGTCGATTGTCTAGCTCAACATTGGCCAAGATTCGGCCTCAGAAGTTCGGACTGATTGCTAACCCGAATGTTGAGCTGAATGTTGATTGTCTAGCTAGACATTCAATATGGAGCCGAATTTCGGGCTAGACATTGAATGTTGAGCCGAATGTCGATTGTCTAGCTCAACATTCGCCAAGATTCGGCTTCAGAAGTTCGGACACATTGCTAACTCGAATGTTGAGCTGTATGTCGATTGTCTAGCTAGACATTGAATGTTGAGCCGAATGTCGATTGTCTAGCTCAACATTCGCCAAGATTCGGCTTCAGAAGTTCGGACACATTGCTAACTCGAATGTTGAGCTGAATGTCGATTGTCTAGCTAGACATTGAATGTTGAGCTGAATGTCGATTGTATAGCTCAACATTCGCCAAGATTTGGCCTCAGGAGTTCGGACTCATTGCTAACTCGAATGTTGAGCTGAATGTTGATTGTCTAGCTAGACATTCAATATGGAGCCGAATGTCGAGCTAGACATTGAATGTTGAGCTGAATGTCGATTGTCTAGCTCAACATTCGCCAAGATTCGGCTTCAGAAGTTCGGACTAATTGCTAACTCGAATGTTGAGCTGAATGTTGATTGTCGAGCTAGACATTGAATGTTGAGCCGAATGTCGATTGTCTAGCTAGACATTGAATGTTGAGCTGAATGTCGATTGTCTAGCTCAACATTCGCCAAGATTCGGCTTCAGAAGTTCGGAGGCATTGCTAAATCGAATGTTGAGCTGAATGTTGATTGTCTAGCTAGACATTCAATGTTGAGCCGAATGTCGATTGTCGAGCTAGACATTGAATGTTGAGCCAAATGTCGATTGTCTAGCTCAACATTGGCCAAGATTCGGCTTCAGAAGTTCGGACACATTGCTAACTCGAATGTTGAGCTGAATGTCGATTGTCTAGCTAGACATTGAATGTTGAGCTGAATGTCGATTGTCTAGCTCAACATTCGCCAAGATTCGGCCACAGAAGTTCGGACTGATTGCTAACTCGAATGTTGAGCTGAATGTTGATTGTCTAGCTAGACATTCAATATGGAGCCGATAAACGAGCTAGACATTGAATGTTGAGCTGAATGTCGATTGTCTAGCTCAACATTCGTCAAGATTCGGCTTCAGAAGTTCGGAGTAATTGCTAACTCGAATGTAGAGCTGAATGTTGATTGTCGAGCTAGACATTGAATGTTGAGCCGAATGTCGATTGTCTAGCTAGACATTGAATGTTGAGCTGAATGTCGATTGTCTAGCTCAACATTCGCCAAGATTCGACTTCAGAAGTTCGGAGTAATTGCTAACTCGAATGTAGAGCTGAATGTTGATTGTCTAGCTAGACATTCAATGTTGAGCCGAATGTCGATTGTCGAGCTAAACATTGAATGTTGAGCCGAATGTCGATTGTCTAGCTCAACATTGGCCAAGATTCGCCTTCAGAAGTTCGGACACATTGCTAAATCGAATGTTGAGCTGAATGTCGATTGTCTAGCTAGACATTGAATGTTGAGCCGAATGTCGATTGTCGAGCTAGACATTGAATGTTGAGACGAATGTCGATTGTCTAGCTCAACATTGGCCAAGATTCGGCTTCAGAAGTTCGGACACATTGCTAACTCGAATGTTGAGCTGAATGTCGATTGTCTAGCTAGACATTTAATGTTGAGCTGAATGTCGATTGTCTAGCTCAACATTCGCCAAGATTCGGCCTCAGAAGTTCGGACTGATTGCTAACCCGAATGTTGAGCTGAATGTTGATTGTCTAGCTAGACATTCAATATGGAGCCGAATTTCGAGCTAGACATTGAATGTTGAGCCGAATGTCGATTGTTTAGCTCAACATTCGCCAAGATTCGGCTTCAGAAGTTCGGACACATTGCTAACTCGAATGTTGAGCTGAATGTCGATTGTCTAGCTAGACATTGAATGTTGAGCCGAATGTCGATTGTCTAGCTCAACATTCGCCAAGATTCGGCTTCAGAAGTTCGGACACATTGCTAACTCGAATGTTGAGCTGAATGTCGATTGTCTAGCTAGACATTGAATGTTGAGCTGAATGTTGATTGTCTAGCTCAACATTCGCCAAGATTCGGTCTCAGAAGTTCAGACTCATTGCTAACTCGAATGTTGAGCTGAATGTCGATTGTCTAGCTAGACATTGAATGTTGAGCTGAATGTTGATTGTCTAGCTCAACATTCGCCAAGATTCGGTCTCAGAAGTTCAGACTCATTGCTAACTCGAATGTTGAGCTGAATGTTGATTGTCTAGCTAGACATTGAATGTTTAGCCGAATGTCGAGCTACACATTGAATGTTGAGCCGAATGTCGATTGTCTAGCTCAGCATTCGCCAAGATTCGGCCTCAGAATTTCAGACGCATTGCTAATTTGAATGTTGAGCTGAATGTCGATTGTCGAGCTAGACAATGAATGTTGAGCTGAATGTCGATTGTCTAGCTCAACATTCGCCAAGATTCGGACTTAGAAGTTTGGACTGATTGTAACTCGAATGTTGAGCTGAATGTTGATTGTCTAGCTAGACATTCAATATGGAGCCGAATGTCGAGCTAGACATTGAATGTTGAACTGAATGTCGATTGTCTAGCTCAACATTCGCCAAGATTTTGCTTCAGAAGTTCGGACTCATTGCTAACTCAAATGTTGAGCTGAATGTTGATTGTCGAGCTAGACATTGAATGTTGAGCCGAATGTCGATTGTCTAGCTAGACATTGAATGTTGAGCTGAATGTCGATTGTCTAGCTCAACATTCGCCAAGATCTGGCTTCAGAAGTTCGGACGCATTGCTAACTCCGGAATGTTGAGCTGAATAGTGATTGTCTAGATAGATATTCATTGTTAAGCCGAATGTCGATTGTCGAGCTAGACATTGAATGTTGAGCCGAATGTCGATTGTCTAGCTCAACATTGGCCGAGATTCGGCTTCAGATGTTCGGACACATTGCTAACTCGAATGTTGAGCTGAATGTCAATTGTCTAGCTAGACATTGAATGTTGAGTTGAATGTCGATTGTCTAGCTCAACATTCGCCAAGATTCGGACTTAGAAGTTCGGACTGATTGCTAACTCAAATGTTGAGCTGAATGTTGATTGTCTAGCTAGACATTCAATGTTGAGGTGAATGTCTATTGTCGAGCTAGACATTGAATGTTGAGCCGAATGTCGATTGTCTAGCTCAACATTCGCCAAGATTCGGCTTCAGAAGTTCGGGCACATTGCTAACTCGAATGTTGAGCTGAATGTCGATTGTCTAGCTAGACATTGAATGTTGAGTTGAATGTCGATTGTCTAGCTCAACATTCGTCAAGATTCGGCCTCAGAAGTTTGGACTGATTGCTAACTCGAATGTTGAGCTGAATTTTGATTGTCTAGCTAGACATTGAATGTTGAGCCGAATGTCGAGCTAGACATTGAATGTTGAGCTGAATGTCGATTGTCTAGCTCAACATTCGCCAAGATTCGGCTTCAGAAGTTCGGACTCATTGCTAACTCGAATGTTGAGCTGAATGTTGATTGTCGAGCTAGACATTGAATGTTGAGCCGAATGTAGATTGTCTAGCTCAACATTCGCCAAGATTCGGCTTCAGAAGTTCGGACACATTGCGAACTTGAATGTTGAGCTGAATGTCGATTGTCTAGCTAGACATTGAATGTTGAGCTGAATGTCGATTGTCTAGCTCAACATTCGCCAAGATTCGGTCTCAGAAGTTCGGACTCATTGCTAACTCGAATGTTGAGCTGAATGTTGATTGTCTAGCTAGACACTGAATGTTTAGCCGAATGTCGAGCTACACATTGAATGTTGAGCCGAATGTCGGTTGTCTAGCTCAGCATTCGCCAAGATTCGGCCTCAGAAGTTCGGACGCATTGCTAATTCGAATGTTGAGCTGAATGTCGATTGTCGAGCTAGACAATGAATGTTGAGCTGAATGTCGATTGTCGATCTAGACATTGAATGTTGAGCCGAATGTCGATTGTCTAGCTCAACATTGGCCGAGATTCGGCTTCAGAAGTTCGGACACATTGCTAACTCAATTGTTGAGCTGAATGTTGATTGTCGAGCTAGATATGAATATTGAGCTGAATGTCGATTGTCTCGCTCAACATTCGCCAAGATCTGGCTTCAGAAGTTCGGACGCATTGCTAACTCCGGAATGTTGAGCTGAATAGTGATTGTCTAGATAGACATTCATTGTTAAGCCGAATGTCGATTGTCTAGCTAGACATTGAATGTTGAGTTGAATGTCGATTGTCTAGCTCAACATTCACCAAGATTCGGACTTAGAAGTTCGGACTGATTGCTAACTCGAATGTTGAGCTGAATGTTGATTGCCTAGCTAGACATTCAATGTTGAGCTGAATGTCTATTGTCGAGCTAGACATTGAATGTTGAGCCGAATGTCGATTGTCCAGCTCAACATTCGCCAAGATTCGGCTTCAGAAGTTTGGGCACATTGCTAATTCGAATGTTGAGCTGAATGTCGATTGTCTAGCTAGACATTGAATGTTGAGCTGAATGTCGATTGTCTAGCTCAACATTCGTCAAGATTCGGCCTCAGAAGTTCAGACTGATTGCTAACTCGAATGTTGAGCTGAATGTTGATTGTCTAGCTAGACATTGAATGTTGAGCCGAATGTCGAGCTAGACATTGAATGTTGAGCTGAATGTCGATTGTCTAGCTCAACATTCGCCAAGATTCGGCTTCAGAAGTTCGGACTCATTGCTAACTCGAATGTTGAGCTGAATGTTGATTGTCGAGCTAGACATTGTATGTTGAGCCGAATGTCGATTGTCTAGCTCAACATTCGCCAAGATTCGGCTTCAGAAGTTCGGACACATTGCTAACTCGAATGTTGAGCTGAATGTCGATTGTCTAGCTAGACATTGAATGTTGAGCTGAATGTCGATTGTCTAGCTCAACATTCGCCAAGATTCGGTCTCAGAAGTTCGGACTCATTGCTAACTCGAATGTTGAGCTAAATGTTGATTGTCTAGCTAGACACTGAATGCTTAGCCGAATGTCGAACTACACATTGAATGTTGAGCCGAATGTCGATTGTCTAGCTCAGCATTCGCCAAGATTCGGCCTCAGAAGTTCGGACGCATTGCTAATTCGAATGTTGAGCTGAATGTCGATTGTCGAGCTAGACAATGAATGTTGAGCTGAATGTCGATTGTCTAGCTCAACATTCGCCAAGATTCGGACTTAGAATTTCGGACTGATTGTAACTCGAATGTTGAGCTGAATGTTGATTGTCTAGCTAGACATTCAATATGGAGCCGAATGTCGAGCTAGACATTGAATGTTGAGCTGAATGTCGATTGTCTAGCTCAACATTCGCCAAGATTTCGCTTCAGAAGTTCGGACTCATTGCTAACTCAAATGTTGAGCTGAATGTTGATTGTCGAGCTAGACATTGAATGTTGAGCCGAATGTCGATTGTCTAGCCAGACATTGAATGTTGAGCTGAATGTCGATTGTCTAGCTCAACATTCGCCAAGATCTGGCTTCAGAAGTTCGGACGCATTGCTAACTCCGGAATGTTGAGCTGAATAGCGATTGTCTAGATAGACATTCATTGTTAAGCCGACTGTCGATTGTCGAGCTAGACATTGAATGTTGAGCCGAATGTCGATTGTCTAGCTCAACATTGGCCGAGATTCGGCTTCAGAAGTTCGGACACATTGCTAACTCGAATGTTGAGCTGAATGTCGATTGTCTAGCTAGACATTGAATGTTGAGTTGAATGTCGATTGTCTAGCTCAACATTCGCCAAGATTCGGACTTAGAAGTTCGGACTGATTGCTAACTCGAATGTTGAGCTGAATGTTGATTGTCTAGCTATACATTCAATATTGAGCTGAATATCTATTGTCGAGCTAGACATTGAATGTTGAGCCGAATGTCGATTGTCTAGCTCAACATTCGCCAAGATTCGGCTTCAGAAGTTCGGGCACATTGCTAACTCGAATGTTGAGCTGAATGTCGATTGTCTAGCTAGACATTGAATGTTGAGCTGAATGTCGATTGTCTAGCTCAACATTCGTCAAGATTCGGCTTCAGAAGTTCGGACTGATTGCTAACTCGAATGTTGAGCTGAATGTTGATTGTCTAGCTAGACATTGAATGTTGAGCCGAATGTCGATTGTCGAGCTAGACATTGAATGTTGAGCTGAATGTCGATTGTCTAGCTCAACATTCGCCAAGATTCGGCTTCAGAAGTTCGGACTCATTGCTAACTCGAATGTTGAGCTGAATGTTGATTGTCGAGCTAGACATTGAATGTTGAGCCGAATGTCGATTGTCTAGCTAGACATTGAATGTTGAGCTGAATGTTGATTGTCTAGCTAGACATTGAATGTTGAGCCGAATGTCTATTGTCTAGCTAGACATTGAATGTTGAGCTGAATGTCGATTGTCTAGCTAGACATTGAATGTTGAGCTGAATGTCGATTGTCTAGCTAGACATTGAATGTCGATTGTTGATTGTTGATTGACCAGCCAACTTTACGCATATTTGTATTTTTCCAATGTCAACGATGATCACAACATATTTTTCAACAGTAGAATTAGGTTCTTAGTTCGTTCTAGATGGTTCCCCGTATCGACTCCGTATAGATACCGGAACTTGGCGATACCGAAAATATTTTCTATTCATATTTGAGATGAATGGGCGTGAATAGAACAGAACAGAGCCTCTCTAGTCGTAAAGCAACCAACCCTCGTGTTGCCCCGCTCCGCGAGGCAACACTCGGTGGTTGGTTGCTATAAGGTATATAACAATAAGAGGATGATACATTCTTCTGTCTATTAAAGTGGTATTTGGGTTCTCTCTTCCCTCAGCAGCTAAAACAGTTGCCAGAGTTGGACCCCCTCTGACCACTTCCTTTCAGGATGCGAGGAGGTACCCCGTGACAACAAGTTCAAAAAATGGCTTGTTTGAAATAAATGTATTTTTGGCAAACGCCCCCTTGCCCCCGCCCCACCCTCTGGATCCGCGCATGTACATGTAATCTCTGAAGCTGGTCATGTTGGTTTCAGCATAATCTGAAGATATTCTCGCGACGAATCTCAATACGGATAGCTGCTCTTCTAAACATACTTCTATTTTTTTAGGTAATAGTTATACCATGGGTCGTCCGCCTGTACGTGGAGATAATCCAAAGGCTTTAACGAGTGGATTATCTTCCGTACAGGTTATATGGTTCATATTTGTACCGTATTCAGCACACGCACGCACGCGTGCAACTATCTCGTCTACTTTGTGCAGCGAAAGAGTGTTTATACTTAGTATTCTTGGTTTGATGAAACTTCATGTGGATATAATTCATGCATTGTCTTTAAAATGATTTGGATTTTGCGTGTTTGCTGGGTTGAACGACAACTAAGCAGTTACAATTACATGTAATGACTTGACCAAAAACAACATGGAACAGAACATAAATTTTATTTCGACTTAAGCATTACTAGCTCATCGTCACGATACATAATATACATAATATACAAACATATATTTACACATGCATTTAGTTTTATTAATTACGCATGTGTAGTTCGAGAATGAAACTATTTTAGGCTTGTTCATCCATATTCTGCTGTAGACCCATGGCAGTACATCCTAGAGGGTGAATGTATACAGTTCAATCGCAACATCGCCATCTTAATATTTTCCGTATGTCACGTAAGAGCACAAAACCAGGCCTTAAACCGACATCGGACCAGGTTCTGCACCATTTGCATCTCGCCAAAAATGATGTCTTTTTGAACGCACATCGAAAAGATGTGAGCACCCGGTCCCCGCCGGCTCTCTGTGTATGTCGACATTCTTGAAATGATTTCATTTGTTTAGGGGCATCTGTGAACAGTATAGACTTCGACCAGACGCTTCATGGTCACCAAACAAACCTCGTGAACAACAATGAAGAATGATCCCACGCCGGGCCGTAACAGTTTTGTCCGCTGTCAAACGATTTGGCACTGAGATCGGTCGGATGCATCTCGTGTGAGACATGGGTCCAAACTGTTTGCTTGTGTCAAGTCCCCACCAACAAAGGCCAGCATAAATCAAAGTGAAAGAGCATACATGTAGATGCATCATATGCGTCAAGCCTGACCACATGGTAGAGATATAATGTAAAGTTTACTCGGGACATTAGCCTGTTACGTACACGGTGAGTCTAGAACTGTTGACCTTCAATCCCAAGTCTAACACTCTACCAACTGAGCCACTGCATTTCCATAAGGGTACTTTGGTGGCATATACATGTATGCCTGAGAGACAACAGACTAAATGCCTTTCAAAGGGAATGTATTTTCAAAATGTACTTGCAAAATGTCACTGGAGGCCATATTACGAAATCCAAGCACTACATCATGACACGTTACCTTGTGCCACCTTAAAGGCGAACATTGTGGCTCACCATGACTGCATTTAGCACCTATCAGTTATAATTGTTATACCAATACTTTCCCATTGATACCAAATAAATAGACTGATAAGCTACCCAGAGAAATCCATATGAAGCTGTTGCCGGTGGATTCTTAGCCTGGGTTCCAGTCTGATCATTTTTTCTTCTTTATTATTTTTCCGTTCCTTGGTCAAAATCGAAATTAAAAACGGACAACCGATACCTTTGATGTGGTATATTTTGTATTCTCTTCTTTTTTTAGAATATTAGCATTAGGTTAGAAAATATTGCCAAAATATTGACGACTGGACCCAGGCTAGTGGATTCTATACTTTGCTTTTCATTTGACAGGCCAGTAACTGTCAACTGCCCGATTTTAGTTGGAGAGTCGGACACAACTAAGTCGTCTGCTTTTTGCGTCTGCTGTGTTGTCATTGTCATTTCGGTTGAACGTTGTGGGCCCGTGTTGGGCTGCTTCTTTAGAGGCAGTCTGATCTGGCTCCGCATCGTTTGCAGATATATGCCAATAATGTTAGCAAATATATGCGACAGACGTATGGGCGGAGGCCTTTTCCAGATGCATTTTTCTGATGCTTTGGGGCTAAGGACTGTATGATAGGAAACAGTTCGTGATTGTTTGGATTACACGTGCGTAGAATACATGCACAGCAATCTAGTAGGGCTAGAGGTTGCCTATATTGTCCTCATCGCTCCCGTGGTGTAGTGGATAAGCGCTATGCCTTGTAAACCAGGGGTCGCAGGTTCGATTCCCGGGTTTTCCATAAAACCACTTTCGGTTGAGCATTCGGGAGTTCCCGTCATATAATAAACACACAAATCATAAACCCTCCCGGCCCAGTACTGGTTTCTACCCATGGAAAAGCCACAAAAAGTTTTTTTATTGTCCTCATCGACAGCGACATTTTAGGCAGCAAATACATTGGCGAGACTACATAAATGTGCAGGCTCGTCTTAGCCTTTGCTGTTCGCATATGTGATAATACATATATCTGGTTCAATTATGTTGAAATTGGACGCCAGCTTGTGGTTCCAAAATTCAAAGGGCGATGCATAAATGTTCCTTATTATGGAGCTTATGTATTATGAAAATTTAAATCGAGTTCAACTGTCTGAATTCTGAGTTGATACAGAAGACACTCCGTTAAAATTGAAGTTGAAATTTCAAATTGAGTTTTTATCATGTGTAAGATCAAACGTCGTCTCATAATTTCTAATTCCATTACTTCTGAACTTGAAATTACGATGATTTATTTTTTATTTTGTATTACAACCTCTCATTACAAAGTACCGGCATCTTAACACACACTTTCTTACAACGGTTTCGCCACTGTTCGTTCCCCTTGAATTTCAACTGTTGACTTTCTACAACAATATTTCGATTGAAACCAAATTTTGCGGCACTGAATTGGTAGAAAACATATGCATAACGCGAAAACAAATCAACAAAATAACGTCTGCAGCGAACCAAAATCAGCCTGCACATAGAATGATAGAAACTAGCCGTTCAAAAGTCTTTGCTGTGTGCTCATGGTGCAGTTAGTAGCTAATAAGGGGGTAAGACAGTGGACAGCCAATAAAGGCCAACATCGCTTCCCCAGGGAAACACATCTTTGCTCCAAAATTGTAACAGTGGTCACTAATTTATGATAACTATTGGCTGTCCACTAGTCTTACCTCCAACTGTTTACTGTGCAGGCAGTTTACACATCTTCTGTGTTATCTTATCTTTCAGTGAGAAATAACACCAAATTGATTAATATGCATGATTAACAAATTCGAGACTCTGATCTGCCGCCTGGTCATACATTTGGTCTGATCAGTATTCACGGCCAAGATTCACTGTCCATATATGGAAACCTATGCTTATAAGCTACCGAGCACACAGCAAAAACTTCCAAAGGTTACCCTTTTAAGAACATATTTGAACTGCTAGTTTCTATCATTCTAAGTGAAGGCTGATTTTGGGGTAGGGTATGAAACCCCCTACCCCGAACCCCGCACCCCCGTAATTACCGAATAGTCTCACGCAACAACGTGGGTACAACATTTAAATATTTTTGTTCAAAAGATGTGATATATTAGTATCTAAATATCCTGAAAGTTTTGTCAAAATTGAAAAAGTGGTTAGGAAGAAAAGCAACTTTTATTACAGTAAAGGGATATGAAACCGCCTACCGCAAATGAATATGAAAACGTGTATGATAAAATGCAGCGGCACTTAATGTTCGATGACTAATTAAGACATTTATTTTAGGTAGAACTTTGATTTTGGCACATATCCCATCGGCGAGCAGTCAATGATCTGGCGAGTCTGCGCATTTTCGCTGATTTCCGAACCCGGAACCCCTCGCGGAAATTACTCAGTAGTGTTATGCAACAACGTTTAAATTTGCTTCCAAAGTAAACGTTTAAAATGCCAATATAGAGGCATGATCTTCTCCGTAAAGCTGATATATAATGATTAAAACACAGTGCATAAAGATAATGTTGCACAAAGTTGTCTCAGAACTGCAGATTCCACCAAAATACAGTTTAGATAATGTGGCATCTCAAACGTGCACATGTTTACGATTGAGACGGTCTCCGCTAAGGCTGTCTATAAAGACAGACTAAATAATAGTAGTACATGTAGACTCGCCAGGGCCTTCGTTGCTCGCAGATATAAAACTTAAGTATGGATGTAGCTGAAGCTTTCCTAAATTTAGACCATCAGTACTTTATGGGCGTTAACAAAGGAGTCGATTGTTCATATTCGATAAGTACGTAGAATAGTTAGCCACACGCTACTTGCAAAACAATAAGTATAAAATATCATCAGAGCATGTGCTGCTCGCCGATGGGATAAGTAACCAAACCTAAAGTACTGGATAAAATAAATGTCTCTGTTGGTCTTCTATGAAAATTAAGATTTTGGTGATAACCTAGCATTTTGCCTTTGCGTTTCATATCTATACATTGTTCTTATTCATTTACGACTGGGGATTTCATACCCATACACTACATTGAAAGTTAATTTTCTTCCTATCAACAATTTCAATTTTTACAAAACTTTCATGATATATAGATACTAATATGTCACTTCGTTTGAAAGCAAATTGATGATCTTTATATCCTCGTTGTCGTGTGAGACGACTCGGCAATTTCCGTGAGGGGTGCGGGTTTTCGGGGTAGGGGGTATCATACTCTATCTATTTTTGGTTCGCTGTAGAGGTTATTTTGTTGATTTTGTCACGTAATGCATATTGTTTTTGAAAAATGTATTTGTTATTGTTAAATGCAATCCACGATAATCTTTCAGCTTTTTCGAGAGATTCATGCCTACTTTTAATTTGGAAGCATAATACACCACTTACATAGAAATTTCCGCGAGCCAGGGTGTTCGGTCAGACTGCACGGATAAGTACAATAATTTTTCATAACAAATAAACTCCTATTTATGGAACATTTATGCATTGCCATTTGAATATTAGAACCACAAGCTGACTATGTTTTTGTGACCTCACATTTCAAAATAAACGAGCCAGATATTTATGTATTATCACATATGCAACGGCTAAGACATGCCTGCACATCCATGTAGTCTCGCCAATGTTTTTGCTGCCTAAAATGTGGCTGTCGATGAGGACAAAATATAGGTGACCTCTAGCCCCACTAGATTGCTGTTCATGCATTCTACGCATGTGTAATTCAAACAATCACGAACTGTTTCATGAATGCATTTAATACATATATTATTTAACTTTTTCTTTACTAACAGTGATTTTTGCACTGTGCTAATAACATTTGCAAACAGTTTGGGTCGGGCCTGATCTGGATCCAAACTGGTTGACACTTAGATAGCGTTCCTGAATGTTGTTTCTTCTTTTTTTAAAGTTAATTTTGAAAAAGTCAGTAGACGAAAACAAAAGTATGATAACAATTCGTTAACCTCTATTCTGCCAAATTGTTTTGTCCTAAATGTTGTCTGCCTTAACGTCTGCTGCAGCTATTCAAGTGTAATTCAGACCAGTCTTTTATCATGATGGTAGAAGCAATCACTATGAACCCTGATCAGACTGATCCAAAGGGGGCAATCTTATCCGGGTTGTTTGCAATATGCGCTACCTAAGAATATAATCAGACGAGAGAGGACGAAGCAAAAGTGACTGGTGGAAAAAGAGGTAAATTTGTGTATCTCGCATGTCCTGTAAATCAACTGAAAGGTCCTGAGCTGAGCACTTTAGACTTTGCAAGAACATTTGTCTTTGGAGTGTCTCGGCCAGGTATGGCTCAAATCATCCTCAATAGTTACATGTACTGAACCGGAGGTTTGAAAGACGTTGCGGATGCATAGACTAATCTTCGTTACTAGCAGATTTAAAACATTTTCTCAGAATGATTCAATGCATGCTATGTAAACATTATTTCTTTTAGTAAAACATCATAACAGAGTACCATCAGAGTGTCAAACAGTTCGGCTCCAGTTCACAGTTCAGGTCCAAAGTTTGTTGGGCCTGATCTGGAACCAAACTGTTGCGACGACACTAACAGATAAATACTTAAATGTTTCATTTTGCAGGCATTCTACAAATGTATTTATTTTCAGAAAATAATAAACTGCACCTGCGCATATCATGTGTATGTGGCAAATCGTTTCTTTCGACATTTTCATAATTTGTGGTGCGAAGAGCAAAGGTTTTGGTGAAACCGCATACATGCACATGCTACAGGCTTGCGTGAAACCCAAAAGACTGCTCCTCAGCAACCTTCCCGAAAATCTTTCCCAAAACCAATGATTCTGTGATCGCACTTACCCGTGTGACAGGAGCTTAATTGTTTGTTTTGTGTTTTTATGAAAATTTTCATCTAGCTGAAGCTGGTCGATTTTATTGAGTATTTCTATAATGAATTAAAATGGGAAATCATGCAGGATTCGCGTTAGGAAGCATAAACATAATACATGTATCTAAAACACATGCTGTTTCTTACTGCAATATGCGTCTATGTAACCTGTGTGAGTTTGACTCGGTCAGAGAAATTATATAACCATGTAATTGGAAACAACACTGGTCGTCTCTCGCAACATGGGTAATTAATAATTACACGTGTCGAAGAGGCGGGAAGTAAAAACTGCTATCACTTGCAAACGGGATGTGGTGGCGCGCAGATCATCTAGACTCAGTCTCCAGCAAGATCTTCAGAAACTGACATGGATTACTCTGAGCATGGATATTAGTCTGGATGTAAAAAGGGGGGGGGGGTACTCTGATATTTTCATACAAACGTAGGCTCTGGGGTGCAAAATTTTGAGCTTCAATATTTTGGGGGTTTTCAGAAAAATGAATATTTTGGGGGTATGAACATTATGTGGTTATCCTTTTTGGGTCATTACAAAATTGGACTAGATTTAGAGGCCATTTCTATGCATCTAAATGTCAATGTACAGAATAGTTGATATTTTTTTTTTGGGGGGGGGGATGCTAAAATTTCAAATATTCTTTTTGGGTGCTTGATACTCTTGATTTTTGGGGGATGAAAGATAGATGCTGGGTCCAAGCTTACGTATGCAGAAAAAAATGAGAGTACCGCCACCCCAGGGGCCAAGATCCAGACCGAGCACAGATGAAAGCGTTTTTGACAATCTCTAGATCCAAACGTTTCTGGAGGAGTCTAATCCACATGACGACAAAGCAAACAAAAGAAAAGGCAGAAGCATGCAAACATACACAGATGATACAAATGCTCAAAATGAAAAACAAATAATTAGCGCCATGCTTATCAGCTTATTGGTCCATTTTACCCCGTTTTAAAATAATTTAATGTAACGAAACGCATTCTTTTTATAAGCGTATTTATGCTTTTATTTCGATGCTTAATGCTGATCAAAATGCTTAAAACACATTAGTAAAACGCGACTTATACGTTTATTTGCTTATTAGCGTATTAGTGCTTTATAAGATGCTTATAAATGGTAAATATGCTTAAAGTTGAATGCTAGAAAACAAATGATAAGCATATTGCTTATTAGCGTAAACACGCTTTATCAGCAATTTTACGCGTCTGCTTAATGGATACCAAAAAGGGATGCCATAAAGTTTTTATGTGGTGCCTTACAGGTACCTTAAATATGCTTTTTAAGCATTTTTCCGCTGCTTCATTGTACACAAAAGGCACTATTACGGTATATTTACGCATGCTTAAAATTGCTTATAGATGTCTTTTTGCCCTGTGTTTCCAACAATGCGTTTGAATATATAAACAAAATCACCCTAAAATATAGGTTCTGATATGCCTTGTTGCAGAAGAGTTTTTAACCCAATGTTGTATTTAACAATTAACTCTGAGTGTCTGTGGTAGAATTTAGAAAATGCTTTTCTAATTTTATGATATCTATAACCTTGTTTAATAACTTAGCAGTTAAAAATAAGTTTCTGTTGTTTAAGTCATCAACATTAGAACACATTCTAGCAAAACGAATAAGTTGAGAAATATATACACCATAGGAAGGAGAGCGAGGAAAATCTCCATCAAGGAATGGGAAATTTACTCGTATTTCAAAATCAAAATCATCCCATTTATCATAAATTGTAGAAGAAACTATGCATTTGTTATTGACAATTTCAAGTAAAAAAACGGAGCTTCAGTTTCAGAAGAATTAACCTTATTTAACTGAAGTTCAGTAGGATATATCTGACCTACCATTTGTTCAAAATAAGGTTTATTAATATTAAGTAAGTCATCTAAATATCTGGAGGTGGAGTTAAAAGCTTTAATATTATCAGTTTCATTATTGTCTGACAGAAAGAACATAAAGTCTCTCTCATACCGAAACAAAAACAAATCTGAAACAAGAGGAGCACAATTAGTACCCATTTGAATACCTACAATTTGTCTATATAATTTGGAGCCAAATCTTATAAATATATTGTCCAAAGATAATGGAGAGCATCACACATTTTCTGACATTACCTTAATTTATATCGTATAGGTTGTTCAGAAGTAAAAAAGGCATTTTTATCATTACAAGCCTAATAAAGTGAGCCCTCTCTGTTAAATGTTTGTTCAATTAATTCTGTGAGTTTTTTTAAATAATGAACGTGATGAATAATTCGTCATTTTTAAATCTGAGGTATCATAATGGTAAAAGTTAAAGGTACTGGCTACTCATTTCTATCAATAATATAACAGAGCCAAATGAAGACGTCATAAAAATTTCAATCATCTTAAACTTGAATAAAAATCTACTTTGCCTTATATTCTCATTAACACGTGGTCTTTTATTAATAAAAAGATACTTTAACATGTTTAAATTGATCAGTGCTATATTCATCTCTAAAAGTAAAGTACAGCAGCATGTTGATGTCATAAAAATTCTGCTATCTTGTATTAAGTGAAAATCTTCTTTGTCCTTTAACATTTATAGTGGGTCAATTTTGAAAATTGAGACATCAAACAGTTAAGTATGATAGCCTTTATGCTCACGCAAGCTCAATATACACTGATATAGCCATTTTAAGCTGGGAAATATGTACATACAGGTTTTATTTACCTACATGTATACCGTTTGCAAAATGTTAAGCATATCTGAATTCGCCTATAATTAATTAAGGCTTGGCAGTGTTTTTATTTTATTTTTTTTAAAGCATTAACTATGTCATTTCCTTGGTCGATTCCTGAATGTATAATATCAATTTAATCGAATACGACACAATAACACAGTGGATTATCAAAATGGAAGAAGTATGATGAATCAGAAGGGCATTGTAAGGCAAAGCAAGTTTAATCACTAATGGTCACCTAAGAGATGAGGTCGGACGTACGTAAGTGTTATGTGCCAGGTGTAACTGGAAAATAATTCAGAAAATCAAAATTTGATATTTGAAAAGTCTGCTAAAAGCACTTTTAAAATTTAACAAAATTTATTAAAAAGCAATGGACAATATTTATACAATCAAAGAAAGTCTAATTTACAGTAATTTATATGTTCAAACTGTTCCTCAGAATATGTATGAATGTCACAAAGTAATACAGAAAGTAAAACACAAATTAATCCAGATATAATAAGATAGAATTCCAACACAAAAGGTATCCTGGGTCAGTTGTGGTACTTGATTGTATCGATTCCTGATCTTTGCACCCTTACTTACTTATAAACGGCAAAATTACTCCAACGATGCCCTTATGGAAATTTACTCTTATTAATATTCTTTAAGAAAGCTCCAGAACAATCAGGAAACAACTATGATATCATATGCTAAATATGAATCAATATTTTTTATTCTGGAATGTTCCACAAAGTTCTTGATCCTTCCAGAACTTGATCAAAGCTTCTTTTGGCATAAAAAAGAAAGTTCTAGATAATTCCGGCTTTTTCCAGAAACTTCCATGATATGTTTTTTTCTAGATGATAAATATTTTTTCTAGAAAAGTCTAATGATCAAACAATCATCTTATTTACAACAACTTGTTTCTGGGTCAACAGAAACTTAGTAAAAGTAAGTAAGGGTGCAAAGATCAGTAATCGATGCAATCAAGTACCACACCTGACCCAAGATACCAATGGGAAATTGACAAACTCACAGTTAGACACCACAAGACACCACGAAAGAGAGCCAAGAGGTCAGCCCTTTCCCAGCAGGTGACCACAAGGCACATATAAACAGACGCGCACAAAGGCATAGCAAACACAAGACAGAAAAAACATAAAAGATCCACAAAAGAAGTACCGCCTTGGAACAGTCAGTAAAATATTTTACCGGAGGGCTTAAACCAGTTTAACGGTGCACCAACTTCACCCTTAGTTCAGATGTGGATCACAACACTTAGATGTTTAGTTTACATTAAAGACCCCCAACATATCAATGCATAATCTCCTAGAACATATAAATCCAAGATATAAAAAGGAGTTAAAGCTAAGATAAGGACTCAACAGTAAATAAAACTTAAAACCAGAGCAAACAAAATCCAACAGGTAAACCCTGGTGTTAATTTAGTTCTTATCATTAAGGTTGTGTGGGTAAGTACCATTCCAAGACAAGCAATCGACACACACATAAACAAAATATCAAACAGATAAACACCATACATGTTACTTTAATATTTCATTTGGCGTCTATGATTCTCAAATGATATACTGAAGTGATCAACGTGATGTTGGACTAGCCATCCTTGGTTTTTAGTTAAGGGGATATATCTTTCAAAACCTCTTACTTGCATAAAACTTTTCCTGTATAAACTAAGAATGCTCTTTTATCAAGGAGATGGATACCGTTGGCCACATTGTTGTATTAACAATTTATACATCTCACATATATCACTTTACGCCCCAACATACAGTTTTTGAGAAATCTGCAGCATGCTTATCAGTCCTTTTAGAGTCACTTTCTGGTTTGATACCGTTTGTAATATTGTGACTCGCTGGGTGAACTTTAGAAAATACTAGTTGCATGTTTATAAACTACAATTATCCGACTACAATATTTCGAAGTATTTTTGACCAAAGGTACAAATTTCTGGTAGAATAATATCTATTGACAATTTTTGCTTATGAACTTTTCAAGGCCAAAATGAAAAATTGTAAATAATGCCAGAAAACATATATTTGGATCTAATATACAACAAATAAATAAACACAATTTAATTGATCTATATTTAATCTGTTTTAATCCAATTACCCCTTTTAAGCCCCACAAAGAGATACTTTTAATCCTCTTAATTATCTATTCATTATGTAGATAGGACTGACCTTTGATGTCAGCTATGACTATGGGGACTGTTCAATGCATGCCATCATTAGTATTTTTAGGGGGAGGGGGAAGGGGCACTCCGTATAGGACAAAACTCTATCTTTAACTTAAAATTTACTAAACTTTAAGGATGCATTGCAATTTCAGGCCAAGATCAACACATTCATAATTCAGTACAGCACAGATTGTTGAGTTAATATTTGAAACACAGTCTTGTGCGCATTGTTTTATATACATCCACATTTTACTAACTGTAAACTGGGCTCGGGATCTGGAGCTATTGTAGTCAGTACAGGAGTGAATCACATGGCTTCCTCTCTCCATACTCACTCAAACAGTCATTATTTAGTAGGAATCATTTTAACAACAGTGTCATTATGCCAGACTACAAACTAAAGGTGTGCGTGTTTGATAGGCTAAATCATCTGCGCATAAATTGTTAAGATTATTTACAGAACGCGACGTTTAGTGGAAGATATTGGAGAACATGAGAGCCCAGGAGTATGGGTCTGTCGTTACTGTGTACTTCTATATATACCAGAGGTGTAGTGTCAGCAACACAAATATTCTACTTACACATCTAATGCGCTAGATGTGTATGGAGTGTATTCATGATATTGTACCGCCATGGTTGGGTTCAGGGCATGAGTTGATGAACTACTTACCGTGAATCAACATGTCATCGTTGTTGGAATCATACTTGGATGTCTTATATGGTCAGGAAATATTGTATCGTCTTCCTGACGTGATCCAAGAAAAAATGTGAGGGCTGTGTGGTTGAGTCCTTGTTTCTACAAGACCATACCTGTTTTCTTTTGGCAAAACGAGTGCAGCTAGACTTGCATATCGAAGATGTCCTGTAAACCATCAACGAAGCGTCCAATAACTTCAGTTTTAGACAAATCTAAATGAACTCTAAAATAAGAAAGGTTTGAAATTTTGATTGATTCTATTTATTGATATGACAGTTTGCATATATTTTTTTAACAATAGTTTATAACAATAAACACAATATATACTTCATGATTCAAATATTGGACTAACTGTTTTATTACGTTTCCTGCTGTCAAACTCATAATAGGCCTGTAAATTAGGTTACCATATAAAATCAGGATGGAAAATGTGTAAGCCAGTACAAGTAACATGCTAATAAGAACATCTTAATATCTATTTCACTACAGTTACACATTAGAAACAGCTTCAAATATTTAAAAATGGAAATTTACCATTAGAATAGAGACCTATATTATAAAATCAAGGTTGGGAACCATGTTTTATTCTAATATGCAATGAAACAGTCATCTGCAATTTAGCATAAAAAGTAACATACGTAACACTGACGAGCAGAAAACATATCTCAAAGATGTCTGCATTTAGTGTTTATGTTTAGTCAAACATTTAAAGCTCAAATTAGTTTATTGATACTATTGGAAAATATCCTATAAGGTAAGTGTGTCTTGGTTGATCTTTTGGTGACAAAGGCTCGTAGCAATGTTGTTCAACAATGTATACATGCTACGCACGCAGATGTCACCATATTTGAGCAGATGATAGCTTGAATGACACACAATCTTTCATCATTTAAGTAGAGGTCATGTCTCATGTTTGGAGAAATTGCATCACGAAAGATTTATCTACTACAAATTTACACGCATAATTTTGGTTTAAACTTTCTGAATTGGTTGATGTAGGAAAAAGTCCACTAGGTGTGAAGCTATCCACTCTAACATATAATGAATCTGTTTTAACCATACCAGTTTGCTGAAACAGTGATTTTTTGCATATAGGGTTCAGGGTTGGTATTTACATTACAGTAATCTATTACACCAGTGCAATATACGAGATTAGCTAGAACTTGTAACTGGTAACATACAGTACTAAAACATTGTAATATCAGTATGGCATTTCACTAAAAATTAAACTGAAATGATTTCCTTTCTCTGTAGACAAGACTGCCCTCAAACAATGTCAGTATTAACAAATGGGTACAAAAATGAGCCAGTTTATGACCAAACTGCTATTAACAAGCTGTTGTCCATAGTATTGATTACATTTACGGATGGTTTTGCATACAATAAAGGTATGGCAAAGATCAGGTAGCGATACAATCAAGTACCACACCTGACCCAGGATACCACATGGGAAAGTAACAAAAATACAATAAACATCACCAACAAGACCCTAGAGGTCAGCCCTTTCCTAGCAGGTGACCACAAGGCAGCAGTGGACAGACCCGAAAGCATGAGAAACACAAGACACAACAAGCACAAATAATCCACAAAAGAAGTACCATCTTGGAACGGTCAGTAAGAAATATTTTACTGGATGGCTTAAACCGGTTCACGGCGCCAACCTCACCCTTAGTTCAGAAGTGGATCAAGACACATAGATGTTTGTTTTGCATGAAAGACTCCTAGCTTATTAATGCATCATCTCCAAAATATATAAATCAAGATATAAAAAGGAGATAAAGCAAAGATAAGGACTCAACAGTACATAAAACTGAATACAGGGGCAAAGGAAATCCAACAGGTAAACCAAGGTGGGCCTGACAACAGCCAAAGCATCAGGTCCCTACAATCTCGTCAATAGATAAGTCTTTAAGGCAGGAACCGTCATAGGGTCTGAAGTTCGACCCACCAGCGTGCAATTAAAGAGGAAAGCAAAGTTGCCAACCCTAATTGGGTTGATCACCAAGCGTGCAGTCTGTTGCCATACATCAATGTTATAGCCAATCTTTTAGCCAATCTTTTTTATAATGGGAAATTATTTTAAGGTGATACCGGACCCATGTTAAAAGATAACCTAGTGTTTTTTTTATAAAAGTAAGTGTTATCTTTATTTTTTGTCTTAAAACGTACAAGTATTTATTATTTATCAACACATCTGTATGACCAAATATATTTTGACCGTCGGGTCCAGTTTCACCCCTCAATAGGTTCCGAGTTATCCTTGTCAGACAAAATTAACATATTCTGGACAGAAAAGTTACAATTCATGCGTATTCAATGTCTGTTACGCCATCCACGCTTTATTGGAGTTAGATAACTGCCACTCACGTCTCTAGTTAAGCTATGCACGCGGAGAGTTTGAATAATAAACTATTTGTATGATGTAGCTACGGGTAAGTAAACACTTTGAAGTGCCTGCACACGCGCACAGGCTGATAAAAGCATCTGCTTTCCCATCTGTTTTCAAATTATACGTCGTTCCAGTATGTTGTGTTTTGCTTTATCTGTCAATGCCTTCTGATTTTAATTTACCAAACCAATATGACAGTATAAAAAATATTTAATGATGGACAAAAAAGAGGAAAAAAAAAAAACAGCAAAGGAAACATAATCTGAGGACGAACTACCCAGAATTAGCCCCAGCGAACAAGAAGGGTTGAAACATATCCTGGTTGCCATAGATGCGGTTCGAGTACCTATAAGATATGCATGGAAACAGCGTTGTTTCAAAGGCTGTTTTTTCATGACCCAACTTCGCAAGATAAGAACTTGCTACTAATTTTACTATTTTAAAGAGTCAGTGAGGGCCTTTGTGTGTCGTCTCTGGTGTATGCCTTTCAGTTTTTGCGACGGCTAGTCAGGGAACGCCCATTCGTTTTGTTTGTTTGTGTTGATCCTTTACCTCTCAGTCAGCAATTTTAGTCATGTTTGGATGAATTTCTGCCTTCAACCAATACTTTAAGCTGCTAAAGTATCTTGCCCCATGACACAAAACTATGACTCTGGTGATTCACAAATTAGCAATCATTCGATCCCTAGTTTAACACTCTACCAACTGCGCCACTTTGCTTCTTACGTCCATTAATTTTGTTAATATGACGTCGTGGGTGCGAGGGCTCCCTCCTTTTAGCTTGGATGAAACCCAAGAGCAACATGTTGGACACTCCTCTGAGAGTGCTCGCCGAATGCTGGGGCGTACATTTGCGCTATTTTTAGCTAGCCAGTGGGGAGTTTTTTTTATACTGAAGCTTATTTTGTATACACATATACGAGCTGTGAATAATCTAATATGGCAGTTCACATATACATGCTTTTCTTAGAATTAACTACATGTAATTGTCTATATGAAAAGGGCTCAACTCATGTATCATAACTTCTTTACCCTTTACCTCAGCGGTAGAATGTTCAACTTGAGACCGAGAAGTCCCTGGTATTGCTTGTTTGTTTGTTTACTCATTTGTTTGTTTGTTTGTTTTTTTGTTTGTGTTTATCATGGGAGTGATATAACGACATGCATTAAATTCAATATATCACTAGTGGTTTACTAGTTTTGGTAACGCTATGTAATGACGTCCGTAAGATTTCGCATATAATAATATATTGCAACATCAAAGCGAAGTTCCACGCAATTTTTAAACGCGATTTTAAAGTAGTTTTAGGGTCATACAATAAATAGAACCTAACAGTCGTGCTCCTGTATTATTAAATTTTTAAGCTTGTCACGAAAAGATAACAAAATTCTTGGCAAGCCTTGCATTTCATCTTTTTACAGCGCTTTTAACAACTTCAATTTTGGGATCAAACCTGATTTCCTATCTCTAAATGAAACAATATGTTTTGCGTTTCTATGAATTCATTGAATTTTTGCATAATGAGTAATTCATCATGTTTATAATGTTTTGTCGTCTGCTGATTTTTTTTTAAATAAGGTTTAAAAAAACATCTTTCAGGAATATCACCAGAGTGTCAAACATTTTTTTCCAAATCAGGTCAGATGTTTTGTCGGGCCTGATCTGTGTCAAGGTTATCAGCAGATGACACTTGTAGGGTAAGAGTTTATGAGGACAATCCAAGTAAAGGGGAGTCGATTAGATAGAGCGAATCGTGGATCCACATTTAACTTAAAGATTACAAATAGGGATAATACACATATTCTTAAGTGGAACGCTGTTGAATTCCTCTCAAATGCAAAAAGTTGCCATATTTTGATCCAACTACATCGAATATTTGCCTGCTAAACTTTGTCAACAGCCTAAACCAAGATCAGGCTAAAGATGTCAGACATTATCTGGATCCATACTGTTTGACACTCTACTCGTACTCCTGAAAGATATATTTTTGAAAACAATGTATCTCGAAAGGAAATTCAGCAGAGGGCAGTCACGACATAGAACTACCCAGCATATATCGTTTTGCCAATGCTGAATCTTGAATCGCTTTTGAACACATGTCATTCAGTGCACCGGTTTTAGATGTACAGAAAATTTAGTTAGTATAAGCGACAATTATAGTTTAATGCACAAATAAGCACCACCGATCTGTACAAACCATAGTTTGTTTATATTGTTCACAGTATGTAAACTGAAATAAACATCCTGTACCCATTCCTCCTAGCTCAGGCAGTATAAACATGAATTTCAGCGCTCGTGCGTAACCGGTAGTCGGAAAATTCGTGTATTTATAGCGCTGTACACGTATCGATTTCCATTGTTACGGTTACAGATAGGACACAATCGAACAAGGTAAGTAATGCTTGTTTTACTAAATTCTTACGTTTGATTCCATAATTTTAGCGGTTTACTCCTACGCATTTTGCTTTTTATATATCGAACCTGCTTGGAAACAGTACCGTTTTGTCCTGAAAATGAACTTAAATGTCAGTTTGCATTGTTTTGATGTAATGGAGAGTCACATGTTTACATGATTGTATGGTTCTAATTGTGAAAGTTTCTTAGATCTGTGAAAAAAAATCAACCTAAATAGATGGCCCCTCACAATTGCAGCTGTACCACCAACTCAAACATCTGAGCAAATCGCTATACCACTAACTTGTGCGTAACTATACCACTAATTCGATTAACAGACTATTTTAAAACGACTAAAAGTCAGGAACGAAATGTTTAGTCCTTCGTAAATGGTTTGTATATAATCCAAAATATTTTTGACAGAAAGCATGCCTCTTTTTTAAGCAATATTAATTGAGTTGATGGGAGCGCAGTGGCTCAGTGGTCAAGTGCTTGACTCGAGACCGAGGGGCCGCGGGTTCGAGCCTCACCGGCGTCACTGCGTTGTGGTCCGTTAGCTAGGCACATTTATCCTAGCTTAGTACTGGTTCAACCCAGGAAGACCGTCCCTATTTGTTTAAGATTGTTGATGGGACGTAAAGAATCAAATCAAAGAAAGAAAAAAATTAGTTGACTGCACTATCATGGTTTATGAACTGCCAGAGGGAGAAATTCTGGACAGCCAGTTTGACATAGCCTTCGCCTGTGGCTCTGGCCATCCAGACTCTGATTTACAACGTAATGACCTAGGTGATATTCCAAACATTGTTACATAGGTTTACGTGATAATATACACTGATATAGGGGTGAAGCATTTCTTTGCATGAATTAACGTTTGACATGGCCTGAGAGACGTTACATACTGAGGACAAAGCCTGACGTTTGGGACGTCTCACGGGGGACCTGGGGGACGCAAAATCCATTGAAACATCGTTATAAATGCATTGATTTAATAATATATTCAACCAGATTTACGAAACTTGAGTTGGCACTATAGATTGTCACCGTTTGTGGTTGGACGTTTTTATCAATATTCATGTTCCATGACCAAAAGGTAAGTTAGTATGAAAAAAATGCCACAATCACATACACTGCAGACCAACCCACGGCTTCGTTCGTAGGTGTCGGCTAGGAAACAGTGTTTTAAAGGTACCAAAAATTGTGCACTAACAGCACGTGAATGGCTTGGTTAAAAATTAGATTGTGCTGGTTGAACCACGACTGTTAAATATATATGCAGCACGGATTTTATAACACAGAGTAAAAAGTATTATGCCATTTCATGAGTCACTGAACTACTGCTAAATTTCGAACTTCGATTATTTAAATGTTAGAAGAGTCCAGGTGTAGTACAAGACATGTAAATCTAGAGGAAATAACGGTTATACATACCTGTTTTCAATTCAGCATCGATAGCATGGACAGTAGATATTTGGTTTAGAAATAACTGTTACAGTCTGAATTACCTTGACGTGCTACAGGGTAAACTCGTTCAATCTTTGATCCGTCTGAGGTCGAAATTGACAAGTACATTTTCCTTGTGGAAGAGTTTTGGATATAGACCTGGACTAATCTTTTTTTATAGTTTCCATTTTTGCTGCTTATTTCACTTCCACAAAACGCTTTGAGGCGTGACTGTAACAGTAAATGCATTGAATGAATCGATGGTCATTACTTAGAGGTCGTGGTATAAGTATACACGAAGGTCGTTATTATCATGAGCCTGTACATGTAACAACGGCAGATATGAGACTATATAAAACTTCAAACAACTTCGTTGTGAAGTCATACAAATAAATGCCTTAAAACATTGCTATGCATTTTTAGTACCTTTACTAGAAAATATTTTCATTTTGCTAACAATGCTTTCAAGCACGTATCACTTTTGGGGAGTGCATAATCTGTATCAAGCCTAATCGGCCAAACTCATTTTAGAGAGCAAGGTAAAGTTGGTTTGTTTTTCTTTTTTCATTTTTCGTTTTTTGTTTTTCGTTTTTCATTTTTTGTTTTTATTATTTGTTTTTTGCTTTTCGTTTTTTGATATTCGATTTCGTTATACGTTTTTCACTTTTGATTTTTCGCTTTTCGTTTTTCGCTTTTTGTTTTTCGTTTCTTGACATTCTAAATTGAGCCGAGTATCGTATTTTGACATTCCAACTTAGGCTGAATATAGTTTTTTCACATTCAAAATCTTATATTGACATTCGAACTGGGGCCGAATATCGTATTTTGATATTCAAAATACTATTTTGAAATTCAAAATTGGGCCAAATATCATATTTTGACATTCAAAATCCTATTTTGACATTCGAACTTAGGCCCATTATTGTATTTTGACACCCAAAATCATACTTTGACTTTTGACCTGGGGCCGAATATCTTATTTTGACATTCAAAATCCTATTTTGACATTCGAAATAGGGCTGAATATCGTATTTTGACATTCAAAATCCTATTTTGACATTTGAACTTGGGCCAAATACTGTATTTTGACATTCAAAATTCTATTTTGACATTTGAATTGAGGCCAAATATCATATTTACGGTCAAAATCCTATTCTGAAATTCAAAATTGGGCAGAATATCGTATTTTGACATTCAAGATCCTATTTTGACATTCAAACTGAGGTCGAATATGTTTTTTTGACATTCAAAATTCTTGTTTGACATTCAAACTGGGGTCGAATATCGCATATTGACATTCAAGTCCTATTTTGACATTTGAACTGGGGCCAGATATCGTATTATGACATTCAAAATCCTATCTTGACATTCGAATTGAGGCTGAATATCGTATTCTAACTTTCAAAATTCCACTTTGACATTTGAACTGGGGCCGAATATCCTATTTAAACATTCCATTCAAAATCCTATTTTGACATTCTAAATCGGGCCGAATATCGCATTTTGACATTTAAAATCCAATTTTGACATTTAAACTTGGGTGGAATATCGTATTTTGACATTCAAAGTCCTATTTTTACATCCGTTTTGAGGCCAAATATCGTATTACATGTATGACATTCAAAATCCTATTTTCACATTCCAAATCGGGCCGAATATCGTATTTTGACATTTGAAATCATATTTTGACATTTGAACTGGGATGAATATCGTATTTTGACATTCAAAATCCTATTTTGACATCAAAATTAGGCCAAGTATCGTATCTTGACATTTAAAAGCCTATTTTGACATGTAAACTTGAGCTGAATATCGAATTTTGACACTCGAAATCCTATTTTGACATTCAAAATTGGGCCGACTATTGTATTTGGACAGTCAAAATCCTATTTTAACATTCAAACTGGGACTGAATATCGTATTTTGACATTCAAAATCCTATTTTGACATGCGCACTGAGTCGGAATATCGTATTTCGACATTTGAAATCGGGGCCAATATCGTATTTTGACATTCAAAAAAAATCCTATTTTGACATTTGAACTGGGGCCAAATATCGTATTTTGACATTCGAACTGAGGCTTAATATCGTTTTTCCACATTCAAAATCCTATTTTGACATTCAAAATCGGGCTAAATATCGTATTTTGACATTCTAAATCCTATTTTGAAATGTGAAATTGGGCCGAATATCATATTTTGACATTCAAAATACTATTTTGACATTCGAACTGGTGCCGAATATCATATCGTATTTTGACATTCAAAATCCTCTTTTGGCATTCAAAATTGGGCCGAACATCGTATTTTGACATTCAAAATTATATTTTGAAACTCGAAATCGAGTCGAATATCGTATTTTGACAATTAAAATCATATTTGGCATTCGAACTGAGGCCAAATATCATACTTTGACATTCAAAATCCTATTTTGACATTCAAAATCGGGCCGAATATCTTAGTTTGACATTTTGAAAAATGTCGTATTTTAAAAGTTTGTAACTGAGCAGCAAAAGGGGTATGAATGACCTTAGAAATTATTTCATGATCAATCTGCATGAAAATATGGAACCATCACGACCCCAGGATATGTAGTTTAACAGTCTTACTTGCTGCCGAAAGTGCTTTGGGCCCACTAAAATGCATGCGAGACTAGCAATGCTCATGCGCAAAGGCATTTATATATATTTTTTCATGTTCGGCTTAAATATACATCAGTCATTTATCAAAAACTGTATGACGAATATACAATTCATTCCACAGTTTAAGATTAATTTTATCTCCCTATCTAAAAAATCGCTTTTTAAGTGTCTGTTTATAAGCTCACCTGATCCGAAAGCTCAGATCAGGCATAAGTATGCCAATGGTGCAGAGTCGTCATCCGTCCACACTGTCAAAGTAGTATAATATATATGGGGCCAATTTTATCAAAATTTCATGTAAAGCATCTTCAGGCAAATGAAAAGACTCCGTAAGGTTTTTGGCTGATTGAATAATAAACTGTGGTTGCCATGGCATTATTTAGCTCCGTACACTTATATTATATAAAACTTTATGGCCCAAAGCTTTTATATTTCATATGAAGCAATGTCTAGTGGCCATCTGCATAAATGAAGCCACTCGAGTCTGAGGGTTGCAAACTGGCCCCGTCCCGGGGATCAAGCTTTTCCATAGACTTGTAATAAAAAAAACTTTAAAATTTCTTCTGAAACCATGAGACTTTCAGCTTATATATTTAGTATGTTACAATGTCTAGTGGTTCCCTACATAAATCCTGCAATTTTTTCAGCTACTTGCTTAAACAGTATGGTGTGTATGTGCACATTATTTGTGGTCCCGTCACGATTCGTGTCACCGGGGTAAAAAGTGTGTATGTCTGTCCATTTGTCCATATGTGTTATGCTCCTAAACCGCTAAACCGAATTCAGTCGAATTTCATGTGTAATCAAAGTTCTGCCTGTAATGTGCACGGCCCATGGTGAACGTACAATAATCACTGTCAGGTACCAGCAGAATATGGGGAACACAATTTGGACGAGCAAACGGTGGTCACAGTTCCCATGCGCACGATTGGACAATTTCCTGGTCTCTTGTTTAGATAGAAACTAGATTGTCCTGATCAAGTCCACAATTTAGTGCCAATCTGATACAAGCATCACGATCGGGGTTCCCGGTCACGCGCATATACGTTCTAATGCGTTCATCTCGAACCGATATGCTTTTTTGTGCATGAAAGTTATAAAAAACTCTTGCAATTATAATTAGATGAAAGCTTTTTAATTCGTTTTAATTCGTTTGTGAGAGCTAACTGATGTACATGGCCCTGTTATTTTATTTTCTGAATCAATCATTGAAAACACTGGAATGTGTCTTGAGATTATAAAGATGGAATTATAACTGTATGAGCATGAAGTCAGATTTAGCTTCATCCAGTTAGGGTTACACTAACTTCATCATGCATCCAAGTAAGTGGTACACTGCGAGCGCAGTTGTTGGTATAGTATTTGCATCGTCTGTGGGCACCGTTTTAAACAGTTTTAAGCATAATTTGTAAAGATCACATAATAATCCTTTGGGTGGAGGGCAAAACAATTTATTTACGGACTTTTGATGAAAAGGATTGACAGCAACCTGCGTTTTCGTTGACAATAACGCCTGATTTAATAAGCTGGGTTGAATGCAAATTCAAAACACAGCAAGGAGGATTTCGTTATACAGGGTTAAAATGGTGATAAAACAAGAGAATACACAATTAACTTAGCACACGTATGCTACAGTAGCTAAATCATGATAGCTGGTCCAAGAAATCGGCATAAAACCTCAAATCGGCACAATTACTGACTACTGGTTACGCACGAGCGCCGAAATTTATGTTTATACGGCGTGAGCTAGGAGGAAAAGATACAGGATGTTTATTTCAGTTTACATACTGTGTTGTTAGGTTCGCTTGGGGACTTATTCAAAGAGGGTCGTCAGAAACACGCAAAAATTCCATCTAATCTCGGCCTATATAAAACACCATATTTAAGTGAAAAAAATCAATAGTCTATATCTAAATTCATTTCTGTAATTTATTATTCAAAAAGAATAATCGGCAAAAACGGGGGTCACTTAAACCCTGGAAATACGGTAGTGAAGCCTATGATATCGATATTTGAACACGCAGTTGCCGTTATGTGTTCACACGCTAGGTACTCAGTACTGGCTAGCACACAAGACATCCCAATATGGTTGATTTTGCCTTTCTGTGACATAAAACATCAACTCAAACAATGCTGCTAGCTAAATACACACTATATCATGATTGTCTATGCCGACGGACCTAAATATTAAATAATGGAACAGGTATGGCACTCCATGCCTGTTTTATTTCAGAGGTAAAAAACGAAAATAGCACAAAAAAGAAAAACGAGCACGGTGACATATGTTTTTTAATCAATTATAAGTTTCTATGCAAAATTCCCTTCAAGGAAATAAGATTTTGGTTTCTGTAGTTACACTGTGTGACATTTTTATTGTAGATTTAAACGATATTTTGGCCTTAATATTTTTTACAAAATAGATTTTAGCTTAGAAATTAAGCTACATGCCTATTTTTCGCTGTTTTATTGTTTTCTTTTATTAGACATTTTACCCACAGGCTGACACCTTACGCGTACACCTTACACTGACTTTATGGGTGCAGTGTATTGTGCATTTGCGGTCAACTTTTTAATTTTTACCAAGCAAACTTACACGCAGATATGTTGTGTTATATGCTTTAGTGCATTATGAAAAGGCTGTATTTATAGAATGTTCTGCTGTATATATCGTCACTGAACCTACTGTGAATTAAAAGCGATGACCACAAAACTGCAAATGACATGTTTCTGGGAATTAAAAATATTTCAGCTACTATTTCATGTGCTTTGGCCTATTAGAAAACATCATAATATAAGACCAACATTCTGCCCTGGGTTACATATAACAACCTCCGAGTAAACAAGACATCTTTGGGTAATAGGAATTATTGACCACAAAAACACAATCGCTATATTTCATGCTCTGGTAAAGATATTTGGGGATTTTCTCAGAATACGCAGGATAACTACATACAATATGTACATGTACGTCGGTACGGTCTATGCGTCTGCTTTGATTTTGTTTGTTTGATTTGATTCTTTACGTCCCATCAACAATCTTTCAGTTATATAGGGATGAGTCTTCCTGGGTTGAACCAGTACTAAGTTAGAATAAATGCGTCTTGCTCAAGGACCACAACGTAGTGACGCCGGTGAGGCTCGAACCCGCGGCCCTTCGGTCTCGAGTCAAACACGCTACCACTGAGCCACTGCGCTCTGCAGTTTAAAGTTGTCGGACACTGAATTGCAGAGTCTATCCGTTGTCTACGCTTGTTGATACAATAACATTTGCTCGTCATTTCACATGCTTTAGAGTCTCCGATTTATGGCGGCAAAGAAAGTCGTACCCGTTGTCCTTATAAATTTTACCCATCGTGACTGTCTAGGACACATTACAATATGAGATTCGTCCATTAAACATTGACTGCTGCACCGATAATTTCTCTCTTATGTGGAATATCCTACATGTACATGTACCTCAGCGGATAGAAAAAATATGTGAAATATCCTACATGTTCATGTACCGAGCAGCTGTACATAGTTTGGATGCTGAATTCACTATTTTAGAAATGACGACCTCGAATGCCTTTTCTTTCTCGTGAGCTCAAGATTTTGTACCATTTCATACATGCTATTATCTTGCCAACGTATCGGACGAGATTAACTTTTCCCGCGCTGGTGGCGAGTTGTGTCTTCGGCTTCAGTTTAGAACCAGATCAGACCGACAACATGAACTTTGTAACAATTTGACATTCTGGTGGTATTCTGGATTATGTTTTGACAATTTAGAGAAATTGAGCAGACTTCAAAAAAAGCCTGCAAAATTAACTAGCATGCAAAGACGCTAACTGAATTAGAAGTATCCCGTTTTTAATATGGTGGACAATGTGGTTTGAGGTGTTTTTGTGTCAATGGTCGGTTGTGAAATTCAGCAACGGTCTTTTTGAAGTTATCAGACATTTCCATGGCATGTGAAAACATTCACAGTCATATATGTGATTATTTGTGATGCTCATGAAATAGCATGCACATAATAATTGTTGTGGCGTCAACTATTTTTTAGCATAGAATATATTTGTAAGCGCAGTTTCAGATTTAAAAGTGATATATGATCCATCTTTCTTTAATCTAAAGTCTAATCTGTTCACGATATGTGAGGTATACAATCGGGTAGGCGGCGATGCTATGCGCAATTCTTAAAACTAAGAGTCAAGAAAATACCACAATCTTGATACTGTGCGCAATTCTTAAAACTAAGAGTCCAGAAAATACCACAATCACATACTGCAGACCAACCAACCACACCGTGAGGAAGAGACACGGAACACTTACAGTCGCATGACAGCAAGAATACAATTAAAATAAAGCAATCAGCTCTCTCTTCCCTAGCGGAATGAGTGCAAAACTAGAATTGATACTAAGTACTGTATAGCAAAACAAGGAACAAACACAAACTCCCACACACAATGAGAGCAACAATAAACTATAAAATCAACTGGTCGTAATGTGCACGACCCGTGGTGAACGTATATCTTAGCTACAACATTTTAAAGTTAAATCAGTTTTACTGATCTGACTGCGCTGAGACTTAAGAAAGCGAGAGCATCTTTGGGGATATATCGCAGTTGCGGTTCACATACATTTCGCCTGAGATTCGTACTAGTTTTCTTTCTTGCTTTGACTAGTTGAGAAAGGGATAGTTTGAATTTGGGAGTGAAAGAATTTTAAATATTCTAGTATAGGGGTCCAAATATCATATTTGAGTTTAAAAACATGGTGTATGAGTAAATTTCAGCTAAAGAGACTTGTAGGGTGGGTATTTCTACAAATTGAAATGAAATGCGAAACAAAGGTTACATCAAACAGCACTGGTACAAATGCAAAATAATTTCGCAGAAATGTTCCCCATAATGCCCTCTAACAAAATTGCCTAAATGATGTTGCTCCGGCAAACAAACTGGCTGCCAGAACTGTAGATAAGAAATATCTTAAAATGCCGTATTCTCTCGGGCCATTGGTCCCGATTCAAAAACACATCACGCAAAGGTTTATTATAAAGTCATCTGGTAAGATTTCTCAATCGGTTCTGATCAGCTGACTACCAGAGTTAAAACAAAAACACCACTTTACACAGCATCAGATTCTCGGCTATTGTTCAAGATTCAAAATAATTATATTATGCAAGTGTTAAGGATAAGTATGAAAACTTTGATCAAAATACATATATAACATGCTGTTCAAAGTTATGAGCATTTTCACTAAAATACCTCAACCGGCCTAAATGATGCTAGGCAAAGCGTCGTCACCGTTTTGCATACCTGTGTCTGAACAATGTTTAAATGAATATTAAAAAAATAATTATGCAAAATTTGAACGAAATATACCATTTGGTTTAAGATTTTTTGAGCATTTATACTAACTGACCATTACCCGCCTGACTGATGCTCGGCATAATCTTGTCCGCCAAACGAAACTTTTACTCATTCCAGTGTTTGGACAATGTTGAAATGTATACGTATGCAAAATTTGATCAAACTAGTATACCATCTGGTTATAAAGTTATGAGCATTCAACAACGACAGAATCACCGCCAAAGAATGGACAGCAGCGGAAGCTACTGGTTGCTTATATGCGTTATGGCGCCAAATCTTTGCTCTGGATTCTGCTGGGTTTCTTTTAAAACACAAAACGTGTTAATCTCGAATTGAGAATTTCTAATTTATGCAAAACATTACCACAGAGGAACAAACTATCAATGATTTGGTGAAACAAAGAAAATGGCTCACAGAGAGTTAGAACTAAAGATCACCTCAAGTTGAGCCACGGTGGGCCCAGCTGAAAACAAGCATAAGGGGCCAGCATAAAGACGAAAGCTTCTGAGACTGAGGTCTGCTCCATCGTGATGCAATTAAAGTGGAAACCATAGCTTAACCGTGATTTGGTTTTCTGCCAAGCATACTGACTGTCGCAATGTATTAAATTGCTGACCTCCAGTGCAGTGGCAATACAGTTTCAATAAATAGAATACCTTCCACTGTTTCTGGCGAACAAGCAAGGTCCTGGCCAGCCCAGCTTACCTTGATTGTGATTGATTGGTGATAACGAAAGAAGTACTCAGCTAAAACACATTTACCACATGACACTCTGCCATCCAAAGATGCAACCACACACCAAATTTGGGATCTCTAGCTCAAATAATATAGGTGATATGCTCCGGACACAATTATTCTATAAATTAGGTCAGAGGTCAAGGTCACAATGACCCAAAAATGGTATGCGACATTCCGCCGTCCCAAGATGCATCGACTCATCTAATTTGGAATTCCTACCTCAAAGAATATAGAAGTTTTGCACCAGACTTGATGCCGATTCTAGATAATAGGTCAAAGGTTAAGGTCACAGTGACCGGAAAATAGAACGTGACAATCCGCCATTTCAAGATTCATTCACACACCAAATTGCCATCCACGGTGCATTTACACACCAAATTTGGAATTTCTACCTTAAAGAATGTAAGAGTTGTGCTCCAGACAAGAATTCTTAAAACTAGGTCAAAGGTCAATGTCACATGACTCGAATATGGTACGTGACACTCCGCCATCCCAAGATGCATTTCCACACCAAATTTGGAACTCCTACCTCAAAGAATATAGGAGATATGCTACAGACTCAAAGCAGTTTCTAGAAACTAGGTCAGAGGTGAAGGTCAATGTCACAGGGACACAAGGATGGTGCGCGACACTTTGTCATCATAAGATGCATCAACATACCAAATTTGGGATCCCTACCTCAAATAATATAGGAGATATGCTCTGGACACGATTATTCTAAAAACTAGGTCAGATGCCAAGGTCAAGGTCACAGTGACCTGAACATACTGCGAGACACTTTGCTATCTCAATATGCATCCACACACCAAATTTGGAATTCCTACCTCAAAGAAAATAGGAGATATGCACCAGACAGGAAGCGGGACGGACGGACTGACGGACGGACGGACAGAGGAATGGACAAAGCAAATACTATATGCCTCCCACAGTTCCTTTGGGTGCATAAAAACAGCTTTGTTAAAAAAGCTGAGCTCATGATTGCCGCAAACCCAGTGTGTATATGCAGTACATCATTGTATAAAGCCTGAGTCGGCGTTTTGTAATTTTGACATCAAAATGAATGTTGAGATGTTCCCTAAAATTTAATCCGCAGTCAGTTATCCGCTATCAGCAGATCGCTTTGTGGGTAAAAATGTCTATTAGCCAATAGCATGTAGCGCATTCCCCAAAAAAATATGGCATTTCTCACGTTCATTTAAAAAAAAACTAAATTGATATTTTGAAAAACTCGTATTTTTCAATTTTAAAGTTTAATAACTTTTTAAAAAGGTCTTGTTGTTTTTGTCAAAATAGATGAGTTTTGAGCTATTTTTTAACATATCAAAAGATGGTAACTTTTTGACATATGCTGATAAGTCCTTAATAAACTGCGCTGAAAAATATTAGAACCAACAATCTTCTTCAACGTATACACCAAGTCACCATAGAATCCAGGTTCCAAAAGTCCTTGACGCAAGAGAGATTTAAGTCCAACTTGGAATTTAATATCAAATCATAGTATCGTCTATAGTATTTAGAAAAAGTTTTACGAAGTTTATGAAACTGATAGTCTTGTTTAAGAAGTTTCTTAGTTAGTAATTTATTGCGAGTGATGGAGTCAGCAACATGGTTAGATGTTCTAGCAAAACGAATGAGTTGAGAGATATAGACTCCATAGGATGTAGAGCGAGGAACATCAACATAAAAAATGGGAAATTGACAATTTCAAAGTTAAAATCGCCAGGTTTATCATAAATTTTGGCAGAAACAATACCATTAGAAATTGACAAATGCTTGTTTAAGAACGCAGCTTCGGTATCAGAGATATTAGTTTTACTGAGTTGGAGCTCTGAATGGTATATTTGACTAACCATATTGTCAAAATAAAAATTATTTATGTTTAAAATAGCGTCCAAATATATGGATGTAGTGTTGAAAGCATCAATAATATCAGCCTGCTTATCATCAGAAAGAGACATCATAAAGTTCCTCTCATAACAAAGCAGGAATAAATTGGCAACCAGGGGAGCACAATTAGTGCCAATAGGAATCTCAACTACTTGTCTATGCAACTTGGTGCCAACTCGAACAAAACATTTGTCCAACAAAACGGTAAGCGCATCGCATACATTTTGACAAGACCGTACATAATACTTTTTAGTTTTTTTTCCGAAGTAAAAAATGCATTTCTGTCGTAATATGCAAGGTAAGGAGAGCCTTCACTATTATCTTTAATTAAAGTACGAGGTAAAGTAGTGTAAAGAGTGGAAAATCATAAGTAGACAAGCTGGTCGCATTGAAATATCTATCTTTAAGTTTATCTAAAATATCACCTGAAATTTTTAATAGACCGTAACATATTTTTATCGGATCACTCATATACCTTTTCACAGCGCTTGATAACATGTTTTAACAGTTGTAAGGCAAGAGGTTAACAATTTAGAAAGTTTTGTTGTCTTATACGAACTAGAATTAGCAATAATTCTTTCTTTATAGGGTTTTATGGAGGTTAGGTAACAAGTACAACGTAGGAACTCTGTTTTGGTTTTCTTTAGTTTTGGCCCTAAACTGTAGGGCTGTTAGACTGTTGCCCAGACTAGCGTATCTCGTAAAATCGTCGATGCTTACCCCGAAAGTAGCAAAGCCGATTTTTTTTTGCACAAAGACTATTTTAACATTTTATTGCTTATTCCAGGGCATGTACAACTATTGAGTTGTCTATTCTTTAGACTTCTTGCCTCACTGCGATTAAAAACCATGTCATTAAATATTGCACAACAGTTTATGAAAGAAATGGTAAAAAATTATTTTGGTCTTATAAAAATTCAGGTGAAATTCTTAATAAATTGAAGTCTATAGGTTTTCTAGCACCTGGTTTGTCTATATATGATTTCTCTACTCTCTATACTACATTGCCTCATAATCTAATCAAAGAAAAACTAACATAATTAATTGAACAAACATTAAACAGAGAGGGCTCACTTTATTTGGCTTGCAATGATAAAAAATGCCTTCTTTACTTCTGAACAGCCTAAACGATTTAAATTGTGGTCATGTCAGAAAATGTGTGATGCGCTCCATTGTCTTTTGGACAATATATTTATAATATTTTGCTCGAAATTATATAGACAAATTGTAGGTATTCCAAAGGGTACTAATTGTGCTCCTCTTGTTGCAGATTTGTTTTTGTTTTGTTACGAGAGAGACTTTATGTTGTCTCTGTCAGACAATATTCAAACTGATATTATTGAAGCTTTTAACTCAACCTCCAGATATTAAGATGACTTACTTAATATTGATAATCCTTATTTTGAACAAATGGTAGTTCAAATATATCCCACTGAACTTTAGTTAAATAAGGCGATACTGAAGCTCCGTTTTGGGACTTGAACTTGTCAATAACAAATGGCATAGTTTCTTCTACAATTTATGATAAACAGGATGTTTTTAATTTTGAAATAGTTAATTTCCCATTTCTTGATGGCGATGTTCCTCGCTCTCCTTCCTATGGTGTATATATTTCTCAGCTTATTCGTTTGCTAGAGTGTGTTTTAATGTTGATGACTTCAACAACAGAAACTTATTTTTAACTGCTTAGTTATTAAAACAAGGTTATAGATATTATAAAATTCGAAAAGCATTTTCTAAATTCTACCACAGACACTCAGGGTTAATTGTTAAATACAACATTGGGTTAAAAAATCTTCTGCAACAAGCCACATCAGAGCCTATTTTTTACGGTGATTTTGTTTATAAATTCAAACACATTGTTGGAAAGTAATAAGGTTGCAAAGATCAGGAATCGATACAATCAAGTACCACACCTGACCCAGGATACCAATGGGAAAGTGACAAACTCACAGAAGACACCACAAACGAGAGCCAAGAGGTCAGTCCTTTCCCAGCAGGTGACCACAAAGCACATATAAACAGACGCGCACAAAACATAGCAAACACAAGACAGAACAAAAACATAAAAGATCCACAAAAGAAGTACCGCCTTGGAACGGTCAGTAAAATATTTTACTGGAGGGCTTAAACCGGTTTAACGGCGCCAACCTCACCCTTAATTCAGATGTGGATCAAGACACATAAATATTTGGTTTGCATGAAAGACCCCTAACTTATCAATGCATCATCTCCTAAAACATATAAATCAAGATATAACAAGGAGATAAAGCAAGGATAAGGACTCAACAGTTGGAAAACCTAATTTTAGTGATCAATTCAAAAAGATAGTAAAACGTTTTATAAGGGTTGGATATAACTTGGATATCATGCGACAGTCTGCATGCCTAGTTTTAAACCCAATCACGATTTATAGCTATGGTTTCCTCTTTAATTGCACGACAGTGGGTCAGGCCTCAGACTCTATGACGGCTCTGACGGAAAGCTTTAATCGGTGGGTTGATGCCTGATGCTTATCTGTAGCTGGACCCACCGTGGCTCAACTTGAGGTTTTCTTTGATAATGGGCTTTAAAAAGATTCAATAACTGACAAAAGATATGCAATTAATGTTACCATAATATATATTTATATTTTTGTAATTAGTGTTACCACATGCTATGTTTTTCAGTCTATGGATATGACTTTACCTTAACTTTCCTAAGTGAACAAAAAAAAAATCTTTCCACAAATAATAAACATTACAATATGATATAATGAAATCGTGCCCAACTGTCGCACCCCTAAATGTGAAAATGTAATAAGGCCCGGTAAATGTGAAAACTTTTAACGCTAAATGTAATAAGGCCCCGTAAATGTGAAAACGTTTAACTGTAAACGTGAAAACAAATATACCTCGTTGCGACGGTAAATGTGAAACCTTTTTTATATACACATAAACAGTGATTATCATAAGCAACCATAAATTGCGAAGTTTGGCATATAAGTGCTTTTTTCTCCATGCTACAGCGGATCATTGGTGTCGAACCCATAACGCAGGTTACGCATGTGCGTAATAAAAATACTTACATTCAAGAGAAGTCACTTAATGTGATAAAAATGATTAGCCATACTATAAGAAACTGCTCTTAAAGGAAAAAAATCGCTCCCTCTGGGAGCAAATTCTTTCCTTTAAGAGAAGTTCCCATTTGAAAAGGACCGCAATTGAAGAGAATCATTGCTTGATCCAGTAGTCTCCCTTTGATGTCCATAACTTTCCAGCGTTCTGGCTACGCCGTTGAGCGGAGGACCAGTGTATTGATGCCATCACCAATTTCTGTTCCCAAATTTTGTGTTGTTAGCTCCGATTCTAGTATGTTGGCATGCAAACAAAGAAAGAAAAGATTCAAAACATATGGGCGGCGACGTGAATAGGCTGACTTTGCTGCATGCGAACAACATATATCGCAGACCAGTCTGGGTATCCGTGCAGATTAGACTGGGTGTCCACAAAGTCTCATTTATTGTTCGCTAATACCAAAACATGAAATAAGCGAAAGGGGTACGTGCATTAAGAGGCTATTTTGCTCCCCCACCCCTGTGAGGTCAAAAAATAAAAGTTGCTCTTCACAAGTTTCTTTTTGATAGTTTATTAGAACAATAGCCAAAGTGTAAAAGTCTGGTATTGATTCGACTTTTGCGGTTGCCATAGTAATCAAAATGGCCGCCAAAATAGGCTGAAAATAGGAAAATGACCATTTCGGAGTAAATTTGAAACATGTTACGGAGGAATTAATATAAAGCACAAGCAAACACAAAAAAGATATTTTAACAGATGGTGAGAATTATCATGCCACACAATATATTAAAAGTTTTTTTGGGGGGTTTTCGCTTGTGCTGATATCTCATTTTTAAAAATTCGGTCTCAAAATGCCATAGATTTGGCCCAAAATGGCAATTTCTCTGAGAGAAATTTTAAGCCTATTTCGTTCGCCATTTTTGTTACCATAGCAACGGTAAAAGTAAAATGAAAGCCAGGATATTACACTTGGGTTATACTTCTAATAAACCAAATGGATGAAATTGATGAAACACAACTTTCAGTTTTTGGCTCCAGAGGGAGCCAAATTTGCCCCTTAATGCACGTAGCCTTTTCACTATGTAAGGACAGAATATTTTCTTGCAGGTTACTGCATTTGTCATTCCCTTTAATCTGATATGCAACACGACCTTGCTGAAAAAAAGTAGAATTTTAACCTATTGACCCCACCCCCAGGGTCAGGGGGAATCTATGGGTTAACATTTGCTACCATGTTGGAAGCATGCGCTATCTTCTTTAATTTGATATGCAACATGTCCATATCCCCAAAAACTTGAATTTTGACCTTTGTCCAACCCCTTAAGTTCACCGGGGGGGGGGGGGGGGAGGCGGCAGGCTTTTAAAGTAGAATCCCGTTTGGTATGTTTCATACTTTGGTATCTCTGTTTGCGTGTGCATTTCAGTAAAAATAAAGAGAACTGACTGAATTATTGCTAACTTTGGATACATGTATTTGACACACTCTGTATTTTTCTAAGGACATTTAGGAAAATACGGAGTAGCGGCCTGATATGCCAGGTAGCGCGGCAGCGGCCACGTTTTTATTTGCGCGGGTCTATACGTCGCGGCGACGGTGCCTATCTAACATGTAAGATGCGTGAACATATGTTAATCTTAACTTATGTAAGAAAGAAGGTAACGATCAGGAATCGATACAATCAAGCATCACATCTGACACAGGACAAAAGACGAAACATAAGTAACAACAATGATCCAGTGCGTATAGAACGCACTGTACATGTATACATATTGCATATGTCTAACGTCGGCATATGGTGAAATTTTATGCATCTGCAAAATTCGCCGAAGATACCAGACGATATAAAATTCTTTTTTTTTCAGTGTGGAATTGGCGTCTATCACAAACTGAATGAAGAAAAAATATTATGCACTCAGCTGGTCACAGAAAAATCATACAAAATATCAAACATTTATTAAGAATTTTACTGAAATTGCCAAAGTAAAAAATCTAGCGAAAGCACACATTAGAAAGGGGTACTTTCATCTGTGCCCATGCATGGATTTTCTTCAAACTTTGCATATTAATAGCTCATTATATACGAACTATGAAAATGTATTTATCGAATTAGATAGTTAAGAATAAGGCTTAGGAAGCAACCCTGACGTACTCCACCTTTGAGGTGGTACCTGTCTCTAACTTTCCATGTCCTAAATCAATAGTTTTGTTTATTTCTATGATTTGTCATCTAGATTGAATCCAAATACCATAGACATTATTTTAATACCACAAAACCATTTGGATAAGTTATGGTTTACGTTTTCAGAAGAAGTGATTGTAAAATTTCAATATTTTTTTTTCAAAAATTTACAAAACATTCAACATTCAATTTAAAAGATGGATATGTTCTAGTCTTTGTCAAGATATCATATTATCACAAAAACATGCCATATATATACTGCTGATCTGAGCAAAATATCATGAAAATCCGAAACCAGTAACTTTGTCATTTCCTACCTCTTATGGGTATAGGTCAGTTTTAGCAAAATTAATTATTTAATTCAAATAAATAAATGACTCGACATAAGGAGGTTGTTTTTTAATCTACTTCCACTTTTCTTAAAGAAAGACATGTTTAGACAATTTTAAATGATTCAATGGTCAGAAATGCCGAAGGTCATGGCCCTGTGTCGTGGCACTATGGGGCCAAGACAATATGTATCACTTCCTCAAGTCCTGCATGATATTGTTTAAGAAACATAATATCCTAACAATAAACATGTGAAAACAAGAAGACTTAATATTTCCTTTACATCCCAACTGAACTAGAGGAACCACATTTTGGTGCCGTGACCAGGATAATGTGTAACAGAGTCTTATCAAAGGTATTATAAAACAGTGTTCTAAATGAATAAGTGAGGTCAAGAAACAAATATGTATGCCTAGAATATACAGCCAGCTATGATATAAATGTTGCTGTTTGATGGAAATCAGCATCATTTTCACAAAACAGAATGAACAGAGAAGATTTAAGCATTAAATTAGCTATACCTTTGAAGCCAAGAGTTATCTGTGACCAAAAAGGTTAATTTTAACCAATAGGTTTGACAGGGGGTTATTTTTGTGAAGCAGGTTTATTAACGAGTCTTACAATTGTAAGATCATAGATATAATGTTCTTCTCCTGTATGAACTAACTTGTCATAAGGTTTCTCTTCTGTATGAATTAAAATTCTTAAAAATGTTACATATTAAGTGCAACGTTGGCTAGATGTAGTTTTAATGTTAGAAACTGGATGTGTTAAGTACAGGTGTCAACATATTGTATCATTTTGGCTAATATTATTGTCTAAGTACTTCATTAAATAAGAATCGTGTCACTTAATATCAAAGAATATTGTTTTATTCTTTTTCCAACCCATAATAGGGGAAAACACTGAACATATCAACTTCTACCAATAAACGTACTAGCATGATGATTCAAACTAAGCAAGTATTCAAGTTTGTTTTACACTGAAACTTAATTATTGTATTTTTTTACATTTCGATGAATTAGGGCCATGTGTTTACATCAAGTTAAAAAAATATGTTACCGGTCCTTGAATTTCATGAAATTTGGTCTACTTATTCTTAACATACATGGATAGTTTATATGTTGAAATGGTAACTTGACAAAGACCGCAGCCTGTAAAAATGTTAATTCTAAATTTGACTGAATACAAAATATACAGTCGAAAATTGTGGTACCATGCTATCAAAATGATTGCCTAGTACCCAATATCCTAATACATACAAAGCCATTTTAAGTAACAGCGAACTTATCAATAATATAGCTATTTAATAAAACTTTTTTCCGCCTGTTTCATGATATGTCAATTACTTTAGAAATAATAATAACTGGGTACCCTAAGGTATTATAGTGATATCATTCATGACGTCATAAATTAGCAATGCAATTGCATAAAAACTCAAGCGCACCATAAATATTAAAGTTATACCCCAGACAATTAAATAACATAATATATTCAAAATCCAAGCGTGGGCAGACTCCCATGTTAATTTCCCATACCATGCAAGAGCCCCTTTCAAAAGAAAAAAATCCTTTATGAGCAGTTCTTTATAGAATGGAAAATCATTTTTATCGCATTAAGTGACCTCCCTTGACTGTTACTATTTTTATTACGCACGTACGTAACATGCATGATGGGTGCTACACTACTGTTCCGCTGAAGCATGGATGAAAAAGCACCTTATATGCCAGTCTTCTCAGTTGCTTATAATAATCACTGTTTTCGTGTATATAAAAAAGGTTTCACATTTACCGTCGCAACTAGGTATATTTGTTTTCACGTTTATGGTTAAACGTTTACACATTTATGGGGCCTTATTATATTTAGCATAAAAGTTTTCACATTTACCGGGCCTTATTACATTCTCATATTTAGGGGTGTGACACCCAACAAAAGAATATAAGACTGCAATTGTGACAGGTGATATATAGTTGTTATTTTTTCAAATGCAATTGTCAACAGTGAACAGTAAATGTATTAAGCATACACGAAAATCCGTTAATGCTATATCTACAAAGTATCAGGTGCATTTTGGTATAAACTATGCTATTTCTGTTCTAATAAGTACTTTGGTTGATATAATGTTTGCAATCTTTAAAGACTGAGTTAGACATTTTAGATTATAACAAAATGCAGTCAAGACCTAAAAATTTCTGTGTCTTGTACTCATGGTACCGTTGGTTGGTCCACAGTATGCGATTGTGACATTTCTTGGTCATATTTACTTTTTCGCAAACATAGATTTGTCAAGCATTATAAAATACTTCTACTGGCAAAAAAGTAGCCAAAACTTACAGGAAAACATATTTAAGCTTAAATAATGACAGTGTGCTGCCAAATATGTTATGGATTACCTAACGTATGCATTTAGTGTACAGGGTATATAACTTGTAAAAAAACTAATCATCAAATTTGACCAATCTGTTACCCATTCGCTCTTGTTGAAAGACGGCTTAACAAGAACTTTACTAGTTTTAAGATTTGTCCTCGTCTGTATAAAATAAACAGAAAGCCCCTGCTATAGAAGACAACTGGCACTATCCTCTTTGCCCTGCCACCAGATGCAGGAAATACGCTTTATTATTTTACTTTTAATTATTAATTTATGTACGTTATTTTCAGTCCAATATTTGAATCATTAAGGTAATATCATGCATATTGTCATGAATTATTGATACAAAATGCAAATTGCCATTTCAAAGTAACATAACAAATCAAAATTACAAAACTCTTAGAGAAGTGTTTATTTAGAATAGTTTGTCTGTAATTGAAGTTATTAAAATATGTGGAGAGTAGACTAAAATGTAACCTGACCTGTGCGCGTAGTCAGGCTAAGGTAAAATTTGAGTATACTCTCCAAAATTTTAATATCTTTATCCATTTATGCAAAACATCATTTTGTAACCTACGTTACCTCATTTAAATATTGACAGAAATTAAATACCCATGGTAGTTAAACTTGTTTGTCTAGTCGCTATTTAATTTCTTGTGGCAGAGATGAATGAAAACTGTGTAATTACTAGTGCAAAGTAAATGATTGAAAAGAAAATATGTACGCCAGTAGAATTAACACGCCTATAAGTATTTTGAAATATTTATTTAACTACACTTTATCGCCAGTTGCTATTTATAAATAGCTTCAAATATGCGAGAATGAAAATTCATCAAAACCTTTATTGTTCATTTCAGATTGTGGAACATGGTTTATTCTAATATGCAATATTATACAATTATTGACTTATGTTGAGGTGGACATGGAGTGTTATTGAACAGTAAACGTCATATTGACCGACGCGGAGCGGAGGTCAATATGATTAAGTTTACTGTTCAATAACAATCCATGTTCACCGAAACATAAGTCAACAATTGTTTTATTATAAAATAAATGTATGCTATGCATTTCCTGTCATTTTAAACCGTTAAAACCATTGACGTTACAGATGGATCATGCGAAATTACTTGACGTATTGACGTCACTTCCCGTAAGCCATGCAATATAACCTCGTGCCGTGTGCTTTGCAACGTCACGTCCGGCAAACCATGCAATATGTAGTTTTATTGACTCGAGTGGATATGCATCTGGGCCAATCAGAAGATGTTTATTTATAGATTATATAATAATTTAAATTATTATCTGCAATTTCATAAAAATGTAACATAAGTGATTCTTGCGAGCAGAAGTACATCTCACAGATGTTTGTAATTGATGTTTATGTCAAGCTAAAACATATAAAGCTCAAAACATTTCATTAATACTATAGAAAATATCCTATTAGTCTTGTCTTTTTGTTGGTATGTTCAATGTTATTAGAGTAGCATTAATTACATGCCATTTACAGACGACCGACCTAAGAGAACTTAAAAAAACATATGTTTCTAAGGCTCCAAGACATGTTTGTAACTGAAAATAGTAACCAAGCTTTTCTTCCTGGGGTTTGGGATCATGGTTCATTCTTATATGCAATCTGTAAAGTCATTATCTGCAACTACGTATAAAATGTAACATAATAACGCTGATGAGCAGAAATACATCTCACAGATGTCTGCAATTGATGTTTATGACTAGATCAAATATTTAAAGTTGAAATAATTTCATTGGTTCTTTTGTAAAGTATCCTTTTAGTATTGTATTTAGTGTACTACTATTTTAAATGTTAGTAGGGTAACGTTGATTACAGGACATTTACAGAAAACAGTAAAAACTTATACTTAAGGACTTTGAAAACGCATCAGCCATATTAAATCCTTTATTTCACAAACCCTGAGAATGTCAGTGAGATAATTGTGTGATTATGGCATACATAGTCTGACCAGCTTGTAGTGTGTCCTAGAAAATTCATGGTTGTAAACTTACTTTAAGGTATTGAAAAAGTTTTAAGACAGGGGTGGTCGATTTTGAAGGACACAAATTAAGCTGCAATTCAACACGCGTTAGTTTTGATTCCTGGCTAAGCACATTTGCGTCCATTGCTTCTTTCTCGATTGCACATTCATCATTGAACGATTAGAAATGAGTTGACAGTTCGGTACGCTTCAAATTACACCCCTTTGAAAATGGCATAATCGACCCATCCTGATTACTATAGTCTAGTAATACAATTCAACGTCTTGGGCCTTTAAAAGTTTCAATTTTTTATGTCCGGTTTTATTGGAAGAGGCTAAGGGCATACACAAATGACAAATTATGCATAAATTGCGCTTGTATCACGTTTCTTTTGTATTGTGCAGTGACGTTTACGTAATTTTTAAGATGTTCTCCAACACATGACAGCAGATCTCCTGCCATGATTTACTTCAAAACGTCTTCCCCACATGACTGCCAGTGTATATAGTCAATATCAGTAGAGAAAGCGTGCATAAAGGTAGCTTAAATATAGATGTTTCTAAAAAGGAGTTATAAATTGATGTTCAAATTTGACGTTTATTTTCGAAATATTGAAGTTACCAATTACTTTTAATAAGAAAAAGTCTATAAACTCTTTGGTGATAAGGTATCATACACGCCACAGTTTAAATATAAAAATAATCAAAAGGCTTCATTTAACTTTGCAGAAAGGTGCTGGATGCTGTATGTACCCACGTGACGTCATCAGCAGCGTCGCGTAATAGTGCAGTTAAATATAACGTTTGATTCATACCAATTCTGGGTTGCACATTATAATCTGCGAGTAACTTTTCAATCGCATATACGGTTTGCAAGAAAAGTGCAAAAATATGGTGATTCGTTTTCAAAGTCCTCTAGTATATAGTCTAATAGTTTCTAATAGTTAAACACGGGTTTCTGAGGCCCAAAGAATGTCCCTAACTGAAAATAGTAACCAAGTTTTTCTTCCCGGGGGTGCAGCAAACTCGCAAAATAGCCCATATATCTCAGATTGGCCCCTAGTGCCCCTAGACCAGGTGGGTCAGATAGTCGAAATTCAACTTTTTCTAAACCTGGTCATGTTATATATTTAATTCAATGGAATCACGAATCCAGCAACTTGGTAGCTAACATTTTGATCGCAGACTCATACCCCCTGACCCTGGTGGTGGGGTCAAAAGGTCAAAACTAAACTTTTTCACAACATGGTTATATTGCATTCCAAATTAAAGGGAATCAGGTATGCAGCAACACGGTAGCAAATATTTTGACCGCGCTCACAGACCGCACCACTACCCAGCTCTGAGGGTAAGGCCAATAGGTCATAATTCAACTTTTCCTAACAATGGTCACATTGATTATCAAATCAAATGATATCACGGATGCAGCAATATAATAGCCCCCCTCCCACACCCCGGACCTGAGGGTGGGGCCCATTGGTCGAAATTCAACTTTTTCAAAACATGGCCATGTTGTATATGAAGTTTAATGGAATTACGAATGCAGAAACATGATAGCAGCCCTCCCCCGCTCTGTGGATGGGGTCAATACGTCAAAATTCAACTTTTTTCAAAACATGGCCACGTTGTATATCAAATTAAATGGAATCACAAATGCAGCAACACGATAACAAACATTCTGCACGCAGACCCCTATCCCCCTCCCCGACCCTTAAGGAGGTTCATAAGGTCAAAATTCAACTTTTTTTTAAAACACGGTCATGTTGTGTATTAAATTAAATGTAATCTCGAATGCAGCAACATGGTATCAATTCTTTTGACCGCAGACCCCATTCCCCCCTGACCCTGGGGGTTAGGGTCAAAAGCTCAAAATTCTACTTTTTCACAACATGGTCATGTTGCATATCAAATTGAAGGGAATCAGGTATGCAGCAAATTGGTAGCAAGTATTTTACCTGCACCGCCCCCCCCCCCCACACACACACTTCCAGGCCCTGAGGGTGGGGTTAATAGGTCATAATTCAGTTCTTTCAAAACATGGTCACGTTGTATCTCAAATCAAATAGAATCACAAATGCAGCAATATGGTGTAGGTAAATTTTGACCTCAGATGGATCAAAGGTCAGACGAGTCTACTTAGGAGCACGAGAAAGGTATACAGTATATATATAAGATTGTAACGGTAATTTTGCTATCGACGTAACAAAATTTCCATTAAATAGGTAACTGCGTGACCAAAACACCAACTACAGGCTTAATCGAGCGATCAACGTCGCGAAATCATATTCTGTTGAAGGTTACTGAGTTGGAATGCCAGAGTTCGAGTACCAAAGATTTTTTTCTTTTTAACGACTACCCTTTTTTCTTCGAGAAAATTGAATTTCTCGTGTATTACTTGAAGGCGCGTGCTTAATTTGGTGCGTGCTTAATTCATTTGCAAACTAATCCATGTCATTCGACGCCATGACAAAGCAAAGACTATACCAATACATTTCAGATGCGAAAGAAACCATTCGTAATGCCCATAGTTTTGCAAACAGGAGAAAGAAGATATGCTGAAAATATCTCTGAATTAGGCAAAGGAAAGGACTTCCGCAATGACCGGGGTTAGCAAGGGTACTATCGAGCGGTTGATGAAGCGAGACAAGACAAAAGAGGAGATGCCCGAAGAGGGTCCAACTGGATGAATTTAACTTTAAGGTTCTGCAGAGGACTGTCAACGCCATATATTCGGAAAGGAGAATCTTACTAACACCCAGTAATATTCAAACAGAAATGCATGAGGACATTGGCTACATCGGCGGCAAGAGTATCCTGAGAAAGTACATGCGGTAGCTGCGATTTTCCTGCAAGAAAAGCCAAGCCAACCGTAAGCTGTTAATAGAGAGAGGTGATGTCGTCCTCAGCAGAATTCGGTATCTGCGGAAGATCCGTCAGCTGCAGGAAGCAGGATGCAACATAGTCTACACAGACGTAACCTATGTACACAGTAACAACACTAGCCTGTCTTCAGGCCCTGTATTAAGACATCTAACTTTTCTACAGATGTGTCTATGCTTGTATATGTATGTGCACATATTTTCTATTTACTGGTCTGATACCAGTCTACAACCACACAGTCTCAAAGACCTAGCAAGATGGTGCCATTGGAGCCAATATTCCCTTCTCTAAAGGTAAAAATGCGGCCCCTCGTGTGATTTTTCTACTTACACTTTGTTTTGCTTTGTAGACCTTTACATGAAAAAGACAAACTTTAAGTAGTTTGATTTTAAAATCAAACTACTTTGTCTTTTTCAGGTAAAACTCTACACTGGAAACAACGGGTAAGTAAAAAAAATGATAAAAAAAAACACGAGAGGCGGCAGCTGATCTGCCATCCTGTTTGGTGTAAACCTACAACTGTTTTTGTACTAAACAATTTAAGACCATCATTACACCAGTAATTAAAAATAAATATTTCCACTTGCTATTTTGTTGCTGTTCTCCGGATAATTTCAATCGAACAGAACATCGTTAAAGGAGTTGAAACTGTGGTTTAAACAAATTCAGTGGCAGTGGTTAAGCTGTTAAAAAAGTAAACTAAACAACCATTCTGTTTTGTACATTATACTTTCAATCTAAAACATGCATCTGAACTAAAACTGCATGTAAAAGTCTATTAAGATGAGTTTCTGTTTGTATATTTTCAGGGTAAAGGATGATTGTGCTCCATGCTGGCAACGAACATGGTTTTGTCCTAGGTGGAAAGCTGGTATTTAAGGCAGAACGCTCTGATTGCAACTACCATTCTAAAATAAACCACTAGAACTTCCAAAGATGGCTCACTGAGAAACTTATCCCAAATATTCCAGAAAACACCGTACTAGTCCTCGACAACGTCTCCTACCACAGCGTTCAGATGGACAGATGCCCGATCATGGCGTTAAGAAAGGCAGACATGCAGGCCTTGCTGGACCGCCATAACATCACCTTCAGACCAGCGATGGTGAAGGTTGAGCTTCTGCAGCTGTGCAAGCAAGATGCAATGTCTGTCTATGTGGCGGATGACTTTTGAGGAGACATGGGCACCAATGTCTGAGACTGCCACCCTACCATGCCGAGTTCAATCCGATTGAACTGATTTGGGGAAACCTCAAAGGCAAGATACATGCGCTCCTTGATACTATTCTCGTTCATGATCTTTAAAATTTATTGAAGAGTAGAAAATTGTGTAAAAGCATACAATCGCTGAAAATGCACAAATATGAATACTTGCTTTTTGTACATATTAAGTATGCTGAAAAGTTGTGTGACAGTAACAGCGAAATAAATCGATCAAATGCACTTCAAGAAATATTAAAAAGAAGTTGTCAGCTCATGTTTGAAAGTATTATAAACTTGTATATGGTAAATGGCGACCCGCGGTTCGGAACTTTACAATATCATTTTCAAGCTATCTTCAAAACACAATCAATTTTATTTAGACTACTCCGCGGCAGATTGTATCATCTAACAGTAGTAATGGGTGGCACTATGGGGTCATTTTTAAGCCTGAAAAGAACTTAGAATTTTTCAGGGTAAAAATGACCCCATAGACACCTACCCTGGTAAGCTTGAGTGACTAGCTGTGAATAACATAGTTTATTTTAGGGCTAATCTGGTTGGATCTATGATTGAGATAGTTTCCTGGTCTGATTCACTGGTTGGGCTGTGATTATGATATACTGCTCAACAAAAGTTTAGCACGGATTTTAATACAATGTCCCACTTTGAATGAACATGAATAATTTTATTTAATGTAATCAACATGTATGGGGATATTGAAATTTAATTTTTTTTCGTGTCCGCCAGACAAAAAGTTATCTGGTAAGGCATCCGAGGATCGACGTTAAATTTGCTGTCATGGGCATGCAAAGGATACACGACTACATCTGAAATTTAAAGTTTTGATTCTAGAGTAAAGCCAAAGGTTTTTAACGATGAAAAACGTTACAAACGTCAAAGTTTGATACCCGTTTATGTCACGTTTTACCGCTCCATTATGACGTTAAAATGGCATTTTTACACTTCTTGACTTTTCAGCGAACTGAATCAAGAGATCAAGTAATCTGTTTGATATTGGATTGGCACAAGCACCCGAAACATGTCTGTAGTTTGTCATTTGAAAACGTCTTTTTTGATAGCGTTATCGCCTTAAATTAGCCTCAACTTCAGATTAACTTCACTTTTTATGAATTAAATACCATGAGACAAAATTTTATAAACTAACCTTTCCTTAAACTGTCTCTCTTTTGGCATCATCTTAAACACGGAAACCCTTTCAATTAAGCATGCATACACGGCGAAAACAGTACTGTTTTTGACTTGTAAACGTCATTATAACAACGACGTTAGTTGTTTTCAAGACTCAACTTTTGCTTCTTATGCTCAATGGAGACGACCTTTGTCTTTTTTCAGAATGGCCAATTCGATCAAGCTGTAAAACAAGAGACTTTATAAACCGATGTTGCATCAATTTTGTATTGCCATTAATGGAGTTGAAACACGTTTTTGACCCCTGTCTTGTTTAAAGTAATGAACGACGCAGTAGAAATCCAATTAAAGTACACCAATTGCTTCCTCAATTTTAGCACATACCAAACCATCATTTCAGTAGATATTTTATAACTTTAAACGATTTGCTCAAATAAAAATTAATTTTTATTTATCCGTGCTAAACTTTTGTTGAGCAGTATAGTTTCCTGGGCTGTTGGGAAATGACTTAGTCATTTTTGAGGGGGATAAAGGTTCTGCTGTGGTGGTATATAAAATAACTTAGTTATATTAAGCTTTGAAGATAACTTAGTCACTTTAGGGGATATAGTATGTGGTGATATATGGTGCGTGTAATAGTCAAGGCTACTAAGTACCATGCGTCTTAGAGTCTCTTGGTCAATCAAGACCTCAACTCCTAGAGGCATCACTCTGTAGCGTTAACTAGTGTATATTGAGTAACGACTTAGTGGTATTCTTTCTAGGGAAGTGGTAGCCCTGAAAAGGGCTGTTGTTGATTGTCTTGGTGATTTTTTTAGCATTTCCTCTTAGTAATTTTAATTTTCTTAGTTGCTTTTCCAACTCCTATGTTTTGACTGGTGTCTTGATCATTTGTCGTAATGTCAAGTCTTATGGGTATCTGGATGGATGGTATCTCTAAAGTTTGCTGCTGTGCACGTTGTTGAGACATTTCTTCTAAGTTCTTCACTCTAGATCTTAACTCATTGAGTTCCTTGAGTAAGACTTCTATGACATGAGTCTTTGACTGTTGTTTTTGCAGCATCTGTTGAACAGGTTGAGGTATATATGCTGAGGGTGTTTGCGGCGTATAATACTGTTGTGTCGTATCGCTAGCAAATGTCTCATTCACTGCTGATAGCAAAAGGTCAGGGTTGTTGATCATATCATCTATTGTCAGTGATGACTCCATCATTATGAATGGTGAAAATGTAGTGTGTTCAAGTCAACTCTGATTGGGTGAAATAAATGAACTGACCAATCAGTGTATTGTTGCTCTCTCTAGTGGAGGAGTTCAATGTAGGTAGGTCAATCCCTTTGAAAACTATAAAAGCTCGATTCAAAACTCAAATTTGTATTCTGTTTTTGTGTTTAACAACAACAACAAAATGGCTTGCAATTTGGATTCGCGTTTGGGGCAATCGGAGGAGCAGGGCAAGACTATGGTTGATACTACTAGAAGGTTGCTGGAGACAGTGAATGCTGTGAAGGATACAAGTGAACTTCTTCTGCAAATGATTGAGAATCATCAAACGATGTTGGGGATGAGTCGAAGGGTCGAAAATTTGATTAATGATGCGAAAATGGAAGTGAAGGTGGAGACTATCAGTGACGAGGAGGAAGATTGTGGGGATAATTCTTCCCCAACACCTCATCCTTCTGAGGATTTGGATGCGGAGGCAGAACCATCCACCCTTCTACATACCAGTGAGAAGAACTATAACTGTAGAACAGTGGGCTGTGCGATGCCCTGCCTGTGGTGGCCGCCCCAGTAGATGCCTCTGCTCCTAAATTTTGTCTCTGTGGTAATATAACCACCAAACCGGCCCTTTTTAGGGCCACTCATTTCTTCAAGAAAGAATAACTTAATATGTTGCACTTAGTTTTGTATGTAAGGCTATGCCTAAGATGTGTGTGATTGTAGTATTTCCTAACCATGTTCACAGTAATGGAGTGATTATGGCGTGATCTTTAAATGGACCAATGAACTGTAAGTTGCTCTCTCTAGCGGAGAAGTAGAATATAGGTCAATCCACTTATCCAACTTTATAACCCAACGTACTTTGTGCCTCTTTTAAAAAAATGAAATTCTTTGAAAAATTCAGTTTGACTAAGTTGTGTGCTGCTTTGCAGCGAAAAGATTGGAAAGAGGTGGAGAGACAGCAAAATAAGTTGGGATTAGAGCAATTTCTTGCTCGTGGAGGGATTGGTTCCGCAAAACCTGTGGCCATTGTTCAACCTATTTTAATCTTCTAAGTAAGAAATATTTTGTTACTTAGGAGACTTTAAAAAACAAACAGTCCTTTTCAGGGCTACTAAATTAGTTTCGTTAAAGAATAACCTCAAAATAAAAACAAACACAATTTCAACATTGTAATTTTAATTAAATTCAAAAACTATTGAGAATCACTATATATCCTTTAAGTCCAGTCTTTATTGAATATGCACTATAGAGTCAATGTCTGGTTCATCATGAGAAATCGCTTTATCCCAGTTCTCCGCCACCATCTCTGTACAGGATCGAGGTGAGTGAGAGTCTGATTTACAAATGAAACAATATGGTTTCTTCCCTGTCTTTGTACGGATGGCTGTCTTCTTTGAACGAGTATCCAAGCTTCTTCTCTTAGGACTGATATCAGATATATCTGGTTCAGGAGCCTTTCGTTTCCTTGAAGGCTTCGCTGTAGATACTGAAGACTCAGTCTGTTGCTTCTCTGTAAATATAGAAGACTGTTGAGATGTAAAATCCTCTGCTCTCTTAGGACAATTTGGAGCCCAATGATCTGCAAGTCCACAGATATAACATTATCCATGAGCAGGCTTCTTCTTATCTGTAGACATCTGTTGTTCGCTTAATTTCTTAGCCTCTGGACAATCTCCAATCCAATGTCCCGTGTCATGACAATGGTGACATTCTCCATAAGGTGGCCTCAACTTGTCTTGTTGTCTCAAACTATCTTCTAATGGCTGCATCAAAGCTTGTTCCTCTTGAGATAAAAGTTTCTTCAATGATACACAATGATAGTAGATGCTCTTCTTATCATAGACTTTAGCCATCCTTGGATCTCTACTGTTTGCCATCTTTACTCTTCGAAAGTCAGAAGTGAAATGATTCTCTCTCACTGGTGTCCAACTATTTATAGTCCAGAAATAGTTTTGTCTTTTCTATGATTGTAGAGAAATTCGATTACACTAGGATTGTCAGCGACACATCTTTTCCAATTCTCAAATGTAATCAGTGTCTCTTTTTCCATCAAATAACTGATACTGATCCACCAAAGTTTCTTGAAATCTTCAAAAGTTTCAGGACTATTGAGTTTCTGTTAAATCTCTTCCAAAAAAATCTCATCATGAGAAAATAAGATGTAAATGCAGAACAATAATCCTCTATAAGGTCTGAACTTCAATATCTTGGAAAGTGGAATTTCCAAATATTTCTTCTCTCTTGCTTCTTCCAAGATGTTGAACTCAGATATGATGATCAAAATGACTTGATCATTCTTTTTATATCGTGATCAAGCTATCTATGTTGGAAATGAGATCTTCATAATCCATATCTTCTTCTTCTGAGGTTTGTTGAATTTCTTTCAATACTGCTTCGATGTGAGAAATCACACTTTCGCTGTTTGCCACATAAGTTAGCCAATCGATATAGTTGATAGGAGTGTCATCAATGATTCTCAACATCTCTCGAGCATTACGTTTAGTCCAAAATCTGAATGTATCAAATGTCTCAAATCGGTTTAACCAGTTCTTGATTCCTGCTCTCACTTTCAAAAAATCTGCATTGGATGGTTCTAATGATAACATGTGGTCTTAAAGCCTCGCAAAATTGATAATTTTCTTTATAGGCATTTCAAACAAACTAATCATTCTACTAGCAGTATTTCTATTCAGCCTGTCGAAAAGATTACATATGGTGATAATTCCACTAAAAGATATAGAAACATTCTTAGGCATGAATTAGAATTAAAGTGGATAAAACTATTACAAAAATCACATCCACTTGGTTTTAATGATAATATTTACCATGAGGGTAACATTTCTAGATGACCTGATTTTGATGTTTTTTCTCTTTTAGATATACGTAAACGTAATAACAGATCTCATGATAAACGCAAAAATGGAAATTTAAAGCGCAAAAATAAACATGTTTTAACTCTTTTAGAACTAAGTATCATCTTAAAACATTCTGGCCGACATATGGCCCTTTCACGTTTAGTAACTCTTTCTATATCTTCACTTCGTAATTTGGATATTGAGGCTAATAAATTCTATGATATAGTTCATCGACTTTATGATACAGCAATTCTTACCCGGTGTTACACTAAACATGCTCTTTGGCCATACATAGACTCCAAAATTAATCATATTAGGCATTTTATCAAAATTCAGTTTGTTAACAAGGGGATTGAATTCATTAACTTTACCAGTATATTTAAATATAAATCTGTTATCTCTTCTATTCCTACCTATTTTGAAAATAAGGAATCCCCTATCATTTGTTATAGGTATATTTGTAGTACTGTTTTTAACTATAACAAATTAGTAACAGAACTTGATATCGAAAATTCTATTCCTGACTCTTGAGATTGTAAAAACTCTAAGTATTGCTATCAACCCGCTGGTCATAAAGTCACAGGGATTTAAAAATCATAACTGATTCAAGAATTCGGTCTATTATATGTGAGGGACCTAAATATAGGTTTCCTGTGCCAATAGACTTCAAATCATGTCGTGAGGAAATTGCTGGAGCCTTACAAGAATTTTGTAATCGCTGGTGTAAACGGAGCATGTTGAGTCTAATGCCTTAAATAGTTGGAAACTAAACATTTTTAAAATTATTGATGGTAGAATTTCATTCTATTGCAAAAATTTAGATCTTCTACCACCTTAACCTAAATTCACTTTTAGACACTTGAAGAAAGGAATCCAAGTATTCCATTGGAGGTTTGTTTGGGTCCCCGCAGATAAGGCTGCTAACAATGTTGTGGTCGTTTGAAAAAGATACTATATTAACACCATAAAGCAAGAACTTAGCACTGCAAAAACATATGAGCATAACAGGTTTGATGAGACGTCTATCGTTGTTAGGCATCATGCCATATGGCAGCTAAGTTTGGGTTGTTTGTTGATGAGGACCATAGCAAGCTTCCTACGTTATACTGGTTACCTAAACTTCATAAACGGCCCTATAAATCGCGTTTTATTGCTAATTCTAGTGCATGTACAACTACTGAGTTGTCTATTCTTTTGACTTCTTGCCTTACTGCAATTAAAAACTATGTCATTAAATATTGCACAACTGTTTATGAAAGAAATGGTAAAAAATTATTTTGGTCTATTAAAAATTCAGGTGAAATTCTTAATAAATTGAAGTCTAGAGGTTTTCTGGCATCTGGTTTGTATACATATGATTTCTCTACTCTCTAGACTACATTGTCTCATAATCTAATCAAAGAAAAAACTAACAGAATTAATTGTACAAACATTTAACAGAGAGGGCTCACTTTATTTGGCTTGTAACGATAAAAATGCCTTTTTTACTTCTGAACAACCTAAACGATATGAATTGTGGTTATGTCAGAAAATTTGTGATGCGCTCCATTATCTTTTGGACAATATATTTATAAGATTTGGCTCGAAATTATATAGACAAATTGTAGGTATTCCAATGGGTACTAATTGTGCTCCTCTTGTTGCAGATTTGTTTTTGTTTTGTTATGAGAGAGACTTTATGCTGTCTCTGTCAGACAATAATCAAACTGATATTATTGAAGCTTTTAACTCAACCTCCAGATATTTAGATGACTTACTTAATATTGATAATCCTTACTTTGAACAAATGGTAGGTCATATATATCCCACTGAACTTCAGTTAAATAAGGCGAATTCTTCTGATACTGAAGCTCCGTTTTTGGACTTGAACTTATCAATAACAAATGGCATAGTTTCTTCTAAAATTTATGATAAACGGAATGATTTTAATTTTGAAATAGTAAATTTCCCCTTTCTTGATGGAGATGTTCCTCGCTCTCCTTCCTATGGTGTATATATTTCTCAGCTTATTAGTTTTGCTAGAGTGTGTTCTAATGTTGATGACTTCAACAACAGAAACTTATTTTTAACTGCTAAGTCATTAAAACAAGGTTATAGATATCATAAAATTCGAAAAGCATTTCCTAAATTCTACCACAGACACTCAGAGTTAATTGTTAAATACAACATTGGGTTAAAAACTCTTCTGCAACAAGGCATATCAGAACCTATATTTTATGGTGATTTAGTTTATAAATTCAAACGAATTGTTGGAAAACCTAATTTTAGTGATCAATTCAAAAAGATAGTGAAACGTTATATAAGGGTTTGATATAACTTGGATATCATGCGACAGTCTGCATGCCTAGTTTTAAACCCAATCACGGTTTATAGCTATGGTTTCCTCTTTAATTGCACGACGGTGGGTCAGGCCTCAGACTCTATGACGGCTCTGACGTAAAGATTTAATCGGTGGGTTGGTGCCTGGTGCTTATCTGTAGCTGGACCCACCGTGGCTCAACTTGAGGTTTTCTTTAGCTCTGACTATCTGTGAGTCATGAGCCCTTTCTTTGTTTCATCATGGTGTGTTAATTTGATGAGAGTGTTTCTCCATGATGATAAATTCTATTAGTTAGATGGCCTCCATGCGAGCTGAATATTTCTTGTACTTCAACAACAGCAGAATCTAGGGCAAAGATTTGGTACCAGTAAAATGCATTTAAGCCCCCCGGTGGCTTAGGCTGCTGTCCGTTCTAAGGCGGTGGTTCTGTTGTTGTTGACTTTTTGTTTATTGTTACTCCCACTGTGGCAGTCTGTAATTGTTCAATGTTTTGTTGTATGTTACTTTATGTCCATTCTAGTATTGCAATCATCTTGATGAGGAAGAGAGAGCTGGTTGCTTTGCTTAATTTGTCTTCCTGGTGTCGGCTCTTCCTCGCGGTGCCACGGGGTTGTGTGCGGTTTGTGATTGTGGTATTTCCTGATCATACTCACTTACTATTTTTTAAGTTATTTTGTAGACATCAAAATGTAAAATATGATCTAAGCGCACTGGTAGACTTTTGGTGATTGTATACATATTCCGTTATTCAGCAGATAATCAGATTCACGACTTGGAAACTTCAAAATAATTTGTGGTTCTATCTGTCTTGGAGTATAATGTCCAATGGCAACGTTATATGAATCTGGTCTGTTTATATACCTAATCAGTTCACTGGTTATAAAGTGGTTAATCCCTGCAGCTGTTAAAGATGCCACAGATAAAGATACATCTTGAGTATTCCATGCAGACAATAACCATTGAACATGATGCTTAGGAGTTTCTTCCTTTAAGTACAAACATCCATAAAATCTATTACTGTCATAGATAATTCCATTCAAAAAATACTTGATATCTGTGTCACAAGTATGAATAGAGTAAAGTTTATCCACTGTCAAATTCTTCATTCTTACAACCCAAACACGAGCTTTATCAATACTGTGAAATTTGGAGTAATGTATTTTGAGCATCTCCATATGAAATCTTAAGCGCATCTCACCAGGAAGATTTAGTAATTCGTCCATGCTTAGAAGTAGTTGGCCTAGTTCTTGGTGATAAATGTCCTGAGATTTAGTCTCTAAAGCATTTGACAAGCGTCTCAACCTAAGTTTAAACCATCCTTCTTGAATGAGTTTTCTAAATTCCAACCCTTATGGGGTGGTGTATGCAAATTTGAGACTCTTCCAAGACTCAGATTCTTCTTTATCCACATTGCATTTCGCCACCACCACAGCTCTTGCCATACACATTACATCTTTGGTATTATTGATCTGTACAATACTTCTTTTGTTGATACTCATATTTTCTGACTCAAAGTATAGACCAGAATGTAATGGTTTACGTCCACTGCCTACTGGAAGTCTCACCACTGTGACTTGAAAAGTCATCTGTCCATCATTGATGCGAAAATTCTCATTGAACTGAAACACTTTCATGATCTCTTCTAACACAGCTTCTCCAGTCATAGCTGAGACATCTTCAACAGTTTCTGAAACACAAAGCTTCTTGTGCTTCTCTATGGGCCTCGGCGGACGTATATAGTACCAGTGGTCAGTTATTTGTTCAACATATATATCTACTGACTTAATACTGACTTTTTGTTTATTGTTACTCCCATTGTGGGAGTCTATGATTGTTCTATGTTTTGTTGTATGTTACTTTATGTCCATTCTAGTATTGCAATCATCTTGATGGGGAAGAGAGAGCTGGTTGCTTTGCTTAATTTGTCTTCCTGGTGTAAGGTGATGGTTGAGCGGCTCTTCCTCGCGGTGCCATGGGGTTGTGTGCGGTTTGTGATTGTGGTATTTCCTGATCATACTCACTTACTATTTTTGCTCCCAAGTACTTGATTAAAGTCCATTCGCAGTATCCTAAAGATGGACTGATATTCCTACTTCAATTCAAGAAGAAGCCTGAGACAAGGGTGATCCATATATACTTTAATGGAGTAGATCACTATGATGCGATTACCAAGGTGACAAGATTTCTTGGTGCCAGCTATTACTGCGAGTATTGTGATGTTGGGTATTCAAACAGAGGGGATCATAGATGTGCTGATGGATGTGAAGATTGTTATAGTGACATTCCTTGTATTCGTGGTGAAAAGATACGCTGTATGGACTGTAAAAGAACTTTTCGTAGTAGAGACTGTTTTGCTAAGCATAAGGCAATGAAATCTAAGCAACATAAATCTATTTGTCAACTTGTGTATAATTGTGGTAAATGTGGTTTTAGGATTGTGGACAATAAGAAAAATCATGTATGTCCAGGACAGAGAAAATGTAGGAATTGTAAAGAAATTGTTGGACCCAATCATCAATGTTATATTCAAAGTTATGAATGTAAATCTGAGATGACTGAAAATGAAAGAGAAGAAGAGGTTTCTCAACCTAAGAAATCTCGTTTCATCTTCTTTGATTTCGAGTCAAATCAAGAAACTGGTACACATCAGGTGAATTTCTGTGTTGCTCACAAAGCTTGTGATGATTGCATGGATTTGTCCATAGATACTTTTTGTCCGCCTTGTTCGACACAAACAGGTATGAGGGAATTTAATTTTGAAGGCATAGATACTTTACCACAATTTTTCAATTGGATTTTAGGAGATGAGAATAAAGCAGTGACATATATTGCTCATAATTTTTGAGGATATGATGGTCAGTTCATCTTACACTATATCTTAGAATATGGTACAGTGAAACCTGAAGTGATCATGAATGGAAATACTATACTTAGAATGAAAGTAGGACGTGTCACATCCCTTGATTCTTATCAGTTTTTGCATATGAGACTGGCTAATTTCCCAGATACTTTTGGCTTGACAGAAATGAAGAAAGGTTACTATCCTCATCTTGCAAATACACTGGCAAACCAAAAGTATGTGGGACCTTACTTTCCTGTGGACATGTACAATCCCGGTCAGATGTCTGTCAAGGATTGTGAGACATTTTTAGCTTGGCATAAAGGGAAAATTGAGAGTGGTGCCATATTTGACTTCAGAAGGGAGATGGAAGAATACTGTCGTAGTGATGTTGATATTCTAAGACGAGGATGTGCTTGTTTCAGACGAGAATTGATCAACATTAGTGGACTTGATCCTTTGTCTGAAGCTTGCACTATCGCTCAAGCTCGTTCGAAAGTATGGAGAAAAAATCATACGCCTGAAAACAGTATTGCCATCATCCCACCTGAGGGCTATCCTAATCAAAAGAGCTACTCTATCAAAGCTTCAAGATGGATTCAAAGTGAAGCTAAGACACGTGGTATTGAGATCCAACATGCATTGAATGGTGGTGAGCAAAGAATCAATGGACATTATGTGGATGGCTACCATGAAGAATCTCGAACTGTATTTGAATTCTATGGATGTTACTGGCATGGATGCCCTACTCATTTTCCAGACAGAAACAGAGTTCAACATCATCAGTGTTTGACCATGCATCAGTTGTATATTTTGACTATTGGCAAGAGTGAAGAGTTAAGAAGAGCAGGATATCAGGTGGTGGAACTTTGGGAATGTGATTATGACAAGAGATACAAGGAAGATCCAGACTTGTCTGCGGTTTGTGATTGTGGTATTTCCTGATCATACTCACTTACTATTTTAGATCTTTGGTGGACTCAGAATTAACAAACTTAGACCCTTTGAGACCAAGAGATGCTTTAATTGGTGGAAGGACTAACTCGACCAAACTCTATCAGGAAATCGATGAATCCTCCAGTGAAGAAATCAAGTACATCGATGTGTGTTCACTCTACCCATATGTTTGCAAGTACGGACTGTTTCCACTTGGACATCCCACCATCTATTCTCAAGAGAATATTGACAAAGACAATATAAGACAGTACTGTGGATTGATCAAGTGTAAAGTGTTACCACCCACCAATATGTACCATCCAGTATTTCCTCAGAAATGCAGTCAGAAATTGATGTTTCCATTTTGTAGAAGTTGTGCTGAAAAGACATATCCTCATATGAGATATACAAATAAAGGAGCTGGAGAAGGAGGGATTTTTGCTGGCTTTATCGATACATTTCTTAGAATCAAACCAGAATCAAGTGGATATCCTGATTGGTGCATGACTGAGCAAGACAAGAAATATTAGGTGTAGATAGAAATTACTTTGATAAACCAGTAGCAAATGAAAAATACATTTTCAGATATGGTGTGGATTTGAATACAAAAATTCATCAACTTTACATTTACTCTGATTTAGCAAGCTATACATTTATTGGTGATGTTACTGCACCTATCTTGAGAGTGTTGCCATTTGAAAGTAAAAGAGAAAACAATTATTTACATCAAGAATTTGTCAATGTACACTATTTACCAGTGGCAAAATCTTTCATAGATCAGGTGCACATTAGTATAAAAGGTGATACAGGTGAAAATGTGCCATTTATCTCTGGGAAAACGTTAGTGAAACTACATTTTCGACAGAAAGAATAATGTTGAAACAATCCAGAAGCATTATGTCCCTTCAATCTGGGAAAGGAGACTTTCCCGTGTACAGAGGCGTTTCAAGACAATATGGCAATGGTTTAGGATCCATTTTTAAAGCTGCATTGAGAACAGTGATTCCAATTTTAAAACCTGTCGCAAAAGCAAGTTTAAAAAGTGTGAAAAAAGTAGCTAAAGATCAAGGGGTTCATGCTCTGAAAGACATTGTGGGTGGTGAAAATGTAAAAAAAAAGTTTTAAAAGAAAGAGGAAAAACAGCTTTGAAATCTTTTGGTCAGTCTACTATAAATCAGTTGGCTATAAATTCAACTCAAAAACGCAAAGTCTCAATCTAGACACCAAACTGTTAAGAGAGGTCTTAAGCACAAAGCAAAAAAGTTTAATCCAATTAAACGTCTGGTTTTTGCAAAAGATATATTTGACGAAAAATGATTCAACAAGGTTCTTGCGATTGCAGTAAAACGGAATTGGATATGGAGTCCATTCCATCCACCATGACTACCATGCAAGGCACTCAATGGAATGGTTATCATCCCATCGCTTCTCTTGATAGTCATCATGCACCCATTGAATTTCTAATTCCACCTCACATCGAGTTTTACACTGATTTGTCTCAAGCCTATCTGTATATCAAATTCAGAATCTTACAGCAAACGGGTGAAAATCTTTACACTGGTGCAAAAGTATTTCCAATTAACAACGTTTTTCACAGTATGTTCAGTCGCATCGATTTGTATATCAACAATAAATTGATCACAAATAATTCGGACACGTATCCATACAGAGCATACCTTGAAAATTTGTTTTCTTATGGTTCTGATGTCAAAGATAATCAACTGAAAGCAGCAGAAATTTGGTCTAAGGATGAAGCTGGAGCTTTTGAAGATATGTCAAATGCATCTATCACTGATCGTGGCAAACGCATAGCAAAAAGCAAATCCGTGGAGCTTCAGGGTAAATTACATTTGGATCTAGCTATGCAGGAAACATATTTACCTAATGGCTTAGAATTCAAACTTAGGCTTAATCGATCATCTCCTCAGTTTTGTTTGATGAGTGAAGATTCTTCTGCAAAAATCAAAATTGATACCGCTATCTTGAAAGTACGAAATGTACAGCTTCTACCTGCCATAAGCAATGAACTGAATCAAACTATTGCTCATCATAATGCTAAATTTCCGATCAGAAGAGTTGAAGTCAAAACTTTTACAATCAGTAGTGGCACAAGATCTAAAATTGAAGACCATCTTCTCACAGGCCAACTTCCAAAACGAGTTTTTATTGGTAAAGTAACGAAAGAGGCATTTAATGGGACTTTGGATACTAATCCTTTCTTTTTCCAACATTTCAATCTAAGTAAAATGGATGTCACTTGTGATGGACATAGTGTCTATGGAAAACCATTTGAACCTAGATTTGGAAATGATCAGTATCTCAGATCTTTCCTATCAGTTTACCAAGCATTAGCAAGTCAGAATCAGGTCCAAAATTGCAACATTGATTTTGAAGATTACAAAGGAGGTTACTGCTTTTGGGGATATGATTTAACACCAGATCAAGCAGCGGATCAGTCTCATTTGCACCCTATAAAAACTGGGAAGCTCAGATTGGAGCTTCAGTTTGCAACAGCACTTGCCAAGACGATCAACGTGCTCGTGTATGCAGAGTTTGACAACCTGATAGAAATCAATGGACTTAGAGAAGTTACCACAGATTACTAAAGATGAATGCAGGATACTTCATTGAGCAGGACTTGATGTACCAAACAGATGCATACAGTGCAACATTCCAGCCATCAGATGAGAAGAGTACCTTACTGAAAGAAGTAGAAGATGGTGAGGACATTGATTGTCTTATGAAGAGACTTCTAAAACAAGCCATATTGACTCGTCTAAAAATGGCAGTTGGAGACTGTGCGAAGCATTAGTGTAATGGATGCAAAATGAACCACCAAAGTCAGAAATACCACGATATCTGTCTATGGACTTCTCCAAGAGAATGAATTGAAGATTATGGATGTCATGATCCAGCCTTAGAGGGCTTAAACATCTAAGATGTGATGGAAGGCTTTGACAGAAAATTATGGAACTATCTGTATGGCGACAATTGGCGACACCCTATGGACTTTACAACAGGGATCAATCACCTGACGCCAGAAGAAAATAAAGAAGCCTTTAAAAACTGGCAGTACTTCAAGAAAAATCAAAGTGACTTAACAGAACAGTGGAAGACGTACTGGGCCAAGAAACTCATAGACTCATATGAAGAAAAGGAAACTGAAGAAAACGAGAAGAGCCCAGAACAGAATAAAAATGAACACTGTTGAACTTATCAAAGTCATAAACAATATACCTGTGAAAGGAGAAGTATTAGCCAAGGATTTACTATCAGAGAAGAAACCACTGGATATGTAGGCTTACATTGTAAATACAGATATATCCACAGATCCAGGGGAACATTGGGTGGCTATCTACTTCAGAAGAGATCAAGTTATCTACTTCGATTCATATGGAAGACTACCAGAAAAGCAATATGTTCTACCATTTAATCAAAGAAACTCTACAAGATGGATCCATAATACAGAATGTTTACTGAGAACAAGGAGCAAAGTATGTGGAATGTGGTGTATCTACATTATTCACCAGCTCAACAAAGGACTAGATCTAAACACAGCCATTCATCAAGAACTATATGGAACTGGAGATGATTTATACCAGAATGACAGAGATATCGAGATGTGGTTCAGCTATAACTATGCCAGAGTCATCCTATCCCAGAATGGAATGAGACGCATGGCTCACCCTGACTTTTTATTCAAACACAGAATACAGACTTGCAAATGTCATAATTATTCACATTACCTTTCAAAGAAGTATCCTATGTATAATATGTTGTAAATATGTTAAGTAGTTCTATTGTAAACAATGAACAGAGGGACGGCCCTAATCCTCTGTCATTGTATTCAGTTATAGTTAGTGGGGCAATAAAGTTATAGAAATGTTCACCAGTCTTTGTTGTTCTTTTCATTTAAAAAATCAGTAGTAGTAAGCTTGAGACGACTAGCTTTACACTAGTTAACGCTACAGAGTGATGCCTCTAGGAGTTGAGGTCTTGATTGACCAAGAGACTCTGAGACGCATGGTACTTAGTAGCCTTGACTATTACACACACCATATATCACCACAGACTATACCCCCTAAAATGACGAAGTTATCTTCAAAGCTGAATTTAACTAAGTTATTTTATATATCACAACAGCAGAACCTTTATCCCCCTCAAAAATTTCCCAATAGCCCAGGAAACTATCATAACCACAACCCAACCAGTGAATCAGACCAGGAAACTATGACAATCATAGATCCAACCAGATTAGCCCTAAAATAAAGTTATTCACAGCTAGTCATTCAAGCTTACCAGGGTAGGCATCTATAGGGTCATTTTTAGCCTGAAAAATTCTAAGTTCTTTTCAGGCTTAAAAATGACCATAAAGTGCCACCCATTACTACTTCTAATGTGTTTCGATTATTTTCTCAGGTTTCATTGTGAGGAAGATTTCGCCTTCAACCTTACTTCGATCAAGGAACTAATTGAAGAGGGCATAAAAACATCACACCTGGTGAACAGGCGAAGTGCGTCGAACATGTTTTATCAGTAGAGCGGGCATACTGGGGAAAGGAGATCGCGGTAGAGGAAGATCATGAGCCAGTGGTGATTGATCTTGCGTCGGCCTCCGACTGCAGCTCCGATACTGACACTGCCAGAGCGAGACAGAGGGCATGAGGAATTCATTGTATATGTATCTGAAATTTAATAAATTCTGAAATAGAATATATACCACGATGAAAAATATATAGAGAGAGAGTTAAAATGAACTCACACATACACACGCACGCGCGCGCGCGTACGCGCACACACACACACTTAAAGTAAAAAAAATCCAGACCGAGACTCAAACTCGCATTTATTTTCTTTCGCCTTATAAGACTAAAATTACTGATGTGTAAGAGGTTGAAAGTTACCTATATCAGGGGTGACAACCTACGTCATAACATTGATCTCGTAAACACGTAGAACGTTGCCATTTTTGTTTTGCAAGGTAAGTTTTTCCCTTTGTAAGACTATACAAATCAGTATCTGTGAAAACTAAGCAGTGCATGCGGTGCCTACCATCACTCTTGAACAGAATATATAATGGTCACGCCCAGAAATGCCCTTGCCTTTGTAATCATTCGCCCACAAATATGGAAGCATATGATCTCACATACACTTATTTTGGCATAGATGTTGGACACACTTATGACGGGATCGATGTGACTGCGTAGATGTCGTATACAGTTTCAACCCATAAGGACATGCATGTTGACAACAAAACGGAGAAATGATATACTGGTCCCTGTCATGAATATTAGTTCATTTTTCGACGCTTAACTCACTTGCTAGAGAGCCTATCTTGCGGTACTGCCTACACCCTCGCGATTTTTTGGCAGGCACCAAGCGTCAGAGTTATGAAAAAGAATAAAAGATGAATGAATTGTAGTGAGTCTGGGTAAAGATGAAAGGCCAAAATTGCCTTGAAGATCTAAAGACTTGGGGCAACTGCAACATTGGTTTGGAGGGCATTCGACTGGACAATTGCCAGTGGAAAGAAGGAGTATTTATAGTAGTCCTTGCTAGTTTGAATTTGATGGAATATCATAGAATGGCAATACCCTGAGATCCTATGCGTAGGCTACATATAGTCGGGAAGGAGCACAGCCACCAGGCCATTTACAAATTTATAGAAGAGGTAGAGGCGGGCCACAGATCGTCTCCCTTCAAGGGTCTGCCAGTTCAACTGAGACTGCAATGAAGTGACACTATTCGTCCTGGTGTAATCACTTAAGGCTGCATGTATTTGGACCATTTCAACTTTATGGGTTCTATCTTTGGTATGGAGGTCCAACACTGCTGAAGCGTACTACACTTGGGAAGGAACTAGAGATTGATAAGCCATTTCTCGAATTTGAGGGGACATAGTTTATAAATCTGAGTGACCTGTTTGCCTTGGCAGTGATTCTGTCCACATGAGCTTTCCAGTTGAGTTTGCTGGAGATACCTGGCGCTGCTGACAGCCTCCAGCACCTGTGCATACAGTATATACAGCACTTGCGGAGGACACCCTCATAACCTGGCACTTGGAGTGGTTAAATTCCATATGAGCCATGACATGAGATTTCCAAAAATGTTGTATTTGCGACCAGCAAAGGCTCAGATCAGCCTGCACATATGTAAAGACTGATCAGAGCATTTGCTTGTCGCTTGAATATTATATGACTGTTAAGCTACTATCTGAACATCATTTGGAGTTTCTATGCTCAACAGGAGGCTGCACAGGCTCGTCTGAGTCTACACTTGTCAAAATGCCACATTGTTGGAAATCACGTGTAGCGGCTCATATCCCATCTAGCCTCTGATGTCTGCAGTCTGTCAAGGTGCCTCTGTAATTTGTCACTGTGCTCGAACAGCGCAGTCATCGCATGTTTGTTGCAATTCAATAGGACACTTAATAATGAACAAATATAACCCTTTTAACCGCCAGGTACACTATTTTGTGCACTCGTTGACTACAACCAACAGGAGATGACTGCGCTGTTCGAGTACTGTGTTCTCTTGTCTGACTCGTATAAATTTTGATTAAAAATGTAGGGAAAAAGTAATTGATTGGTATATACGCGTACAAATAGTATCCTCACTGGCTTTATAGTCCCAGAGGGGGGAGGGGGGGGGTACTCTCATTTTTCTTCATATGTAGGCTCAGGCCCAGCATCTATCGTTCACCCAAATAAAATATCAGGAGTTTCAAGCACCCCAAAAAATATTTGAAATTTTACAAACCCCAAAATATACCACCAATTAAGTACCTGAACTTTAAGAAAAGACCCTAAAATGCATAGAAATGACCCCTAAATATAGTCAAATTTTGATGACCCCCTAAAAATATCCACAAAATCTTCATACCCCAAAAAATATTGATTTTTCTGAACCCCCCTCCCCCCCCCCCCCAAATTTTGGTTTGACGTCAAGGTGAAAAGTTTTGCTATAAAGTTTTGAGATTTGTGGATAATTCTGTTCTGTCTCTGCACGCCCTTGTCAGTTAAAGGAATGTCCTGGTATAGGTCTATATATTCCCTTATCATGTGATACCTTGGCATTGGCTTGGACATACGCATGTACTCTGGCCAAACTACCTACAATGAGAAAATAGTACTAACACATACACCCATGATGTAACTAGGTAAGTGCGAATGCAGAGACAAGGAATCAATACAATAAAGCACCACACCTGACCAAGGACACCACATGGAAAACTGACAAAAACACAAGAGAACTTCACATACAAGCGAGCCAAGAGGATAGTCCTTACCAGCTGGTGACCATTAGGCTGCAATGAAAACACAAGATAAAAATAGCCAAAAATGATCCTAAACTTGGAAGGGTCAGTAAAAACATTTTTACTGGAGGGCTTAAACTTATTTCGCGGTACTAACAAGTAACCTCACTGAGGCTCTCATCTTTTTGCAAAAATAAATAAGTGTTGTCAACATGCATATCATTTTTACTGTCAACATGCACGTCCTTTTGGGCTGAAAGTGTATGCGACATCTCCGAAGTCACATCGATCCCGTCATAAGTGTGTCCGACATCTATGCCAAAATAAGGGTAGGGTACGAGATCAAAATTGGCACTTTGAATGTTCCTTTGATTTTCCATCAGCAAATAATGGTTATGAATGATAGTCAAGGAGAACTGGTAACTACAATCACGCAAATATTGGTAAGAATGGTGATATAAGCTGTAAAATATGTCATTTTAATAAATGTGGTTACTACATCTCTGCTAAAATCATCCTTGTGTCTTCCGCTTCGATATTCGTGGGCAAATGATTACAAAGGCAAGGGCATTTCGTGACCATTATATATTCTGTTCAAGAATGATGGTAGGCACCGCATGCACTGCTTAGTTTTCACAAATACTGATTTGTATAGTCTTACGAAGGGAAAAACTTACCTTGCAAAACAAAAAAGGCGCCGTTCTACGTGTTTACGAGATCTGTGTTATGACGTAGGTTGTCACCCCTGTATATAATGTATTATGTTAACACCTATATATCATTTATAACGGTTTCTACCCGTTCCCCTTTCACGTGCTGTCAATTTCATCGTCTGATCTTTGATCCGTCTGAGGTCAAAATTGACCAATAGCTAATATTTGCCCCTAGCTCCCCGGGCACTTAGAGTATGGTCAGAAGGTCAGAATTTACGTTTTTAAAACATGGTCATGTTGTATATCAAATTATATGTAATCACGAATGCAGCAACATAGTAGCCAATACTTTGCCTGCAAACTCCTACCCCTACCCAACATCCTTGGGGTTGGCCAATTGGTCAAATTTCGTCTTTTTCCACAACATGATTATGTTGCATATCAAATTAAATGTAATCACGAATGCAGCAACATGGTAGCCAATATTTTGCCTGCAAACTCCTACACCACCCCTCCCCCACATCCAGGGGGTTGGTCAATAGGTCAAAATTTCTCTTTTTTCAGAACAAGGTTATGCTGTGTATCAAATTAAATGTAATCACGAATACAGCAACATGGTAGCAAATATTTTACCCGCACACTCTTATTCCTCTTCCCCTGAAACTTGGGGTGAGTCAATAGGTAAAAATTCAACTTTTCCACAACATGGTTATGTTGCATATCAAATTAAAGGGACTCACGAATGCAGCAACATGGATGCTTATATTTTTCCAGAAGACTCTCACCCCCCTGACCCTGGAGGTAGGGGTCGAAAGGCTTTGTGATTTATGAGCAACTCTAAAATGGCAGGCAACACATCCGATTTTCGGAATTCTAGTTTTAGAATAACTAACTTTGTAGGCCTTGAGCTGGCTATAGACCCACCTCCTCCCCAGGGGGAATTTTGTACACTATGATTTTCTGAAGCTACATTATATAAGACACAAAATAAAAGATGTTAGCTCTCTGAGAGTGGCAGCGTTAATGTGTAACAGCACGTTATATACGTTACCCCCCAAAATAGCATTAAACGTCCTTGATAATGTCTCATATTTGCATGCTGACACAGGTTTATGAACTTCTTATAACACAGTTATATATTTTTAGTATTAATTTTATAAATGTCGTGAGTTATTACCGTTGTATACGTTACTTAGTGTTTCCTGCGTTATTTCCGAGTATCAGTATGGTATTTATTGACTATACGTGTATTGCATTTGTCGCAGAATATAGTAAATCGATAAGGCTGCTACTTAAATGATTTAACATTCTTTATTATGGTGGCTTATGTTACGTATGTTACCCTGAAAAATAGCATTATACATTCTAGTTAATGTCTCTAACAAGCCCTGTTTATACTTATTTGCATGCTGGCACAGGTTAATGTACTTCTTCTAACAAGGTTTAACAATTTTAGTATTCATTTAATAAATGCCTTGAGCTTTAACAGTTAAGTGTGTTACCAAATGATACATACGTTATTCTGGGTATCCGTATAGCAGTTGTTGACTACACATGTATAAAGTCTGTCAGAGAATTTAGTAACATTTATAAGGCTGAAATAAATTGAAGTCCCTTATTAATTTATGGTGACTTAACCCATTATAATAATGTGATCTATCAACCTTTGCTATTTGTTCATATAAACAGTAGATACCATTCATTCAAATCGGAAGTTCTGAAAGAGAGTCACTGTGAAACAGTTTAGTTCTGGGCAAGGTATATGGATATAATTCAGATGGTGTTGACACTGTTTAGGGCTACAAGGAAAACAACTTTGAATTGCATGTCAGCTCTATCTGTATGCCTTGTTCCCAATGTTTATTGCACACGATCACAACAACCACGCACAATATGTACCTGTGTAACTGATTACACTCATACATTTGTCTGATATACATCGCAGATGCAAAGAACTTCTCGAACAAAATGGGTTCAGTGTGTCACAATCATTGGTTCTTTGCTTGAGAAATGCTTTTGACATAACTATCAGGCAAACAATAAAGAGGTATTATTACTATTATAGGCTTCAGCAGCTAGAACTACACTTCGTACTACAGATGGAATGGTGTATTACTCATAACATCAGAACTCAATATATTGAAACAACTCTTCAATGCACTGAAATGAAATATTCAATCTGCTCAGATGCAAAGTAGAACGAGTATTACAAGAGGCAGTTTCTGGCTTCACCAATCTTTTTAGTTCTAGTTTTAAAGACAAGTACCCGTACTGTTTGTCTTTCGGTGTTCCAGCTAAACCTGGCATAGCTAAGGATCTTATTGAGGCTGATGACATTGACAGGAAGGCTGTTGCAGACTTCATTGACTCACTTTTAGTTTAAAATCTGTATTTCACAACCCCACAAAATGCAACAAGTTTTGAGGCTTGCTAGGTCAAGAAGAAATTGTCCAATTTACAAAATTTATCAGCCAGATGATAGCTTAAAGGAGCATCTTTGGTTAGCATGACCTTCTTTATATTGGTTATAATGTTGACCTTGAGTTGACACTTTCGTACTTTCTGGGACCTGTACCATGGTCACTGTCAACTCCTGATAGAGTTTCCACCAAAACTGACAAGTCCAAACTTCAGCATGGATTGCAATCACACATTGATCCAACTTTAGATTGGTCATGTAGTGCTGCACATAACTTTGATGGTAATGCCATACTACAGAGTATAATAGTTTTTCCTGTCACCTTCAAGGATCTGATGGAACCAGTATTCAACCAGGCACTAAAGGCAGGGCATGTGGTTTTGTCAATGATACATATATACAATCTATAAGCAGCCGTCTATAAAGTCTTACAAACATTATCGCAGAGGATAACCTGGGTGTTTTGTTCAACACTGGTGTATATAACTAAAGGTGCTCCTTCTGAATGTCAACAACATTGTCCAGAATATGAGGGAGGAGATCTACAGTCATACACTGTTTAACAGATTGTGACATTACCAATGTGCCAATGTGTTAGTACAACGGAAAGGTTGTTCTTTTAAAACTGATAGAGACCCCCCCAATAGTTCATCTACGTTCTAAGCTGGCTAGAAAAGCAAACATAGAATCGCTCTAGGTACTCATCAGTGACACGAAGCCTTTTTATGTAAATGTGACCAAGCTGCAGTGCGACATGTTTCTGAAAAAGGTACCAAAGCCATTCAAAACTCAAACCTAATAATAGATAGAAACATACATTTGCAGTTTCTAAAAGGTACATAAACATTCCTTAATACAAAATGAATAAGTAAGCTCATTCCCATTTTAAAAATATCAAACTATATTAGTTTCATGGTCATTTATAAAGAGTAATGAAAAAATGTAACATACGAAATACTTTGGGGTGCATATTTGTTTTCAAAGGTTCATATATGTGTTGCAAAAATAGCTTACTCGGATGATATATCCAGTTTGGAAATCTTACCTTATGGTTTGCACTTTTCAGGAGTCATGTCATTTACTAAAATTATCAAATATGTTGATGGGTAATATATGTAATTGGCTGTTACAAGGTGCCATTACCAGAGTGCTAGCACAATGCAAAATCCTTGCAAGATGAATCTAAAGAGGATTAATAAGCTGTATTGGAAAATTCTCTAAACCCTTGGATAATATACAGGATTGCTAGCTTGGCAAGAAACAGCTCTATAACTTTAACCTGATGGGTTTTATTTGATATTTTAAGTTGCCACTCGTATATTGTACTGTATGTTACAAACTTTCCATGAGTATTATGTTAACAATATTAGATTTCTCGAAAAAAGAAAAGAGGGTTAATGGTAGTTTATGTTTTGAGTTACTTCCTCAGCAAGTGAGCCAGAGTAAAAAAAATACATGTACCTGTGCCAGCATGCAAACAAGTACACCCAGGTTGTGTTGGAGACCTTATCTTGAACGTTTAATGGTATTCTGAGAGTAACGTATGTAACCTGAGCTGTAAAAATGGTATAAGACACCATAATTCAATTCATTTAAAATAGCAGCCTTATGGATTAGCTATATTCACTGACGGATGTAATACATGTATAGTCATTAACTGTTATACTGATACTTTGAAATAACACATGAAACACTAAGTAACATATACAACGACAAAAACTCAAGACATTTATGAAATGATTGCTTAAATTATGTAACTGTGTTATAAGAAGTTCTTACACCTGTGCCAGACTTAAAAAAAGTGTGAATATGTCATGTTGGAGACATTATCTGGAAAATTTAATGTTATTTTGCGGGTAACGTACGTAACATGATGTTACACGCTAACGCTGCCACTCTCAGAGGGCTAACATATTTCATTTTGTGACTTATATAATGTAGTATTTGGAAATCATAGTGTACAAAATTTCCCCTGGGGGAGGGGGGTCTTTAGCCAGCACAAGGCCTAGAGAATTACGTTTTACATTTTTGTGATATTGGGCTACCATGTTCAACAACTAATAACTCAAAAAGTATATAAGATAGAAACGTAATGCTTGCAGTTTTGAAAAGGTAAATTAAACTTCTTTAATATAATACCAAATTAATGAACATAACCCGATTTCAATGAAATTCATGACAAACTATATTAGATTCATTTATCATTTAAAAGGGGGTTCAATGAAAAAATGTAACATAAACTACATCTAGGGTGACTATATTTGTCTTTAACAGTCTATGTCTGTGCCCCAGTAATAGCTTACTCAGAATATTTAACCAATTTGGAAATCTTACCTTTTCGTATGCACTTTTCTGAAAGTAAGTAAGGGTGCAAGGATCAGGAGTGGATACAATCAAGTACCACACCCCACCCAGGATACCAATGGGAAAGTTACAAACTCACAAGTCTTAAAAAGAATTTTACTTATCAAATATTTTGTAGTGTAACGTATGTAACAGGCTGTAACAGCTTAACGCTGCCATTGGCATAGGGCTTACATGTTGCAAAATCCTTGCAAGACATTGGACTTCAAGAAAAATATGGTCTACAAATTCCCCCGGGGGGGGGGGGGGGTGGGGGAGGTAAACCATACCCAGCCAGTGGCCTATTGCTCTAAACGACTAAGCATGTCAATAAGTGACCATTCCACTTCGGACAACTCATAATATATAAACAGTTTCGAAGTTAATTTTAGGAGCCAGAGTTTGCGACGATCAACATAATCGCAAAGGACCATGTTTTCTGAAGTTCTATAACTCTGGTTTGATATTGCTACCATTACCGACAGACTCTTAGTTTGAAGCTGATTTTTTTTTGCGTCAGCGCTAAAAGTTCTGTTGCATCACATCTTAGAAACTACAACTTTTTTTAATACGGGAAATATAAGATATTTTACAGCATTAAAATGACAGTTTTTCGGTTCAATGTTTATAATGTTTGCTTCTCTTGGTGCCAATACGCAAAGTTCTGTCATGGAACATAATTGGTCGCCACTTAGTGACGATGCAATTTAAAACAGTGTATATCCTGCTTTTTGTAAAATGAATACTGCCAAAGTTAATGGAGCCTGATTTCAACAAACACTTATAGGGATAAAAGCTAATAGAAAATAACATAATAGTATAGTAAAATACGAAAATAAATACACTCGCGGTTGTCAGGTAGAACGCGATTTAAGTGAATGTTATCTTTAAAAAGTGTAATGATTCTAATTAACGCAAATGTAGAGTAACCGAAAAATGACACTTTTATTTGCTGTTTAAAAATGAGACGAACGGCATATACTCTCTCCCATCCCTTAAGTCCACCCTGGCCTTCAAATTATATTCCCATTTGATATGTTTCATGTACTAGAAAACTACAATAAATATGTACAATGTATACTGCACAAAACTTTATAGCTTCTTTTGTAATACAGCAGTGATTTTGACAAATCTAGAAAAAAAGCATTGGTTTAAACATTGCCAATAGGACGAATTACGTATTATGCCTAATGATTGTTCTTCAGATGAAACCGACCGCAAAAAACTAAATATTGCTTAACATATTGTTTGGCGAAATTTTGTACAAAAATGGCACTGCCCAGTTCTTGATTTCCAGCATTTTAAAAGAAAATGCCTGTGTATTTTCACTTATACGCGCATTTGAATCCTCAAATGCACCCTTTTGTCCCATGTAGTAAATTAGTTTGCCATGTGTGCAATATAAGCTTTTTACGCTGACTAAGAAACCGACAACGAACACTGGAATCCCTACAATAATCAACTGCCAGTGGTATTCACGACCAGCGTTGAATGTGTGCTAATTAGTTTGTAAATTTAAATTATAGACAATGTCTGTGCAGCCGATCTGAGTGTTTTAATTGATCTACGTGTGGACAGAAAAAAATACAACCCAACAATAGTTTTTGTAATAGAAGCTAAAATAAGTGTAAGTTTTCTGTCATGAAAAGCCAAAATTAACAAAATTCACCGTGAATTAAGTCGAAGGAGGATCAAATGACAGCCATCAATCCCAACCTAGATATTGTCAATATCAATGCATATGTAAAATTTGATGAAATTTGTCAATTTGTTCTCAAGATATTGAGCGGAAACAAAATTTTGCGTATATCAAGGGCTCTGGAAGAAATGTGCAAAAAATAATGTTTAACAATCAAAAGCTAGATCTGTTTAATAAGAATGCATATATGAAATTTGGTGAAATTCTGTCAATTTGTTTTCAAGATATTGAACTGAAACAAAATTCTTGCGTATTTCAAGGCGACATAGCTCTAGTACAAACGTGCAAATATATATATATAGCAACAATACCAACCTAGATCGTGTCAATATAAATATACATACAAAACTTTGTTAGTTTTTGTCTATTTGTTCTCACGATATTGAGCGGAAACGAAATTCTTATACAGAAATTTCGGATTCGAAAACGCATCCAAAATGGTTTAAATTATCCCAGTTAACACAAAAAAGGGGGTCAAACTTTAAGGTATCGCCAACACTTTGCATTTTCCTATGCAATGCAAAGGAAACTACTAGAGCCCGTCAAGGAAAAGGTGTGTCAGTAGGGCTTCATGAACGAATATTTTTAGGACCTGTTATCCTGTTTTGTGGTAAACTTAATCCATATCTGCAATTGGTCCAGTGTATGGGACATCTTTTTACTTATCGCGTATATGCGAAGAAGGACGGGTCTGTTGAGACTGTGTGTCACATAATAATGGCTGCTCGTCTATGCGATAATTATCAAAAAAAACGTATATGCTTTGTCTGCAGGCTAAGACAAAATATGGGGAGAACCTTGGTTTACTAAAAAGCTGGTAATGAGAACTAACATTATTGAGATCCATTATGGTAAACTTATTATGGGTTAACTCTATTCAAAGGAAAACTAGCGTGTTAGGTAATCTGCTGAAGGCTATATTGTTAGAATCATGCTTTGTGAAAACCTATATTATAGTGTGTATAAACAGCAAATACGCCGATCATACTGCGTGAATGTGCAGTCTGATTAGCGCCATTAGTATTCGCTGCCTAGAGAGTAAGATACCTATTCTTGCAACTTACCAATTTTTACTCTTGCTAATCTGTGTTACTGTGAATACTTTTTGGGGGAGAGAGAGAGACATTCTCAAGAAGTTGTTCACAACACAATGGGACACGCATTTTGCGTGCCACTGCACATATAGCCCTCACAGGGTCTATCAAATTACATAAATGCGCTTGTTCACGAAATAATACTTTCATAATCGACTGGAAAAGCGCACAATTTGTTCTAATTTCTTTTTAAAACAGTGCTATCGTCGCTGCTTGTTCATACCAACGGTGAAACCACGCTAACTTTGAAATAGCTACATATACTCAGAGTCAATGAAATGTTACCAGTAAGTTCCAGACAATTAACATAGGACAACATTTAGTTCATTCTGAATGAAAGTTACTAAGGTTGCAAAGATCAGGAATCGATACAATCAAGTACCACACCTGACCCAGGATACCAATTTTTGTTTGTTTGTTGCTTTACGTCCCAAGTCAACAGCTATGGTCATTGCGGGACGGTCAGTTGACCTAACCACACTTTTTCCTGGGCAAGCTTGAACAAGCAGTAAACCAGTACTTCGTGCACATACTTTCGCTTGTAACTGACAACAACCCTTCTTGAATGATTCAGCGGAAGGGAGGAGAATGACCGTAGAAATTATTTCATGATCAATCTCCACAAAAGTATGGGACCGGGCCGGGATCGAACTCGCGACCCCTGGATCTGCAGTTAGACTCGCATATGTTGCCAGACACGTTACCGACTGCGCTACGCGGCCCAGGATACCAATGGGAAAGTGACAAACTCGCAGTTATACACCACAAACGAGAGCCAAGAGGTCAGCCCTTTCCCAGCAGGAGAACTGCGGATACTTCAGCGCTCAATTTTATGGCATAGAGTCGCATACCTCACCACTATGGAAAACGGTATTCATCACATCCGAATGCATTATACTATGGATGCGTATAGGTACCCCCTAATATTTTTATTACGACATAATATTTTGTCGTTATATCGTAAAAAGATCAGGTTATGTCGACATAATCTTTAGCGTATTAATTAGATAAATATAAACGACCATCTTGAACACGAGACACATTGCGCTTAATCAGAAATCGTTGCTGGTTAGAGACTATCGACTATTGCAAATGATTCGTAGCAATGTTTTCACCCACTTTGCAAAGCCATGAGGTTTAATTTTTTACTCAATTTCATTCCGAAAAGGTGGGCCGGGGTAAGTTCAGCAGACGCATGCAAACATTGTCAAAACATTATAAACGCATTTTCTTTAAATAGAGACGATTTTACAACGGTAAAACAAGGTTTTTGACAAAGGTCTTGTGTCTGTGGCTTTAGTCGCTAGTCACACGAAACTGATGACTCATGTCGTTTTCTCAACCTTACATATTCTTATAGCAATTTTGTTTTCATAAATGTACACTTGACTGATGAGGTGTCATAATGCACTAAGTTTCATAACTTTAGTCTGATCAGTCTGAGAGATACTTACGTTTACTTCTGGATGAGGCGTTTTTTGTTGACGTCAGTATATATTCAAGCAAACACTGAATACTCATTAGAACTGTCATAAGAACTGGCTGTATGATGTGGTTCTAATGAGTGATGCGATACATGATTTGAGTTACAACAATCGTTGAACAGAAACAAGATATGTGTTCATTAGAACTACCGCCATGACATGGGTCTAATGAGTACCCTCAATCCAGGTTTTGGACAGAAATGAATATCACAAAATGGGAACATTTAAATTCTGTACTCTTCATGGCAAAAATGAGGTTTTATAGATAAAAATTAAAAATCATGTAACCTTTTACAATATCAAGCTTGTGTAAACAATTGGCCATACATTTGTTAGACGAAGTCTGATAATTTCATAGTTGATGAAAAGTCGACTTGTTCTCTGTATGGAATGAAGTACATGCCATGAAATGATTATTCATCGCAGGGATTTAGTAGAATGTTATGATTATTTTTTTTCATTCGATTTAAATATGATTTTCACGTTGACGCTGAAAGAATGATAGTTCAAACGCGAGAAATGTAAGGAAATATCTGCGCCAATGATTTAAAAATGATACCTCTTCCGTAGGGAAGAATTGCAGATATTGGCAGGTTACGGTCGCATAAACTAATATTTGTAGGTCACAGTCAACTTAATTTTACAACTGTTTTAGATCTTTTGCACCAGACATGTATGACACTGGCTATTTAAATATGCAGCATTTGGGCGCAGGACATATTATTTTTCCTTCCGACTCAAGAGTTTTCAGTAAGATTCCAGCAATCCTATAACCTAGAAGCATCACTACAGATATTTTGGAATAGCATACTTTTGGGAATACGGTAAAAATCCGAAAAACCAAGGCCACTGGATAAGCTGATACAGATTTCCTGATTATTTACTCAGGTCAAGGCTAAACGACATTTGGTAGAAGTGCGTTCAGAGTAAAACATTGTCTATTGAAAATGTATACTTGTCTAAAAGTTAAACTCATTTCCAATATGGCTTCACTAATATCAAAGTATGTTTCCTTAAAGAACAAAACCAAATATTATTCTCAGATTATAAAGTAAAACTAAACTAGTAACGGGTGTTTAGGGCATACTCGTCCTGTATTTAAATGCCTTTTTGTGCCTAGGTTTTATGGGGAAAACTCTTACAAACATGCATTAGCTTCATCAGAGATCTCTACCGCTAGAGAAAGCTGAAATAATTTTTTAAAAAAAATGCTGTAACAGAACATGAGCCATTCAAGCTGTTTGTCTGTTTGTATAAAATTGATTCTTCAGGCAAGGAGAGTTAGTACCTTGTTCCTAGACGCTTTAGTAAAGACATATATAGTATAAGCGTCCTCCATTTTTTCTTCAGAATTACTTTTAAAATTTCTCACGTTACTTATATCAAATATGTCTTCTGTCACTTCGTCGTATATTTTTTTAAAAAATATTTCTTGTTGTCATTAATCTGCATCCAGCAGCTCGTGGGATCAGATACCTGCCCATCTTCGCAAGCCAAGGGTACTAAGTTCATTTCGTTCCTTACGCACATTTTCGCAAGCCAAGGGTACTAAGTGCATTTCGTTCCTTACGCACATTTTCGCAAGCCAAGGGTACTAAGTTCATTTCGTTTCTTACGCACATCTTCGCAAGCCAAGGGTACTAAGTTCATTTCGTTCCTTACGCACATTTTCGCAAGCCAATGGTACTAAGTCCACTTCGTTCCTTTATTTCCGTAGTACCCTTGGCTTGCGAAGATGATACCTGCCCTGAACTAGAAGGGGAAACACGTTGGTCTTAGACAGGCGTTAGAGAAGACTAGCCATATAGTGTATACTTCTTAGGTTTTATGGATTTTATCCCAATGTAGAAATTTTCATTTTAACGCCTGAGGGACAGGCTATATTAGCTGTTATGTATGCATGTCGCATTAGAGAACCACTGTACTCGAACAGTGCAGTCATCGCAGGTTAGATGCAGTCGACGAGGGCACAAATATTCTTTTTCTGTTTACTGTAACCCATGCTATAAACAAGTTTTTAATAAATATTAATTATCGCGATGATTCTTTTTTCACTTGGAATTATCACTCAGGTAGTGTTATCAAGCCGGCTCAATTGGAGCCTCTTAATTTAGGAACTAGCTAAGGGCCAGCCAATTTCTGGCTAACAAGTTGGATTTTATGTGTCCAAAAAGTTTTCGCAGACTAACATTTACATTTTTAACGCAAGCCTTTAGTGAATCTTAACATTTTTGCAGCCTTTCATAGCCTCATGAATGACACATATTTGATTGACAGCTGCCAAGGTCATTTGTTTGGTCAATACGCTCCGCAAATCGAACTCATTTGCCAGAAGTGACACTGGTGTTGTGTTTTAGAGCCAGTCATACCTGAGTCGCACGTGCAAAACAAGCCCCGTGTTTGCTTCATATGCTGTCTGTGTTTACGCTGGCTGTCCCGCACTCCGACAAAACCGTTCATACTACAAATCTGTTTTTGTTTCCTTTAGTTATAGTCTGGTTTACGAATAGATTGATAAATATAAATATTAGCTTTAACAATTTTGTTTAAATTTAGCCCAAATCTATTAAGATCACTGAAAGAACCACATATTTCAGCATTCGAACCGCAAACTTCATATGGTATTTAGTTACTAGCGAGTCGGTCTACTACTCTGACTTCTGTGGACTTCTTAAATGGGGAAGTGAGTTCGAACTCTGGTTGGGCCATATCCTTTTGTTGAGATAGTATCTCGCTACCGTCAACTGTCATTAATGGTGAAAATATAAAAACACTAAGTATTAGAAACCTTTCGTAAGAAGCCTGTCCAGGAATAGTGTGAGAAAATAACTGACTGGTAATCTGATAAAAGCGACCTCACGACCAACTACATGCTACAGCAAGCACATGTTGCATATTAAAGTTACCCAAATAATGATTACCCTTTCAGTACCCTTTATTGCAATGTTGGTGCAATACACTGGGGATGGATATCACAATAGCTCCTCAACTGTAAAATGTCCATTTGAGGTTACAGCAGACGACTGTCTTGTTTTGTGATTTACAATGCAGTCCAAGCTGCTTATATAGGTCTACGGATAATGGGTTATTTTTGCATTTCATGCCTACCAAGTACTATTACTTTGTCGGATTCCGTCTGTCTACTGACATGTACATGTATGCTTTGTTCATGTGTATGTATGTGCAAGCGTACAGCTAGAACTACACATTCCTGGAAATACAAATAAGATCACAGATGTATGGGCACTTTCATGTACTACATTGGTTTTATACTTAAACTTTTACCGTCACTTTATATACTGAACAAAAGTGAAAACTCTACACTACAATTATCTATATTTTTTGAGAAAGTATTGGACGAAAAGTATTTACTAAAGCTTAATAATGTTTCCCAGACATCCAGCAAACGATTCGTCGAATCTCCACCAATTTTTCTCGTTTGATGTCCGAGTTATGCTCCTTTAAGTGTTAAGAGCTTTATTCACTGATTTTTGCTATTGCGCATGCGCAAATTAAAACTGTTATGCTTATCTGAATTGGTCATAATTGTGTTGCATAAAGACACAAGAAAACCGACTAATCACTTGAAACAAGCTCAGAAATCAATGTCGAATTTGTCAAATTTGTAAAAATCTGAAAATTGTCTCCCTTTGACAAAAACAAATAGGGATATTAAATGTTTGATAATCTTCGTTTTATCTCGAGTTTCGATGAATTTCCTTTGCCAAATCAGGGAGACCTATCAGCACATTGTTTCTACCATTTCTCGACAAGTAATGGCCTCAGACTAAGATGCAACAACAAATTGACTTTCCTATGGGGATTCCAGTGTAAAACAATTCAAGCTTGGTAATTTGATGAAAACCCCGCTTTTTAAGATTGATTTTCTAAACGATCAAAACACACTTGTGATAAGTCCTTCACATTTCTGGTTCTCACATGTCTAGACTACCATTTCGTGCAGTCGGATCTCGTAGGTAGTGGCTTTCTGAAGGCCTAGACTGTGTGAGATTTCTGTTCAAATTGGCAACCTAAAAAATTGGACCCCTGTCACATTTTAATGGCTTTCATGTGTTTCCTCGTGAAACTGTCCGTAAAACTTTTACTGTTATGCATCACCCAGTACTTGAACATTAAGATACACTTTCGTTTGCATTCTTGGTTTGCATAATTTTGTATATAGATGGCAAACAATTCAGGTGTAGCGTTTTCACTTTTGTTCAGGATATAATAGATAAATATGCCTGTTGTCATCACATCAGTGAGATCAAAAAGCAGGCCTATTAATGGAACAGCTATGCCAATGGCTTCTAACTAAGACGGCTTTTTGGGCAGTAGGCATCTATAGATTTAGCCTTTCTTTTAGGTCACCACCTTTGTGACAAGGTTGTTGGAGGCTATAATTGCTCTGTGTTTTGTTGTACGTAATATATGTCCATTTTAGTTTTGCAATCATCTTGATGGGGAAGAGAGAGCTGATTGCTTTGATTTTCTGGTGTCTCGTGATTGTTGTGTGGCTCTTCCTCGCGGTTCCAGGGGTTTGTCCGCAGTTTGTGATTGTGATATTGCCTGATCATACTCACTTACGTATCCATGAATTGTCTCATATAATTTATAAACCAAGATATTAAAAGGAGATAAAGCAATGAAAATGGCTCTACAGTACATTTAACTAAATACTGGATGTCAGGGCCACTATGGTGTACATTTAACTGTTTGATTTCTATGTTCCAGTATTTAGGTCCATGTACTGTTAAGTCATTTTCTTTGCTTTATTCCTTTTACATTGTATTATCTTGATTACATATTCTATGAGATAATTCACGGATACGTTAGGGATCTTTCATTCAAACCAAACATCTATGTGTCTTGATCCATATCAGAATTAAGAGTGAGGTTGGTACCGTAAAACTAGTTTAAGCCCTTCAGTAATGTTATTACTGTCCGTTCCAAGGCGGTGCTGCTTTGGTGGATCTTTTTACGTTTGTTTTTTCCTTCTATGATGTCTATTTATTACAGCCTAGTAGTCTCCTGTTGGGAAAGGCCTGACCTCTTGGCTTTCTTGTGTTTGATGTTTTCTTGTGCCTTTGTCACTTTCCCATATGGTGTACTGCATAGGTGTGATACTTGATTGTATCAATTTCTGATTTCTGCCTTCTCTTTTCAATATACTAGCGATGACATATTTCAGTAAAGATCCACATGCAGGAACAATACGTTTTCTATGGTAACATAAAGGTTAATTTGTCTTAGATTAACAATAGAATATGGTCGTTCTGTTTCACTTGAAAAGTTTATATTCTCAAAGTCCTGTAATGCACTTTTGATCTGAATTTTTGAAATGGTTTCGTGCATGTTTTCATAAAATTTCTATGAGGGTTTTCAAGTAATTTTGAAATACAATTTAAAGTTGTCTCTTTACTTCTGAAAAACATAATAACCACAATTGAACTATTGTCTACTTTTATTATAATTATATTTTGTCTAGTCGAATTGATTGTTCCTCACTTGAAAGATTGTATCTGTATTTGTATATCTTATCGCTATGGAGTATTTCATGGATTGCAACCTATGTAAAGCCAAAAATGGAATCTCTTCCGAAGGCTGATTTATTTTCTTTCCGTTGTAGCAAAAACCTTAGTTTTCCAGTTAATTCATTAACTTCTTGCATGAGCTTTATATCATTGTGATGTTTTGGTATTGGACAAAACTCTCAATAAAGTCCATTGCTGTTGAGCTATACAAGTGCTTAAACAAAATGTCATCCGAATACTAAAAAAGGGACATTGTACTATGGAAGGTGAAAACCGACAATATTGAATGCATACATTTTTGTTTTTGTATGTTGGCAATTTCATTTTATTTTGTAAATTGTGTCATTATATCATGTGAATTGTATTATGATAACAGCTTCGGATGCATACTGACGAATTACAAATAATACAAAGCAATTTAGAAATGGAGAATAGCACTAACAGCTTTATAAAATGACACTCCATTCATTCAAAACAGAAAATTGACGCATTGAATATTGACGGTAATTCCCGCTTCTTTCAATGCTAGATATTTTGACGCCAGAGGGCGCGCTTTCGTTTATAATTTACAGAGTATCCCTTATTCGGAAGTTGTCGATTAATAAAATTAAATCGGTGATGAGAGTTATTTTGACTACAATGGTTTATCTCTAAGGTGGATAAGAGTAATAAAACTAATTAAACGAAAAAAAAACAAACATTTTTTTTCGTCTTTTTTGTAAAACGTTTGTTATAGGACACAAAATGCAATCTCTAATTAAAAAAACCATGTAGAATCTCATAAATATAAGCGCATTTAAATTTTAACGAAATAAAAAGAATGAACATTAAGAAATCATTTAAAAGGTGCAAATGTATGCATGTCTTCCGTTTTAAGGGAAACAATTTAGGAAATATATGTACAAGCTTGGCTTTTTAAAAAAGATTAGAGCATTATAGTTGCTGGACAACAGTTTTTGCATTATCTAAAGTTGAGATATAAAGCCTATCTTTTTCCATCTTTATCATGCATTTCAAGCTCAGTAGTTGTATACTAAGTTCTGAATATGTGATCCATTGGAAGCAAAAAAGCCTCGGGAAGGAGGTGGGGGTAACTTGGAAGTCATATTGGTGCTGATGAGCGGCCCAGAATTTCAAAACTAACCCCATTCATATATGAGCCGCGGCATGAGATTTCCAACAATATGGTATGTGCGATCAACAAAGTCTCAGATCAGCCTGCGCATACGGGCAGTCTGATCAGAGCCTTTGCTAGTCCCTTAAAGATGCTATGAGTGTTAAGCTACTGAGTGAACATCATTTGGAGGTTTTTAGCTTAAAAGGAGGCTGCACAGGCACGTCTGAGTCTACACTTGTCACAATGCCACATTATTTGAAATCACATATCACGGCTCATATATAGATGTGGAAAAATATTATATGTATGCAACATATAATTTCACTATGTGCGCAAATTTCACAAAATGTGAAATATTGGTATGAAAAATGTGACGCATTGGTACCAATTTTTCACGCGCTGTAAAGAATTTGTACCAATTTTTCACGGTGTGAAATTTGCAAAATGTGAAATTTGCGGTTCAAGAGGGCTTCAATGCCATTTAAGCCCGCTCAAGGACATCGTCTGCAAGTTAACATATCGTCGCTTATGTTTTTTGGAGAAATGACCAAACTTTTTCAATTACCATAAAATAGGCTCCTTTATCACACTGGATAGGCGGCAATCGAAAACGCTCTGAGCAAGTGATGAACAGTGATCACAAATCGCTAGAAACAGTGTTTTCGATTGCCATTTGTCTGTTAAAAAATAATTTTGTTTTACACTGGATAGGCGGCAATCGAAAACGCTTTTAACAATCGACGAACGCGGATCAAAAATCGCTAGAAACAGTGTAATTCAAATTTCGCTAGTAGCAAATTTAGATATGATCAGGGGCGTACCTACGTGTATGCAAATACACATGTGTGTATAACTTGACACAGCCAGTATAGGCCACTCAAAAAATGGACAACAACCCGGTCTTAATGACGAATGGTAGCTTAATGAAGCTCAAAAGTATTGCAGAATGTTCCCCTCCCTCGGAGCGTTCTGTAATACTTTTGACCTGCATTCAACTGATATCGGTCTTGAAAACCAAGTTTTGGTCTTTTTGAGTGCTTTTACTGTATTTAATTAGATTTTTTGGAACAAAAATGCAGCAAATAGTGAGGCCCTGAAAGGGGTTTTAGGGATACAGGGATATGGGCCAAAAGCATAAAAGGGTACAGGATATTTTTGTAAATATTTAAAGGGATACAGGATATTTTGATCAATTCTAGGGATATGGGATACAATGCTTTCTGGATTTGGAGATATTTGCCATTTTTCTTTTAGGGATGTGGGATATTTTTTTCAAAATACTTAAAGGGATATGGGATACTGGGACCCCCCTCAAGGGCCTCAATAGTGTTTAGCTGCGTGTCTTAGCATGCTTAAGGGCTTCTTTTAGCCGTTTGAGATTGCACAAAAACCATTTTTCTGCCACATGGCTTCACCCATGGACCCATATAGGAGAGAGTCCCCCTGACCCCCTCAAGAGTGCAAACTCTATAAAGTGCCTCAGGTAAGCGACTGATGATATAATAACAAAGGCGCTAACCAGTCTGCGCGGATGTACAGGCCGGTCTGCGCCCTTGCTGTTTTCAAACTCTCTTGAGGGGATCAGGGGGGGGCTCTCGGGTAAGAATTTGATCGTTTGGTAGAGGGGTCAAGGCTCAGGCCCCCCAAAAAACACTTCTAGCCCCCAGAGATAGCTTTTATACTTGTGCACTATATAATTTGGAATTAGCCCAAACGCCCGGATCTTAAAAGATGTATTTATCTATCCCGAATGCTAAACTGGCAGCGGTTCATCTAAGAAGACAGGACGATGGCTTTAAGTCATGTCAGACAGACTGGAAGAGCTGGGGATGGAACTCAGGAGCCCTGAGTACATTGCGCGCGAGTGACTATTCCACTATACCACTTTTAGTGACTTTCCCTAGGTAGTAACCAGCATAAGGCTGGAAGGGTTTATGACTTGTGTGTATATTTTAGGACGGGGAACCCCAAAGGCTTAACCGAAAGTGGTTCTGGAGAACTAGGAATTATTGTTTGTGGCCGTGTTCCTTGGCAGAACCAGTACTGGCCGGGTGGGTTTATGCTTTTTGTGGTTCTTTGTCCAGGAACTCCTGGAGGCTCAACCGGCAGTGGTTCTGGTTTTAAAGCGTCTTCTGGGGCAAATGGCTTGAAGTCTCATCTGACAGACTTTTTAGACTGGGAGAACTTTTTGTGGCTTTTCCATAGGTAGGAACCAGTACTGGGCCGGGAGGGTTTATGATTTGTGTGTTTTTATTATATGACGGGAACTCCCGAAGGCTCAACCGAAAGTGGTTTTATGGAGAAGCTGGGAATCCAACCTGCGACCCCTGGTTTACAAGGCATAGCGCCTATCCACTACACCACGGGGGTTTAGAATTGACAATACATTTAAAAGATTTCGATTTTCAATGCACATTTTAACTATTAAATACTTATGAATTCACAAATATTATGATGTGATTCTTTTTTCTGAAAAAGAATAAAGCACCTCTATTTTACTAAAATTTCTTTTTTTTATTATCTGCAAATATAATCTTATACAATATAAATACATCAGCTTTCATGACAGCATGAAAAATAAATAAGATGCAGTTGTACTATTAAGGGAGGCGATTTGAGGATAAATGGTTCAAAGTAAGAAACAGGGCAAATACATGGCCGTATTTAATGTGGTATTATGTGTCTTCTGCATCTGCATGTGTAGATCCAGAAATATTCACCAAGTGGGGGGAGGGGTAGAGGGTCCAGGCCCACCAGACAGTAAAAAGCTCGGACAGCGTTGTTTTGTTATTTTTGCTGTTTTTTAGTCTTCACCTTCAACTTATTTAACAGTTTTACAGAGGGGACCGATCCCATGGTCCGGTGGTTTATTTTTTGGAAAACAATAATTTTCCAAAGTTCCAGAGGGGGTCCAACATTTTAAAGGGTGGGGGGAGGTGTCCAACTTTTTTCCAGGGGGGGGGGGGGCGTCCAAATGCTAATTTCTGTAGAAACCTATCAAAATTGTGATTTTCCCCGGACCCCCTATCCCCTCTCTGTATCCGCGCATGTCCTGCCTTCACTTGTAGCTCGGACCCAGTAATAGATCTACATTTGTTGGTTGTGTGCAAGCTTGGCGGGCGGGACGAAGTTTTCTCTTATATATATGTGTAAGGGGAGGGCAGTGGCTCAGTGGTAGAGTGCTTGACTCGAGACAGAGAGGCCGCAGGTTCGAGCCTCACCCGGGACACTGCGATGTGTCCTTGAGCAAGACACATTGATCCTAGCTTAGTGCCGGTTCAACCAAGGAAGACCCGTCCCTACATAACTGAAAAATTGTTGATGGGACGTAAAGAATCAAATCACACGTAGGGGGAACATCTTGGTAAAAAATCATCCTTAACACCGTTTGCAGCGAGTTCTACTTGCATGGGAGAAATTATTTATTCCCAGTAAAATTGGTGCGCCCTCTGGCGTCAATATACTAAGCATATTCACTTTCGTATTATGACAACCCAGTTCTGCCTTTTTACAACATACAAATGTAGTTCTGACATTTTACTACCTAGTTCTGCTTTTTTAAAACCGAGAAATGACATGATAGGAATCTGATTATGAGTGAAACGACTATTAAATGACAATTTGCATGATATAATGACACAATTTACAAAATAGAATGAAATTGCCAACATAAAAAACAAAGATGTATGCATTAAATAATTTCGGTTTCCACCTCCCATATTGTACAATACGTCATATCTTCTTATTCTTTGGTTATAAAATACCGTCTAGGTTCCAACAGTGCACATTCTGACTAGAGTATGCCAGAGTGTGGATATGAGGAAAGCAAAATAATTTGTCGATTACAGGCGCCTGATTCGCATCTGGACAGGCCTGAGCTGCAGATGTAACATCTGCTGTAGTACAGGAGGATAATCAATTTTGACCAAACTAAGTAGGAATGATCCTTATATGACCCTTTTATAAAATTGTTCAAATGGTTCCGGTCCATTGCATATCTAGGTCACACAGGCTAAAATAGATTTTCAAGATAGAAACTTTAAAACTCTTCTTTTCTGAAACCACAAGGCCTAGAGCTTTGATATTTGGTATGTAGCATCACCTAGAAGACCTCTACCAAGTTTGTTCAAATTATAGCCCTGGGGCCCAAAATTGCCCCGCCCAGAGGGTAACATGTTTTACATATAGATATTCTCAGCCCGAGTAGACCGTATCAGCCTGAGCCCGAAGGGCGAGGGCTGGTACTGTCTGATGGTTGTGATCAGGGCTGGGATCAAAAACACCGTGTAATAATTTTTTTATCATATACTTATGCGTGTGAAAAAGCTGTGAAATAATATATTAATTTCTTTATTTTGAAGCACATTAATTAAAAATCACTTAATTAAGTAACTTTATCAGCCTCAACACACAAAGCGGCATTGACTGATCATTTCGCTGATCCTTTTGTTCACGAAAACGTTGCGCGCCTCTTTGACATTGTTGTGACGTCATGACGTTTGAAAGTTTGACGCTGACGCCATTTTGTATGGAGTTACTCGGTGTAAAAAAATGGATATATCAATGTTTTTAACGGTGTTTTCAGTGCGATTTTGGTTGGAATCAGGTCAAATGTGCAAGAATAAGTCCACTTTCTTTATTTTTACACTTTTTTGCAGACATTCCCTGTTTTTTTTTCTCCAGGGCGAGATCAACTCCTGGGGAGGGCGGGACAGGAAAATATCAGCCCCCGTATCAGCCCTCTACATGAGTTTTGGATCGCACGGCTGGACAGCTCTACTTGAATTCAATTTGGGTGATACGGCTAGGCCAAAAGTCTAGTATCAAGGGCAATATAAGTAGTATAAGTATGTGATAAATAGGCTTATATAGGGAGCACCATGAAATAATCTTCTTGGCTAAAACCACAAGGCCTAGAGCCTTGATATTTGGCATGTAGTATCATCTAGTAGACTTGTACCGAGTTTGTTCAAATTATAGCCCTTGGTCCAAAAATGGCCTGTCCCGGGGGGTCACATGTTTAACATAGGCTTATATAGGGGGCAACATGAAAAAATCTACTTGTCTGAAATCACAAGGCCTAGAGCCTTGATTTTTGGTATGTAGTATTATCTAGTAAACATCTACCAAGTTTGTTCAAATTATATCCCTGGGCCAAAAATGGCCCGGCCCGGGGGATCACATGTTTTACATAGGCTTATATAGGAAGCAGCATGAAAAAATCTTCTTGTCTGAAACCACAAGGCCTAGAGCCTTGATTTTTGGTATGTAGTATCATCTAGTAAACCTCTACCAAGTTTGTTCAAACTATAACCCTGGGGCCAAAAATGGCCCAGCCTCGGGGGTCACTGGTTTTACATAGGCTTTTATAGGGAGAAACATGAAAAAATCTTCTTGTCTGAAACCACAAGGCCTAAAGCCTTGATTTTTTGTATGAAGCATCATCTGGTAGACGTCTACCAAGTTTGTTCAAATTAGACCTGTTGGGCCAAAAATGGCCACGCCCCATGGATCACATGCTTTACATAGGCTCATATAGGAATAAAAATTAAAAAAATCTTCTTGTCTGAAACCATGAGGCCTAGAGCTTTGATATTTCGTATGTAGCATTACCTTGTAGACATCTACCAAGTTTGTGTGAATTATGCCCCTGGGGCCAAAAAAGACCCCGCCCCAGGGGTCACATGCTTTACAGAGACATAAATAGGAAGAAACATTAATAAATCTTATTGTCTGTAACCACAAGGTCTAGAGCCTTGATATTTGGTATGAATCATCATCTAGTGAACCTGTACCAAGTGTGTCCAAATTATACCCCTGGGGCCAAAAATGGCCCCACCCCTTGGGCCACATGTTTTACATAGGCTTAAATAGGGAGAAACATGAACAAATCTTCTTGTCTGAAAACATTAGGCCTAGAGTCATGATATTTGGTATGCAGCATCACCTCACCCCGGGGGTCACATATTTTACATGGCTTATATAGGAAAAAACATCGAAAAATCTTCTTGTATGAAACCTTGAGGCTTAGAGCCTTGAAATTTGGTTTATAGCATCACCTAGTGGACCTCTATCAAGGTTGTTCAAATTATGCCCCTGGGGCCAAAATGGCCCCGCGCCAGGGACATGGTCAGCTTTCTACAGATACCTGTATGTAAGCTTTAAGCAAAACTCAGGTGAGCGCTTAAGGGCCACTTGGCCCTCTTGTATTTTTGTATTAGTTGAAAATCGTTATGGCTTCGCATGTCATTTAATGATTTGCAGTTGAATGGCTTTATTTTTCTTTGCTACATGATCAGCGCATATACATGTAATAGTCTACAGAGGCATTTTAGTCAATAGTTTTAGACTTTAAATGTATCGGAAGCATGAATCAAAACATCTGACAAAATGCAGATTGCTACATGTACCTGTATGTGTTTTTTTTCGTTCAACAATAGGGAAACAAATCAGGCAGTCTCCGTTGTGGTTTGCTTTTTTGCAGTAAAACCCCTAGCATTTCACCAATTTAAGGATCCTACATGTATCTCTTTAAGAATATACCATCACCAGAATTTGTAAATATACATCTTGCATTCCCATAGTGATAACTTCATATACATTGAAAAGCTACACAGGCGAAAGTATTTTGTTTATAATAGAAAATAAAACTATAAAAGGCATGTAAGTCAGCTCAGTTTTTATCAGATACATCTGGTTATATAGCTTTTTTGTTGTTTTTATGCATGCAATGTACAATCAGAATCATTTTCAAAAGTGTTATACTTATTTGCATTTAGGTAGTCGACTAAAATATTTGATAAAACAATGTATCTTTTAACAATTGCTTTTACATATCATTTAACATCAGTTATGTCCGAAAATAGCTCTAGAAGATAAAGTAAATTTTTGTACTATATGGCCAATGGAAAATAAAGTTTCTTGAGTCGTGTATCGTGTAACTTAATTCGCTGATGATTGTCACTCCAGTTGTGTGGGAGTTTGTAGTAGTTATATGTTGGGCTGTACGCTACTTTATGTCTATTCTTGTTGTGAAATCATCTTGATGGGGAAGAGAGAGCTGATGCTTTGCTAAGTTTGCCTTCCTGGTGTCATGCGATTATTGTGTGGTTCTTCCTCGCACTGCCATGGATTTGTCTGCAGTTTGTGATTATGATATTTCTGATCATTCTCAATAACTATTTTAAGATGGGAGCGCAGTGGCTCAGTAGTAGAGTACTTGACTCGAGACCGAGGGGGTGTGGGTTCGAGCCTCAGCGGCGTCACTGCGTTTTGTCCTTGAGCAAGAATATTAATCCTAGCTTAGTACTGGTTCATCTCAGACCCGTTCCTATATAACTGAAAGATTGTTGATGGGATGTAAAGAATAAAATCAAACAAAAAAAAAACATAAAATATTTTAGGCCTTTTCCAAGTACACTGAAACGAAGTTCTAAGTGGCCACGTTTCAACTTTATTTTTTTTTCAGACTAAGCGCTAATGATATTGAAATGACTTTTGCCAAAATATGTGCATTCTAATGGACTAAAATTAAGCGGTGCTTTAGAAGAGTTTTCTTTCACAGCACAATTTTTGGGTTCAAAAATGCAAAAAATCAACTTTTAAAAGAAAATAAGCATTTTTGGTTCAGTTTTTATTGAATTGAAGTTCAGGTGATTACAAACCCGTCTAGCCGACTTGAAAAACACCAAACACTTGATTTTTTGCTTATGATAGAATTTTTATGAATTGTTTTAGAAAAGTAAGTAAGGTTGCAAAGATCAGGAATCGATACCTCAATTTCTGCAATTTTCTAGTTATTTTCGAAAATCATCAGCTGCGCATACTAAAATCATTGTGTGTTTATTTATCTATTGTGAACATGTTAGACCAAACACAATACGGATTGATCAGCACATTTTCTAACGATATTTTTTAGACTGAGGTCCACTTCCGGTTTTAACGTTACACTTTAAAGGTCATTTAAATGGCATATGTATTTTTTTCTTATTATTTAAGTAGAACAGTGACGTCTATTTAACGTAAATAATCGCTGAAATTTTCAATCCCATGCCGCAAATAATAAAGCGTACAGAGCAATGCAAAGTTTGTATGCAAACTGCATGGTTAAAGCTGAAACTCTTTGACAAGGCTGTGATAGTGGCTCTCTTCATGTTAACGTAGAAGAGAAATTGAGAGTTCAATTGTCACAAAACTTTTAATTCTTTTTGCATCTGATATCACAGCTGTTATTAACAGCTTTAAACTATTTAAGATATAAATGGAACACGTATCCGAGCAATATTCTATATCACACTATAAAGTGTGATCTTTTGAAATGAATGTACCTTTTCTCAGACTTTGCCTGTGCAAGATCTACCTGTCATTTGGAAATGAAATAATTTGCAGAGTCTCGACAAAGCTTTAATTTTTTCATAGCATTAACATGTATAATAGCGATTTTTATTTTCTGAACAGGCTCAAAAATGTAAGGTAGCCTCTTATAACATCTTTTCAGTGTAGTCTGTAATCTGTATTATTTAAGTATCTTTTAGAAAGATCTTTAATTGTTTCCTTTCCTCTTTTAGTTTCTTTATAGGCTGTTTTTTGTTCTTTCCATTTTCCGTTGTGCAGATATCCTGGTGAAAAGCCTGTTTGCTTTAGGTTTCTGATACCGAAGCCAAGTTTTTAGAATCAGGAAGTATACTGAACCATTTATTGCATTCAAAAGACGCAAAATGTATCCTAATGTTTCTAAGTGCAATGTCAAGAGTTGTGTCTGTTGCACACATTTATCTAGTATCATATTTACACTGACTATATGTTTAGATTTCAAGTATAATACAGTGTTACTGGAGTGAAGTACCTGTACATGTGCTTTTCAAAACAGGTATGGACATGCCACTACATAACAAGACACCTACATATACCCAATTATAGACAAACAATTTATGCTTAATTTTTGGCTAAAAAGGGCCTGATAATCATAGTTCAAACCCATGTTTCTTTTCTCATTCACAGTATTATCTTCCATTATTTCTTTTTATTTCTAAAGTTTTTATTAATGATATTTCCTTTATATGTAGCTTAGGACCTTTTTTGGTTCAAATTTTAATTTCAATAAGTTTTTTTTTAAAAATATGGGAATATTTTTGGTGGGTTACTAAAATTAAAAAAGGTAGGGTGCTTGATATTCAGGATATATATTTTTGGGGCGAACGGCAGATGCTGGATCCAAAAAAGAGGTATGATCAGGAAACGCCACAATCACAAACTGCAGAATAACCCATAGCACTGTGATAACGTATGAATAAGAATATTGAGTACCCACCTCTCCCGAATTGGGAGGGGTTAATTAATGGTACCAGCCATGCATCACCAGAGACGATCATTCGATACTGGAATGACAGAAATAAAGGATTAAGGCAATACATAGAGACAATCGTTAGAAACAACACCAGATGATTTATTATTGACACCTTTCGATCAGTTGGCAGACTCTTCAAGACTCTATCTTCATTACAGATTCGTTTTTCATTGATAGCGTAATTAACTGCAACCATCTTCAGGACAGTATCGTCCATGCAGAGACAGTTGAGAATTTCGCATCAGCCTTCCTTAAACGTGGCTTAATTGTCTGTCCATCCGTCGGTCCGTCCATCCTCTCTCTCTCTCTCTCTCTCTCTCTCTCTCTCTAGAAGCACAAATAAAGCCATAAATGACACAGATACAGACAAAGTAAGTAAGGGTGCAGCTTTTCGATCCTTTTCTAGACGAGCATGTCCCACATTCCAGATAAACTGTGTTTGAATCCCTCTCCTGATTATTTAGTGATGAGATAACCTTTTGATTGACAGGTCCCAATCGACACTTGTGCATGTTGTTAAGCAATCCCCTGCCCCACCAGCAACAAAGTAAGTAATGGTGCAAAATTCAGGAATCGATACAATCAAGTACCGCACCTGACCCAGGATACCAATGGGAAAGTGACAAACTCACAGTAGACACCACAAACGAGAGCCAAGTGGTCAGCCCTCTCCCAGCAGGTGACCACAAGGCACATATAAATAGACGTGCACAAAGGCATACCAAACATAAGACAGAAAAACATAAAGGATCCACAAAAGAAGAACAACCTTAGAACGGTCAGTTAAATATTTATTGGAGGGCTTAAACCGGTTTAACGGCACGCCAACCTCACCCTTAATTCAGATGTGGATCAAGACACATAGATATTTGGTTTTCATGAAAGACCCCAATCTAATCAATGCATCATATCATAGAACATATTAATCAAGATATAGCAAGAAGATTAAGCAAAGATAAGGACTCAACGGTAAATAAAACTGAATACCTGAGCAAAAGAAATCCAACAGGCAAACCCCGGTGGGCTGGACAAACAGCCTACCATCTCATCCATAGACAAGTCTTTAAGTCGGAACCGTCATAGAGTCTTTAGTCCGACATAACGGCGTGCAATTAAAGAGGAAAGCAAAGCTGCCAACTGTGATTGGGTTGACCGCCAAGCATGCAGTCTGTTGCATACCATCCCAGTGCAACAATAGCAATGTTAGGGGTATGCTAGACGAGTTACAATGACCAACTTGTAGTAATCAATCAACTGTCTTTTTTTTCACGAGAATCTCTGCATCACACAACTCTCAGTATGCACACATGTCCAAGAGATACTGTATTGCTCTGAAGTACTATTTCCCATAACTTATTACCCATAGGAATAGTCTCTTCAACTGAGGTTGCAGCTGAGACCAATGGATAGAGTTACTTTTCACAAAGACACAGTCCATTTTTTTCGCTGATCCCTTGAGGTTACAGGCCATTTTTGTAACAGCAACCAGACATGGTCTTTCCCTCCCAATAAGTGAAAGGCCCATTCTAGATCGTTGTAGCACTGTGAATATTTATAAGGAGCATTGAGCCACCAAAGCTCTATTAAAGGCTCCTTAAATGATTGTAAGAACGGGTAGCGTATTCCTCAGTTGTGCTTGTAGCAATCTGGCAGTCTTTCCTTCTGGAACTAGACAACTTGTTGATGTATTGTGGTCACCTGCTGGGAAAGGGCTAACCCCTTGGCTCTCGTTTGTGATATCTAATTGTGACGTTGTCACTTTCTCACTAGTAGTTCCAAGGCGATGCTTCTTTGGTGGATCATTTATGTTATTTTTGTCTTGTTTTGTTATGCTTTCATGCACGTCTGTTTGTTGATGCCTTGTGGTCATCTGCTAGGAAAAGGCTGACCTCTTGGCTCTCGTTTGTGATTTTTTATTGTTACGTTCAATTATTTTTAAAATAGAAAACATACTTTATAAAATAAAAATCTCATACTTTGCCTTAAGTGAGCAATTTACATTCTGTCAAGAAGCTAAATATGACAGGGCCACTTCTCTGAAAGCTGCAGCAGAGAGTAGACTACCCTACCACCCGCCATATCTATGCAATGTATTGTGATTTTCATAAGTATACAAATGATTAAATTTCACTAATATAATGTTCGCATTAGTAGCATCCTTGTGGATACAGAGCAGCAGTCATACGTAGAATTGTTGATTACTGGCACATACATTTTGGTCACAATTACTCAACCAACTACAATTATCAGTTACGGGTCAATTGACATGAAACAAAAGTATAAAAATAATGTATAAATCTTTTGTCTCAATATCTCCTGATATCATATATTGTTCTTAGTTGACAAATGAAACAACAACATTGGAGAAGAACTATATAAGCTACACGCTTCCGTTCTTATCCTCATCTTATTCTCTCAAGTTGTATTTACAATATTTCCATTAATTTGAATAAAACATTTTTAAACCAAACAACTACATTGTATTTCATAACTGTATGTGCAACAGTCAAAACAGTCACCCCCTCGTTGCTGTGGATGATTCGATATACTGATGTCGCCGAGCCTACGGCATTGGGCAACAGTGCATTGGGTCATCAAGAACACCTAGGGGATATTGGTTTCAAATATTGTAGAATTAGAAAAGATACCATGCAAGTACCAGGGACCAGGTAGACAGGGCTGCATTTTGTGCTTGCATTTGTCCATTTCTAATAATATTGTTTCAACCAAAATTTATGATGACCGTGACGACTTTGATTTTGAAATTCCCTGTTTCCCTTTTTTGGATGGTGATGTTCCTCGCTCTGCATCCTGTGGGGTCTGTGTCTCTCAGCTTGTTCGTTTTGCTTGAGCATGTGGCTGTGCTGCTAGCTTCAGCGCTTGCAGTGGATTGTTGGCGCAGATGCTTCTTGGGCGGGGCTGCCGGTGTTGTAGGCTTCGCAGGGCCTGTTCAAATTTTATAGGCAATGCAGTGGTCTGGTGTCTGGGTTCCAAGTTGGAATAGGGTCTCTCTTGCGCTAGATGCTTTCGGGGCCTGGGTTCTATGGTGACTTGGTATGTGGGTTGAAGAAGATTGTTGGCTCTAATGGTTTTTAGCGGGGTTATTAAGGTAGTTTCCCATTATAGATAGATTGGCTGTGGCATTGATGTATTGCAACAGGCTGTGTACATGGTGGTCGGCCCGATCACGGTTGGCTGCTTTGCTTTCCTCTTTGATTGCACGCTGGTGGGTAGGCTTAGGGCTCTGTGGCGTTTCTGGCCTGGGTGCTTGTCTGTTGGTGGGATGGTTGGGGCCTTGTGCTTTGGCTGTTTGTCTGGCCGCCATGGGCCATGTGGGTATGTGGGTTGAAGAAGACTGTTGGCTCTAATGGTTTTTCAGCGCGGTTCATTAGGGTAGTTTCCCATTATAGAAAGATTGGCTGTGGCATTGATGTATTGCAACAGGCTGCGCGTATGGTGGTCAGCCTGGTCACGGTTGGTGGCTTTGCTTTCCTCTTTGATTGCACGCCGGTGGGTCGGGCTTCGGGCTCTGTGGTGTTTCCGATCTGGGGGCTTGTCTGTTGGTGGGATGGTTGGGGCCTGGTGCTTTGGCTATTTGTCTGGACCACCAGGGTTTGCCTGTTGGGTTTCTTTTGTCTCCTTGTTGTTTCTTGATTTGTGGGTTCTGGGGGATGGTGGGTTGGGGGTCTTTCATGCGGATGGGGTGTCTGTGTGTCTTGGTCCGCATCTGGATTGGGGGTGGGGGTGGCCCTGTTAGGCCGGCTTAAGCCCTCCAGTAAAATATTTTACTGACCGTTCCAAGGCGGTACTTCTTTTGAGGATCTTTTATGTTTTTTTCTGTCTTGTGTTTGCTATGCCTTTGTGAGCGTCTCTTTATATTTGCCTTGTGGTCACTTGCTGGGAAAGGTTTATATTATAGTTTATGCACAAAATAACAAACATTTCAGCCAAAAAGATGACTAATAGCATTAATTCTAAATTTTATGTGCTCACTACAACTGTTTCTCATTATAAGCTTGCAAATTGACCACCATATTTATAGCCTTGACTTATTTTTCAAGCACAAATACGTCTCAAACAGAGTTGATTTTTATAGTGAGCTGAGGTTGGAAAATGGATATAACTATATTTTGTTTTTATACAAGATAAATATACAGGGACACTGAAGAAGGGTTATGTTGCTTACTTTATGTTATTTTTGATTTAGACTGGTAGGCTGCATAAGGAGTTCCCATGTGAAAACAAAACAAGGTGCTTCAGCATAGATATTTTTAATAAAATGTAAAAGTGTATATGTTTTAGAGGCTATAGTGAAAGAATATAAATAAGTGAACAATGCATTATTTCATGAAAAATCAATTGGTGCAAAATTTCCCCCATACCCCACCCGCTTTTCCAAAGATGAGCCCTTAAGACTAGGTTTCGTGACCACTTGCGTAAAATGAAAAAGCCTAAAAAATTTGACACTTTTCTTTATCGCCATTTCAAAAGTAATGGTCATTCACCTAGTAAAATTGTAATTCAGCCTGTTGAAAAAATTATATATTATCCAAATTCATCAACTAGATTAAAAAATATAAAGATACATGAAACTAAGCTAAAATGGATTAAATTTTTTCAATCACCTTTTCCTTTAGACTTTAATGAAGATATTTACCATGATGGTAACATATCTAGAATGCCAGATTTTGAGTTTTTTCCTGTTTTGGAATGTAAAAACGTAAAAGTAGATCTCGTGGTTAACGTAAAAATGGCAACCTTAAGCGCAAAATTTGTACTGTAAACGCTTAAATACTTCTCTAAAGGACCTTTCTATAAATTATCATGGTCGGCATGGCTTGTTTTCATTTTTGAATTCCTTGCCTATCTCAGTTTTACGTGATTTAGAGTTATAGGCTAATAAACTTTACAATAGAGCAAACAAATTATAAAGCAGCACTTCTTACAATGTGTTATGTTCAACATTTCCTTAGTCTTTATCGTTTCTGAGGTCAACCATAACGTCATCTTATCAAAATTCTATTCATTAAAAAAGGTATGGAGTTTATTGATTTACATAGTATATTTAAGGATACTTTAGTGATTTCATCTATTCCAAATTACTTTAATAATTCTGTAACTCCTATCATTTGTTATAGATATAACAAACCAATTAGGTCTACTATATTTAACTTAAATATAATTTATATTTAGATATAGATTCAAATACTCGTGACTCCTGAGATTGTCAAAATTCTAATTATTTAAATCCCTCTGCAGGGCATGTGATTACAGGTAATCTGAATTTCATTCCTGACGCTAGAGTTCGCAATATTATTTCTAAAGGTCCTAAATATATATTTCCCTCTAATATTGATTTCCCAAAATGTCGTAGAGATAACTGCTTCTTTAAATGACTTTAGTAATTGTTGGTGCAAACGGGAAAATGTTGAGCCTGATGCCTTAAAGGAATAAAAGATTAACGTGTTAGTAAATTATTGATAATTGTTGATAACCTGTCTCTTCTTTTCGTCATTTCAAACGAGATATCCAGAATTTTCAAATTAACTATGTTTTGCTTCTAGCAGATAAAGCTACTAACAATGTTGTAGTTGTTTGACGATTGTATTATATTAATACTCTTAAGCGTTAGCTTCACTACAGCTGGTGACTGGGACTGTGTGGCGGCGGTAGAACGTCTCCCTGCCCTTCACTATAGTGTAGATTGATTTTATTTTCTTGTCCTTTGGGATCATGGGTTTCATTATGGAACTTTGTTAACTGTTAGAGGGTCACTAATGACGCCTAAATGACAGAAGCAAGCTAGTCTGGCCCAGGAAATATGCCCACTCTAGTTCCATTTCTTTGGTGCAGTCTTTGCTTCCAAAGGATACCGTTTTAAGAACGTTTTTGCCGACACTAATGCGTGAGCTTGTTGACACTTATGCCTATAAACTGCAGCCTTTTTTAAGTGAGAGGGTGATTGTCGATGGGCATTGTTGTCATACAGACCTAAATTTCGGTGTCAAAGCTTAAGAAAATCAAGACAAAGTTCCTTTGTTGTACTGGTTACCTAAACTCCATAAAAACCCTACAAAGCAATATTTATTGCTAATTCTAGTTCATGTACGACTACAGAACTTTCTAAATTTTTATCTCGTGTCTTACAGCTGTTAAAACATGTAATCAAGTACTGAGAAAAGGTATATGAGACATCCTGTAAAAACCGATTTTGGTCTATTGAAATTCAGGTGAAATTTTAGATAAACTTAAAGCTAGAGATTAAAATGCGATCCGTTTGTCTACTTATGATTTTCTACTCTTCACACTACTTTACCTCATAATTTGATTAAAGATAAACTTATTGTTCTCATTTAAAGGACCTTCTAGAGAGAAGGCTCTCCTTACCTTGCATGAAATGAAAGAAATGCATTTTTACTTCGGAAAAACCTAAAAGATATCATGCATGGTCATGTGATGCGCTGACTTTTTGTTAGACAATAGTTTTATTGGATTTGGCACCAAGCTGTACAGACAACTAGTTGGGATTCCTATGGGCACTAATTGTGCTCCTCTGGTTGTTGATGTATTCCTGTTTTGTTATGAGAGGGACTTTATGATGTCTCTTTCTGATGATAAACAGGCTGATGTAATTGATGCGTTACTACAGTCAGATATTTGGACGATATTTTAAACATTAATAATGTTTATTTTGACAATATGGTAAGTGGTAAGTCAAATATACCAATCAGAGCTCTAACTTAATATAAGTCAATACCTCTGATACGGAACCCGCATTTTTAGACTTGCAGTAAAATATTTTACTGACCGTTCCAAGGCGGTACTTCTCTTTGTGAATCATTTATGTTTTTGTTCTGTCTTGTGTTTGCTATGTCTTTGTGTGCGTCTGTTGATATGTGCTTTGTGGTCACCTGCTGGGAAAGGGCTGACCTCTTGGCTCTCGTTTGTGGTGTATAACTGTGAGTTTGTCACTTTCCCATTGGTATCCTGGTTCAGGAGTGGTACTTGATTGTATCGATATCTGATCTTTACACCCTTACTTACCTGCATTTGTCAATTTCTAATGATATTGTTTCTACCAAAATTTATGATAAAAGTGACAACTATGATTTTGAAAATGTCAATTTCCCATTTTAGATGGTGATGTTCCTCGCTCTACATCCTATAGAGTCTATATCTCTCAACTCGTTCGTTTTGCTAGAGCATCTAGCTATGTTACTGACTTCAACACTCGCATTAAATTGTTAACTCAGAAACTTCTTAAACAAGGCTATTGGTATCATAAACTTCGCAATACCTTTGCTAAATTTTATGGACGATTTTATGATTTGATATCTAAAACCAAGTTGGACTTAAATCTCTCTTACGTCAAGGACTTTTAAAACCTGAATTCTATGGTGACTTGGTGTATAAAATGAAGAAGATAATTGGCTCTTATAATTGTTAGGCGCAGTTCATTATAATAAATTCCCACTATAAAAAGATTGGCTATAACATTAATGTATTGCAACAGACTGCATGCTTGGCGGTCAACCCAATCACAGTTGGCAACTTTGCTTTCCTCTTTAATTGCATGCCTGTGGGTCGGACTTCAGACTCTACGACGGTTCCGACTTAAAGACCTATCTATTGATGAGATTGCATGGGCCTAATGCTTTGGCTGTTTGTCGAGCCCACAGGGGTTTACCTGTTGGATTTTTTTTGCTTTATTTACTGTGGAGTCCTTATCTTTGCTTTACCTCATTGTTATATCTTGATTTATATGTTCTAGGAGATGATGCATTGATAAGTTAGGGGTCTTTCATAAGAACCAAATATGTATGAGTCTTGGTCCACATCTGAATAAAGGACGAGATTGGCGCCGTGAAACCGGTTTAAGCCCTCCAAAAAATATTTGACTGACCGTTCCAAGGCGGTACTTCTTTTGTGGATCTTTTATGTTTTTTCTATCTTGTGTTTGCTATGCCTTTGCGCTCGTCTGTTTATATGTGTCTTGAGATCACCTGCTGGGAAAGGGCTGACATATTGGCTTTCGTTTGTGGTGTCTAACTGTGAGTTTTTCACTTTCCCATTGCTATCCTGGGTCAAGAGTGGTACTTGATTGTATCGATTTCTGATCTTTGCACCCTTACTTACTTTGCATTTGTCCAGTTTAGACCAAAGAGTATGATAAACGTGCGATTTTGATTTTAAAATTATCAATTCCCACTTTTAGATGGTTATGTTCCTCGCTCTACGTCCTATGGAGTCTATATCTCTCAAATCATCTGATTTGCTAGAGCATCTAGCCATGTTGCTGACTTTAACACTCACAATAAATTGTTAACTCAGAAGCTCCTTTAACAACTCAATCAGTGTCATTAACTTCGCCAAAACTTTTCTAAATGTTATCCCTATTACTGTGATTTAAAATCGAAATTCCATGTTGGACTTAAATTTCGTTTGCCCAAAGGAACTTCAGAACCTGACTCTATGACGGCTCTGACGTAAAGCTTTAATCGGTGGGTTGGTGCCTGATGTTTATCTGTAGCTGGACCCACCGTGGCTCAACTTGAGGTTTTCTTTATCTCTGACTATCTGTGAGTCATGAGCCCTTTTCTCTGTTTCATCATGGAGTGTTAATTTGATTAGAGTGTTTTCTATGATGATACATTGCATTAGTTAGAAGGCCTCCATGCGAGCTGAACGTTTCTTGTACTTCAACAACAGCAGAATCTAGGGCGAAGATTTGGTACCAGTAAAATGCATTTAAGCCCCCCTATGGCTTAGGCTGCTGTCTGTTCTAAGGCGGTGGTTCTGTTGCTGTTGACTTTTTGTTTATTATTACTCCCATTGTGGGAGTTTGTAATTGTTCTATGTTTTGTTGTACGTTACTTTATGTCCATTCTAGTATTGCAATCATCTTGATGGGGAAGAGAGAGCTGATTGCTTTGCTTAATTTGTCTTCCTGGTGTCTCGTGATGGCTGAGCGGCTCTTCCTCGCGGTGCCACGGGGTTGTCTGCAGTTTGTGATTGTGGTATTTCCTGATCATACTCGCTTACTATTTTTGATGTCACAACTCTTGTGTTTGTGCTGCATGGTTACTGTTAAAAGTTTCCCCATACTTGCATTTAATGTCGTTATTATAACTATAGTCATGATTTACACTTGACAATCATTCATTGCATTAACTTCCCTATTGGTATCACTTAAATACCTCATTGAAGGAGCAGTGTAGACCAGCATTCGTATCTCGTTAATAACTATTGCTTTTTCTGTGTTTCTTTGTACTTGTATTAGACTTAGTTATATGTTGGGAGCTTTAGCTATTTCTCAAATGCAGCAGCTAGATATTGCTATTAATAACCGATATGAATGCTGCTTTTCAATGTATGGTATAAACTTAAAAACTCAATTATGAATAGCCTAAAAACAGTCAAACTTTACTTTCTCCTCTTCGGGTACATTCTGCTTCTTCCATACAGATTCCCCAGTCTACCAAAAGATATAATTCTATGTTACCATCTGTTTACGTTTCACCTCTGAAACTTCATTCGGCCACTAAAATTAATTTACATGGAGTTTCTGACTATGCCCTTTTTAGAAACCACTTAAAAGTTCGTCTCTCACCTCTTAAGTCACCTGTACTCAGGAACTCTAGGAGTAGGTATAGAAGAAGTGTAGTGTATCCCTCTATTTCTAAGTGCAATGCCAAGAGGTGTAGCTGTTGCAAACATTTATGTTGTAAATCAACTATTAAATCAAACGTTAATGGAAGACAATTTTCTGTAATTACGTATTCTGATCTTGATTGAAGATCAACTGATGTTATTTATGTTTTATCTTGAGAAGAGAAAGATTGTGGCATGCAATATGTTGGCCAAACTTGTAAATTTCTAAAAAACTAGATTTTCTGAGCACTATCATTGAACAAAAAAGCCTCTCAAAATTGATAATTTTCTTTATAGGCATTTCAAACAAACTAATCACTCTACTAGCAGTATTTCTATTCAGCCTGTTGAAAAGATAATTTATGGTGATAATTCCACTAAAAAATATAGACATATTCTTAGGCATGAATTAGAATTTAAGTGGATAAAATTATTACAAACACCACATCCACTTGGTTCTAATGATAATATTTACCATGAGGGTAACATTTCTAGATTACCTGATTTTGATGTTTTTTCTCTTTTAGATATCCGTAAACCTAATAACCGATCTCATGGTAAACGCAAAAATGGAAATTTAAAATGCAAAAATAAACATGTTTTAACTCTTTCAGAATTAAGTATCATTTTAAAACATTCTGGCCGACATATGGCCGTTTCACGTTTAGTAACTCTTTCTATATCTTCACTTCGTAATTGTGATATTGAGGCTAATAAATTCTATGATAGAGCTCATCCACTTTACGATGCAGCAATTCTTACCCAGTGTTACACTCAACATGCTCTTGGCCATATATAGATTCAGAAATTAATCATATTAGACATTTTTGAAAATTTAATTTGTCAACAAGGGGATTGAATTCATTAACTTACCCAGTATATTTAAAGATAAATCTGTTATCTCTTCTATTCCTACTTATTTTGAAAATAAGGAATCCCCTATCATTTGTTATAAGTATAATAAACCTATTCGTAGTACTGTTTTTAACTATAACAAATTAGTAACAGAACTTGATATCGAAAATTCTATTCCTGACTCCTGAGATTGCATAGACTCTAAGTATTGCTATCAACCTGCTGGTCATATAGTCACAGGGAATTAAAAAATCATAACTGATTCAAGAATTCGGTCTATTATATGTAAGGGACCTAAATATAGGTTTCCTGTGCCAATAGGCTTCAAATCATGTCGTGAGGAAATTGCAGGAGCCTTACAAGAATTATGTTATCGCTGGTGTAAACGAGAGCATGTTGAGTCTAATGCCTTAAAAAGTTGGAAACTAAATATGTTTTTAAAATTATTGATGGTAGAATTTCATTTTATTGCAACAATTTAGATCTTCTACCACCTAAACCTAAATTCACTTTTAGACACTTGAAGAAAGGGATCCAGGAATTCCATAGGAAGTTTGTTTTGGCCCCCGCAGATAAGGCTGCTAACAATGTTGTGCTTGTTTGAAAAAGATACTATATTAACACCCTAAAGCAAGAACTTAGCACTGCCAAAACATATGAGCATTACAGGCTTGATGAGACGTCTATCCTTGATCGGCATCGATGCAATATGGCAGCTAAGTTTGGGTTGTTTGTTGATGAGGACCATAGCAAGCTTCCTACGTTATACTGGTTACCTAAACTTCATAAACGGCCCTATAAGTCCCATTTAATTGCTAATTCTAATACATGTACAACTACTGAGTTGTCTATTCTTTTGACTTCTTGCCTCAATGCAATTATAAACCATGTCATGAAATATTGCACAACAGTTTATGAAAGAAATGGTAAAAAATTATTTTGGTCTATGAAAAAAATTCAGGTGAAATTCTTCATAAATTGACGTATAGAGATTTTCTAGCATCTGGTTTGTCTACATATGATTTCTCTACTCTCTTATACTACATTGCCTCATAATCTAATAAAAGAAAAACTAACAGAATTAATTGAACAAACATTTAATAGAGAGGGCTCACTTTATTTGGCTTGTAATGATAAAAATGCCTTTTTTACTTCTGAACAACCTAAACGATATAAATTGTGGTCATGTCAGAAAATGTGTGATGCGCTCCATTATCTTTTGGACAACATATTTATAAGATTTGGCTCAAAATTATATAGACAAATTGTCGGTATTCCAATGGGTACTAATTGTGCTCCTCTTGTTGCAGATTTGTTTTTGTCTTGTTATGAGAGAGACTTTGTGTTGTCTCTGTCAGACAATAATCAAGCTGATATTATTGAAGCTTTTAACTCTACTCCAGATATTTAGATGACTTACTTAATATTGATAATCATTATTTTGAACAAATGGTAGGTCAGATATATCCCACTGAACTTCAGTTAAATAAGGCGAATTCTTTTGATACTGAAGCTTCATTTTTGGACTTGAACTTGTCAATAACAAACGGCATAATTTCTTCTAGAATTTATGATAAATAGGATGATTTTAATTTTGAAATAGTAAATTTCCCATTTCTTGATGGAGATGTTCCTCGCTCTCCTTCCTATGGTGTATATATTTCTCAGCTTATTCGTTTTGCTAGAGTGTGCTCTAATGTTGATGACTTCAACAACAGACAAAATTTTATTTTTAACTGCTAAATTATTAAAACAAGCTTATAGATATCATAAAATTCGAATAGCGTTTTCTAAATTCTACCACAGACACTCAGAGTTAATTGTTAAATACAACATTGGGTTAAAAACTCTTCTGCAAAAAGGCATATCAGAACCTATATTTTATGGTGATTTAGTCTATAAATTCAAACGATTTGTCGGAAAACCTAATTTTAGTGATCAATTCAAAAAGATAGTAAAACGATATATAAGAGTTGGATATAACTTGGATATCATGCGACAGTCTGCATGCCTACTTTTAAACCAAATCACGGTTTATAGCCATGGTTTCCTCTTTAATTGCACGACGGTGGGTCAGGCCTCAGACTCTACGACGGCTCTGACGTAAAGCTTTAATCGGTGGGTTGGTGCCTGATGCTTATCTGTAGATGGACCCACCGTGGCTCAACTTGAGGTTTTCTTTATCTCTGACTATCTGTGAGTCATGAGCCCTTTTCTCTGTTTCATCATGGAGTGTTAATTTTATTAGAGTGTTTTCCATGATGATACATTGCATTAGTTAGATGGCCTCCATGCGAGCTGAACATTTCTTGTACTTCAACAACAGCAGAATCTAGGGCGAAGATTTGGTACCAGTAAAATGCATTTAAGTCCCCCTGTGGCTTAGGCTGCTGTCCGTTCTAAGGCGGTGGTTCTGTTGTTGTTGACTTTTTGATTATGTGGGAGTCTGTAATTGCTCTTTGTTTTGTTGTACGTTACTTTATGTCCATTCTAGTATTGCAATCATCTTGATGGGGAAGAGAGAGCTGATTGCTTTGCTTAATTTGTCTTCCTGGTGTCTCGTGATGGTTGAGCGGCTCTTCCTCGCGTTGCCATGGTGTTGTCTGCAGTCTGTGATTGTGCTATTTCCTGATCATACTTGCTTACTATTTTAGATATTATGACTTAGTTTATATCAGTTCCAGAAAATAAAGTTTTTTCTCCTGTTTATGGTTTTCCCGTATTAGTGGCTACTGCATAGTTTTTTCTTTATGCTGTTTGGGGATTTCCTGCTGTTTATTTTCTCGTTTTGTTTATGAGCTTGTGAACTATGGATTGAGTTATAGAAGATGCTTTGGCAGCTGTTGTCAGGCCCACTGGGGTTTACCTGTTGGATTTCTTTTGCTCTGGTATTCAGCTTTATGTACTGTTGAGCCTTTATCTTTGTTTATTTCCTTTCTATATTGTGATTTATATATTATAGGAGATGGTGCATGGATAAGTTAGGGATCTTTCATGCCACCAAACATCTATGTATCTTGATCCACATCTGATCTACACCTGAACTAAGGGAAGTTTGGCGCGGTGAAACCGGTTTAAGCCATCCAGTAAAATATTTTACTGACTGTTCCAAGGCGGTACTTCTTTTGTAGATCATTTATCGTATTTTTGTCTGGTGTTTGTCATTTTTTTCGCGTCTGTTCATTGATACCTTGTGGTCACTTGCTTGGAAGGAGTTGATCTATTGGCTCTCGTTTGTGGTGTTAATTTGTGTTTTGTTACTTTTCAGGTATGGTATTTGATTGTATCGATTACTGATCTTTGGTCCCTTTCTTACTTGTATTATCAGCGCAGTTTGATTAGCACATTTGTCATCCGCGTTGTGAAAGTATCGTGCAGTGAAATGCTGGTTCTTTGACGTTTAAATGTATGTTGGGTTCTTTAGTCAAGTACAAGAAATAACGAAGACAATTCTCAATTTGACATCCTTTATGGAAATCCACAAATAAATATATCCTTCATATAATAACAACGTTCATCAAAATAAATCTAGCTTTTCTTCTTTAATAAACCTTTAGTATTCGACTGGTGATCCAGCTATTGAAAGCAATCTATTTGGAAATCCAAAACTTGTATTTTACAAAGTTCAACAAATCAAATATAATTTTCTTTTTTATCAAATAATTTCAAAGTTCAACTGGTATTCCACATATTAATTAAGACTACTTTTTGGAAATCCAAAACTTGTATTTCACGACGGTGTACCGATCGTGCTCAGGTCTAAACTCTAACTTATCTCTGAAAGAAAGCTAATTCTCCACCCATTCGTTACTTGGCGGGTAACCAATCAAATCGCTATATAAATAATGATATGCACCTGTAATCTCTTAATTGAGAAATGGGCGGAGACAAACAAATCATGGCGCTCCCATGTTTATTCCTATCATCATCATCATCATCATCATCATCATCATCATCATCATCATCGAAATACCAATGATCATTCATTGTAATAGAAAAGTGTATTTTTTCAAACCCATGATTCATTATTATTATCATTATTATTATTATTATTATTGTTTCTGTTGTTGCTGTTGTTGTTTTGTGTAAAGCAGTAAAGTCATTCACTATCATCGTCTGATCAACGAAAATATCGTCGTCGCGAATATAGTTGTTGTTGTATTGTTGTTTTTAATGTTGTTGTTGTTGTTGTTGTTGTTGTTGTTGTGCCTCGAGAAATAATGGCATTCATTTTTCTCGTCTTATCAAGGAAAATGTTGTCATCGCGATCATAGTTGTAGTTGCTGTTGTAGTTGCTATTGTTGTTGTTGTTGTTGTTGTTGTTAGCATTAATTATCATTGCCGACGTCGTTGCTGTTGTGTATTTAGTACTGTTATCGTCTTATCAATTAAAGTGTCGCAATTGTGATCATAGTAGTAGTAGAAGTAGTAGTAGTAGTAGTAGTAGTTGTTGTTGTTGTTAGAAGGCCTACGAATCTAGCAAATCTTTAATGTTAAGTTTGTTAAACAATCTTCTGATGACCTTTGTTATAAATAAATGTTCGATAGAACATAGTTACATGTATCATTCAACTGATCATTTAATACGAAGCTAAATTTAATGCATCAAAATCACTTTTTCAAACAATTTCAAACTATTATTATCGAGTTTGGTATCAAAAAAAAAATAATGCTTACATTCTCAATATTTCAAAACTGGTACTTAAATTGACATATTTCATAATTTACAAAAAATGCTTTTGGAGTCGAAAATACTTAAGTGCATGTTCTTTCTTAAATGCCCGTTATCTTCTCACATAAATCTGTCAAAGGTCTATATCACGTAAAATTTCGTCATAAAGCCATAAGAGATCCTAATCAAACAGAAGATAGAAATTAACAATGTAAGATTACGCGCATTTAAATTGCACCCTCTGTCCAATAATAAATATACGCGGTCTGACAATTAATTCTATCTATAAGAGTGTTTGATAAGCAAATATGTTAAGTTAACCGGATTAGATGAAATGATACGAATTGATATTCATTATATCACCCGTTTTCTGTCGGTACATGTATGTATGTCCGTCCGTCTGACTGTCTGTCTAATTTCAATTTCAAATGCTTCATTTTAAGCTGTTTTTACATAGATATATTAATTCAATGTATCATTTAATTACGAATCCTTTTGCGCTGATTTTTACAGCAGAACAAAAGGCCTAAAGCCTTTACAAATACGCAATTTAAATATCTTAAAATCTGCCTAAAAATTGTCTGATAAAAGAGTTCAATGAACACGCACTTTGTGAAAACGAAATTTGCATGAAAATGTATGTTTGTACTTTAAAACTCAACTAACGCTAAGTTGCATAACCAGCCTTATATTATATGGAAGGGTCACGTTAGTGCATCTTAAAAACAATACGCCTAAAGTCGACTCATTGTAAATGACATCTAAACCACCCGAACGAATCAGTAAATTGTTAATACTTCGATTCTTGGTAACTCGAAATCGTGCATAAGTCGTAGTACATGTAGAATACGTAAACAACCATACAAAGGGCTTATTTTCTAAAATTGTATTCATATTTTCGATCAAACGATATGCTGTGAGTGTTTAAAAGAGTCTCATTCAGCCGGTTTGCTACTACACGCTTTGAAATAATGCAATAAGTAGTTCATTTTAATTGTTTTATTTAATTTTGCGCTGTCAATGTCGACACATAATGAAATTATCTAGAGTTTTTATTTCATTTTGCGTCAAAACACTGCAGTCGATTCAAAGTGAAATAATTATTTCATTTTGTGCTGTTAGTAAGCATACTTTATTTCATTTTGGGTAGATGGCCTGAGGTCTGTTCTAAATTAACGTTGTGTATAATGCTGTGATAGATGGCATAATTATTCAATTGTTTTGGATTTTGGTGAACATTCGATTGTTTTTTCAAAAACAATACTGGGCTTTTATTTCGCCTGTTTATCATTTCTGAAGGCTAGTATTTCCAGATTAGAACGACCCAACTAAGGAAATAAAGAAAAACACCGATAAGGAACATGTAGTCGGATCAGTCTGTGTATCTTTGCTGAGTTACCAAACCCAAGTCCAATGTGTCTTTGTATCGATGCAGTCTGGTTTGCATATTACTGCCCATTTGGTGACTACCGAATACTCAGTGTCACGTGATATCTGCTTCATTTTTTAATGTCACAAGTAAAAACTCGATGCAATGGTCAGTACTATTCAGTCTTTCTTTAAAGGGATAAAGGCACTGTTACATCGACAGTCGAACTTTGGCCGCTCGGACTCGCCTGTCTCGAACACCAGGGATTGCTCGAACTCGTTCGTCGGTTCCGGCAATTTCCCTATACATTTAATGTTAAAATACACCCCAGGCTCGAACAGCGCTGGCTCGAACTCTCTAACTCAAAGCACGGTCCGCAGGGCGATTTTTTCATGTAAAAACGCTATGATGGCTCGAGCCAAATACTTCTTTAAAAGATTCAGTCATACGCTTGATTTAAATTCATTATTATTTTCATAAGCACTCCGTGACAATGATGATTTTACTCTTGGGTTACCTAACTGACGAGCGGAACGTGTGAAGCAATTAGCGGCAATTTATCAGATCAAAGATTTGAGTAAGTTCTCACTTGGGGAACAAGACAGTTCACCGACAAGACAATTCACCGACACGGTTTTTGAAGACAGTTCACCGACAGATTTGAAGACAGTTCACCGACACTTTTGAAGACAGTTCATCGACATTTTTTCTCATGTTATTGACATATATGGCTCGAAAATATAGTTGACTATTCACTGTAAGGAATAGCCTCAAAATCCAGGCTCATATCTGAGCCTCCTTCAGCTTAATTGAATAATTGGTCAGGCAGTGTATTATCACAGTAGGAACTGACCACCAACAGTTGTAAACCTAGCTTTCTAATGGTGCAAAGGTGTTTGAGAAAGATAAGATAGATTCTCTTTGTCAGTTAGCATACTCAATTTAGTATCTATTCTGAACAATGTTGGGAATAATGTATGAAATCAATTTTTACAAGAATAACTTTTTGCATGCTGATTTTTTTCAATCTTTTGTTATCATTTACTGACTTTTTCATTAATATTTTGCTTTTTGAACAGTTCTTTCCGAAACACCACCAGAGTATATAAACTGTTTAAGAATCCAGATTTTGTCAATCCGTATCTGGTTCAAAATGTTTGAGAAGGTTTTCAGCAGATAACAAAAGTCATCGTAAAGAAGTAATCATTCTAATATATTACAACAATATTGTTTTCATATACTAAAAAACTGCTTAATTTAGACCTCATTAAACCCCTCTGTTATATTTTTGTAAAGTCGGACTTACAAGGCTATACTACATTTTCTTTGCCAAGACGTAAAATGAAGGTACTCATTAGAACCTCATTCTAGCAGTTCTAGCAAGTACGGGCAATCTATTAAACTGTAGAAGCCATTTCAGCTGTAAAATTGCACGCAAACAGTGAATATCTTAATTATGAGCTTTCTGATTGGGGTCTCCACTATTTGCCTAGACCTGTCTGTCCAAAATTCAAAAATATTTTGCAAACTTTTAAATGATAAGTCATTATAAATGGATATTAGCATTGTGACAAATCTAACAAATTGGTGCACCCAGTCTGATTGGCCTGCACACCCGCTCATTCTTGCCAGACAAGTCGCTGTATGCATGGTCATTTGCTGTCTTGTGACCACATAGCCAAGGCTCTGTAGTTCAGATTGGTTGGGTGCCCATCCAAATTTGATTCATTGTAGGGCGTAGTTAACCGACAGCCCCAGTCTCTACTTTTATCGTCCTATGTCACCTATGCAAGCTGGGTCAATGCATCCCCTATTTCTGACATTTCAAAGCGCCTGTTTGACCTTGGAAATTAGGTCAAGGTCACCAAAATATAATCAACTCTTCCCCTTCTCCCAATAATGTGTCTATGCAAGATTGATTAAAATACATCTAATGGTTCAGAAGATAATGCACGGAAACCCAATTTTAGACCTTTCAAAGTGCCGGCGTGACCTTGAAAATTAGGTCTAGGTTACCAAAAACTTATCAACTCTTTGCCTCTTCCCAACAATGTACCTATGCAAGCTTGGTCAAAATACATCCACTGGTTTAGAAGATAAAGCACCAAACCATATTTCGATTATTTCAAAATGTGTGCAGTTATCCATCCACTAGTACAGAAGATAACACATAGAAACGAAGCTACGCTGGCTGATTAAGTCATCTGATGAATATGTTTGCTAGCATAATTGATTAATATATTTTCTAGCATTATTTACTAATTTAGGTATCACACCAGACACTGTGGACCCTGATCAGACTGACAGGGTTGCAACTCAACATGATTTTCAAAATTACTTTTCCCCGACTTTTTATAATTTTCCAGGCCTTTTTTGATGGCTGATAATATTCTCATCCGTGGGCAGTTAAAAATTGGCCCAAATAATTATAATTTTGATGTTAACACTCTATATATGCGTGGTTCTTTCATGCTTTTATTGATGGCTGCTGATTCTTCAAAAGTATTAAAGAAATCTATCAGAGTGTCAAACGATTTGGATCCAGATCAGGACCGACGTCGGTCCTTATCTGGAGCCAAACTGTTTGCAAAGGTTATCAGCAGATGACGAAAGTCGCCTTGAGTATGATTAATCTTTAACTCTTTGAATGCTTGTTTTTTATAAAAAATGTTTTATCAAAAATCTTTCAGGAACACTATATCAGACTTTTAAAGAATGTGTACCCAGATCAGGACGGACATATTTTTGGTTGGGCCTGATCTTGGTTCAAGCTGTCTGAAAAAGTTATTTGCAGACACACATTGAGTGAAGCTTCTGAAGTTTGGCAGCCATATTAAAAAAAATAATAGTAGGAAAAAATGGAAATACACAAATTTTAAACAGCTGCGTCCTAAAGTAGTGAACAATTACACATGTATGTCCCAGGCAGAAGATTTTGACACATTGTATAGCGAAAAGAAAATATCAGATGAAACAAAAATCAAACATATGTTACGTAAGCATGCCTATTCATGCAATTAATGCCATTTTGTGGCTGTAGAACTGACAATTTTCAGTCATAAAATTAAGATATTTGTCCTGTTTCTTTCTTCTTATTTTGTGGGGGTAGTGGGCGCAAATCATATATTGATGGTACTTCACAGAACCACCGTGCTGATGCGATTCTAAGGAGCATACACAATCTACGAACAAGAGAAAAATGAAGAAATTTTATGAATATATAATTAAATATATAAAGATAAATACTCGTCCATTCCTACTTTTTTCTTTATTAAAACCAGTGACGCATCTTATATAGTTCACTGTTCAAACTCACCGGAGAAAAATATAGATTTAAAATGGCGTATAAAATATTTTGTTTTGTTTGATTTGATTCTTTACGTCACAGTCAACAATCTTTCAGTTACGTCTGGAGGGTCTTCCTGGGTTGAACCAGTATTAAGCAAGGATAAATGAGTCTTGCTCGAGGACACAACGCAGTGATGACGGTAAGGCTCGAACCCATGTCCCTTAGGTCTTGAGTCAAGCACTTTATCACTGAGCCACTGCGCTCATATTTACAAAAAACAGAACATGTGTATATTGTTACACCCAGGAAGCAACAGCAGCATGTGTTATGTTGACCATATGAAACCATATCAGCATATCAATTAACAAGTTATTGGAAATCCACAGTAGGCCACTGTTTAAGTGGCCTTTAATTATCTTATATGAACTCATCTTTTTTGGCAATCTCACCTATAGATGGAGGCTATTCCCTAGAGTGTATTGTGAAGAAATATTGATGAGTTATGATTTGATGTGATATGATGATATAGTTTGTTGAGAAAGCGGTATTTGGTTTGTCGGATTAATGATTAATAGACAGACATTTGATTTCTACATGAAGATATATTCATGTGATCATAAAGTCAATTGTACGTTATTTTTGATGAAATTCGCCAGCAATTCAAAGATTTTCTTTTGGATATTTAAACAGATTTGTTTAGGCATACCTTTTTATTTTTATATAGTTATTTTACGTTAGTGATATAAGACTTATTTTCGCACAGACAATGTAATGATCGCTCTATAGGCAGTAGTATGCATGTCTAATAAAATCATATTGCAAATGCAAATTGGTAATTGAATTAGCTTAATATTAGGCCGTTCGTTATAACATCCATAAATGGTGAAAATTGTGACATTCCATATAAATACAATATAAGATTTGTCGATGAACTGTCTTCAATTCTGTCGGTGAACTGTCTTCAAATCTGTCGGTGAACTGTCTTCAAAATGCGTGTCGGTGAACTGTCTTGTCGGTGAACTGTCTCGATTCCCTCACTTGTCACCACTTAGTTGGGCGGCCGAAATGATTAAAGACAATTAATGAGATGTTTTGTAATCAAGAATTCGCGTGTCAAAATGAGTACAACATGCCTGGCTGGATAAAGACTGGCATCAGATTGTGCGGCGGTATAGTCTGATCCGCGTCTTTGTTGAAAATAGCCTGGGGAGTTTGTCATTTTTTCATGTTTTATTCGTTGTTTTTATTTGAAACTTGCACATTGTGAATAAATAATAAGAAACAAACTTGTTTTTTCTTTCATTGTTCTAAACGGAAACGATAAACAACCGAACATAAACTGTGTAGAGACACATAAACAGGAACATTCACCCACAAGAAGATAAACGGTACAGCTTACTCGATAGCAAATCATTGAAATGCATTGATCAGCCTGCGCATATGCGCATGCTGAAAAATGTATTTACTTTAAACAGTTGCATATGCTAACACATGCGGCTTATCATTTTAACTTCAGCGTGCAAAGGATTATTGATCAGTGACAGGTGTCACGTGCGCTTTGCAACTTTGGTCGAAAAAAATACGTGGTGTCCGTGATGACATAATGTACACATGCACCAACTTGAAAATTGTCAAACTAGGTATCGCTCGAACACATGGGTGGGTCAAACTCGCACTGATGGTCCCGACGAGTTCGAGCCTAGAAGTGCGACTGTAAATGAAAATGCGATCATTTTTAGTCACTCGGAAGCACTACCCATCCTTCAACAAGAGCCTTATCAGTTATAAGTAAGTCCTAGTTTGACGCATAACTACAGTTAAGTGTTTGTGTTTAACGTCCCATCAACAGCTTAGGTCATATCGAGACGGGGCCACGGCTTATAGTGGATGAACAATGAGCATGGGCTTTGCGATGGACCAATGTTTACAATCGGATGCTCGTCAAAGTCACAGCCTTGATGCTGATTGTATAGTCAAATAAATAAGGAGACAGGAAAAAACGCCTTCCTTATGTGTAAAGGATATGCAGTGTTCTATTTTGGGGGTTTTAGGTGTCAATAGCACGTATACAAAACCTGCATAATTGATCTATTCTTGGACATTGTGACCTTCAGACATACATTTCGAACTGTCTCGGTTACATAATATCTTGTCCGCAAATAGATTTAACTTTGCCTGCTGGAGCCAATTACCCTTGCATACAATTTTAACAGATCAGTTTGTCCGGAAAGTGACACAAAAAGATTGCGGGCTTGCAACAGTTTGAACCCAGATCAGACATTACCAAACGGTCTGACTGGCGATGTTCCTAAAATAGTCTTGATATTAAATTGTACATGATAAAGATGACAAAAATATAGAAATTTATCCAGCATGCGAAGAGTCACTTTGATCTTAACCCTAAGAACGTCGATCATGACATTTCGCTGGCGGGCCGATAGTGGCCCAACATTGTGTGCTGGCTGGGATGTGTATCATGCTGTCTGCCGAATGCTGTATTGAGAAATTTAGAAAAATTACGACCACAAGTTTAATATTTTCGGTAGAAAAATTGTCCGTTTTTCTGATTGTCCCATTTGTGACAGGTATAGTTCTGCCGAAGAGCACGTGTGTGATTTTGTCATAAGTAAGCAGGCGACATATGGAAGGTTCCATTTGACTTAGATGGGTAATCTGGCACGTTCTTTTCTGCATTGCCGAACGCGCAACGTTATACTTTTTGGTCTGTGGGTTGAGGTGTGAAAACATACAACCGGTGATTCTTGGAGTCTACTCCCAACTTTATCCAAGTACACATCTAAAAGCGGGCCACCACCGGCCCGCCAGCGAACCGCCATTTGGATGGCATTTCGCTGGCGGGCCGATAGTGGCCCGACATTGTGTGCTGGCTGGGATGTGTATCACGCTGCGTGCTGAATGCGTATTGAGAATGCACATTTGTGCAGGCTCGTCTGAGCCTTTGTCACATGTGATAAGTAACCAAATAACATGAAATAATGTCTTGCAGAAAGATTCATTTCAATTTTGAACGAAACATCGAGCAGGTTCATACATGGATTGAAAATCCTCTCTTGAGGAATATATGAATATACCCAGCGTATCAGCGATCTTCTGGATCCAAACTGTTTGCAAACTTTGAAAGCAGGTCGTAAAAGGAGAGAGAGAGAGAGAGAGAGAGAGAGAGAGAGAGAGAGAGAGAGACCCTTGGGCACGGAATTTGTGTTTTTGGCTTGGTTTCTCAGACATCTTGAAACAAGTCCATCAATCCCGTTACAGTTGCTTTCGATAAGGACCTATCGTTCGCATTGGCAGTATGATATTCAGGTCCAAACTATTTACCAATGTAAATAGAGAGAAAGAGAGAGAGAAAGAGAGAGACCGTGCATTCGCGCGGTCCGATCAGCGCCTTTATACAGTATTAATACGAAAAATGTGTGCATCTTGCATAGTAGGCCGATGCAAGAAATTATTCAAATTTCTAACCACAAGTAATTTCAAACATGCGCACGGTATTTCAGGAAGAAAATATACCTTGATATTTCATATGAATCATCTACCAGCAGACAATTCACATGAAATGTCGTTCCTTATTTGGTTTCTATTAAAAGACAGCAACAAACTTTAAAAGTGTAGTTTGTTTAATACGGTCAACTTTATTATCCCGTAAGAAATGTATGATTACTGCAAACACAATCTTTCTACACAGACCCAGGAGAGAATTGTATTGGATACATGATTCGTTTATATGCTGCGGAATAAAACTGTGCACCAAGCTACACAACACGGAGCCTGATATTTGTGATCTATGGCACGCCAAAAGCATCTACATGTCTTTAAAGAGACATTGCAATTCCGGGCACAGACTGCGACTGTTGTCTTGAATGTAGGACATTTCGGCCACGGACATTTTGGCCTAGGACGTTTCGGCCCGGACATTTCAGCCACGGACGTTTCGGCCACGGAAAATGCCAAAGGTGGACATTTCGGCCAAATCATAAATTTTCAGTAGGGGTGTGTGCATGCATAAATGTGTGATGCATTTTTTAGGAAATAATTGACTGAATAATCTTATATACTATACATAGTATTTCTACCAAATTTTTATCAGTTATTAAACTGCATGTATTTACAAGCAGAGATGAAAACAGTGTGGATCCTGATCAGGTACAATGTAGGGAGTTGGCTGATCGGATCTGCAGTGTTTTGAAGAAAAAAGATAAACCCAGATTCAGCATGAAAGTAGTTAACATTCATCAATTGTTATGTACAGTAGATTCAAAGATACACGAGAATTGCTGTTAACAAAAAAACATAAACTAATTCAGGTAATGGGTACTTTATACAGGTATTTCATAATCATTTACTGCTGTATAATATACACTATAATATACCTCTTTATATGAAAAATATCAAACTCTCATTATCATGCATCTTTGAATCAACTGTAAGTATTCACATGCATATTTGATTTCAAAAGATTATGAAATGCATCACACATTTATGCATGCACACATCCCAAACCCAAAATTTATGGTTATGGCCGAAACGTCCGCCTTCGACATTTTCTGTGGCCGAAACGTCCGTGGCCGAAATGTCCAGGCCGAAACGTCCTAGGCCGACATGTCCGTGGCCGAAATGTCCGAGCACCGTTGTCTTAGCTTGAAGAAGTCATTGTATCTGGCGAATTTCGATTTTAGACGGGTCGGAGGCTAGACAAGAGATATGGAAACGATGATATTTTTGTTAAGCGTTGATAGCAAGAACCGTAGATATTTGGTTTAGATCTGAGTTCACGTGCTTCTGCGTAATGGTCCAATCTTTGTATATATACATGTATTTGTATAGGCCTATACACATGAGCAGCATTCCCAGGCCTCTAGATAAGAGAACGAAATTAAAAACTTATTTTCCTATTTCTCAACCAAATCATATGTTGTGGGTACTCTATGAGACGGTTCTTTTGAGCACCAAAACAATGTTCGTTTAAACCAACTGTATAAACCGATGGATAAGAAAAGATTCACAATATCACGCTGGAATATTTTGCTTATATATCTAGACCTTTGAAAATGTTGACTTTGATACCCAAGCCGTGATGGAGTTTTCGAGACTCGGCACAGGAGGCACTGCGTTGTCTTTCAGCAAGCAAGACACCACTTCACTGACCTTGGAGATCATCCCGACATGACTGCAAAATTGTTGACTTGGTCAAAAAACATCAACACAAACAAACCGGCCTTTTTGTTATTTCTATAAAACATGTAGAAAATCGGCATGGTCTTTGAACTCTGGATAAAAGGACTTTTGTCAATGACATAAAAAGTTAACCATTATCATGCTGGATATTGGACAAATTGCATATTTTTGCAATTTACATTCAATCCGATAATAGAGCACCGGACAGGACCGGCGATTCGTCGGGTCAAGCCCGCGTATTGTTTTGCAAGGTGTCTGCATAGGCCAGTTAGCTACCAATTTGGCCCGGGGTTAATGCTGTGTTGTGTAACACCTCTACCGCCAAACGCACCGTGGCTATTTTCGGAACACGTTTCGGTTTACACAGGTAGGCGCTGCTTAGTTTGGTGATGGAAATTTGTCACTCCAATCAGCATCGACCATGTGACTTTTTGATGAGCCCTTGACAATCGTTGTGCTCGCGCTCGTGAATCGAATTGTCCATGGTCGTTGTCCAAGCCCTGTAAAGTCTCATCCGACAGACTTGTGAAGCCGGGAATCGAACCTTCGATCCCTGGTTTACAAGGCGAGCGGTTTATCCACTACACCACGGCGGCTCCTGTGACGCATAACTAAACGCTGAGTATGAACAATGGTTAATTTTTTCTTACAATTATTCTAATGGTTGTTAATTCAGGTACAAAGAGGCCTAAATCGTTTCAAATGTTTGTAAATACATTCCATGAACTGGATTAATATAAGTGAACTATTCATGTAGTATTTAAAGACATAGATCACTGTCCAATAGAGATCATTAAAGGATTAACTGATCAGGGACAGTTTCAGTATCTCACAAAATTGATGGGGCCTCAAGAGGGGACTTACCTGTATACAACTCAATTTCATTCACTAAGATAAAGATCAATATTATATCATAAATTACCTAATCCCTTTATGGGACCACTTTATTGCCCCAGTAAGGAAGTCATAATCACCTCATTATGACTGTTCTTTTGATCTGACCAGAATGACCCCTGGAGAGAGTCATAATGAGTGGTACCAGTATTATTGCTCAAATATTTATCCCTTTAACCATTATATGCAAAAAAAGTAAGTGAGTATGATCAGGAAATACCACAATCCCAAACTGCAGAACAAATCATGGCACATCGAAGAAGAGCCACAGAACAATCACGAGACACTAGGAAGAAAAACTTAGCAAAGCAAGATAATTGCAGAACTAGACTGCACATAAAGTTTCGAAATGTTTGATATTATAAATGGCCCTATAGGCTTATGCAAAAAGGCTGGTAGGGCCATTCCTTATTTCTAACTGCTTCCTTCTTACTTCTAACTTCTTACTTCTAACATCTAACTTTGATGTTTGTATATTTGTACAAATGTGTCAATGCATGCGTATGTACATGCGTGCAGACACCCATGTCTGTCTGTCTGTCTGTCTGTACATATGTCTGACTATGTATGTATGTATGTATGTATGTATGTATGTATGTATGTATGTATGTATGTATGTATGTATGTATGTATGTATGTATGTATGTATGTATGTATGTATGTATGTATGTATGTATGTATGTATGTATGTATGTATGTATGTATGTATGTATGGATGGATGCATGCATGCATGGATGGATGGATGGATGGATGGACGGACGGACGGACGGACGTACATACATACATACATACCGGAACGCGTAGCGCAGTCGTTAACGTGTCTGGCTACAGATGCGTGTCTGACTGCAGATCCAGGGGTCCCGAGTTCGATCCCGGCCCGGTCCCATACTTTCGTGGAGATTGATCATGAAATAATTTCTACGGTCATTCTTCTCCCTTCCGCTGATTCATTCAAGGAGGGTTGTTGTCAGTAACAAGCGAAAGTATGTGCACGAAGTAGTGGTTAACCGCTTGTTCAAGCTTGCCCAGGAAAAAGTGTGGTTAGGTGAACTGACCGTCCCGCCATGACTATAGGTGTTGACTTGGGCCGTAAAGCAACAAAACAAACAAACAAACAAAATACACACACACACACACACACACACACACACACACACACACACACACACACACACACACACACACACACACACACACACACACACACAGGTCATCCAGACAGATATACAGACAGATGGATGGAAAGGTAGACATGGGTGTCTGCACGCATGTACGCACGCATGCATGTACACATACGTGCCAACATACAACGATCGAAGTTAGAAATAAGAAGTTAGAACAGGGTGGGCATCACTGGAACTACCGCGAAATCGCGTTTACGTAAAGTTGTTCCATCGTCACATCCGGGACCTTTATCCATTTAACGTGAAAAATTCAACCGTTCATGTACTATGAAGGAATTATGTCATTTTTTTTCTAGCACGTTTGCTCTTTCGTCATCGCGGTAGTTGTAACATCACGATCTAGTTCCATCGAGTCTATCATGCTCGTACGTGGAGATGGGGAGAGAAATGCATGAATTACTGTTAACTTTGTCAATTGAAACACCCAAACCACCTAACACAGACGGCTTTACCTTGTTGATCTCTATAAATGTATCGTCCATCATTTGTCTTGTGTGCGTTTAACTCCCAGGGAAACATTGAGATAATAGAGCAAAGAGTTAAGATTTTGAGTGACAAACTAAATGCCTAGCCTTTTGTTTAGTTTATATTTACTCCCTTTCAATGGAACTAAGTAACTGATATTTATACACATGCTTTTTAAGCATCAAACCTGAATATCAGTAATCAGTTTACAGTTTTTAATTCCAACAAACATATACAAGTTCAAATAAATACAGGGGAGGGGAAGTATCAGCATTTCGTTTGACAATGAAACATCTGAATTTGCTTGCCTTAGAATCTAAATATATTTCCTTGTTTTACATTATCTTGAATTTTAGAGGTTTTTTTTTACGGAATGAAATATACAAAAAGTGAAAAAGGAGGCAAAGATCAGGAAACGATACAATCAAGTACCACACCTGATCTCGGACACCATATTGGAAAGTAACAAAAATACAATTAACATCGCCAAAAAAAGAGCCTAGAGGTTAGCCCTTTCCCAGCAGGTGACCACAAGCCAGCAATGAACAGACCCAAAAGCATGAGCAACACAAGACACAAAAACACAAAAGATCTAAAAAGACGTACCGCCACGGAATGGTCAGTAAAAATACTTTTACTGGATGGCTTAAACCGATTTCACAGCGCCCAATATGAACCATGTTAATGCAAACTCTGCTTTATTTGTGTTTTTGTTGTCATTCTACTACAATCGATTTATAAGAAGTTATCACAAAAATTATCCCACTATGCAACAAACCCAACGAAAAAATAGTTTGACCATTAAAGACTTTGGTGCAAATTCATCCTTGAAACTGCGCCACCCTCTGTTAATATTATTTAAATAATAAAAAGACGTTATATTTAGAAATGTTTTGTATCACTATTTCCATAAGCAAAGCTTGACTTCAAACACTCGGCGGGTTGATTTGTGCAGCCGATGGAGGATGTACGTAGACTGACTGTCGATCGACGATTACAACATTTGACCTAGTTATTGCTTGTAGTTCCACAGCGTACAATAAGTTGGTCGCGGCTCTGTGTTTGTCTTTGTTTTGTTATGCATAACATTGTGTCCATTCTAGTTTTGCAATCATATTGAAGAGGAAGAGAAAATTGGCTGCTTTGCTTTTATTGTATTTATCGTGTTAGTGTAAATGTCCTGCGGCTCCTCCTCACGGTACTGTGGGTTGGTCTGCAGTGTGTGATTGTGGTATTTCCTGATCATACTTACACCCCTGTTAGTGGAGACCCAGATGACTATGTTGCAGAATGGGTAGCACATCAGGGTTCTTACTGTTTCCTATCAAATAGCCAAAAAGAAAAAAGAAATGTCAATGGCCTGTTTCAGGAAATCCTCTGTTGTGTGCAATTAATCGGACATTGAACATCATACAATTAGATTTTTATTCTTCACAGGGTTAAGAATGAAAAATTCACTTATCTGGAATATGTGCTTTTACAGTAGAGTTGTTAGTACACATGCACGTGATATTTAACTAAATCAAAAATGCACAAAACTAACGGTCATTTCCATTCATCAAAATAAGAACAAACTGCATACCTTGTTCTGCTATGATGCACATACACAGTGACAAGCGGCTGTCGACAATATATATAATTCCGCAAAAGAATGCACTAAAACAGGTTTTTCGGCCATTAGACCTACAATTTTGCACGTGGATCTATTTATAGAATGTGTACTATGAACTCTATATATAACCCCAGAAATGTACAGGTATGTTATATGCAGGGATTTTCCAATACAAGTTTGAGCTTTTTATAAAGAAGAGGAACGCATCCCCCAAGTCAATTCTTCTGTTTCGCTTTCGCTAGAAGGTGACGGATGGGGTAATGCTTTGATTCGTTCGTTTCGCACTTTTGATATTTGGTATAGACACCAACATTCTTCATTTCTAAATGAAGAATATGGTTTCTATTCTCAAATGGCACAGAAAACTATAGGAAAAAATACCCTCTCGAAAAGGAAAAGGTCTTATGTAATCAATTGTTAATAATTTCGTTTCTAAAACAACATCAGCTTATTTAAAGCGATATCGGGTTATCTGCTGCGCACACCTTCTCCATCTTTGGATAATAACATATTCATGTGAAAATCATTGGTATCTGCCGCAAATGGCATTTTTAGAGGCGCTCCCGCCTCGACCGGCACATCCAAATCATTTATGATTCAGAAATATCTGAAGGTCGGGTGAGATTGAGCACATGTTCAGACTCGTCCGATATTTTTGTTGTCACCCATGTGACGGGTACCAAATTCAGATAAATATGTCATATACTCTCAATATATTTGTTAATTGATATGTACTACACTGTTTTCTGCCATGTATATGTATATATGTTGTATCCTCATGGGCATTTATTGCCTTTTGGAATTTTCAAATAAACCATCATCACTATCTTACTTACTTTTTGGTCCCTAGTGTTTATCAGTGTTGTTGTGGCTGTTGTTTTATTTGGCATGTGTGTTATTTGATAGCCTCGTATAATTGCATACAAAGGCCTGAATATTGGCTTAAACTGACGTTGGTATGAAAAAAAAAATGAAATCGCACTTTTAATACATTCGATCAATTAAGCGCACATGGTCTTATAAGCACACACTTAGTATGTTATACTATCTGAACGCCTACTGTAATTTTGGAAATTTTTGCGAGAATTTTTATTTTCGCGAGAATTTTTATTTTCGCGAATGGCGTTAAAAATCGCTACTAGGGCATGATTTACCTATTGCCATTTCGCGAGGATTTCATTTTCACGAAACTTTGCATGTGTGAAGTTTCGCGAAAATAAACCCTCGCGAAAATTTCCGAATTTACAGTATGTTGCGGTCAATCAAGTGTTGGTTATTCCAATTTCAGTGTGGATTCATAGAGGAGATTAAAAGGATGATAGATCCCACCCAGCTTGCCTCGTCGAATGTCAGCTGATCTGTAGTGCCACTTATTAGTGCAATTAATGTAAGTGGCATCTCCTGAACAAACGCGTTTGTGTAATTTGATAGACCTTGTGAGGTCTTTGTCATTTTTTGCAGAGTAATATAAAATGCATGCATTAATTAAGGATTGAAATTCATATTTTTAGCTTGCACTGGATGATGCAAAACATTGGCTGTTTTAATGTCTGTGAAGCCCAAAGGGCTTCTCATAGACATTAAAAGCAGCCAATGTTTTGCATCATCCAGTGCAAGCTAAAAATATGAATTTCAATCCTTATATTTATATTTCATTTTTAGCACATTTTCAAGATATTCAATACATGCGATTTGGTCATTTGTTTCTTTTTTTACAAGAAACAAGCATTTTAACGTATAAGAGTGTAAATATGGTAGAATGGCACAGACAGTCTGCTCACTACTAATCTACTGGATTTACTTTACGCGACACAATGTAGTACCTAACTAAAACGCAACTACGGGGTAAAATAAATTTATTTATCCCGAAACAATAATATAAAATAAACAATGTTCTATAATCATATCAGAAATATCATTTTCTATAGCTATATAATCAAATTAAAGTGAAATAGCGGAACTTTATTTTTGTGTACAGAGTTCAAAAAGGTTCAAAGCCAATGTTTCCAAATACTAAATGGGCTACAAAATTTTTTCGAGGTAGGAACTAGGAAGACAAATTACCTCCCCCACCCACCCCCACAATACACCCACCTGTCTAAAGGAGTAAAAGTGACAAAGATTTTTCAATGTTCCCCAGAGCAGCTCATCCGTATAAAATTCTAAGGCTTCCATGCCTCTTGATAACAGTATTTTATATTTTCTTATTTTTCAACAGAAACATATGTTGTGGGGTACTCAAAAGAACCGTTTCAATGAGACAGTTCCTTTGAGCTCGCAAAACAAATATTAAAAAATGACGGATGAGAAAACTATGACAATTTTACACTCAAAAGTGATATATTTGTTTACCTTGACCTTTGGTTTTAGTTGACATCTAAAAACTGAAACACAATAAATATTATCACTTACCGGATACAGTATCCTTCAATCCAGGTTGTAGCTTTTATGTTACATCCATTGCAGCTTTAAATGCTGATTCCATCAGTTATATAAACCAGCATTTAAATGCATATTCCATATTTACAAGGTTTCACTTCAGTGTTGTGTGAAGAATGGAGCATTTATGCTTATTTTTATATTAAATGCACACAATCATACGAAATGCAGCTGGATATGTCATGTGATCAGTATATAAATGCATAGCTTTCAGTACAGCCTGATGCAACACACCGAATTAGTAATTAAGGTGCTTTCAGTTTTCATTGCATATAAAAAATGGGGTCTATTTTAGTATGAAGAGTCTTGAGAAACAAAAGAATTTCGTCTGGTTGAATGTAATCAACTCGGGATAGTTCACTGTAAATATTAGGGGTCTCATGTTTAATTTTTGTGATAAGAATTAAATATTTTTCTTTTTCTATCTAGGAAGATGGTATTTTATCTTTTTGAACAGTATTGACCCAGATGAAATGTGGCATGATGCGGCATTTCATCTGGGCCTTCCCTGTTTGTGAAATTACACATTTAGGAGTCACAAGTAAACAAAGGGCTAAACTGACTATTAAAGAAAAAATCTAAATTTCAAATTTGGGAATTTTGTTTTTGATATCATTGCCACATTTACTCTACTTGCTATTTTTTTTTCTGCTGATTTTAACCTTTGACATCAGTTTGGTTCAAGGTCAGAGCCTACAAAATGTTGGGCTGATCGGGAGCCAAACTGTTGACATTCTGATGCGGGTATCCTGAAAGAATGTTATTCTTTAAAAAAAGTCATCAATCAAGTGGTCATTTCTTTACTATGAGCTGCATACTATATTCGATTTTGACATCAATGTAGTACAAACAACATATTTTATTCAATAAATACAAATGATATACAACAAACGTGCATATTAAACACATACAGTATTTATACGCAAGCATAAGCATAAATGATTATAGAGTTATTTTCCTGTTGAGAGTGATTATAGTAGTCTTTTTCTGTTGAGAGTGACTATGTAGTATACATGTATATGCATACATGTTTATTAGATTGTAAATATGAGAAAAATAACTTGAAAATCTGGATGATTCTTTCAACAGAGTCTAGCTTTTTTGATACTTCAGAAACTTTACAAAGATAAAGAAAATCAGTCTCTTCATGTATTTTTATGTTACAATATTTCAATTTTTATTTAGTAAACTGGGAGAGAATTTGTTCTAAATCATCATTATTTTCTCAATATTTGGACATTCTTTTGAATACATGTACCTCAGATTTCTGCAAGCAAGATTTTTCCCAACACAGTGTTAAGCGTCACGGACACTACAAGTACAGCTAACAGTGTCATCTGAATAGACTAATTTAATTATTTAATTATTAGGTCAAATCATTGAATGTAGCTTTCAAACTAAATGGATTGAAACAAATTACAATAATTAAGAATTGAAAGTTATTTTTCTGCGTTTCACTGAGGTATTAAATGTCGTTAAAATTACATCTAATTTAGCATGAAAACCTTCATTTTTCATGCAAATTAGATGTAATTTTTCTGACATTTCATACCTCAGTGAACTGTAGAAAAATAACTTTCAATTCTTATAATTACAACTTATTTCGTTATTTTTTCTCCCAAGTACTTATTAAGTTATGTTTTCCTTAAAATTACGTTTCCAGTTAATAACGTTTCGCGCATTTAGACTATGAAGTGCACTATGGCTTAAATATCTGTATAAGTGCATAGTACATTATAAGTAATTGCCGACTGTCCACATCTCTTCACAGAAGCATTGCACTGTATCACAAAAACGTTCTGCCCTGAATGTCCCGCCCTTCATGAATACGAACCAGAGTTCATTGAAAAATAAATTACAGGTCAATACGATCAGATGACCGTTCTTGACCAATAAGATTAACGGATCTCAATAAATGTTATGACAGTTTTAATTATTAAATCAATAAACCACAACATTTAAGGAACATTTTACGCTGAGCAGTCATGATCAGTTGTTCATTCTGAGTTTATTATAATCTTCGTATCATATATTTGCAGTTGTCATAACATTGGTTTATGGTTGCTTATAAGGACATTTTTCATTTTAAGTCACATAACAATGGCTATACCCAGAAAACACTATTGCTTTTCCTGAATTTTTTAGCCAAACTTTTTGTAAATGCCAGTTTTTGCCATACCAGTTGTCTGTCATGGACACTACATGCACATATGCGTTCATATCTTGTAAATACGGGGGTACACATAGTAGGCAGGACACCGAGGCCTAAGTACGCAAGGGCTTCACTACACCCTGTATGCTCGAAAATTCTAAGGCTGCTTATATTATCTGAACTTCATATATATCCCCCTATACAGGTAGCATCCCCATTACTCTCTACTGGCCCCACTACAACGCCATTTCTATACAGTTTATTATATGGCCGAAGTGTGCCTCTAGGTCATATTGGCACTGGGGTAGCCATATTGGCCCGAGGGCTTTAGCCCGAGGGCCTATATGTCTATCCAGTGCCAATATGACCTAGAGGCACACCTCGGCCATATCATAACCTTTTTATTACATCCGCGTAAACTCTTTTGCCTTTTTAACCAGTAGCGCCATTGAGTCCGAAAAACTGGCGAGATGAAAATTGCAGCAACAAATAGCGTGACATAGAAAATGACGTCATAAGATTGCTTAACATTGTTTACATTGTCATTGACGACGAGACATCTCAACAGACTTTTGTCAATAAAACAACCAAAGACAGCCTAAAGACTAGCACTCATGCATATCAAGATACATGGTAATACGGGTATATCTATCTTCTTTCGCTGTATTTCATGGAATGTCAACATTTTCCCCGAAAAGTGTTTTATTTGAAGAGCTAACAGGAACTTAACGATCCCCGATCGCTCATCGATCCGATCAGCTTGTCACAATATCAGCCTCGGGGCTAGTCATTTTGTTTGTTCAACCGAAACTGGCGAAAAGCCTACAATTATTCCTTGTTCTGATTTCCCATTCCTTATTCTTCTGGCATTTCGCTATTTCATGGCCCGAATCGAGCGTAAAATACATAGGAAAACCGGGTCTCCTGACGATTCTAAATCTACTCAGCCATGTTGAAACGAGTAGCCTAGCCTAGTTCTAATCGAAAAAGTGCACGATTCCTATACGTCATCACTATGAGGCAGTGCCAAAAATCCATAATGAGGCCCCAATATGGATTTTTGGCATCGTCATGTGACTGTGCCATTATGGATTCTGTCCAATTGAAAATATTACAGAGTGCTAACGGCAATTTTACTATGTAAAATGTGGAAGGCGTGTAATAAAAGCCCTTAACCCCCTCAGTGCCACAGGGCCACTTTTGGGCCACATGCACAACTACGTTGAGTGCCACAGGGCCACTTTTAGGCCACTGGTTTACGGGCTTATTCTGAAATTATAACACAACTTAAAGCAATATGGGCGATTATATAAAGAAAAATCATTTTGCAACACGATGCAGCATTTTATTTAGCATTTTAGCAATCTGTTTGTGTGCAATATGTAAAAATATGAGGGTACTGTTGCTGCATTTTGACGCGGGAAACTACGCCATTTGTCTAACGGACACAACGCTACGTCACAGACTCGATAACGTTACGTCATAACTTGATAACGTTACGTCATAACTTGATAACGTCTTGCGCCAAACGCCAACTGTCTCGTGCAACGTCGCGCCTTTGTCGCTAATTGATTACAATAGGTTGCAACACTGGCGGTCCATTTCTGCTTTTTTATCTACAACAAAATATGCCTACCGCATCGGCGAGCAATGGAAGGACATGCGTTCATATGCGCAGACTTGATTGAGCCTACGTTGCTAGCATGCACATTGTATGAATATAGGTTTAGAACATATATTAGACTTCTAGCTACGCTGCATTCGTCAGCATGTGGCCCCAAATTGTTCAGTTTTCTCAACGCAAACGGTCTGATCTTGGCAGTCCATGTTTGCATGTGAACGAGGTGTCTGTCGACGCATGCGTACGTTCTACGGAGTTTGGTAAGTTATAGCATGTGCGTAAGATCATTCACAGCTATATTCAGAATGACAAGGTCCGAGTCTCTGGCGGCTACATGTGTGTACTCGTATATAATGAGAGAAGCATCAATAGTAGAGCAGACGACTGGCCAAAAGTCCTCTCCTTAAGGAATTTACTGGTCAGATCGGTGCAACATCTAGTGACATATACCAAAATGTTTGTTTGTATGTCCAGCTTCAGAATCCGGTTGATGACATCATCGCTGATGAGTACTAACAGAGTTACGGCCCTTGAACCGTACATACCCATTATAACAGATTATTAGAATTGTGCATACAGTTGGCAGATACCATTGCATTTATTTCTAATAAGCATACATAATTGAAATATTTTTATAATTTATATGATATTGGATTAGAAAACAACATTGAAATATAGTTTCAACATTTACGATACCTAAAGGTGTGTTTGTCCGTGTGTCTTTTTGTAAATAGTGTCAATGTAAAAGGGCAATGCTAATATTTCATAAACACAATTTTTAACCATAACTTGGTTCAAAATGCAAGTTTCATCATTTTTTTTCATCAAGGTAAGCAACAGCATACACTTGTTTTAGGTCCAGCTTCACATTAAGTTGTGACCTTTCTCAAGGTCAAAGGTCAAGATCAAATAGGCATCCCCCAAATCACTAAAAATGCGTATTTTATGTATCTGTTTATTAGTAAAAGTATAGTTTGTGCCTGTTTGAAGCTTATCTTATAAGTACTAGTCTTACATACTTTAATTCAACATATTCTTTGCCACCAAAGGGGAATAAATACCCCCAATCAAGCGAGGCGTGAGCTATTCCGTAACGGCCTCAGTTTGAATCACGTCAAGATGATAACCGCTTTATACTAGCACATACGACTGGTCAGAATTCCTCTCCTTATGAACTTTGCTGGTAAGATTGTGATAACATCAAGCGTCATATATACCAAAATATTTGTCTGTATGTATGACTTCAGAATCCAGTTAATGACATCGTCGAAGATGAGTACTTACACAGTTAAGGCCCTTGAACCGTACACACACGTTATATAGGATTATGCATATGCTGTATAGAGTTGGTCAAGAGCATTGCATTAATTCATAAGGACACGTTAATACAATATTGTTATGACTTGTATGGTATTGGTTGGAAAACAACATTTAAAATAAATTATCAATATCAATGATACATGTACCAAAAGCTGTGTTTGTCCGTGTGTCTGTTTGCAAATAGTTTCAATGCAAAAGGAAAATGCAAACTTTTCATAAAAAAATCTTTATCTATATTGAAATAGTTCAATTGCCATATTTCGTCAATTTTGTTTCATCAAAATAAGTACTAGTCTACACTCTTTGTATGTCAGAGTTAAAATTTGTGTTATGACCTATTTTATGACATATTAAAAATCTCAATATTTAGAATATTTCATTAGCCCACCTGAGTCATAAGCTCAAAGTGAGCTATTGTGATCGTTGGATGTCTGTTGTCCATCGTGCGTCATCAACAATTGCTTCAAACGATATCTCACCCTTAAATAATGGCTTGAATTTAATCAAATTTGGCTGACAGGAATAGTCCTTATATGGCCCTCTCAAATAATTGATGAAATGGTATATCTAGATCACATGGGTAAAAATAGATTTTCGAAAACTTTAAAAATCTTCTTGTCTGAAACCACAAGGCTGATAGCCTTGATATTTTGTGCAGGATTATCTAGTAGATATTTTTCTTTTTTTGTTTAAATTATGCCCATAGGGCCACAAAATGTCCCGCCCTGGGTTCACTTGTTTTACATAGGCTGTGGGTTGGTCTGCAGAGTGTGATTGTTGTATTTCCTGACCATACTTACTTGCTTTTTTTTAAAATGGGAACATGAAAATATTGTCTGAAACCATTTGAGCCTTGATATTAAATATGTAGCATCATCTAGTAGACCTCTACTAATTTTGTTAAAATTATGGTCCTAGGGCCAATTGTGGCCCGCTCCAGATTCACATGTTTTCCATAAGTTTATATAAGGTACACATAGCAAATCTACCTGTCTGGAACCACTTGGCATACAGCCTTGATAATTGGTATTTGTATCATCTAGTAGACCCCTCCACCAGGTTTGTTAAAATTATGCCCATTTTGCCAAAATGGACTCATCCTGGGCCCACATGTTTTACATAGGCTTTAATAGGGAAAACATAAAACAATATTTACAGAGTTATAGCGTCACCTAGTACTACTTTACCAAGTTTGTTCAAATTATGGCCCTTGGTTTTATATAGTTTTTTACAGCGAATATGAAAAAAAGTATTGTCTGAAACCACATGGCCCAACGCCATTATATTTAGTATGTAGCATCACAAAGTAGACCACCACTGAGTCTGTTCAAATAATGGCCGTGCAGACAAAAACAAGCCACGAAGGCTATATAGGTTTATTTAAATAAAGCACAAAACCCTTCTTGTTTGACCCACAAGGCCTGGAGCTGCCAAGTTTATTCAAAAATGGCTCCACCCAGGGGGATCACATGTTTTACATTGGCTTGTATAGTAAAAAACATAAAAAAATCTTCTCTGGAACCACTTAAGTTCTAGAACAATGTAGTATTGTTCCGTGGTTCTCTTTTATTATGCTTTATTGTTGTCACCTTTTTGGAATACAAACGCGAATAGCATCAAGATACTGTGAGGTTTCCATTATATAAACGTTACCATTAGAGAAACATCATACATACTGTCTATGCTAAATTTTCTGAGAACTGGACAGGTTCAACATAATTTTGATTGTACTGTCATCACTACCAATGACTGCAGATTCAACACATACAATATTTTGTCTACATCTTGGTGTGTTATAATCTAGATCTGATAGAAAAAATGTCAACCATTTGCAGGCCCTGTTTATTTGGTGTATTTTAGAACCATGTTCTTGGAAATATATGATTAATTTATAACTTCAATTGCAATAAGGTAATTGAAAGTGGTATGAAATTAAAGTACATTTATTTCTGAGTAAGAAAGACTAAAAACAGCTCATTGTTTTATAGAGCGGACTTTTGACGAGAAAATATGAGTTAGTAAGGTTATCATTTGAGGTTAATGAAATAATCAGTAGATTACAGTATGTTTAGCAAATTAATTTGGTTTATCTAAAGTGTTAGGGTACCTAAAACTAACAAGATACAAAAAAGAATTAGTTTTCCAAAGCATAGACGAAAATCCAAGCAAAGCAGAAAAATGATACATAATATCTGTATATAGAAAACTTAAAGCTGCATAGTCTGTAACTTTTGATCTTTTAATTTTAGAACTAATATTTCTATTTTTCAAGAACACAGTAAAAAAACTAAAATTCAGGTATACATTTTACCAATTTCGTAAATCTTAATAAATTATCAGTATCAAAACAACAGCATTTATGTTAAAATTAACTGTCTATAATTATTGGAGGGACGCAAATAATTACCAACACACCTGTTTTTATAAGATAATTCACTTTTCCGTGCAGTTTTCAGCTATAGTGAACAAATTTATTGTGAAAACATAACTTAATTCTACTTCTACAACTGATTTAAAAAGAAAATGAAAAATTTCGAAAAATGTTCATAGTTGCAGACTTAGTCTCTTTAAAAGCTACATACTGTTTAGATTTAGAATAGTCATCATTTCTGATGAAATATGAAGCCATTAAGATTGTCAGTATATTCGTACCTCACCCACTTTGTCAATGATCATTTACTCTGATTTGATGAAAGAATAAAATGCAGATACACATTTATGTTGGGTGATACAGGAAGACAAATGCAAACGTCATCAAATTATATAAAATGAAGGAAATTTCAATATTTCACCAATATTTTGGGACCATTGATTCATTTATTTATAAGGTCTATTATATTGATTTTTAATCTTAAAACGACGCAAAATCAAGTGGCAATAATGCATGTTCCATGCAGTATTTATATCGCTTAAGCAATACAAAAGATGCTGTAAAGATGTGTAAAACCAAATGTCTCGTATATTTTATTGCAATCAGATCCTCAGTAAGCAAGTTATTGGAGGAAAATTCGATTATAGACCCATTTTCTATGTGTGAGTCTTGCCATTAAGGGACAACAACTCGTGGTTCAAAAAATAGAAATATGTAGCAGAAACAAAGGGGTACGAGGGGTGTTCATTATTTATTGCAACATGGGTTCTAGAACATAAAGGAATAGTCATTTACCTCAAAACTCTAGTGCATCCCTTCAAAATACTTACCCTTTGAACAAATACAAAGTTTAAGTCATTTACTTCATTTATGGAAAGCTTTGGCGTAGTCTTTCTTAGGTACACCCTTAAGACACTGAAACACTGCCACCCCAACTGCCTGTCTTGAGTGATATCCCCGACCCTTGAGAAATTTTTCAGACGTGGAAGCCAGAAAAAGTAACATGGGGCTAAATCTGGTGCTTAAGGTGGGTGCGGGAGGATTGTCAAGCCTTTCTTCTCCAAGAACACGAGTGATCCTTTTGAGGTGTGTTCTGGCACATTGTCCTGTAAAAGGGTAAGGTTTTGAAGACAGAGCCTAGGGCGAGACTTCTTTAGGTAGTTTTCGAACCTTTTCATAACTAATTGTTGATACAGTTTCCCATTAATCGTTTTACTATGGGGAATAGGTGCTTGAACTGACTTTTAAAGGAGTTTGCATACACGACCTTCTTCATACTTGTAGTACGTTTTGCAATGGATGGTATTGTTACATTTTTGGTCGCCCATATTTTGTTGCTACATTTTCTTGTGGGCTGGTAGAAGTTACCTATGTTTCATCGACTGTCCAAATATTAGAAAATGTCCTCTGATTAAAGTGAGGATATTTCTTAAGCATTTTACGGGCAATCGAAACACGACCTCTCTTTTGGTCATCCAGCAGCCAATGGTGAGTCCACCTAGAAGCAATACGGCTTACTCGTATTTTTTCTTCGGAATCTTATATGCTGATCCCGTGGATATGCATAAGCATCTAGCTACTTGACGAGTTGTCATTTGTGCATCAATCTTCAACAGATCATTTACCTTTTCAGTTATCTTGGAGGTAACAACACTTGCAGGCTTGCCTCTGACAGGCGCACTGTCAATCTTCTCCATTCGCGACTTAAGCGTTAAACCCACCTGGTAACAGTTGAATACGATGAAGTATCATGACAATGAACGGAACCATTTCGTTGAATATAGCTCTAGCACTAATTTCAAGCTAATATCAAGTTTTTATATATCCTCTAATTTCAGCGCTGATATCTTAAGCCATGATTTTATACAGTCTATATGAATGACCTCACTTCCAAAGCGTGTAGCACAAAAACTAATGCACCAATTTGGACAATACTGGTATCCATGGATAGATAAAAAATTGAAGAAATACCTGTGTTAGACTTCATGGGAATTTTGTGCATAGCGTGGGAATTACGGTGGCAGTTGCAATAAATAATGAACGCCCCTCGTACATGCATTAAGGGGCTTTTTTGGCCCCCTCTAGAACAAAAAACTAAAAGTTCCTGGGTCAGGTGTGGTTCTTGATTGTATCGATTCCTGATCTTTGCACCCTTACTTACTTTCACCAATTTCATCCTAGTGTTTTTTTAGAAGAATAGCCCAAGTGTAAAATTCTTGCCTTTGTTTTCCTTTTACCGGTTGCTATGGTAACCAAAATGGCTAAAAAAAATAGGCTTAAAATAGAGAAATTGCTATTTTAGGCCAAATTTGAGGATTTTGGAGACCGGTTTTTTAAGAATAAGATATCAGCACAAGCAAATACCATAAAATCCTTTTAATATATTATGTGCCGTGATAATTCTCATCATCTGTTATATTTTTAATTTTTTTTTTGGTATTTGCTTGTGCTCTATATTAATTCCTCTGTTAACTGTCTCAAATTTGCTCCAAAATGGCCATTTTCCTATTTTCAGCCTATTTTGGCGGCCATTTTTGTTACCATAGCAACCGTAAAAGTCGAATCAATACTTTACACTTTGGCTATTGTTCTAATAAACTAATAAGAAGAAACTTGTGAAGAGCAAGTTTTATTTTTTGACCTCATAGGGGGGTCAAAATAGCCTCTTAATGCACGTACCCCTTTTGATCTGCAGTTTGGCATAGTATTGGTTAAGGATAGATTAAATCCTATTTAGAAAATAAATTTTAAAATTTAACTTATTGAGCTATTATTATTTACTGCATTTTTCCATACAAAACAATGGTAAAATAATCAAGGGCAGTTACTCTTCCTAGAATATCTAGATAGTTTAATACATTATAATTGTGTTTGGCGTACTAAGTATATTAACCCCAGTAAGTTTCAAGTATAAATGGTAACATATATTCAAGTTATAAGGTAAATTGTGTTTAGCCTTGCGAGAGTTATGGTTATTGGTGCCACTAGTGACCTAAAATGATTTTCTTGGGTGTGCTTGACAATCTTAAGAAAGATCGTGTAAATGCACTTGCAATACAGTTACACTGTCAGAAATTATTCTCTTCGTATTTAGGCTATAAAAAATTTGGGTGATTTAGTATTATAAGACTTTTATCAATGTTAGCGCTTTCACCTCATCTTATAGGTGGGTATGGTATTTACATGCTAGTGGTTGCCCCAGAGCATTCTATTTGTAGAAATTAGAATCTAGAAACCCTGTTGACATAACTGAGGCACTGATCTTTAAATTATTATTCATTTTTAAAGACATAAATCTAGCGGGCAGTTTCTTTAGTTGAAAGTTTCTAATATATGTTTAATCAAAGCAGCTGGGTTTTGAAATAGGACATAACTATACTATACGAAGAAAATAGTTCCAAACCCCTTTTCTCTGACTAAAACTAAATTCATTTACTTCTTCAAGTGCTGTCATGAATAGTAATGGCTATATTTATTTCCTGAATGCATGATTTTGATTATATTCCAAAACTGACACCCATAATCTCTCATAATATGACCAAAATGGGTGGGGGTATATCAAAGGGACTTAACTCGGTCAGTAATCAAAATCAGCGGTGTCATCAACTGCTTCTATTTACTAAAGACGCTACATTTTTGTTTGGTACATGAACATGTATATCACACTAGATGTTAGCAAAATTTGACCAAGTTCACCCTCAAACAGCCTGAGATCTGCAGTAGTAATAGGTGGGTGGGGTATTTACATGCTTAGTATTGTCCCTAAAGCATATCCGTATACAGAAATTGGAATCTAGAAACCCTGATAACATAGATAAAAAAGAGTTCTTTTAATTCTTAGTCATTTCTAAGGACATAACACTAATGGGCAGATTCATCAATTGAAAGTTTCAAATATATATTTATTCAGAGGAGTTTTGACACCAAATTTACTTTTAAAGACGAACAAGAAAGTTTGAAAGCCCATTACTCTGACTAAAACAATTTTTCTACTTTTTCAAGTACCGTTATGAGCAATGATGGGCATTTTTTCTTACTGGATGTTTCATCTCAATTATTTAACAAACTAATGATAATAACCTCTTATAATGTGATCAAAATGGGTCGGGTAATTCAAGGGGAGATAACTCGGTTAGTACTCAGAATCAGCGGTGTCATCAACTATTTCTATTTACTAGAGACTCTACATTTTTGCTTGGTATATGTACATGACACCAGATGTTAGCAAAATATGACCAAGGTCACCCTCAAACAGCCATGAGGTCTGCAGTAGTAAAAGGTGGATGGGGTATTTACATGCTTATTATTGCTCCCAGAGCATTCCGTATACAGAAATTGGAATCTAGAAACCCTGATAAGATAGATAAATAAGTGTTCTTTAAATTTTTAGTCATTTCTAAGGACATACCACTAATGGGCAGATTCTTAAATTAAAAGTTTCAAATATATTTTTATTCAATGGAGTTTTAACACATAATTTAACTTTAAAAGACCAACAAAACAGTTCAAAAGCCCATTTCTCTGATCAAAACTTAACTTTTCTACTTTTTCAAGTACCGTTTTGAGTAATGATGGGTATATTTTTCTTCCTTGATGCTTCAACTCAATTATTTAACAAGCTAATGATCATAACCTCTTATAATATGATCAAAATGGGTGGGGTAATTCAAGGGGAGATAACTCGGTTAGTACTCAGAATCAGAGGTGTCATCAACTACTTTTAAAAACTAGAGACCCCACATTTTCATTTGGTACATAACACTAGATGTTGCAAAGATCTGACCAGTAGACCCCTCTGACAGCCTTGAGATCTGCAGTACTACAAAGGACGCGGTGGCTTAGTGGTAGTGAGCTTGACTCGAGATCGAGGGGTTGAGCCTCACCGGCGTCACTACGTTGTGTCCTTGGGCAAGACACGTTAATTCCTATTTAGTGCTGGTTCAACCCAAGATATGGGTAATTTCCTGACAGTACTGAGCAGCAGATAAAGTATCTTGCCCAAGAACACAACAAAGTGACTCGCTAGCGATGTGTCATTTAAATTTCAATTAATGTTTTACGTACCAACCAATAATTGTTCAATCATGTCTAACATGTACTAAAGGAGGAGACGATATTGAACACATTTTAATCAAAAAATATGTTACTTATTCGGTTGTTTGAAATGGCACTGCTGTACAGTACGATATGTGAGATCTTAACGACGATATATTCCTGGGTTTCGTGCGGCAGTCTTACGGCGTTGTGCGATTTAACAGGGTCGCAAGGCTGCCGCAACAACAAATATGTTCATTTTCATTGTGATTCTTGTGCGATCTTATGAAGACGTATGACGGCTGCAAGGCTGCTGCAAGACACGTAAGATGTATGTACGACTAACGTAAGAGCTTGCACTCACGTATTTGGTTTGCGAATGGCGTATGTCCTTGTGCTTTCTCACTGATAGGAAATGTTAATATAGACAGAACCGTCAGCTCTGATAAAGAAATCTTTATGAGGCTCTATCCAACTCTGTATATGGAGGCTGAAAAAATCGCCTCAAACCGTAAGTTTTCCATTTAGTGCTTTTATGGTGTAAAAAAGTGAAAAAGGAGAATGTAGTGCACCACTGTATATATCTAAGCTGATTTGAGCTGAAAATTGTGTTAGGTCTAGTTTGAATCCTTTGTGTCTTGGTGTAAAGGAAGGTTGTTTACCTCACGACAAAAGCGATTCCGATAAAACCGTACATTTTGCAGCTCGCACCAGCTTGGATTATAAGTTGAAGAACCAGAGCGGAGCACTACATTTTCGTTTTTTCGCTATTTTGCACGATATTAGAAAAACTTTTTTCAGCCTCCATATACAGAACTGGCCGTTCTGTGTGTTAAGTTTCCTACCCGTGTTAATTGCACGGCTGCCGCAAGAATGCTGCAAAACGTACGACTACCGATGAAGCCCCAAGTTCGCACGACTTACGCACGGCCTCACTTGCGGCAGTCTTGCAAATCTGCATGACCATCCTGCGACAGCCTTGCGCGCGAACGTAAGACAATCGTGCTAGCGTCGTGCAGCTGCCTTAGGTGTCGTGAAATCCACCCTAGGTATGCAATTTTGTTTGCGATCTACTCAACGGCATGACAACTGCAGAAAATCGCTCGGCCAAACGATCGTACGATTGATGTGAAACAGACTGAAACAGGTGCGCTTCTTAACAGACTGAAATACAATTTTTTATAAATATAGAGCTGACATGTGCGACCAACGAAAAGTCAGAACAGCCTTTGCATCCTCGCAGTCTGATCAGAGGTTTTGATGGGCGCTCTATGGATAGTCAAAGGCCCAAGTTTCCTCAGGCGGAAAACTAAGACTGATCAGACTGTGTGGATGCGCGGGCGGATCTGAATTTTCGCTGTATGTACATTCCAACTGCTGGTACCTTACAAGTACTGGCTCGTTTGTGTCGTTAACTCATCCAGCGCTTCAAAAAAAAATTGAGCAATGTAAAATGCTAAGTTGATTTGCGCACCTGGGTCTTTCATCTCGTATCTCAGAGTTATATGAGAGAGTTATGACCCTGGATTAAGTTTTAGAAAAATGACAAGCGCTTCTTATGCGTTCAGTCAACACTGTTTCACCCAGGATCATGAATATTGGTTGATACACGTGTACACGTGAAGGGGCCATTGCTAAACGCATACGAGTGTTTGTAGAGAAAGTATTCTCATGTCATACTTACTTTACGCGTTATGAACACTTTCCTGTCGGATTCTGGGACACCTTCATTGCCCAAAAGTAAATACCACAGAGCGTTTGGTAAGCGTGTTGGCTGTATTTTCAGGCGACTAAATGCCTCTAAACATTTCGCGTGTTCCATTCCATGAACTTTTTCACGGCGACAAACGGAGCCTACGAAATCCGTGTGCGTTTCTCATATGTTGATAGTAATGCAAGTGTTTATAGTCCTAAGCATGCATTGAAATATCAGCTTACAGTTCAAAGAGAATTGCTGCCACTAATACCGTAGCATTATCAGGTGCTCTCTATAAAATTAAATGTCTTAATTGGCGTAACGTCAATTAACGTTGAATGTATATAGTGGCGGAATTTTGACGTCAACGTAAGTTGTTTATTTTTAAAAACGTCGACGTCATCGGCAAGTTGTTTATTTTCAAGACGTCGACGTTATGAAAATTTGGCACTCGTATAGGAAATAGGCTCGGCACTCAACTGGTTAAAGCCCAACCCTACGGGTTACACCTGGTAGGCAGTAAGCAGGACATTCAGGTCTACCTACCCATGGGTTTCACTACATCATGTATGCTCTGTTCTGTTTTCGTTTTTAAATTTGTTTTGTTCTCCAATACTGGTAAAAGGGAGCGCAGTGGCTCAGTGGTAGAGTGCTTGACTCGAGACCGAGAGGCCGCGGGTTCGAGCCTCACCGGCGTCAGAGCGTTGTGGTCATTGAGCAAGACACATTTATCCTAGCTTAGTACTGGTTTAACCCAGGAAGACCCGTGCCTGTTTAACTGAAAAATTGTTGATGGGATGTAAAGAATCAAATTAAACAAAAACAACTGATATAAATGTCGAGTGTGCAACCATGACCAATTTACTAAACAGATGAAAAAATAACACAACTCCTAAATTTGTAATCTCCAGCCAGCTTCTTTTTTATAAATATTAAATTATTGCCCATGACCTCAAACCTTTTAGAAAATGTGCAATGTTATTTGTTATCCCAAGCTGTATTGAAAATTTTACGAATTTATTTTTTATTTCATAGACTATTATGTTACCTTTCAGAAAAACAAATCAAAATCTGGGGTCACCGAACTAATTCTCTTTAGCGGAGGGTCAAAGGAGTACGTGCATTATATATATCTGTTCAGAGCACCCCCTTTGCCTATGCTCATACTGTCATTTTTACTCTCCTACCAGGTAGCTGTACTAACTCTCGAGATTATGTTGCCGATAAGGTCAAACACCTCGACCGAGCCAGTTTCCCAAATACATGTAGAATAAAGAATCTCGATGACAATTGCTGATGATCTGTCTGCTTTGTCAGAACACATCCTGCTAATTGCTTTTGTGATAATTCCTGTACTTATCAGCTGGCTAGACCTTCAACTAGGATTTCCTCTGACATGCCTTCTGTATTTCAAAGACTTCGAATTTGAGTAACTTCATTCTTTTTACGCCTCTTCACATAGCGATTGTTGGCCTGCGTCATTCCGGATATGTTATTTCCATTTTGGCTTATATGCTAGGTAAAATAAAAGTAATGACCAGGAACTAGTACAATCGTAGCTAACATTCTTCCTACAAAACCAAAATGGTGAAAACTAAATATACAGATAGATAGTATACAGTGGTGATGTACAGCTGTATAGCTCTCCCCTTGAAGTTAGTCGTTAGGCTACCTTAACATAACCAAAATCATTCACATACATGTATATAAAAGTATATACAAATCACATTTACACCAATAATAATAAAATGAGAAACACAACAGCACTTCTACTTTGGAACAGTTTCTAGGACGAACTTTCAACTAGTCAATGAATAACCACAGTGAACAATAACTCACGAAAAGCAAAACTTGATGCAGTAAGGACAAGGATTCGACAGAAAATATGCGGTTGGGGCACCTAACTGAAGATTCCTGGACTGTAAAATACCATCACTGTAAATACAGAGCAAAATAACATCATCATTTAAAACCCTTAATACCTAAATAGACAAAAAAGTTATGATTTCAACTAGCTAGACTGAATAGGTTTTTGGACTGGGCTATTATGGAACCAAATGCCCGTCTCACTAGCAAGCAATTAGTGGGGGATGCTTTAGCTAGAAACTAAGATGTCTACAATTTTATATAGTGGATTGACTTCAGAATAGTATAATCTTTGATTACTTTCAAGTAGATGTGATAGTGCCAGCTACATCATCAACACGACATAATAAGGCTGACTGCAGCAAATACGTCATTTGTCAAGATCAAGTCGAAAAGTTGATGTGTGTGAAAACTGAGAATTGCGGTCTAAATAAATTAAAAAAATCGTATACAGTTTTAGGAGATGTATAGAATTTTTAAGCCCATGGTAACTTGATGAGAAGGAGAAAGTTCAAAAAGACATTTGATATCTCTATTACAGATTTTATAGGATTTTTCACTAAAATTGGATGTAAACAAATGGTATTTTATGCAATGACACTTCTACAAAGGACAGTTTATTTTGCTATAGATGCAAAAATTCGCTGTATCTCAATTTGATCATATCCATTTTATATAGAACACACTTTATAGCAACATCTGTATAAGCGTTTAAAAAATTGGCAACTATGGTGGATGACAGGTTGGATGTCCCCTTTACTATCCCAATGCAATTAATATAATCATTTCTTGAAAATCATTTTCATAACTTTAAACAGCTTCAAAATATTTTCCTACTGAAAGTAAAAATATGTTTCTTTTTTCTAAAACTAAATACAAAGCTATGTTGAATACCATGTTATAATAAATTAAAATAAAAAAGAAATCTGATAAGTTAGCCCCTGGATTGTGTAGCTATTTATACTTAATTGCATAAGAATTTTGCATGAAAATTCATAATTTGTCAAGTTGATATACCACCACTGTTGAGGATGCAACATGTGGCAGCCACCTTGAGACTATGTCCTAAATCTTATGTTTTCTAAGCCCGAAAAACAATTTGAATGCAAATTAGTATGATTGACTGCAAAATAAGTGAAAATAAATGAAGACAACACATTGGCTTGCAAATGTATGAGCTTAAAATAATTCAGTTTAAAATAGACTGCAAATTTTGGAAAAACCAAGATGGCGGCCACTTTATAAATGGTGTCCATATAATATATCCACTTTGACAGCCATCTTGGATGGCATGTTGGATGCTCTCTTTATTTTATCCAAAGCCATTAAATAAAATTATTCTTGAAACTCGTTTGCATAAATTCAAACTACACTCTTCCAGTTCCAAATGAAAGCAGATATTATGTTATGATTTGCACATTGGTAACCATCTTTAATACCATGTTGGAACAATAAGCAACATTAAAGCCATGCTGATAAGTAAGTAACTTGTTTAACGAGACTATCTATTCTTGCTAGAAGTAATTTGCATTAAAATTTATAACTTTGTAAAGTTCTGATATACAACTGCAATTTTTAGATACAAAAGTGGCGGCCATCGTTAAACTACAGCCTCAGTCTTGTTTTTGTTTAAATTGAAAGATAATTTTAAGGTATATAGATATAACTGACGGCTATTTAAGAGACATGATAGTTGAAACTAAATTATGAGATTCTAATTAATAAAAGCACCGCAAGCACTGCAGAATACCCCGCCACTGCTGGGGGCACCAAAAGTTATTTTGTGAGATATATAATGCCTAAATAGCAACAGAACTGAGATAGACAGTGATATGACGTCCTTAGTCACAATATGTAACCTTTGATGGTCAACATATCTGTGAAGTTTCATTCAGATACTCCATATAGTAAATGAACTACAGGTCAAAAACCATTTTTCAGATCAATCAAGAGCAGATAACTCATGAACTGGAAAGGTAAGGGTGACAGTCCTTACTAAAAATATGTAACCTTTGATGTTCAACATATCTGTGAAGTTTCATTCAGATATTCCATATAGTAAATGAACTACAGGTCAAAAACCATTTTTCAGATCAATCAAGGGTAGATAACTCATGAACTGGAAAGGTAAGAGTGAAGATCCTTAGTCACAATATGTAACCTTTGATGATCAACATATCTGTGAAGTTTCATTCAGATATTCCATATAGTAAATGAACTACAGGTCAAAAACCATTTTTCAGATCAATCAAGGGCAGATAACTCATGAACTGGAAAGGTAAGAGTGATGGTTCTTTGTCAGAGTATGTAACCTTTGATGTGAAACATATCTGTAAAGTTTCATTTAAATATTCCACATAGTAAAGGAACTATGGGTAAAAAACATTTTTTAATTCAATCAAGGGCGAATAACTCACAAACGGGAAAGGTAAGAGTGACGGTTCTTAGTCACAATATGTTACCTTTGATGTGAAACATATCTGTGAAGTTATATTCAGATATTCCACATAGTAAAGGAACAATAGGTCAAAAACCTTTTTTCAGACCTATCAAGGGCGGATAACTCACAAACTGGGAAGGTCAGAGTGACGGTCCTTAGTCACAATATGTAACCTTTGATGTGCAACATATCTGTGAAGTTTCATTCAGATATCATGAACAGTGAAAAAATAACAGGCCAGAAACCATTTTTCCAATACGAAAAAGGGCAGTAACTCCGTTAAAAATGGACGGATTTCGCCCATTAACAATCCCATACCACTCATCGCCGATAACAATATGTATGCAAAATTTGAAAAAATTCCGTGAATAAATACTCAAGTTATCGATCGGAAATGGTGAGCACGGACGGACGGACGGACGGACGGACGGACGGACGGACAGACGGACAGACACCGAAGGGTATAACATAATACCTCGCCACACTTTAGTGGCGGGGTATAATAAGTTGAAAAAGGCGGCAATTTTGGACAAACAAAGTGGCGGCCATTAGAGGACACTTTCAGCGGGGCACTGACCCTTATTTTTGTATTGTTATCAACTAGCCATTTACCATGTTTCATGCTTTTATCATAAAATGCACGATTCTTTTCAAAATTGTTACATATCCGCCTCACTACATGTAAATAAGCCGGAACTTAGGAACAATTGCTAAATTTATTGTTACGGGCAGGGTAACAACGACAATTCTCGGCAGCAGGTGACATTAGAATTATGGCGAGTGAGTTTGTGTTGGGTTAGAGACAAGCAATTCAATAAAATTAAGGAGAAAAGAGAACTTATGACCAAATGCTAAATTTATTGTTACAGGGACAGGGGAACAAAGACACACTTTGGAAACTTTAAAAAGTATTGTGGGACAGGGTGGGTGTGGAGGGAGAGGTAGAGGTAATCAATTCAATTTATTTAAAGGGTACAGGAACAAGAATTACTCTCGAATGTCATCCATTGTACTACTGTGCTATTGCCATCTTTAGAATGCGTTCTACTGCCACTGCGCTACTGCAAACTTTACAATTAGTTCAACTGCTACCGCGCACTGCACACTTCACAATGTTTTCTATTGCTACTGCGCTACTGCTAACTTCACAATTTGTTCTACTGCTACAGTAACTGCGCTACTGCCAACTTCATAATTTGGTCTACTGCTGATGTGCTACTGCACTACTGCCAACTACACAAATTTATCTAACTGCGCTACTGCCAAGTCCACAAATGTATCTTACTGCGCTACTGCTTACGTCGCTCCCGTGTTGTTATGCTATATTTATTTATTTGTTTATTTAATTTGATTCTTTACGTCCCATCAACAATCTTTCAGTTATAAAGGGACGGGTCTTCCTGGGTTGAACCAGTACTATGCTAGGATTAATGTTCTTGCTCAAGGATACAACGCAGTGACGCCGGTGAGGCTCGAACCAGCGGCCCTTCGGTCTCGAGTCAAGCACTATACCACTGAGCCACTGCGCTCCCATTTATGCTATATGTGGATATTTATAGGTTACACTTATTATTTATTTATTTATTTATTTATTTATTTATTTATTTATTTATTTATTTATTTATTTATTTGTTTACTTATTTATTTACTCCACTTTCCCTTCTTCATTTTGTATTTGGTTTATCTCTAACCATTATCCTAATTTGCATATTTTTACAACACCGACAATTTGATTAATACATCAACTTGTGAATAAATAAGTTATTGTTATATTTTTGTTAAGCTATATTGTACATGTGATGATATAATATGATGCTTACATTATGTTTTATGTTTGTGGTGTGTAAATGCGTATCTAAATAAAGATATACATAAAAAACAAAAACAAAGAAGCAACAGATCGCCATGCTACTGTAGAATATCTACCTTAACCCTTTGTATTCTGATGGTTTCTTCAGTCTGATATGATACAATAAACTTAGGATGATCCACTGCATATGGCTATAATTTTCAACAAATTTTCTTTCTTTCTGTTCAAAGATTGCTTTAGTCGTAGCCAACGGTGTAGAAACTGATGAAATGCCGTGTTGTGTGGCTTTCATCTGGTTTTCACTGTTTGCCAAAGTACCCGTTTACGGGTTTTCAGTGTTTAAAGGATTAAATGCATACACTGAAATACTTTACTGACAATATTATGGCGTAATGTTGCCATATTCCTAAGACGACATCAAACCACGAGACATGTCAATACGTATTTTTTCTCTTCTACTTTCCTCAAAGATGCAATGCTAGCTAAACTTAAACTAAAAAGGGCCAAAAGTATTTGTCGTTTCGTACACAAGAGGTGTTCAAGATGTATTGAAGTATGTTTCTAGATGTCTTTTCTCCCTTATTACAAGTGTAAATATCTATAATAAATATTCATTGCTACTAAAGTACAATTGTCAAACATAACTTAATAGCTATGAGACGGTGTTTGAGCCTTAAATTGAAATCGCTTCTTGGAATGCCAGTCACGAACCTATTTACCTTATGAAATAGTTGTCGGTTTTGACAGTTTTAATTTATGACACCATGGTTATTGAAAAGTTTACGTACCCATTTGAGCCAGTCCTCAAAACTTTCTATTATTTGTTTTGTCTGTGTATTTGTATAGACCCAATTAACGACATTTCAAGTCTGTACTATTCTTTACTTGTCAGAAATTAAATAATAAATGTATAACAATGAACTTTGCATAACGTACAGTCAGTTATCGTACATCAGTTAATTCTGGTCAACTAGTGATCAACTAAGGACTTTCGAAACCTGAATTCTATAGTACTTTGTGTATAAATTGAAGAAGATTGTTGGCTTTAATAATTTTTCAGCGCAGTTCATTAAAATAATTTCCCATTATAAAAAGATTGGCTATATCATTAATGTATTACAACAGACTGCATGCTTGTGGTTACCCCAATTACGGTTGGCAACTTTGCTTTCCTCTTTAAGTGCACGCCGCAGGGTCGGACTTCAGACTCTATGACGGTTCCGACTTAAAGACTTATCTATTGATGAGATGGTAGGGGCTTGATGCTTTGGCTGTTTGTCGAGCCCACCAGGGTTTACCTGTTGGATTTCTTTTGCTCCAGTATTCAGTTTTATTTACTGTTGCGTCCTTATCTTTGCTTTATCTCCTTTTTATATCTTGATTTATATGTTCTAGGAGACGATGCATTGATAAGTTAGGGGTCTTTCATGCAAACAAAACATCTATGTGTCTTGATCCACATATGAACTCAGGATGAGGTTGGTGTACCGTAAAACTGGTTTAAGCCCTCCAGTAAAATATCTTACTGACCGTTCCAAGGCGGTACTTCTTTTGTGGATCTTTTTTGTTTTTTTAGTCTTGTGTTTGCTATGGCTTTGTGTGCGTCTGTTTATATGTGCCTTGTGGTCACCTGCTGGGAAAGGGCTGACCTCTTAGCTCTAGTTTGTGGTGTCTAACTGTGAGTTTGTCATTGGTATCCTGGGTAAGGTGTGGTACTCGTTTGTATTGATTCCTGATCTTTGCACCCTTACTTACTTTTAAATTCGGATGAAATGCCGGAGAACGCGACAGGTACACTGTATCAAACCAGGTGCATGAATTCAATCAAGATATTTCGTATTGGCCCAGTTACCTTAGTCTGTGAACACATTAAGGTCACCAATGCAGTACATTTTGTGACTTCAGCGAGGGCAACCACCTGCGATTATTGCACTGAATGCAGTTACAGGTCCGAGGTCAGTAGAATTGGCCAGAGCCAAATTTATTTCGTATTGGCCCAGTTACAGGTCCGAGGTCAGTGGCATTGGCCAAGGCCTAAATGATTTCGTATTGGCCCAGTTACAGGACCGAAGTCAGTGGATTTGCCCGAGCGAACATAATTTCGTATTGGCCCAGTTACAGGTCCGAGGTCAGTGGCATTGCCCTGAGCAAAAATGATTTCGTATTGGCCCAGTAACAGGTCCGAGGTCAGCGGCATTGGCCCAACCCGGAGTGATTTTGTATTGGCCCAGTAACAGGTCCGAGGTCAGTGGCAATGGCCCTGGCCAAAATTATTTCGTTATGGCCTAGTTACTGGTCCGAGGTCAGCTGCATTGGCCCAAACCAAAATGATTGCGTATTGGCCCAGTTACAGGTCGGAGGTCAGCGGCATTGGCCCTACCCGAAGTGTTTTCGTATTGGCCCAGCTACAGGTACGAGGTCAGTTGCATTGGCCCGAGCCAAATTATTTCGTATTCGCCCAATAGGTCCGAGGTCAGCGGCATTGGCCCGAGCAAAAATGATTTCTTATTGGCCTAGTTACAGGTCCAATGTCAGCTGCATTGGCCCAAGCCAAAATGATTGCGTTTGGCCTAGTTACAAGTCGGAAGTCAGCGGCATTGGCCGGATCCGAAGTGTTTTCGTATTGGCCCAGTAACAGGTCCGAGGTCAGCAGCATTGGCCCGACCTGAAGTGTTAACGCATTGGCCCAGATACAGGTCCAAGCTCAGCGGCATTGGCCCGACCCAAAGTATTTTTGTATTGGCCCAGTTACAGGTACGAGGTCAACTGCATTGGCCGGAGCCAAATGATTTCTTATTGGCCCAGTTACAGGTCCGAGGTCAGCGGCATTGGCATGACCCGAAGTGTTTTCGTATTGGCCCTGTTACAGGTCCGAGCTCAACGGCATTGACCCCACCCAAAGCGATTTCGTATTGGCCTAGTTAAAGTTCCGCGTTTAGCTGCATTGCCGACCCGAGGTGTTTTTGTTTTGGCCCAGTTGAAGGTCCGAGTTCAGCGGCATTGACCCAAGCCAAAGTGATTTCATATTGGCCCAGTTACAGGTCCGAGGTCAGCGGAATTTGGCCAAAGCCAAAATGATTTCGAATGGGCCAGTTACATGTAGGTGGGCAGCTGCATTGGCCCAACCCGAAGTGATCTCGCATTGGCCTAGTTTCAGGTCTGTGGTCAGTGGCATTGGCACAACCTGAAGTGTTTTCGTAATGGCCCAGTTACAGGTCTGAGATCAGCGGCATTGGCACAACACGAATAGTTTTTGTAATGGCAGTTACAGGTCCGAGGTCAGCTGCATTGGCCCGACCCAAAGTGATTTCGTATTGGCCTAGTTACAGTTCGAGGTCAGCTGCATTGGCCCGAGCTAAAGTGATTCTGTATTGACCAAGTTACAGGTCCGAGGTCAGCGGCATTGGCCCGACCCGAAGTGATTCCATATTGGCCCAGTTACTGGTCCGAGGTAAGCTGCATTGGCCCGACCCAAAGTGATTTCGTATTGGCCCAGTTACAGGTCCGAGGTCAGCGGCATTGGCCCAAGCCAAATTATTTCCTATTGGCCCAGTTACAGGTCCGAGGTCAGCGGCATTGGCTTGACCGAATGATTCTTTTGTATTGGCCCAGATACAGGTACGAGGTAAGCTGCATTGGGCGGAGCCAAATGATTTTGTATTGGCCCAGTAACAGGTCCTAGGTCAGCGGCATTGGCCCGATCCAAAGTGTTTTCATAATGACCCAGTTACAGGTCAGTCGTCAGTGGCATTGGCCTGACCCAAAGTGATTTCGTACTGGCCCAGATACAGGTCCGAGCTCAGCGGCATTGGCCAAACCCGAGGTGTTTTCGTATTGGCCGAGTTACAGGTCCGAGATCAGCGGCATTGGCCCAAGCCAAAGTGATTTCGTATTGGCCCTGTTGCAGGTCCGAGGTCAGCGGAATTTGCCCCAGCCAAAATGATTTCGTATTGGCCTAGTTACAGGTAGGAGGTCAGCTTCATTAGCCCCACCCAAAGTGATTTTGTATTGGCCAGTTACAGGTCTGAGGTCAGTGGCATTGGCACGACACAAAGTGTTTGTGTAATGGCCCAGTTACAGGTCCAAGATCATCGGCATTGACGCGACATGAACTGTTTTCGTAGTGGCCCATTTACAGGTCGGAAGTCAGGTACATTTGCCCAACCCAAATTGATTTTGTATTGGCCCAGTTACAGGTCAGAGGTCAACTGCATTGGCCCCAGCCAAAATGATTTCATATTGGCCCAGTTACAGGTACGATGTCAGCTGCATTGGCCTGACACAAAATGATTTAGTATTGGCCTAGTAACGGGTCTGCGGTCAGCTGCATTGTCCCAACCCGAAGTGATTTCGTATTGTCCCAGTTACAGGTCTGAGATAAGCTGCATTGGCCGGACCCGAAGTGATTTCGTGTGGGACTAGTTACAGGTCTGAGTTCAGCTTCATTGGCCCAAGCCAAAATGATTTCGTTTTGGCCCAGTTAAAGGTATGAGGTCAGCTGCATTGGCGCGACTCAAAGTTATTTCGTATTGGCCCAGTTACAGGTACGAGGTCAGCTGCATTGGCCAAACTGAAGCTATTTCGTTTTTGCCCAGTTACAGGTCTGAGGTCAGCTGCATTGGCCCGACCTGAAGTTTCATATTGGCCCACTTATAGGTCTAAGGTCAGTTGCATTGGCCTGAGCCAAAGTGATTTCGTATTGACCCAGTTACAGGTCTGAGGTCAGTGGCATTGGCCCGACCCGAAATTATTTCGTATTGGCCCCGTTACAGGTCGGAGGTCAGCTGCATTGGGCCGACCCGAAGTGATTTTGTATTGGAAAGTTACAGGTCTGAGGGTAGCTGCATTGGCCCAACCCAAAGTGTTTTTGTATTGGCCCAGTTACAGGTCCGAGGTCAGCTGCATTGGCCCGACCCAAATTGATTTTGTATTGGCCCAGTAACAGATACAAGGTCACTGACATTGGCCCAACCCGAAGTGATTTCGTGTTTGCCCAGTTACAGGTACAAGGTCAGCTGCATTTGCTAGAGCCAAAATAATTTTTCAAATGGCCCAGTTACAGGTCGGAAGTCAGCGGCATTGGCTCGACCCAAAGTGTTTTTGTATTGACCCAGTTACAGGTCCGTGGTCAGCTGCATTGGCCCGAGCCAAAATAATTTCGTAAAGGCCCAATAACAGGTCAGTGGCATTTGCCCCAGCCAAAATTAGTTCATATTGGCACAGTTACAGGTCCGAGGTCAGCGGCATTGGCTTGAGCCAAAATGATTTTGTAATGTCCCAGTTACAAGTCCGAGGTCAGCTACATTGGCCCGACCCGAAGTGAATTCGTATTGGCCTAGTTACAGGTCTGAGGTTAGCTGCATTGGCCTAACCCGAAGTGATTTCGTATTGGCCAAGCTACAGGTCCGAGGTCAGCTGCATTGGCCTGACCCGAAGTGTTTTCGTAGTGGCCAAGTTACAGATCCGTAGTCAGTGGCATTTGTCCGACCCAAAGTGATTTTGTATTGGCCCAGTTACAGGTCCGAGTTCAGTGGCATTGGCCCGACCCAAAGTGACTTTGTACTGATCCAGTTACAGGTCCGAGGTCTGTGGTATTGGCCCAAGCCAAAGTGATTTTGTATTGGCCCAGTTACAGGTCCAAGGTCAGCAGCATTGGCCTGACCTAAAGTGATTTTGTATTTGCCCAGTTACAGGTCTGAGGTCAGCTGCATTGGCCCGACCGGAAGTGTTTTTGTATTGACCAAGCTACAGGTACGAGGTCAGCTGCATTTGCCAGCGCCAAAGTGATTTTGTATTGGCCCAGTTACAGGTCCGAGGTCAGCTGCATTTGCCAGCGCCAAAGTGATTTCGTATTGGCCAAGCTACAGGTCCGAGGTCAGCTGCATTTGCCAGCGCCAAAGTGATTTCGTATTGGCCAAGTTACAGGTCCGAAGTCAGCTGCATTTGCCAGCGCCAAAGTGATTTCGTATTGGCCAAGTTACAGTCTGATGTCAGCTGCATTGGCCCAACCCGAAGTGATTCCGTATTGGCCCAGTTACAGGTCCGAGGTCATCTGCATTGGCCCGACCCGAAGTGATTCCGTATCGGCCCAGGTACAGGTCCGAGGTCAGCTGCATTGGCCGAACCTTTGGGCTCCGGCCAATGCAGATGACCTTAGACCTCTAACTGGGCAAATACCAAATCGCTTGGTTAATGACATTTTTATTCAATAACTTGACACACTCTTACAGTCTTATGTCTTAGCGTAGATATTTAATATCATCACGCTAGAGAACCACTGTTCTCGAACAGTGCAATCATCCTGGGGTGGTTGCCGTCGATGAAAGCACAAAATGTACTGTTAAGGTTTACTGTGGTTCATTCTAAGAGCAAGTTCTTTACATCTATTAATTTTCACAGTGATGTTTTACCCCGGCATCCAATTAAGGTTACCATGCATCCCCAGGACAATTTTTCATGGGTGCAAAATTGTTCATTTGGGACCCCCTGGATGCGAAACGAAGGTGTCCTAAAAAATTAAGTTTGGACTATGCGTAATTGCATGGTTTCTATGGCAACGCATAGCGAATTTGAGAAGGGGGGTCTTCCTACAAAATTACTCATATCTCAGCTGTTACTTATCCTAGACTACTAAACTTAATATCAAATTAAAGCTTAGACATAGGCCTAGTATAAATTTGTTGCATTAGCAAATTATCTAATTTGCATATTCATAAATATTTATGAAAACATTAAAAATGTGGTTCACGAATGGGGGTATACATACAAGATCAGTAATATCTCAGCTACTTTTAGTCGTAGATTACTAAAATTTGTACTAAAAGAAAGCTAAGACATAGGCCTTTTATTCCATGGTCAAATATGCATCGTATCATGTTTGCATAATTTGCATTTTCATGAATATTAATAAAAACGCTAAAAAATAAGGGAAGATCATTACAAAAATAAATAGGCTGATTTCATCCCAATATTGTCATTGTTGCATGTTTTAGTATAATCAATGTTACAATTTGACAGGTCCATTCATCCAGTGGTCCTATATGAATATTATCTCATTTGAATATTCATGAAAATGTATGAAAACTTAAAACAATAAGGGAAAATCGCGTAAAAAACTATAAGCCTAGGGGAGGGGTTAAGGTACAATCTATCCTGCACTCCTAGGGCCTTTTAAATTCATGTCATATTGTTCAGTGGGACCCTCAGAATGTGAAACGAAGTTCTCCTCAAAAGAAATTTGGTATGGGCTACGTGAAAATGCATGGTTCCCATGGCAACCGCTTATATGATTCTCGAGATTTGGGCGTAGGACTACAAATTCAATCATATCTAAGGTTCTACTTGTCCTAGAGCACTAAAATTGGGGTCAAATTAAAGCTTAGACACATGTTTTTTTCCTGTGGTCAGATTTGCAACAATGACAATATTGGGATGAAATCAGCCTATTTATATTTGTAATGATTTTCCCTTATTTTTTTAGCGTTTTATTAGTATTCATGAAAATGCAAATTATGCAAACATGATACGTTGCATATTTGACCATCGAATGAAAGGCCTATGTCTTAGCGTTCTTTTAGTACAAATTTTAGTAATCTACGACTGGAAGCAGTTGAGATATTACTGATCTTGTAGTATATACCCCCATTCGTGAACCACATTTTTAATGTTTTCATAAATATTTATGAATATGCAAATTAGATAATTTGCATATGCAACAAATTTATACTAGGTCTATGTCTAAGCTTTAATTTGGTATTCAGTTTAGTAGTCTAGGATAAGTAACAGCTGAAAAATGAGTAATTTTGTAGGCAGACCCCCCTTCTCAAATTCGCTATGGGTTGCCATAGAAACCATGCAATTACACATAGCCCAAACCATTTTTTTAAGGACACCTTCGTTTCGCATGCAAGGGGTCCCAATGAACAATTAGGCACCCAAGAAAAATTGTCCTGGGGGGTGCAAGGTAACCTAAATTGGATGCCGGGCTATTTCATTTGGCATGATGACTGAAGAATTGAAGTCCACTCTGGCTCAATTGGAGCCAGCTAAGTACCTGCCAATTTCTAGCTTGCCAGTGGGATTTTATGTGTCTTCACAGACTAACTAAAACGCTACTGAAGTCATTAGGTATTATATTGTATGACATCAAATAATGTAGAATACTTATATGTGAAGGACTGGAACGTTTTACATATTTTATTATTGTTTGAGAAGTTACACGCTGTTTCGTTGCTTTTCGCAAAGATTGTTTGTACCAGTAGTCAAGGGTCTCACTATCCAAGTTGTATGCAGTCGTCAAGCTGTGACCGGACGCAGTCGATGGGAGCACAAGCGGTTTTTACAAAGCCAGAGCATTATAAGTGTGGTTTTATTAGCTCACCTAAGCCCAAGAGTCAAGGTGAGCTATTATGATCGTTGAATGCCTTGGGTGTGGCGTACATTGTGTGTCGTGCGTCGTCAACAATTACGTCAAATGTCATCTCCTCCTAAGCTACTGGCTACATTTGACAAAACATAACAGGAATGATCCTTATATGACCCTCTTTAATAATCAATCAAATGGTTTAGACTGGTTGCATATCTAGGTTAAATAGGCTAAAAATATAATTTCGAGATGAAAACCTTAAAAATTTTGATATTTGGTATGTAGCATCATGTAGTGAACCTTTACCAAGTTTGCTCAAATTATGCCCCTGTTGCCAAAATTGGCCCCGCTGCGGGGGTCACATGTTTTACATAGGCTTATATAGGTAAAACTGAACAAAATACATGGCTAATACCGCAAGGCATAGAGCTTTGATACTTGGTATTCAGTATCATCTAGTGGACATCTACCAAGTGCGTTTAAATTAGGACCTCTACCAAGTTTGTTCAAGTTATGCCCCTGGGACCATCATGTAGCCTCATCTAATGGACCTCGACCAAGTTTTTTTTTTCAAATTATGTCCCAGGGGTCACATATTTTACATAGGCTTATATAGGATAAGAAATGTTTTTAAAAAATCTACGACGAAGTGAAAGAAAGCTATAAGTAACGTGATATTTTTTTTTTTTTTTTGGGGGGGGGGGGGGATGAGGTGGGGGAGTGGGGTTCTTCATGGTTGCTGGAGATACTTCAAAGTAAAGCTTTTTTGGCTAGGTAATCTATGGGGGCAAGGGGGTTAATCAGAAATTAAGAACTTCATTACCTGGCAGTCATGCTACTTGGGTGCGGGATTGCTGGAAACCCCACACAAACTACAAAGTCAGAACGCATAAAATCCCATGCTCCTGTATATATGCTCCCCAAATGCCGCACATTAAATTTCGTTGTGACTGCCCTGAGCCTGGACGCATTCAAGATGGCAGTCGAGTCTCTACCTGCCTACCAGGCCTAAATTTTAGGCTATGAACTGTACAGTGGCGTTATGCCATTTTATCAACCGTGCTTGTTCCACTGCACACTCTACGTTTGTGGCACGGTTTTCACCCTCATCCGTAAATGCCTACCATTGTGCGTGGAAGAGTAAATCATTAAAGTGTTCTGTACCGACTGACTCTTCCTCAGGGTGCCAGGGTTGTTCTGCAGTGTGTGATTGTGGTATGTCCTGATCATGCTTACTAACTTTCTATTAGGCACTTTTCTATATTTACATTTCCACTGCGAGCCTTTAAATGAGCCTCTACATTTGAGATGTGGTTCATACCTTCATGAACAAATCGATTTAAGCCGCACCCACATACGCGCCATTTGAGCGGGCTAACGTAAAATCCATCCAATAACGTTGCTTGTTTACTGACGTTTGCGTGACGTTGAACACGTATCGCCATAACGTTAAGCGCGGGACTTTGGCGTTTTGGCTATTCCAAACCCTACGTTATCTCTGATTTAATTCAAAATATCTGGAAAACCAGTCAAGTTAGGTGAAAATTGATAATTGATTCTGGACTGATAATATAAATGTAAATATAAGCAATAAATTCAATTTTTGTAAGGTTCATGGAATCATGAATACTTCGGGTCTCTTGCAAAGTAAACTTGAAGCCCTTCGGGCTTCACTTACTTTGCAAGAGACCCTAAGTATCCATGATTCGGGCTTCACGTTTACTTTGCAAGAGACCCGAAATATTCATGATTCCATGAACCTTCCAAAAATCGAATTCATTTCTTAAATGATAGGCCTTCTTAGTTTATCCTAAGTATCAATACAGATGTGTCTAGTCGGATGAGGCAGGCCCTGCAATTGGTGTTCTTATTTGCCATTCTGACTGAAACATTTGTAGGCATTTCTGTAGGAAAGTGCATCTTGGTTTAACTGTTTGATTTCATTTGCTCCGGTACTCGGTTGTATGATCATCTTTGTTTCATCTTCTTTTTATATAGAGGATCTTACATGAGTGCTCATGTTTTATTAAATTTATTCAACGAGTTGGGGAAAGGAGATAAAATACGAGGCTTGCAAAGCATTTTATCTCTTTTTCACAACGAGTTTAATAAATTCAATAATACAAGAGTACGAATGTTAGATTCTATTTATCATATGACATTAAGATTACTTTGAAATCTCATATCTGCCGTAAAAACGTTATAATTTTGTCATTACACAACGTGCCGTGCCTAAATAGCCGGACAAATACAGCGGGAACAACTCTCATTTTAGGCCACTGGCTGGATATAGTTTACCTCCCCTCAGGGGGAATTTCGAAGACCATATTATTGTAGAAGCCCAATGTTTTGCGAGCATTTTGCAAAATGTTAGCCCTCTGACAATGGCAGCGTTAAGCTGTAACAGCCTGTTACATACGTTACCCTACAAAATATTTGATAATCAACATTCTTTTTAAGACTTCAGAAATGTGCAAAACATAAGGTAAGATTTCCAAATTGGTTATATTTTCGAAGTAAGCTATTCCTGGGCCACATATAATGACATTTGAAAAAAAATATAGTCACCTCTGATGTAGCGTATGTAACATTTTTCATTGAACTATCTTTTAAATGATAAATGAATCTAATGTAGGTTGTCTTAAATTTTATTGAAACCACTTTATGTTAACTAATTTGGTTTAAATTAAAGAATTTTTATTTACCTTTACAAAACTGCAAGCATTACGTTTCTATCTTATACACTTTTTGAGTTATTAGATGTTGAACATGGTAGCCCCATATCACACAAAAATGTAAAATTTAATTCTCTAGGTCTTGCGCTGGCTATAGGCACCCCTTCCCCCAGGGGAATTTAGTACAATATAATTTCCAAATACTACTGTTACAACCGAGCGGTCACGGGTGCTGTTTCAGTTGTCAGGATGACACCCGGGGGAAGGGGTAACTCACAAGTAACTAATCAGAAAGTTTTCTTCTCTTTATCTATACTTCAGATCTCTAACTTCTAAATATTTACTCGGACAGCCGCACGAAGACCCTTCAGCTAGCAGCACGACCCTGCTTCAATAACGTTCAGAGCTGAAAAACCCTCGTGCTTGCAGACGACGAGCTTATATACTCCAGCATCCAGCCGTCCAGCGAGCTGCTGGAAAAGTGCTGGAAAATCAGCAAGGCGCTGGAAAATCAGCAAGGCGCTGATTTTCCAGCAACGCGCTGATTTTCCAGCATCCAGCACTGTGGAATTTGTGACGTCACGGCTGGATACTGTTGAAAACTGAAGCGGGTGGGGTGCTTAAATACATATTTTCAGTTCAAATTCATGGATTTGAAACATACACTACGTTAAACTTGTTTCTTCAAAATAAGATGCAGACGAATTTTCGGAAAGCTTTACTTTGTACACATGCACCGGTAAACAAATCGCTTACGTCACAATCGATAGCAGTATAAAATACATCGACTGAGCAACACGATGCTCGCCGGGCAAGCTGTGAAAATATGATGCTAAAACAGGTAAATACAGACTTGACAGCACATGCATTTAGCATCACATTGTCCCAAACATGTCCGGACACAAGACCAACAGGCACAAAACAGGATTAATGCGTTTGAATACCGATTCATGTAACAACATAAAAGTGCACCCGCACCTGGCTTCACAAATAGAAACAAGAACTAGCTTTCGGAACAGCGATACTTTGGGAAACGGTTTAAGAAAGGAACACAAACATGATCTCTTTACACTCTGGGTAAAGGGATCATAAGACAGTGTTCCTCAGAATATGGGTAAACACAGAAAACTTCCACTTTCGGTTTCCCAAGATACTAAAGAGAGAGAGAAAGAGAGAGAGAGAGAGAGAGAGAGTAAATGCAACATGCACTGATATGCATTAAGATCAAAACCATGTGCAAACTACACACATCCATATAGAAGAGAGTTGAGCCTGATAAATCCCAAACACAAAAGTAGAAGGAGCTCCGTGTATCCAGATTTGGATCCAGTGGATACAAATCTGGATCCATGAGATCCAACATGGGTAATTTGACTGAGAAAGATAATGGTGATGCTCATTAGCATCTATAGGCTCACAAGAATGCTGTTCATTGCATGAAAGCTAGATCTTGAGAAGGGGAGAGAGGCTCAGACTTTACATTACCCCCCTTCTCCTAAAGCTTATGTCCTCATAAGCAAGGAAAGAAATTATACAATAGATAGTTATGGTTGAAAAAGAAAGAGATGCACCATAGTTATGAATGAATTGATAAAACACCTCCCTGTGACCCCCTTTTCGCATGAGAAGAAATTCACAGATAGCTGTTGCCTCATCCATTCAAACTCAAAGTCACATATAATATATATATCTGATATATGTATATTGCCAGGTTCCTTGCATGATGGGCAACGATTCAAACCCAAAATTGATGAAACAGGACCCCGAGAAACGGGTTTCTGAGCCATGAATTTTGGTGCTTGAACGACAACTAAACTAACTCGGTAGAGAAGAGAACATGCTCATAAGCAAAGAACTAGCAATAATCCTAAGTTGAATAAAAAAAATCACTTTCACAAAAATACTACTATCTCTGATATTATATTTGCCAGGTTCCTAGCATGATAGGCAACGATTCAAACCCAAAATTGATGAAACTGGATCCCGAGAATCGGGTTTCCAGGCCATGAATTTTGATGCTTGAACGACAACTTAACTAACTTGATAAGTATCGAACATGCCCATAAGCAAAGAACTAGCAAGAATCCTTAGATGGATAAAAAAATCACTTTCCACAAAAATACTAGAATCTCCGTCCATGTAGCGTTCCACAATATTCTGATCATTATAACAAGGTATTGAACACTCGTAAAACAGTGTCTCAGATAAGACATAATTCAGAATTTTTGCACATCTTCAACTCTGAATACCGAATAGTATTCAGTTTTGAAGATGAAAAATGAAGAAAACTGAAAACAGTGTCATCTGTGTCACCAGTGATACGGAAAATTGGAACTTAAGTTATTTGATAGAACTTTCACAGTATATATAGTCCAGGAGAGAACACAACAGTCAGGACAGTTTATTTCTTGAGACGCTTGGCTTGGTCACCCAAAGAACTTGAAATTGGACGTTTCTTAGCTTTGTCGTCAGAATAGCTTGAAGAAGGACGCTGCCGATATGCATCTAAGGAGAGTCGGCTACGTCTCTCAGGAGAAGAACTCTGAGCCGGAGCTGGCTGGCGCGCACTGTCACGGTCTTCCATGCGTTGAAGAATGGCTGACATGGTGTGGCGTAGCATTTCTATTTGGAAGGTTTGCTGTTGGATCGCTTCAACAAGAGTATTAGAAAACGTTGACAAAGCCTGCACAAGAGGATCAGCTCCCGCAGGCTGAACAGAAGGAAGGGTACCGGTGCTTGAACTGCTGGTCTCAGTCATAGTGGCTGTAGTCTTGGATGTAATAACGGAAGTAGTGGAAGTAGAGGCGGCAAGGCTGGTGGTCCTCATAGGACTCAAAGTTGAAGTAGGAGTAATGGTCGCTGACAAAATGGAAGGAAAAGTTGAGATAAGCGGGAAGGATGGCCCGGAGATAACTTCTGTGGAACAGGATTGAAGGATAGGCATAGCTTGTGGCAAAGAACTTGATACTGCAGGAGAAATCTGTCCACCAAACACTGGAACGGCAGCCACCGGAGAGGAAAAAGCTAACTGTTGACTGGTAGCTGCGGCACAGGTTGACAAATGGATAGGCTGTGCGGTAGGAAGAGGCGTAGCTATATATGAATCAGTGATAGGCGTAGGTTGATAACGGATGCTCATGTTCATCGCTTCCACAGATGAAGCAGGCAATGGAATGTAGGGGTCAACATCACGCGTGGGAGTTGCTTGTAAATCACTGTGAAACTCCCCAAGCTGCCACGTTGCTGTACATGTTGGCCTAGGCTTCGGGATAGAAATTAGTCTAGATGGTGCAGGAGGCGACACAATAGTAGATGTAGGAGTCAAAGGCTCATCAGGATTGTAATCCAAAAGGCGGTCCAACAGATTCTCGGACGAGGCAGGTTTTAGGGACGCTGCAGCAGCAAGGCCAGACTCATTCTTCCTCCTCTTCTGCCACTCGCAGTCTGATTCTTTGGCAGTGAGCCGAAGGTAGTCCAATCCCTCTTCCAAATGTTTTGGCTTCAAGCTCCTCATCAGAATTTGATGTGGCTCCAAGATTGTATCTTGCATGCGGATATCTGACATCCTCTGGTGATGTGCAGGGTAAACATCAGGCCTCACATGCCTCCGTAGTGACTCCTCGTCGGTGCACCTGAACAAACAGACCTTGCAGTAGAAAGGTGCCTCGTCGAGACGAACGTGTTCTTTGTAGATATGTGAGATGACCCTCCTCTTCTCGTTAGTATGCCCGCAGTTTAAACATTTACACGCTCTACCTCTAGCTTGACTCATCTTGACTATGTTCTGAAGAAGAGGAAGGGAAATATGGGTCAGCAACTGATCGGACTACATCCGCCCAGAGGTAATGAATGTGTGGACAGGAACAAATTTCTAAAGCTTTGGTTTGCAGTATATTATATGCTGTGGAATTGGAGCAGACGTAGGTGGGTAGGACAGCGAACACCCAAGCTACCAAAAAGAAACTGTCTTTTGGGTTCTGGCTTTTACCCAACAGGAGTCAACGTAATATAGGAGCATCGTGAAATTATATGCATATATAGCAACTCTACTGTGTTGTGTTATTAGACACTGTTTCCAACAGGGGCAGGTCAAATCAGGTTGTTGGGGAGTTTGCAGTGGGTATATCACTAGAGGCGCTATGTCTACTGGGGAGTTCAAAACAATCAGCTTTATGGTACTTGTTAAATTTCCTCCTTTCCTTGGGGACATGTCCTCTGACATATTCCCTGGAAATGAAGACATTTTCTTTCGTGAATCTACTATGGAAATCTTCAGTCTCTCATTAGTTTAAATTTTCTCATCATGAAACTAATTAAATAGTACATCAGGCTGGGTTGTGGCTGTTTTCCCTGTCCGCATACACATTCATGATAACTAGGAGTAGGATTACAATACATGGTAGATACGATCACACAAAGCAGACGTGGTAGCATAAAACTGATACTGTGCATCCTGGTCTAATATATAAGTTTACTGTGATTGTGTCCTCAAATACTACTGATGTGCTCTATGCTGCATGTCGGGCGTAAATAATTAATAAATAACAAACAACTATTAATCATCACACGGGCAGTGTTCGATAGTAAAGCATGGTATGCTTAGTATTGGCCTTGCCTGTTTATCAAAATTGACCTTTTCTCTCGGGCCAACCATCTGGGGATATTGTTTCCTTCATAGGGTTTCATTTTGTTATGGTGTAGCACCTGAAACAACCTTGACTTGGACAGCTGTACACGGTAAACTAAATCATTGTACTTTTGCACAATCAAACAGGGGCCACGATATGTAGGCTGCAATTTCGGCGAAAGGCCTGGTTTCACGGATGTTTGCTCAACCCAGACAGCGTCACCAACCTTATAATGATATATCACTAACTTGGAATCGTAAATTTCAGCCTGGCGCTTTGCCGTTACGGACAAATGTTTCCGTGCGACATCATGCGCATGTTGCATTCGTTCTTTCAAGTGTTCAACATAATCGCCATAACTTTGAACAGCATGGTTGAAGTTACATGTACCGCCATACATAAGCTCTGCAGGTAACCTGACTTCTCGACCTAACATCAGGAGATTTGGCGTAACTCCGGTACTCTCATGCGGGGATGCTCGGTATGCAGCAGCCAGGCAGCCTAAGTTAAGGTCCCAATTTTCCTGCTCGCCACATAGAAAAGCTTTAATCATTCGTAACAGACTTCGATTGAACCGCTCGGCCTGTCCATTGCAGTGAGGATTCCGGACCGAGGTTCTAGTCTTTTTAATTTCCAAGAGCCGACACAATTCAACGAAAAGCAAGCTCTCATAGTTCCGTCCGCGGTCAGAGTGTAGCGTTAACGGACATCCATATCGACAAATAACCTCGTTCAATAGTTTATTTGCACAGGTCACAGCAGTCTGATCAGGCACAGCCATTATTTCGACCCATTTAGTAAAGTGGTCAGTAGCGACAAGTATGTAGCGGTTGCCGCGGGGCGTAACTGGTAAGGGTCCAAGGATGTCCGTTGATAGCCGATCAAGGGTGGCACCTACTTGCATTTTCCCTAACGGGGCCCGTGGTACTTTGTGTAATGGTTTGATAGTGGCGCAGACATCACATTTGATAATCCACATGTATACGTCTTCGCGAACCCCATACCAGAAAAACCTCTGTAACAGTTTTTCTAGCGTTTTCTTTCGTCCCAGATGACCAGAAATGATGGAATTATGCATTTGGTGTAAAATGTTAGCTTTAAGTGGTCGTGGCACAATCAGTTGAAGGTGGGACCCGGTTCCATCTTTACGGTGAAATTGGCGATAAAGGCAGCCATCTTGTATCACGAGGGATTGCCATATGCTCCAGTAATATCTGGCGGCTGGGCTCAAAGCTACTACATCAGTATGCGGTGGCCTTGCCCCCTTTTCAAGCGCTCCCCTAATAAAAACTATGTCTGGGTCGCCTATTTGCATGGATTTAACATGTAACTCATCCTGCTCTAAAGACCACATGTTTGAGGGGTTGGCTGTAGACCTTGACCGGGTAGTCACAGCTCGCACAGACTGTGTAGTATGTCCGCAATCATCACCGAGCATTTCATTTTGACGCTTCACGCATTTCTTACAGGGTCCGCATTTTAGAGATTCAAGGTTGTCAATATCTTCACACTGACAGTCCCACGGGTCTGGACAGCGCGACAATGCATCTGCGTTCCCATGGCTGCGTCCACGGCGGAATTCTATGCTGAAATCGAAAGCGGATAGAATTTCGATCCATCTAGCTATACGAGATTTTGGTTCTTTAAGTTTGAAGAGGAAAGTAAGTGCTTGGTGGTCGCTTCGTACAAGGAACTTCCTACCTAAAAGGTATTGTCTATAATATTCTGTAAAGTGCCTGACCCCGAGCAGTTCCTTATCCGTTATGCAATAGTTTCGCTCGGCTTTGTTGAGGGTTCGGCTACCATAGCTAATTACACGCTCTTTCCCGTCCTGCATTTGACTGAGGACAGCCGCTATTTGGGTGTCACTCGCGTCAGTATCAAGTACGTACAGGCCTTCGTTGCGCGGATACGCCATGAGTTCTGAACTGGTGAGCTTCTCTTTAAGCTCATCGAATGCTTTCTGGCACTCCGGGGTCCAGATAAATTGCTGATCTTTGTGGGTAAGCAGAGTGAGAGGCCTAACTAGGTCACTGTAACCCTTTATAAAGCGGCGGTAGTAAGATCCTAAGCCAAGAATCTGTCGGACTTGGGTAGGTGTTGTAGGAATGGGCCAGTCCCTTACTTTGCTTAGATTGTCTGAATTTGGCAGGATTCCAGCAGCACTGAGTTTGAATCCCAAAAATGAGACGGTGGTTTGCAACAATTGGCATTTTTCCGGTTTCAGCTTCAATCCTGCATCTCTGATCCTTGATAGGACCTCCCTAACACGGTTCATGTGCTCGTCAAAGTTCGATCCAAACACCAAAACATCATCCAAATATATAAGACATGTGTGCCACTGTAAACCCCTTAACACGATTTCCATTAAGCGTTGAAAGACCGCAGGACTGTTGGTCAGCCCCATTGGCATCGTCAAGTATTCAAACAGACCGTATTTGGTGCAGAATGCCGTCTTTTCGATATCTTGCTCTTGGATTGAAATCTGGTGAAAGCCTGAGGTCAGGTCAAATGTATAATAGTACTTTGCATCGGCTGCAGCGTCCAGACAGTCAGAAATCCTTGGCAGAGGGAACGCATCCTTCTTTGTAATCTCATTGAGCTTACGGTAGTCCACACAGGGCCTCACTTTTCCGGATTTTTTTCGAACTAGACAAATGGGGCTGGCCCAAGGGGAGGTACTTTTCCTAATGACCCCTTGTTTCTGCAATTGTTGGATAACCTTCTCCTCTTCGGCGGCAAATGCAACTGGAACCCGTCTGGGAGGCTGTTTGATGGGTTTGCTGTTCCCAACATCAATACTGTGCTCGATCAAGTTAGTTAAACCGAGATCAAATTCGTCTTTGGAAAAGGTGTCCTGATAATCTGAAAGCATTTTAGCAATCTGTGCCTTCTCATCCTCAGTACAGTCCTCTCCTGCAGTCTTGAGCAAATCAACCAGGTGTCCTGGAACAATGGTGTCTTGTATCCGTCTGATCTGAGCTGGCTCTGATTTTGGTAACCTTGCCGATGAGGAGCCTATCCTACGCACAGAGGACATGTTGACACGGTCAGCTTCATTTTCGTAATCCATGAACGTAGAGACGTCGCAAACAGCTTCTGCGATACCTATAGTGACATCTTGGTTTATCGCAACATCTACAGGGCCTGGGTTTAGCAAGCGTACTTTGTGGGTGACTTTATTTTGGAGGTCTGATAAGCTTGATGCCATAATCAACCCATACTTGTCTTGAAAAGCTGTGCATGGTTCTAGAAGGACTGTGCCGATGTTGTCTTCAGGGGATATCCGTACGAATACATCAATGATTTTCTCACAGTAGCCTGGGATAGTGAAGCGATCAGCTGATACGACTTTCCTTACATTGCTGGCTCCACCTACTAACACACAGGGTATCTGGACGCCCATAAATCGAATGGCATCTTTCTCATAGAGAATCTCAGACTGACCTTGTTTCAAAAGGTCATGGCCAAACAAACCTTCGTCCTCGATATCAGCCACTATGATCTCCCCGCTGAACTGAACTCCATTAGCAAGTTGTACCTCGAAGACGGCCGTGCCAAGCTGTGAGAGTGGATGTCCCGAAGCATCTGTGAGGCCAACAGACTTTTTCAGTTGTGGTCTGCGCTCGTCTGGAATGGATTTGTAGACGCGCTCAGATATAATAGTACGGGTAGCGCCTGTATCTATGGTAAATAAAATGTTTACACCCTCGAGTTTTGCTTCTAAATAAAACCCTTCACTGCGCATAACCCTTTTCAAGGTTTGAGAGGTTGTAACAAAACTATCTTCAGTGATTTGCGAATTACTTTTCGATTCACTAGTGGCAGTCAGTGGTTCAGATGCGGTCCCTTCGGTGTGTTCTGCTAGTTGAGGGGGTTCCTTTAAAGAGGGTTCAGTAATTAGCTGGGGAGTTTTCTGTGGGGACCCATTTACTTTGGTACATGTTAACGAAGGGGAAGGCACAGACTTTTCTTTTACCGTGGTTACCCTTGGGTGGCAGTTGGGCAACTGATGGTTTCCAGTCGCCTTGACTAAAGTATCAGTCACAATCAATTTTGGTCTCCGTCCGTCCACTGTAACTCTAGGGGCATCGTCCAAAGGGATGTTGGGCGACCGACATGTAGGGGGCAAATTCCTATGTCCATCTGATTTCTGGGCATTCTTTGAGTCTATAATTTGAGAAACTTGATTTATCATATTTCTATGTTCAACTTCTGCAAAGTTTCGGCCATTTACAGGAGAGACCGACCGTTGGCCATCAGAGCCGGTCTTTCCTAGTTTAAAGCTATGGAGTTGCTTGATGGGGTAGAGTGATCATAGAATGGATAAAGTGGGGATGCAGGGCGATGGCTCAGTGGTGGCGTAGAGACCGAATTTCTGCCTGTATTCTGTTTAGTCAGTAAAGTGGGACATTCCCTTTTCATGTGTCCCCATCCATGACACTCATAACACTGTACGTTCGTCAGTCTGTCTCGAGTTCTAGCCTGACCGTGTAATTGACCCATTCCATGACCTTGGACTGGGTTACTGGTACTAGTTGGTGCTACCGGGGGCCTATTTGACCGTACATGTGTATCTGGCTTCATTGTTAAATTGGGGCTACTAGATATTTCAATCGCTTGGCTTAACTTAGATAACACAGTGCGTAATCCCTGCAATTCTGATGAAAGTTGGTCATTTTCGGGGGAGTTGGGCTGTGCGTCCGAACCCTGTATCTTCCTGATACTTTGCGCGTGTTCCTGTCTTGCATGAGTGGCAGAGGGGCTTGACCTGGGTGGGGGGACTCTTTCACGATGACTGGGGTCATAGAAATCATCGACAGCAGTATCGTCGTCGTCGTCCTCGTAGTCGTCGTCGAAAGCAAAATTTACAGTTTTGTAATTTGGCTTATTAAGTGAACGAATTCCAGTGTGCTGGGCCTGGTGAGTTTCCATATACATGACGACATTATGGACTGCGTCCTCAATAGAACTGGGCTCTTTGAAATATTCGACCGCACACTTAGCGCGCTTGTCTCCAAGTCCGCCCATAAACTGCTGAAGTAACAACGTTTTGCGCATTTCAGGATTTTTGCCTGGTTAAGCTTTATCATAAAGCCGCTTTAACTCGGAGGCATAGTTTTCAACCGACTCGCCGAAATGTTGAGTTCGCTTACTAAATAAAGCCCTGTACGATTTGTTCGTTTCAACGCACTTAAACCGCAGATCCAGTTCTCGAACTAGATTGCTGTAATCTGACTGGCAGTCAGGCGAGATTTCATCGAAAACAAATTCTGCTGCCACGCCTTGTAACCTCTGTAAAAGCTCACAAAGGCGGGTGGTATCATTCCATTTATTTACGTTTGCGACCGCGGTAAAACGAGAGAACCAAACTTTCCATTCGTTCGATTTGCCATTAAACGCAGGCAGCCTAACGTTATGGGTCTTAGTCGAATCTGCACTGGACCCAATGCTAGTAGAACTTGAAACAGTTGAACTGTGAGTATTCGTATTCAACTGGGTAGAAGCGATAGTGCCGCTACGACTGGTATCAGAGGGTATTTCTGGCTGTTTCAAACAAGTGTGTGTTGTATCTTTTAGAACATTTTCGGTACAAGCCGATGTGCTGGTCTGGTCAGCGGTAGGTGTAAGGGAAACAACTGCAGATTGACTGTCTCTGGAATCGGATTCGGTTATCGACGCTTGCGCGCTGCTTGCATTTGTTAGCGACTCGACTTTGGTACCCAAATCAGTAAGACCTTTAATACCCCTATTCCACACAGGCCCCGAATCCCACGAATTGACACGAATTGACAAATATTTGAATTCGTGGCTGAATCGTACTCAATTCGTGAAGGTCTTAACTGATTCGCACAGTCCGTAGTGACTTCTTGCAATTCGTAGGTCTATCGGGAATTCGGCTCAAAAGTTTTGAACTGTTCAAAACTTTGGCCACGAATTCCCCGATTCGAAAAATCGTGCGTAATTCGTACCAAATTCCTAAGGCATTCTTGGATATCGTAACTGAATCGTAGTCGATTCGGGGGCGTTTTTGCATTGTTTATGACATTCGTAGCTACTCTTAGCTCATTCGTGGGGAATCAGGAGATTAAGCCCAACAATAAAATCAAGGAAGAGATAGTAGAAGGATTTTCCCTAAGGTAAATTACCCCGTCTCGCGCAAGTAAGCGGTCCTAGAAGTTGAAACAGATTTGGCAGATTCTGGAGCACAATCAGGATCAGTCAGTAGCTCCTGGCTGGTGATTTTGCCAATGGCGAACTGCCATATTTTTCCAAGTCAAAGAGTCTGGGGCAGGGCCTCTCGACTTTAACGTAGTTGTTTTCTTCTAGCTATATAAGAAGCCGTTTTCAACACTCAAGTTGCAGGATCAATTCTACTGCTGCTTTACGAGGAACATTTATTTTGGAACTGATGCCCAAGAAGCATAGATGGGCCTTTTTTATGACTATTGTGAGAGAAAATCTCGCGAATCATGGCGATTCGTCGCGGATTTCTGTTAATTCGTGCCCAATTCGTGCTGCATTCGGCATATTCTTATCTGATTCGTAATTGATTCCTTAACTTTTGTACAGCATGCTCTAATGTTATTTTGCTATTCGTAATGAATTCTTGTGCGATTCCAGCCGAATTGAGCCGATTCTCCCGAATATTCGTGACGAAATCCTATCTGAATCGGGACTGACTCGTACACCATCACGATTGGAGAATTTTTTTTAATGAAACCTCACGAATCCCCCCGAATCAATAAAAAATCAATTCGTGGCAATTCGGGCGATTCGTGGCCTGTGTGGAATAGGGGTATAAGAAGGAGTTGAAAATTGCTCTGGGACTGTGAATTATTTTCTTTTACCAGTGAAGTTATACCGATCATACAATCTCGCATCAATTCCCTGTTGGCTTCGCCTTGTGCCATCATGCAATCGCGCATCGCTTTATTGTTGGTTTCGCCTTGCGATTCATCACGGGATAGGAAACTATGTAAGACGGGACCAATTGAGGCAGTTTGATTGGAATTTGTTTCCATGTCATCGCCAGACCCTGGGGTAATGTCAAAACGTTGAAGCCGCGGCGGTGATACATAGGTCTTAGGTCTGGTTGAATTGTCTCTAATTACCGTATGTGTATCTTCATTGGCGCTAAGACATGACTGCAAGCAGTCCGAGGTAGGTGCAGGATTCGATTCTTCGGCGGTACTTAATGCTAAGCTATGTAGACTAGGGTTTCCGCTGTCAATTGTGGCTGTTTGGCTACATGCCCCACTGACGAGTAGGCTTTCAGACTCGGACTCTGATGTTGTATCCCCACCGTTTAAGGAAATTTCCGAATTTACCCTATCGGTAGAGATTTGTTTCTTGGTTGGTCTTTTTCTACCAGGCATGACTGAGTGCAAATGTGAGAGGCTGAATCGGTGACTGGAGAGAACGTGATATGTTGACTTCGTGCTTAGAGTATGCGTTGATCCGGGTCGTTAATATTCCAGGCTAGGGTTCGATCCTTGGACCTTCAAGTCGATATGAAGATCCCACTTCTGTGACACCAAAAACTATGTAACAACCGAGCGGTCACGAGTGCTGTTTCAGTTGTCAGGATGACACCCGGGGGAAGGGGTAACTCACAAGTAACTAATCAGAAAGTTTTCTTCTCTTTATCTATACTTCAGATCTCTAACTTCTAAATATTTACTCGGACAGCCGCACGAAGACCCTTCAGCTAGCAGCACGACCCTGCTTCAATAACGTTCAGAGCTGAAAAACCCTCGTGCTTGCAGACGACGAGCTTATATACTCCAGCATCCAGCCGTCCAGCGAGCTGCTGGAAAAGTGCTGGAAAATCAGCAAGGCGCTGGAAAATCAGCAAGGCGCTGATTTTCCAGCAACGCGCTGATTTTCCAGCATCCAGCACTGTGGAATTTGTGACGTCACGGCTGGATACTGTTGAAAACTGAAGCGGGTGGGGTGCTTAAATACATATTTTCAGTTCAAATTCATGGATTTGAAACATACACTACGTTAAACTTGTTTCTTCAAAATAAGATGCAGACGAATTTTCGGAAAGCTTTACTTTGTACACATGCACCGGTAAACAAATCGCTTACGTCACAATCGATAGCAGTATAAAATACATCGACTGAGCAACACGATGCTCGCCGGGCAAGCTGTGAAAATATGATGCTAAAACAGGTAAATACAGACTTGACAGCACATGCATTTAGCATCACATTGTCCCAAACATGTCCGGACACAAGACCAACAGGCACAAAACAGGATTAATGCGTTTGAATACCGATTCATGGAACAACATAAAAGTGCACCCGCACCTGGCTTCACAAATAGAAACAAGAACTAGCTTTCGGAACAGCGATACTTTGGGAAACGGTTTAAGAAAGGAACACAAACATGATCTCTTTACACTCTGGGTAAAGGGATCATAAGACAGTGTTCCTCAGAATATGGGTAAACACAGAAAACTTCCACTTTCGGTTTCCCAAGATACTAAAGAGAGAGAGAGAGAGAGAGAGAGAGAGAGAGAGAGAGAGAGAGAGAGAGAGAGAGAGAAAGAGAGTAAATGCAACATGCACTGATATGCATTAAGATCAAAACCATGTGCAAACTACACACATCCATATAGAAGAGAGTTGAGCCTGATAAATCCCAAACACAAAAGTAGAAGGAGCTCCGTGTATCCAGATTTGGATCCAGTGGATACAAATCTGGATCCATGAGATCCAACATGGATAATTTGACTGAGAAAGATAATGGTGATGCTCATTAGCATCTACAGGCTCACAAGAATGCTGTTCATTGCATGAAAGCTAGATCTTGAGAAGGGGAGAGAGGCTCAGACTTTACACTACATTATATAAGCCACAAAATGAAATATGTTAGCCCTCTGAGAATGGCAGCGTTAGCGTGTAACATCATGTTACGTACGTTACCCCTAAAATAACATTAAATTTTCCTGATGATGTCTTCAACATGACATATTCACACTTTTGGAAGTCTTGGATAGGTTTATTAACTTCTTATAACACGGTTACATAATTTTAGCATTCATTTTATAAATGTCTTGACTTAGTGCCGTTGTATATGTTACTTAGTGTTTCATATGTTATTTCAAAGTATAAGTACGGCAGTTATTGACTATACATTTATTACATCCGTCAGTGAATATATCAAATCTATAAGGCTGCTATTCAAATTAATTGAAGTTCCTTATTATGGTGTCTTACACTATTTTACAGCCCAGGTTACAAATGTTACTCTCCGAATACCATTAAACGTTCAAGATCAGGTCTCCATTACGACCTGCTTGTACTTATTTGCATGCTGGCACAGGTCCATGAACTTTTTTTTTACTCTGGCTCATTTGCTGAGGGAGTAACTCAAAACATAAAATACCATAAACCCTCTTTTGTTTTATAAGGACATCAAATATAGTTAATATAATGCTCATGGAAAGTTTGTAACATACAGTGCATTATGCGAGCTACAACTCAAAAAGATCGAAGAAACCCCATCAGGTAGAGGTTTTAGAGCTGTTTCTTGCCAAGCTAGCAACTCTTCGTATATGATCCAAGGGTTTAAAGAATTTTCCAATACAGCTTATTAATCCTCTATCAGATTCATCTTGTAAGGATTTTGCAATATGCTAGCACTCTGGCAATGACACCATTACCTTGTAACAGCCAATTACATATATAACCCATCAACATCTTTGATAATTCTAGTAATTGACATGACTCCTGAAAAGTGCAAGCCATAAGGTTAGATTTCCAAATTGGCTATAGCATCCAAGCAAGTTATTTTGCATCACAGATATGGACTTTGAAAACATATATGCACCCCAAAGTGTTACGTATGTTACATTTTTTTTTCATTATTCCTATATAAATGATTTATGAAACTAATATAGTTCTGTTTTTTTTAATGTGAATGTGCTTACTAATTCATTTTGTATTAAAGAATGTTTATTTACCTTTTGGAAACTGCAAAAATTATGTTTCTTTCTATCTTTTATAAGTTTTGAGTTGTTGAGTTTTAAACATGGTAACCCCATATCACATAAGATGTGAAATATAGTTCTGTGGCTCTCTTGTTAGGGTACAATCAAGTTTTCTATCACCCAGAGGTACTAGATTTCCTTCCCATTTATTTCCACACATTTTATCCTTCCATATCTGGAAAGCCTCACTTGTTTCCATGGGAAAGACTTGATAGTTCAATCTTTGTGTGTACATCTTAAGGACAGAAAAGCAGGATTGAAGAAAGCTCATGTTCATACCATTTGAAATAGTCAGTATATGTGTGTGGTTTTGAAACATGTCATACTGCATATTATTCCCATTTACTTAAATAGCACATGTTAGGGCTTCATGTCACTAATGAGTGCCTAGTGCAATTCTTTGTTTGTTTTCCTACCCTGCTTAGAATGTAGATGAACTAGTGGGGAGGGGTTCTCTATCAGTTTGATAAGAACAATCTTTCCGTGTTACTAACACATTGGCACCTTGGTAGTGTCATAATCTGTTAAACAGTGTATGACTGTAGATCTCTTTCCCCTCATTCTGGCCAATGTTGTTGACATTCAGAAGGAGCACCTTTTGGTGCATACACCAGAGTTGAACAAAACACCCAGGTTATCCTCTGCGAGAATGTTTGTAAGACTTTATAGACTGCTGCTTATACATTGTATATATGTATCAGTGACAAAACCAACATGCCCTGCCTTTAGGGCCTGGTTGAGTAATGGTTCCATCAGATCCCTGACGGTGACAGGAAAAGCTATTAGGCTCTGTAGTATGGCATTGCCATCAAAGCTGTGTTCAGCACTACATCGCCAATTTAATGTTGATTCAATGTGTGATTGCAATCCATGCGGAAGTTTGGACATGTCAGTGTTGGTGGAAATTCTATCAGTAGTTGACAGTGACCATGGTACAGTCCCAGAAGGTACAAAGTCAACATTATGTCCAATTAAGAAGTTCATGCTGACAAAAGATGCTCCTTGGAGATCTCATCTGGCTGATTACCTTTTGTAAATTGAACAATTTCTTCTTGACATCGCAAGCCTCAAAATTTTATTAGCTTGTAGCATTTCATGGGGTTGTGAAAGACAGATTTTCAGCTTAAAGTGAGTCAATGAAGTCTGCAACAGCCTTCCTGCCAATGTCATCTGCCTCAATAGGATCCTTAGCTATGCCAGGCTTAGCAGGAACACCGAAAGTCAAATAGTACAGTTCATTGTCTTCAAAACTAGAACTTAAAAGATTGGTGAAGCCAGAAACTTCCTCTAGTGCTCATTCTACTTTGCATCTGAGCAAATTGAATATTTCATTTCCGTGCATTGAAGAGTTGTTTTAATCGGATAGTGCTATATTCTCTGACAGACTTTATACATGAATAGTAAACAACTGCTATACAGATACTCAGAATAACTTATGTATCATTTGGTACATGTAACACACTAAGCCGTTAAAGCTTAAGGCATTTATTAAATGAACACTTAAAATAGGTAAACCTTGTTAAAAGAAGTACATAAACCTGTGCCAGCATGCAAATAAGTATAAACAGGACTTGTTAGAGACATTAACTTGAATGTTTAATGCTATTTGGGGGGTAACATACGTAACAAGGGCCTGAATAATAGTGTAAGCGACCATAATAAAGAACTTTAAATCATTTAAGCAGCAGCCTTACAGATTTACTATATTCTGTGACAGATGTAAAGCACATATAGTCAATAATTCGGAAAAAACGCAGGAAACACTAAGTAACGCATACAAAGGTAATAACTCAAGCCATTTATAAAATTGATACCAAAAATATGTAACTGTGTTATAAGAAGTTCATCAATCTGTGTCAGCATGCAAATATGTGCGAACATGTCATGGTTGAGACATTATCAGGGACGTCTAATGCTATTTTTAGGGGTAACGTATTTTACGTGATGTTACACGTTGACGCTGCCACTCTCAGAGGGCTTACATCTTTGATTTTGTGTCTTATATAGTGTTCTGGTGTTCAAGAATACAGGGGCATAAACAGTTGCACAATTTATGCTAAAGGCTCCCTAGTGAAAGTATGTGTGTGTGTTCAAATTTAGATCATTTATTGTTATGCATTATTGCCGACAGCCCCCGGGCTGCGGGGTCATTTAGCAGGGATTTTACAACAAATTTGGCCCCACTGTACATGGCTTTTAGCAGGGCTTTGGAAATTGAAAAGTTAAAAGCCCCGCTAATCCCCGGCCGCAAGGGGACAGGCGATACAAATGACTGGTGCATAAGTCATGGCAGTGATTTGTTTGGCGGGGATGCAGACCCAGATCAGACTGCTTCAGGAGGAGCATGCTGCTCGGAGTCTGCGCTGTTTGTCAATAAGTGATTGTCACACCTTACCGGGTAACGCTAACGGGCGCGTAACGGACAGTAAAATTCTCTGTCTGTTCGTGTCCGTTCACATGCGTTTCTTGTCAGTTCCTCGTGCGGTGAAGGCGTTCCGTGTCAGGTTATATCCGTTTTGTCCGGTCTTATCCGTTGGCAAGTTTTCAACATGTTCAAAACTTCGAACGGATACCACTGGATAAAGATGTTCGGTGGATGCACGTTTCTTGTGCGTAAGTATGCGGTTTGTCCGGTTCTCGTGCGTCAGGCATCCTATAGGTATTCTGTATGTATCCGTTGATGTCCGTTCGACCTGGGTTTTGGAAGGGTTAACCTCAGGACATGTAATGGTCAAAACGGACGAGTACATGTACCGCATGATAAACGGACAGGAAACGCATATAACGGATGCAAAACGATGATTCATGAGATCAAAACATTGACGTTTATCTTTCTCTGGAACAAGATTCGACTCCACCCCCCACCCCACCACCACCAAATTGGGGGGGGGGGGATACCCTCAATTTTTCTTGCTACGTAGACTTGGACCAAGCATCTACTGTTTACCTCACAAGAAAATCAAGCATCACCCCAAAGTCATTGAAAGGTTAGCAACCCGCCAAAAATATTCAAATTCTATATCTTCTTGACCATAAGAAAAAGCCTTATAATGTTTAGAAATAAATCCCCAAAATAGTCCGGTTTGCGGTGACCCCCTAAAAATATCCACAGTTTCATCATACCCTGATCCCACCCCACACCCCCTAAAAATATTTTTCTGAAACCCCCCTAAAATATTTCAATTCAAAATTTGAACCCCCTAAAATGGTCCGAGCCTACGTATACATGGAAGTATCAGAGTACCCTCCCCCAACCTCCTAGGCTTACGCCCTCTTCCCTGCCCTTTGCAGCTTTTTTTGTTGACTTTCATTTGGCGGTATCATGAAGTTATGAACCAAAGTTTTGCCTCAACTGACGAGAGATATAATATCCGTCACCTGACTGGTCAAGTGCTTTCTGTGATCGTTCAACGAACGTTTTGTCCGTTGCATATACGGTACATATTCGTTTTGTCCGTAATACATCCGTTACTCATACGACAATGTCCGTTAGTTGACCGTTCTTTGTCCGTTACCTGTCCGTTACATATGCGCTACTCATGCGTTTTATGCGGTCCTTACACGTTCCTCGAAGACCCTCATCGCCACCGAGACGACTTTCATCACCAGATGAACACTGGATTAACAATTTTTTGCATTTTTTTCTGCGGTCAGGCGTCAGTTACCATTATACGTTCATATGTGACAACACCATTATAGATGATTTGGGATCTCTCGGTATTTACCTGTATACAAATCTTCACTATTTCAATGGCAGTCACGCCCTGATGCTTTTCAACCATTTATACCACTGTGTGTTTTGATGGCATTTCTAATTTATAGAACCTGTCCTCGAATTTAAGGGTTTTCATAGTAATGATTTACCTAAGTGGATGGTGAAGAGCCAGACAAACTGATTCGGAAGTGGTCTGATTAGGTTCTCCTCTGTTTGCACTCTGTCCCGTAGCTTTTAGAGGCAATTTTCTCGATGATAGAAATTCTAAACACTTTATCTCCTAGTGTCATCTGCTGATAACATTTGCAAACAGTTTAGATCCAGATCAGACCCGACGTTTTGTCGGGCCTGATCTAGATCCAAACTGTTTGACACTCTGATGGTATTTCGAAAAATTTGATTTTGAAAAAAAGTCACCAGACGACAAAATCATGAAAAAAAAACAATAGGTAAAGAGTTAGTTCGAAATTTATGGTATTCTCAGTAATTATGGTATTGGGTGACAGAGGGTTAGTCCAGTTTTAAATTGATATGCAGATTTTTATGTCGTGGTGTTTCAACCAGAACAGCAGATGGTTGGACCCTCGCCATGGTGCTTCTGGTATCAACCTTCAACGTAGTTAAAACTTTACAGTCACTTACTATTTCAATATCAAAGAGAGATAATCGCTGTAGTTGAATACTAAACATATGAGTATAGTGCTTGTTCTTAGAGCTGTATTGTTATTAGAATGGTTTACAAATCCATAAATACGTTTTGTTTGAATATTAACAATACATTTAATCAAGTTGATAGAGTGTGCATTTACAAAGTATACAATCGTATTTTCTTACTGTGTTTAAAAACGTTAGTGAGTATGATCAGGAAAAAACAAAATCACTAACTGCATACCAACCTACAGCACAATTAGGGAGATCCACTGAACACCGACAGCCAAAAGACACCAAGAAGACAATTCAGTAAAGTAAAGCAACCAGCTCTCTCTCTCTTCACCATCAAGATGATTTCAAAAC